>CAWUFW010011195.1:0-632815 GCA_963921515.1 Calotriton arnoldi
CTTAGGGCACTCCATGACGAATGCTGGCGGCCAGTCTTGCTCTGCTAATAGGATGTCATAACCAGATGACAGATTTTTCAAAAGAGACCTTTGAATGAATGAATGAATGAATGAGTTTTTTGTATTGCGCAACGTTCACTCCAAGGAGTATCTTGGCGCTGTATGCGGGAAGGGAGGGCACCTACCAGGAGAAAGAGCTGACGTAGATTTAGATAATAGGGATTCAGAGAAAGGCCCAAGCAATATTATCTGGAATACCAAAAATCCATGTTTTTAAGGACTTCCTGAAGTTGAGTTCAGTTTGTGTATGTCTAAGTTGAGTTGGCAAGGAGTTCCAGGCTTTGATCCCTATGGCCGCCAGTGTCTTTCCGCCCCTAGTTTTACGTTTAAAATTGGGTGTTGTTAAAAGGTTCTCTGAGGATGACCTTAACTTTCCTGGGCTTGTCCCCCTCCATCCGGAGTGTTATCTCATGTAACTTATGTGGGACACTTACCCGAGTATCAGGTGTTTCCACCGTGATATACTCACTCAACTCCGCTGTCACCAGAAATTCCTTCAGGTCCTGGCGAGATATTGTTACTTCTGCCGCGCTGTCTAGCATCGTCAGAGCCCATTCCCCGTTCAGAAGCTGTGTCCTCAGAATTCTGGGCATGTCTGATCTTGAGACCTGCTACCTTCTTCTTTTTGAACTGAGGTTTTTGTTTTTGTTTATCTTCTTTTTTAGTGCGTAGTCAGCAGCGCGTTGCGTGTCTCTGGACTTTGTACGCTCCTCTGACCGTCCTTCCCTCTCGGAGTTTTTTGATGAACCCTGAAAGGAACGAGAGGAACGTGTATCAGTATCCTGATACCTGTCAGGTTTTTTAATATTATCCCTGTTCCTGAGGTTGTACCTCCTTTCAGAGGGCTCCTGTTGAGGAGACCTGCCTCGGGATTGAGATCTGCTGTCTTTAGACTTTTGTTGTTTTTTATTTTCCCACTTCTTTTTAGAAGAAGTAGGTGTCTGCTTTGTAGTGTCCTTTTCAGGACTGCCCACCAGTTGTGGTTTTAATGCTTTCCCACCTAAGCTGTCTCTGCCTAGTTCTGCATATGCAGTTTCAAATATTTGGGTAGTTCGTGTTGTTGATCTACTGGACTGAACTCCCTTAGGCGTTGGCGGATCACCACTGAAGCTGCTTCCCCCTTAATGATAGCTAGTATTATGGCTGATACCTGTTCGTAGTTACCTAGTAACTTCATCCCTAAGTTAAGGGCAGGCTCTGCTCCGTACTCATTTTGTATCTGTCTCAATACGTCAGGTACTACTGCCAATGACGGGATACCATGTGTTCTGGTATATTTGGCAGCAAAGACTGTACCCCAAGAGGTGCAGTCCTCTACTTGTGGTGTGATCCCCATGGGCAAGCAGATTGTTAGTATTCTGTGTTTATCACAGGTGGTAGTATTCGGGAATACCGCCTCAAGCTGAGTTATTTTCTGAGCTGTCCAGAATGGTATTTGTTCGCGTTTTGAGGGCATTTTGCCCATTACCGCGTGTAATGTTTGAGGAGTAATTTTATTTCCTGTACCCTGAGCTGGAGTACTATTTGCTGCACCTGGTGCAGGTTGGATTGTTAAAGTCCTCATGACAAATTGTGTCAGGTTTCTGTAGATTTTAATTAAATCTCTGTGTTGTATGAGTAAGTCTGGCTGTGGCATTGTGCCAATGTCAGGATGCGGTGTGTAAGCCGCTAGTATTGGCCATGTGGCTCCGTCTCCTCCGAGCTGGCCTAATCTTACTCTTTCTCGTACGTGGGGTAGGGCACCATTAAACCAGTAATAATGTTCCTGGTAAGTGAGTGGAATCTCTATGTCCTCAAATGGACAATATTCCTGCGGTTCATCTCCTTCTATATAGTAGTGAAATGTCTTTGTTATTGCATTTGCTGCTGGGAATGTAACCCATGAATAGAACACCTCTGTTTTGTTTGATTCGTGTGCCTCAATCATGAAAACTACCATGCCACCCCTAGCTTGTAAACCATTTTCTAATAGTCTTAGGGTGACTGTCATTCTGAATTTTGGTGCAATCTGCATTGCATCCGTAGGATATTCTCCTTCTTCTGAAAAATTCAGTTCAACTCTGTCTGCCCTTACCTCGGTATCAGGCATGTTTAGAGGAAGAAGTGTTCCAAGGGAACTAAGATAAGGTGTTATGCACAATGTTTAGGAACACTATGTCCTTTCAAGCTTGAATAACCAACAGCCAATAAATAGTATTTTCGTACTACTCAGCTGCGGCTAATTTTGTGCCCACCCACTCCAGACGTCTCTGGGGTTTTGTGAGTAGGTTCTCTGAGAATAGCACGACTGAACTACGTTAAATAAGTACCCAACCAACGTTGGTGGCGCCATGTCATGTAGTTTCTATAGTACCCCTGCAGGACCTGCGCATTTGGATAACATAAACTGTGGGCTTGGTGGCAGACTGGCTCTGTGCACCCCCACCGCGTATGTTAGCCGGATTTGCATTAGCTAGCTCACAGTGTCACTAGAATCTCCTCGTATCAGGGAGAGATTAGTTTCTGGCAACCTTAGATCATGACAACCCTGATCCCTCAGGATCGTGGAAACAATGTACTACTTTTCGCTCAGTCACTCGTGCTTACTTATTCGGTTTGTCTCAGAGAGTTACACAGAATAAACAGTCTGGGCGTTTCAAAAGTATTTATTGAACAGTTGTTATTCTAGTGTAAAATATATGTGCTGCAGCAACCAGCAGACAATAGCAGAGATATATTATCAGCAGTACGATAAAAGTGAAAGGGTAGTACAGTTCTACCATATTGCAATAATAATGGATACATACATGAATATATGAAATGCATTATAAAAAGTGCGCGTACTCCTACGATGCCTAACTAGATGTACCTAAGTGTACCCAGCATGTGTGTAGGTCTAAAAGCCTAAGAGCCAAGAATCCTTCTAGGATTTAGTCGAACCCCATTACCTGAATAGAGAGTGTGGGACCCCGTCCTGGTCTCGAATTGGGCACCCAGCAAGGGCTGTGTTAGATCGCTGTCAGCTGGAGCTACTGCATGCAGGAGCCTCAGCGTCTCTGGTCAGTGTGTCAGCATGGAAGTCTCGGTTCCCTCTATATTACCGTGGCAAGATGTGGTGTATTTATACCCTAAAGAGTCTCGTCCCTCAGTATGGTTTGTATTGGTCTTTGTTAGACATGAGGAAGACGTCAGGGGTGAACTTTGTACATACATATTATGCGGGAGATGTAGCTGGTGAATGCTCATGCATAATTTATGAGTACATTGTAGGCCTGTGCTCGGGAAAAACCCTGCAGTGTGCTAACCACAGACTAGATAATGTTCAACCCACAGAGTTCGTTGTGTACTATAGGGAACTAATGTAGGTGAAAGATCATGCCTATATTAGGGCATAGGAGATCATGACTATAATAGGGCATAGACGATTATGACCATATCCGGCCTAAATGAACGTGTCTATATTAGGGCCTCTATACGAAACATAACATGGGGAATGGTACCTGCTTTAAGGTGTTCTAGTAGAAAGTAGCCATGTAATTCAGTCCTTATATGTTTTTTCCGCAAGCGTATTAGTTTATCGGATTCATTTTGTTGCTTGGCTGTGGTACTCAAAGAAATTGTAGAGAAAGGAGAGGGAGTAGAAACTAAATTCTGTATATGCTCCTCTGTGAAAGAGAGTGTGTACTTCTCTGACATGATATTCAAGTGGTGACAGCTCCCTGTGGGCTGTGCCACGAGATTCTATAGATGCGTAAGTTTTAACAAATAATTAACTTTGTCAGAACACCCTTGTGGGTGGCTACCCGCTCTTAAATGTGATTTTGGAAAAGGTGTTTGGCCCACAGGCGACTAGGTAGGACAACAAAATACCTAGCCCTCTGAAGGAAGTGACCCGTTTAGGGTCACCCGGGTCACTAACGACCACCTCTCAGCTTTCCATACCAAATGAAGAGTCGGTCAAACAGTAGAGAATACAAACCAATAACTGTTTATTCATATACACTCAGAACGGAGCCCGGTCTGTCCTGTCGCTAGGAGTGCTGCAGAGGAGACTGAAATCAACAAACATAGAGATACATTATGTACATTTCGTAACTGGGCTAAAACACGCCCACAGTGGAATTTTTCAGGCAGGTGCAGCTAAACATTGAAATACAAAAAAACAGTTTCAGCGGTTCTATCATTTACAAAGTATCTCAATTCCAAGTTCGTCCATTCGGGCCGGTCACCAGACTAGTGGGAGAGGGCCTCTATCTAGTGAGAAAGGTATGCACTAATAGGAACAGTGTACTCATTACGGGAACAAGTCTAACATGGCAGGAAGGAAACTTATAGTGGAGCATTTCGTGGAATCAAACTAAATCAGTTTCGAACAGCCTAAAATGGCACCTGCAAAGAAAATGGTGCAGCGAATGCTAACTTACATAGGGCAATGAGCAAACGTGAACATTTCTAATCTAACAAACCCTCCTTTTAGCATGAGATAAAACATTTTCTAACAGCAGCAAGGAAAACAGGAAACCATAAGCAATAATACAAATTCAGAACAATAGATCCTTATGAGCACTCCATGTTTTCAACATCAGGAAAGGAAACTGTGAGAAGGGAAGAATTCTCGAAAATGCCCTTGTCTATATTCATGAGATCGTCAATTTCTTTCTGTACCATAATTGCAGCATTGGTATCATGAATCGATATTTTCCTTTTAGGGGTGAGAATAATGGTGCAATAGGAGCAACATAAAGGAAGACACTAAATAAGAGCACAGCAAAGCACCAATATCACAATCAGGTACATCACCTTTTCAAGAATCCAGCCCCTGCTACCAAAAAGAGACCAACTCCTATTTCCACTTTCCATTCCCTTGACATTCTCGAGGATATCGAGAATGTGCTTGGTAATATTCTTTTACATATTCATGATCCCGACCACACACTGGCCTCCCACTACCGCGCATACACCACCACTCTTGGCTAAGATAAAATCACCTGCATATCTAGTCTGTTCTGAATATATTCGCATACTTTCCAGCTGAGTGGTGATGTCGCGTAAAGCTGCCACAGTAGTATTAGATAAAATTTGCAACTTGCATCCAAAATATTCTCTAGCTTTCTCACCCTGAGACATAGAGGTACACCCCAAAGTGAAAATAGAAGAAAGGATGTATCCAAAGGTGATCCCATTACTATAAATATTGACCTCTATATCGGTCACTCCCTCACAGAATTCTTTGGTCAAAGTCCTTTTAACCCAGCGGACATTAGGCTTAGCATATTTACAGGGCACACCTTAGGGCAACACCATCCCAAGAGCTATATCATCTGTACCATTATGGACGTTGGAATATGTACCGTTAGACAAAAAGTAAAACCCCGGATGTGCATAAATCGGACCTTCATAATCTACTGCAGCATATCTAGTGTTCATTCCGAAAGTACTCAGATCTTTGTCATTCACTAAAGGGATCATATTTTTGTACAACACTATTCCAGAACAATTGATATACAAAGAAGTGTCCGTGCTATTCACGGTAGGGCAACAAGCAGGATAATAACCAGCCTCCTGGGTGACTATTAATTCCTTGTAATGCCAGCCCACCAAAGTGACATTCTGTTCTTCCATATAAAAATTGTCGCAATATGTATTATTATCACAACCTGGATAACCTATTCCCAGTGGCTTTCTATAATATAAACAAGGTCCTGGATAGCCAAAAACAAAAACTCCCTTCACTTCTGTAAATTGCGGTTGATGAGTATATGCATAATTTACAAGTGACAATGGATATGCAGTCCCTAAACTAGTGACAGATTCAGTGGGGTAGCAAGCTGTCCCTTCTCCAAAGAATCTCTTGTGTGTGTCTAGAAATACATTACTCGGGCTGTCCTTTTATTTCTTTTCGGGGCAATAACCTTACCCTTGTTACGTAAAGGCACATCCTGATCATTTTCCAAAACCCATGACACCCCACACAATATTATTAGCAACAAAACCACAAGAGCAGCACATGTTATTTTCTGTTTGCGTGTCCACACCATATTATGCTGGGCAACAAGAATCACTGGCTGCTCTTCCTCATCAACCTGTCTACCAAAGGGATGCATAACGGATGATAAAAGGGGGAGGGGGGGAGGCAAAAAAATATACAAGTTCCCAGTTTTTGTCAGAGCCTCACTGGTACAGGCTCCTATTGTCCATCAATACGTTGGCACTCTTGAGCACCGGCGGTGGAGCTTGCTCTGTCCTAAGCTCTTTTAATGTATCCCACGTCGATCAAGATGGTATACCTTCAAGGTATACTTCGGCCTTCCCTAACTAATGTTCAAACAACTAGAATAAAGTAAGCAAAAATCCTTCACTAATTTCAGCTAATTCCGTTGGTACTATAACTCAGTACAACCTGTCTTATGCAGTCCATCCCTAATCTCTTTTCTCCTTAGACTCAATATCCCTCAGCTGAGGGCGCAAATTGTACCTGGTAGCCCCAGGCATCGTATGATCAGTGAACAAAGGCTCTTGTATAGCTCGTATTTCCGGGGGAACAGCCTTGTTCAACAAATCCTCATTTTCTTTATCCGTTTGCGTCCATGTTTGCTGGGCATCGCAGAAAGGGACAAACCTGGGCACTTGTTCGCACTCCATGTCTCCAATTCCGTCTTTTACCCACTGGTCGTAGGGTAATGGCAAGGGAATCCTCCCACAGTGGGTCGTGTGAACCCAGTTCTTACAGCCAGCAACCTTCACAGCAGTACGTGTCACCAACAAAACCTGCTCAAAACTTTTCTTCCTCTGGAAGTTACGCAGCAAAACAAAGTCACCAGGCTGGACATCATGGCCAGGTCCCTCTGATGTAGAAGGTAGGGACTCCTGCACCTGTTGGTGAATAGAACGTAAACTTTCTGTTAACTGGCCAAGGTAATCGAGCTACTATCTCACAACAAGGTCTCTAAAGGAGGGATTATTACCATCCACGGTACCACTCCACTATATAATACACACAAAAGGTAACCGGATGGTAGCCTAACTAGAAGGTGAATATGAATGTGCATAAACAAAACCAAGAAAAAGGCATTTGCTTTTTAAAGACGAGAACCCTCACTCACCCTTTGGGTGACATGCTTCATCATTGGGTTCCCTCTTGCACACAGTGCCCGCAAGGTGCACTGTGTGGGCTACAACTCTCCCTCAGGAGAGGAGCGTGAGGTGTTTTTCACTCCAATGTCTAATGTGAGTGAGGGGCAGAGTGCAAAAATAATATCATTTTTGCACTCTGCCCCTCACTCACATTAAACACCTCACGCTCCTCTCCCAAGGTAATCGAGCAACACAGGGTGCTCAATATCAGAGAACCTACGAGGACGAGGGATGCCCCAGACATTTGCTGGGTGCCCAAACGCGACCTTGTAAGGAGACAATCCTGGCCTAGAATGTGCTGTTGTTCTTGTTGACAAAAGAGCTAGTGGTAAAGCATCCGGCCACTTTAAACCTGTGGTCTCCTGAAGTTTTGCCGATTTCAGATTGAGAGTATCATTGTACTTCTCAAGCAAACCCGCTGACTGTGGATGATTGGCAGCATGAAATTTTTGTTTTACAAGGAGACCCTCATAAATCAATTGAATCACTTTCGCATTTAAATGACTTCCGTTGTCACTCCAGATAACTCGGGGCAAGCCGAAACGAGGAAAGAACTCCTTCAGGAGTACCTTTGCAGTCGTAATGGCTGTATTCTCTTTATTGGAGTAAGCCTCAACCCATTTACCCAATGCACATACAACCACCAAACATACTTAAGATTATTGCATCTCTCTAATTCAATATAGTCCATTTGAAGGACTTCAAAAGGAAAAGTGGGCGGTGAAAAATTACCAGGTGGTGTTGGGGTACCCTTCCCTGGATTATGCATCATACAGACAATGCAATATTTCACTAAATGCAAGGGTGTCTTAGAGATATTGTCATTCTGCCATACAGGGGCTAACAGCTTCCAAATGCCTTTTGCACTAATGTGAGCTGAACCATGTGCCATAGTAACCAAAGGAAGAGCCAATGCATCTGGCAACATCCACCTCTGCTTCCCTGATTTATCGATCCAGCATACTTCCTCATTTAACTGTGCTGTACTTTCCAGCCATTCCGCTAATTCTTCCATTGTGGCTTCACTTTGTATCTCCTTTACACTTTCAAGGGTATTCTCAAATATGACAACTTCAGGGACCCACCTAGCTGGACCTGCTACAAACATGCGTTTCATCTTTGTTCGGGCCGTTTCCTTAGCTGTCTGATCTGCAAAAGCTTTTCCTCTACCCACATCATCAGTAACCTTCCTGTGGGCACTACATTTAATTATGGCCAATTACTTGGGGAGCACTAAAGCGGACAAAAGCCTCAATAAGAGGTGCCCATGCTGAATCTTGGTGCCATGAGAAGTAAGGAACCCTCTCTCAACCCAGAGTTGCCCAAAATGATGCGCCACCCCGAAGGCATATTGGCTGTCAGTATAAATGTTGACAACCAGCCCTTCACTCAATTCGCAAGCTTGAAATAGAGCAGCGAGCTCAGTAGCTTGAGCCGACTGATAGGGGACCCGTGATGTCTCTACCACCGTGTGCAACGTAGTGATAGCATAAGCTGCCGTCGTGGAGCCATCTGGTAACTTAAAACAAGAGCCATCAACATATAGATCTCCTTGGGGGTCAGATAAGGGAACATCAGTCAGGTCTACCCATCTCTTTGTCTCTTCTTCCGTCCGGAAGATACAATCATGTTTATCGACTGCATCGTTCTCAGAAGGGAGGGGTAGTAACGTAGCTGGATTCAAAGTGGCACATCTTTTAATCGTAATATGCTTAGCAAAGAGTGTCAATTCATAGCCGGTGAGACGTGCACTGGTGAGGTGCTGTGTCTTTGTCTTATTCAAAAGTGTATCCACAGCATGGGGTACCATATCTGTGAGGTCAGTATCAAGCATGAGTCCAGCCGATTGTCTGATTGAAGTGGCCACAGCCATGACCGCTCTCAGACAACTCGGGAGTGCCCTTGCGATGGGATCAAGCACAGCAAAGAAATAAGCACACGGCCTCTGCTTATCCCCAAACTTTTGTGTTAGGACAGAAAGCACGCAGCCAGCCATCTCATGGACATAGAGCACAAACGGTTTGCCATAGTTAGGTGTGGCAAGCACTGGAGCCGAACAAAGCGCAGTTTTCAATTGCTCAAAAGACTGCTGGCATTCGGACGTCCAAGGCAAAGGCTCATGCACTTCTTTCATTGTTAATGCAAGCAAGGGTCTAATTAGTAGTGAATAGTTAGGTATCCATTGACGACAGTAGGAAGTGATACCTATAAAAGCGCGCACATCTTTTTGAGTTTGTGGAATGGGCATTTTAACAAAGGTACTGATGTGCTCAGGGGTCAACCTCCTACCCTCCTTCTAAAATAGGTGACCTGAATAGGTGACCTCCTCTTGACAATACTGAAATTTAGAAAGGGAAACCATATGTCCATGATGGGCCAAATGCAACAACAATTTGCCTGTACTATCTTTGCAACCCTGTTCCATATCAGAAGCAATAAGGAGGTCATCAACATACTGCACTAATACATTACCTGGAGGAAGCGATAAGGAATCCAACTGACCTTTTAATGCTTGACTATAAATACTAGGACTCTCTGTATAGCCCTGAGGAGCGAGACAGAATCGAAAACTCCTACCAGCCAGTGTGAACCCAAACAAATATCTACTGTCTGATGCATAGGAATACTAAAAAAAGCATTTTTAAAATCAATAACAGAAAAGAATTTAGCAGTAGAAGGAATCATTGTCAAAAGTGTAGTAATATCAGAAACCACAGGGAACTGTGAAATCACTATTTTATTAACCTCGCGCATATCAATCACAAAACGATAAACAGTATCATTGTCTTCAGAGGAGCCTGAGGGTGTCCTTTTAAGAATCGGAAGAATAGGACTATTACAAATATTGGCAGACGTTTCTTCAACTACTCCCTTTTGTATCAAATCCTGAATAATCTGAAGAAAAGCCCGTTATCCTGCCTGCGGTACCTTATACTGAGGAATGCGAGGCAATACAGCATTCTCTTTAACTTGTATCGAAACTGGTGGGCTATGCAACAGCCCTACATACGTGTCACCTATAGCCCATAGAGTGGGTGGGACGTCAGCAAATACAGCTGGGAGGGGTGCATCCTGAGACAAACGCTGTTTAGTACTCACATCTGGACCCATAGTAATATAGACACCTGAAGGAGAGCAATAGATAGTAGCATGCAACTTCTTCAATAAATCCAAACCCATCAAATTCTCACCACAGTTGGATGTCAACAAAAACGGAGATTCCATAGTGAAAGGACCAACAGTCAATGCAAGGGGACATGAAATGGGGCTTATAACCGGTACACCTGAAAAACCTACAGAAATATTATTGTGGCCAGACAGAGCCGCCCCAGGGACCATATGAGAAACAGAACTCTATGTCGCACCTGTGGCTACCAAAAATTCCTTAGTCGAGTCTTTGAAATCCGCTGTGACATAAGGACTACGCTGATCTACAGGTATCTGAACTGGTCCCTCACCCTGTCCCTGGCTGACCTAGCTATAAGACATACATGTCACCTCATCTATATCGTAATCATCATGATAATACTGTCAATCACGAGGGTCATCAAAGTAATTATTATCAGAGCGACCCTGTGAAACCGTAGCATTCTGACCTCTCAGTCCCACGACCTCTCCCATCAGAACCGCGCCCTCTAGGAGCTGCAACTTTCTGTGAAAGCACAGGGCACTGGCTACGCCAATGACCTTCCTCCTTACAATACGCACACTGATTTGGCCCTAAAAGTGTCGTTGAAAGCTGCCCACTGGTATGAGGAAGCTGTCTGGAAAGACCACCCTGTCCCCTACTATTTCCCCTAAACGCTTGCTGCAACAACACCTTCGTTTTTAAATCCTTGCGTTTCTTATCAGTCCTATCCTTTTCCTCCTGATCTCGGTGTTCATAATACTGGGCCATATTCAAAATAACAGAGGGAGAGGATGTGGACCAAGTACTCTCAGATGCCTGTAAACGAGTCGTAATTTCAGGAAGAAGGTAAGAAACAAACCTGTCAACAAATAATCAAACTCCTCCCTCACTAGACATCTCCTGCCCACTATAGTCCAAAAACGTATCTTCAATCTGGGTAAAGAATTCAGACACATCTCATCCTTCTTCTGTCGACAAGCTGTCAATTTGTCCCAGCTTACCTTCTTAGGTGGAGTAAGTGAATGCATGTATATAATAATACGACCTGGCAAAGCAAGTATCTCGTCTCGGGGTTTATCACCTGGCTTCCTTTCCTGATCCCATCCTATAATCACATCCCATGTACTACCCAACTCCGTGACATGGTCTTGAGTATGAACCTGTCTCTAAACATCAACCAGAACGAGAAGACCAAAAAACATTTCAATATCAGCAAGAGTCCTTACAGTAGAAGAGGCAGCTTCTGTTAATTCTTTATAATAAGCTATAGGATTTTTCCTAGTGTCAGGCAAATGAGTCTTAAGGGCTAAAACCTCACTCCTTTTTCCACAGAGTATAAACCCATTGCTCCTGGAAACGGGCCACTACATCCGGTCTAGTGACATTACCACTCTGATCCGCTAACTCAGGTATTTCTGGGTGATATATGGGATGGACTTCCAGCATCGGAAACTGAGATATCTGAGTAGGGCTCCTCTCATGCAGTCCACCCCTGTAGGCAACTAAGGTTGTAACATTCCCAAATACTTGGCCTGGCTCCAAATCAGTAGCATATACACGATCTCTAATATGAAATAAAATTTGAGGCGCCTCTGTCCCAATGTGTGTTTGCCAAAGACTAATCAATGTAGCAGACATATGATTAAGGGCATGTTGCAGTATAAAGGGTTCAAAATCTCGCATAACTTCCCAAACATCCTCAACACCATAAATCGCATTACAAGTTCACCGTGCAGCCTGGTCAGCTATTGCTTGTTTCTCTTCATCCCCTACCCCAGATCGCACTAACGGGCCTATTCGCTCCTTGAATTTCGTCCCATCTCTATCCTCAAACCCACGTACTGGCGTCTCAGCATTCAACAGCGTCAGCGGATGAAAGACCATAGAGGGAGAAGCAACAGAGGTAACAGGCACAATCATTGTTAACGCTTGCACTGGAGGAGAAAGAACGGAAGGTACAGGAGTTTAAACAGTAGATCTGCTAGGGGTCCCTGTTGTCCAAGATGGCGAGGACAAAGAAGGAGCGGGAGGTGCTGTAGCCAAAGCCATTGAAACAACAGCCGTAGATACGGGAACAGCCGAAGCGGACATAACAGGCTGCTGTGACTGTAAGGGAACGATGGGATATATCCTCTGAGGGGCATAAGGAGGCGGGGTCAAGTATCTAACAACTCCTCTACAAAAGTATCGTCTTCTTCTTTGGCCAAATAAGGCTTATCAATATGCAACCGAAATCTCCTATCTTCACATTCATTACTGGACTCTTGTTTTTCTCTTTCATATGCCACAGCTTTCTGTGTCAATGTTTGAATTTTCCCCTTCCGTGCATCTCTTTCCATCTTTAACAGTCTCTGTCTAGCCTCCTTCTGCCAAGTTCTGAGGGAGTCAAACATGGACTATCTACTCCTTTTCTTAAATAATTGCTCCTGTAAAAACCCAATTTTCTGTTCATCAAAAGTGCCAGTCAACGGCCACTGCACCTCGGCATTGTCCCTCGTATATTTGTGCCATAATGTCCTGAACATAATAGGGCCAAGACCATGTTTCACATACATATCAAAATTAGGGCTGCCTTCACGAGGCGCCGGCTGAGCTCCTTCCAATCGAGCATCTGCAGAAAAACGACAACACAAATTCCACATTTTGCTGAAGCCAGGCATTTCGAAAAGAAAAACAAATTCGTTATTCTTACCTGGCAAATTAGTTGCAAGTACTTTTTAACAAAACAGCCCTCAGGCCATACCAAACTCAAAGCAAAATGGTACCATATCCACAAAGAACTAACACAAACTCACCTGATATCAGTAGTACAAACGAACCAGTTCTCCACTGCGGACTCTTCAGACCAAACGGTCAGATCCAAGGGTTTCGCCGTTCAGGACTCCAGTCGGGATGACCACTGGGTGAGGCACCATCCGGCAGCACAGAAGGGGCAACTGCGAGCAAATATTACTCTTTGTGCAGGGATCCCTGAGCCGTCAGTCTGACCCGACGATGTCCTCGGCCTCCCCCGTCTACGGAAAGGAGATGGATCAATCACCCGAAGGAGTCCCTGTTTGGGCGCCAACTGAAGGAAGTGACCCATTTAGCATCACCCGGGTCACTAATGACCACCTCTCAGCCTTCCATACCAAATGAAGAGTTGGTTAGAGAGTAGAGAATACAAACCAATAACTGTTTTTATTCATAAACACTCAGAGCGGGGCCCGGTCTGCCCAGTCTCTGGGAGTGCTGCAGAGGGGACTGAAATCAACAAGCATAGAGGTACATTATGTACATTTCATAACTGGGCTAAAACACGCCCACAGTGGAATTTTCCAGGCAGGGGCAGCTAAACAGTGAAATACAAAAAAACGGTTTCAGCGGTTCTATCATGTACAAAGTATCTCAATTCCAAGGTTGTCCATTCGGGCCCGTCACCAGACTAGTGGGAGAGGGCCTCTATCTTGTGAGAAAGGTATGCGCTGATAGGAACAGTGTACTCATTATGGGAACAAGTCTAACATGGCAGAAACGAAACTTATAGTGGAGCATTTCTCGGAATCAAACTAAATCAGTTTCGAACAGCCTAAAATGGGGCTGCAAAGAAAATGGCACAGCGAATGCTAACTTACATAGGGCAATGCGCAAACGTGAACATTTCCAATCTAACACATCACTTAGAATGCTGCTTTTTGCTTAGACAGACTCAGGCCATTCTATGATTTAAATGGTCTGTATCATTTATTTACTTCTCATTGAATCTTTTAGATGTTCATATCATCCGTTAAACATGTCATACTGAAAGACAGACCTCTGACTTCCATTAATTTATTATTTATTTGAGAGTTTTATATAGCACTGGCCAGACCCGAAGGTATCGGAGCGCTTTACAACATTTGTCATGTAGCAATCGAATACAAAGTATAACAATAGTAAACACAGTGATTCGTGATGAATCCTATTCAGGGAGGGGGGGGCAACGGAGCGAGTCAAGAGGTAGGTGATGTAAAAGTCTTCTTATCAAAGTGACTATATACTCCAATGGGCAAGATTCTGCATTGGCGGCAGTTATCCCTTCGGAAGAGTTCGGTTGAGGAAGAGGTCTTTGAGCTGGCTTTTGAATTTTATGAAGGAGGGGTTCGTCCTGATATGGACTGGGATGGCGTTCCAAATTTTGGGCGTATTTCCAGAGAAGGAGCGTGACAAGGTTTTTTGTTTGCGAGTTTTCAGAGGGATGAGAAGCAGAGTGTTGGTACTCCTGAGATTCCTTGTCTGACCAGCCTTGTTGAGTTTGGAGGCCAGGTAGGCAGGTTTGCCAGTGTGTAGAGCTTTGTGTGTGAGACAAGCAGTTCTGAAGTTGGCACGCATTTCGATTGGGAGCCATTTTAGCTCTCTGAGAGCGGGAGAGATGTGTTCATATTTCTTTACTCCAGTGACCATCCTGGCTGCTGCATTTAGAGTTGATCTGAGGGGAGCTAAGTGAGATTTTGCCGTGCCTGTGAGGGTTGCGTTCCCGTAATCCAATCTGGACAGAACCAGGGATTGTGTAGCCTGTTTAAGGTCATTGGGAGGAATGAAGGGTTTTATTTTGTTGAGTAGTTTTAGGTTGAAGAAAGCGCTCTTTGCGGTGTTCTTGATATGTTTGACCATGTCTAAGTTTGGGTCCAGAGTGATTCCCAGTCATTTCACGGAGTCGGCCGGGATGAGATTGCAGTTGAGCGCATCAATGGTTTTTAGCCATTCTGTGATTTGGGGGGTCTGCTCTTTGTTGGATATGAGAAGGATTTCCGTCTTATCTTGGTTGAGTTTCAGGTGGTTGAGGGATAGCCAGTGTTGGACTTCTCTTAGAGTGTTGTTTAGTCTCTGAATGTCATCAATGGAGGAAGTTTCTAGGTAGAGCTGGGTATCGTCTGCATAGAGGTGGAAGGGGATGGCTTTTTTGAGTATAGTGGTGAGGGGTTCCATGTAGATGTTGAACAGTGATGGGGAGAGAACTGATCCTTGGGGGACGACCCTGCTTATGGGGAGTAGGTCAGACGAGATGTTTTTGATTTTTATTCTTTGGGAGCGGTTCTGCAGAAAGGAGGTAATCCACCTCTTCTGCTACAACCCTTTCTCGGAGTACATTAATGAGCAATTTGTGGTCTACCATGTCGAAGGCTGCCGATAGGTCCAGGAGCATGAGTAGACAGCATCGGTCCGTATCGAGTGATTTGTAGACATCATCTATGACATTCAGGATCGCTGTCTCTGCAACCTTTTCTGAAACCCGATTGGTGATGGTCTAGAAGGGTGTTGCTGTCCATGTGTTGGGTAAGTTGCAGGAGAACACATCTTTCTAGTATCTTGGCTAAGAATGGGAGATTGGAGACGTGCCTGAAGTTATTGAGATCGTTTGGGTCAGATCCCGGTTTTTTCAGTAATTGCGAGACTTGGCCAATTTTGAGACAGTCTGGCATGATTCCGGTTCTCAGGGAGCTATTTATAATCTTGGTCCAGAGCGGGGCTAGGGTGAGTTTGAGCTTTTTAGCCGGTTGGGCAGGGATAGGGTCCTCAATGTGTGACGAGGGATTGGATGTGGTAATCATTGCAATGATTTCTGCTTCGGAGATGGGATTGAACGACTTCCAGTAGTTAGGGGGGTGTCTGGGTGGGTTGTTGTCATTTTTGCAGGGGGGCGGGCTTTTGTTTGGTGGACGGCTGTGGTCATCCAGGGAGAGCTCAATCTTGGTGATTTTATCGCTAAAGAAATTGGCAAAGTTATCACATAGGTCTTTGGAAGCCTGCACTGAGGTTGTGGGGGGCTTGGATGTTTGATGTCTAATGAGATTAAAAAGTTCTTTGGGACGATTTTTGGTATTGTTTAGTGCACCACAGAAGAAGGAAGTTTTTTCATTTTTGATGTGCTTTTTATATTTCCTGCGTTCAGTTTTGAGTTGATCAAGGTGGATTGTGGACGGGTTGTTTCGCCAGAGTCTTTCTGCAGCTCTTAGTTGTCTTCTTTCATAGTTTAGGTCTGTGTTGAACCAAGATCTCGATGGAATGTTCCTGACTCTTTTTTGTTTCAATGGAGCTATTTGGTCAAGTATGGAAGTCATTGTTGCATTGTAGTGTGAAGTAAGTTCTGTTGTGGAAAGGTCGCATGTGGTGGTGGGAAGGAGTGAACTTACCCTTTCTTCCAGGTCGGCCAGGGGAATCTGTCTTAGGTTTCTCACCCAATGGGGGGATTCCTGTGTACGAGGTAGGCAATGGATCTTTTGGTTGATGTGAAATAGAATGATGTGGTGGTCTGACTAGTCAACGGGCAGGATGTGGTCAATGGTGACTGTATCTTCGTGAGCTATGACGGCATCCAGGATTGAGCCTCTGTTATGAGTTTGCTCTGTGCAGTGTTGGATAAGATTATTGTTGCGAAGAAGTTCATTCATGGATTGGATCAGTGAGTTATTTTCATCATTCCAGTGTAGATTGAGGTCGCCTAGTATTATGTTGTTAGAGTCCAAGAGTGAGCAGTGTGTTATCAGGTCGGAAAAGTGTTCTCCAAATGAAGGGGTGTTGCCTGGCGGATGGTAGAGGAGATGGCAGTATAGCGTTTTGTTGTCAGTCGTCTTTATGGTGGAGGTTAGGTATTCAAAAGTTTTATATTTGAAGGAGTCCGTTTCCGTTACGGAGATGTTGCTCTTGTGGATGATTGCAATACCCCCACCACGATGGTTCTTTCTGTCTTTATTGATGATTGAGAATCCCGAGGGCACAAGCATGTCAATGATAGGGGAAGAGGATTCATTCAACCAGGTTTCTGTGATGAACGTGATGTCTATGTCATGGGTGAGGATGGTTTCTGCCAGTTCTGTTGCATGTATGGTAGCAGATCTGCAGCTTATGAGCATGCAGTTGGTCGTCCCCTTGTTGTTGCGTTTCTTCGTTAGGGGAGCCATGGGAATATTAGTGAGGAAGGCTGGAGGCCTCGATGTTCTCGGTGCGATGTGGTCTCTTCCAAATCCAGTGATAACCTGGATCTTGGAGCTGGGGTTGACAGCTGAAGTTGCTTCATGGGATTTGGCAAGATCCATCGCCTCTCTCATGGACATTGCGGCGCTTGTTGTTTTGGGTCTCTGAAGCTGGTTCATGAAGGGGGTTGTGTTCCAGCTGTGCCATTGGGGCTTGGGTGGACTTGTGTGTTTATTGTTGGTAGCTATGGGTGTAGGGTGTGGGCGTTGGGTAGGCTCTAGAGGTGTGATGAGGTTTGATAAGATTTTGTTGATACCCCTTATTACAATCTCTAGCTGGCTTTCCATCCGAGCAAGTCTCTGAGTCATATTCATAGAGGAAAAGGTAGGGGAGTTTACATTCAGGATGTCCTGGGCGGGGCAGTCCAGGGATGGAGAGAGCTTGTCAGTGGGAGTGTGGCTCATAGTGTTAATGTTGCCTATGTTGCCCCTGAGGATAGCCGTGGGCATGTGGTGTGAAAAATCACATTGTGACTCAAGCGGCAGCTTGCATGTAAATCAAACTTTTACAAAAAACAATAAACTCACAATACAATACATAAAATGCATAATGAAGGGGATTACAATCATAATAAATCCAGTCAATATTAAAAATTAAACAGCAGCCGTTATCTTAATTAATTTGTCAGATAATCATTATTTTGTATAAAAGGCTGCTAGCCACAAGGGACACCTTTGAGACCCGTCGGGGCAAATTATGCACCAAACTACTCCCTACGGGTAAGTGTGGTTCAGTTTGTGTGTTTCCCCAGTGGTAATTATTGCCGACGCGTTGCGAGCCCCAAGGCGATTATCGGGGTTCTCTTCAGGGCTTGGACTGGATAAGATATGCAATGAAAGGCCCAGAAATGTTTAATTGTAACTTTCTATCATCTCCTAATTTGTTTTGTAAAGCTCTACAATATCTCATTCAGAGTATATTAAATAGGGTACCTGTTGCGGTTTAGTATGTGCCTTAGTGTCCTATATTTTTACAAGGAAAAGGGGATATTCCTTTAATGTTAAGGATCTCCATCTAAAAACAAGAAGGAAAAGGAATTTTAGTTTGCATTACAAGGTTACAGGCTAATTGGACGGCATTGGATGTTAAAGTGTGCCGGCGCGTGACTTACTTTCTATTCTTTTGAAGTTGTTGACTTTGTGAAATATGCTCATTATCGTCAGGTGCAGCATTTACATATGGGTTTGTGCTGTGTCCTTAACGGGCGGTGGACGTCAATCCAGGCCAGACAGATTAAGTGGCATGTAATTTTGGATAATATGCTGAAATGAATTGAGCACATGCTATGTTTGTTTCAAAGTTCCACCATTAGCTAAAACTATTCACACAGCGCTCGCGGTAGCGTTTCACTCACTTGTTTTTTCGAGCTTTTCCCTAACTCCTCGTGTTAGGTGCTTCCAAACCGCTGAGTATAGGGTTTTCGGTTTCAGTTGTACTTGACCTCTTGTCTCCGTAATTTGTCTAGAAATGCATTCTGGGAGTTGTGGTTTCCAGGATGTGAAGCCGGGTGTTCGATTGATTTTTAGCCTCATGCACAGTGCAACACGGTGGCTGAAGGCACAGTCTTTTGTTCTTTATGGAAATAGGGATCTAAGTTCTCCCTATTTCAGACATCTCGTTAAGACGATTCACTGTGCTGTTAAATTTGAGCATTAAATACGCTTCTTTCCTCAACAATGCTGTCTCAGTGTTTCCTCCTCTTGGATTAGGTTTATCACACCCAGAACAGTCCATTTAAAATCCTTTTCGGTATGATTCTTTTCGATGAAACGACTCACCATCAGAGCGGTGGCTACCTTTGTTTTTACCCTTGATCGGTGTTGCACAAGTCGTTGTCTC
This sequence comes from Calotriton arnoldi, assembly GCA_963921515.1. NCBI lineage: Eukaryota > Metazoa > Chordata > Amphibia > Caudata > Salamandridae > Calotriton > Calotriton arnoldi. The sequence continues at coordinate 19,136 of CAWUFW010011195.1, forward strand.
ATTTCTTGGTTTGTCTTCCCAATGTATAATTTTTGGCATGGGCATTTAACTACATATATCATATTTTTTGTTTTGCAGTTCGAATATTCTTTCTGCGTCCACTTGATGTTATGGTGTACAAATTCTGTGCCCTCTATCGTATCGCATACTGAACAATTACCCCACTTGTGGTGACACACAATTGGTTTGAGATTCCACTGTGATATGAGGTCTCTTTTTCTTGTTGCTGGTGCGATCTCTGCCCGCACTATTTGTTGGCCTATACTGGTATTCTTTTTCATGGCAAACAATGGTGGTTGTAGTGGCTGTTCCAAATTCCATAACAGATGCCTGTTCTTGAGTATGATTTCACGAAATTTATTCGAGTGGGGTCCAAATGTGGAGACGCAAACCAATTTGTCTTTCTGTTGTTTGACTTTTTTCGTTAGTAGGCATTCTCTGGGTGTGTACCACGCTCTTTTCATTGCGTGTTTCAGCAACTTCCTCGGGTATCCTCGATCTTTCAATTGGTCATGGAAGGCTCCTGCATGTATTGCGTAGTCTTCCTTGCGGGTGCAGTTCCATCTGATCCTAAGTAGTATTCCATAAGGTATATTGCAGTAGCGGCCCGTGGTGGGAGTGCTGCCGGGTGGTGACGTGGGGCGGGGGAGGGGCAGGGTGGGGGGTAGTAAAGTACGGAATATGGGCGTCTAGAGGTAAGTAGACATATAAATAAATAAAATGAATTTCGTTGCGCGCGCTGCATCGCCAAATGCGATGCAGCGCGTGCAACGAAATTCGTTTTATTTATTTATATGTCTACTTACCTCTAGACGGCCATATTCTGTACTTTACTACCCCCCACCCTGCCCCTCCCCCGCCCCACGTCACCGCCCGGCAGCACTCCCACCACGGGCCGCTACTGGTAGACTGTCCTTGAGAGTTCTAGGGTGAAAACTCCTATAGTGTAGTAAAGTGTTTTTGTCCGTAGGTTTCTTGTGCAAGGTAGTTATCAATTCATTTTGGATTGGTTTTACTTCAACGTCAAAGAATGTTAAGCTGTTTTTGCTTTTAGTAAGTGTGAATTGAATGTCAGGATGTCTGCGATTCAGCCATTCGTGGAAGCTGTCCAAATCATTTTCCATGCCGTTCCAGATGCACCAGATGTCATCTACACAAAGGTACCACTGTTGCAAATGTTCTGAGTGGGGGTTGTTATTGAAAATGTTTTTGTCCTCGAATCGTGCCATGTACAGTATGGCCATCTCAGGTGCGAAGGGACAACCCAACGCAGTCCCCTTTGTTTGTACATAAAAGGTTTCTTCAAATTTGAAATAATTCTTCTGGAGTGCCACTGCTGCCAGTTTCAAAATTAACTCAGTAGGTTTACGGTGGGGGCGAATTCTAGACTCCAAATAGTATTCCATTGCCTCTAGTGCTTCATCCTGTGGAATTTGTGTGTTCAGCAAAATCACATCCAGGGATACCAGCCATTGCTGCGAGGGATCAAAATGTGTTCCTTCTGTTTTGTTTATGAAGTCCTTAGTGTCTCTCAAGTAAGATGGTACTTCCAGGAGGAATGGTTGGAGGAAAGTATCAAGGAGCCGCCGGGAAGACCAATTGTTTCTGGATGTGATTCACTGATGTAGCCAATTTCGAAATATGTTGATACTTTCCTCAAACCATTCCTCCAGGAAGTACCATCTTACTTGAGAGACACTATGGACTTCATAAACAAAACAGAAGGAACACATTTTGATCCCTCGCATCAATGGCTGGTATCCCTGGATGTGATTTTGCTGAACACACAAATTCCACAGGATGAAGCACTAGAGGCAATGCATCGTACCTGTGCGGCATGTTTTCCCGACGCATCACACGCAGACCAGAATCATCTTGGAGTCAACGCATCACTTCCCCCTACAGAGCGGATTCAACGCATCACTTCTTCTGCGTGCAGCAGAACTGTTGCATCGCCTCCCCATGGTCTCAGGAACTGACGTATATCTTTGTATCTTGATGCTTAGATAAAGATACTTTATTTTTCTAAACTAGTGTGTGTCCCTTTGCGGTGTTATCACTGTATTACTGTGTGTTTTGACTACAAATACTTTACACACTGCTTTTGGGATAAGTCTGTCTGCTTGTGCCAAGCTACCCAGGGTTGAGCAGGGGTTATCTAAAGTGTGTATCCCCCTTACCCTGACTAGAAGCAAGGGTCCCTATTTGGACATAGGTACCTAGCTATGCCAACTAGAGACCCCCATTTCTAACATAACCCAATCTATCACTGTGTGTTCTCCAATGTATGTGCATATTTTTCGATTTATATGACTCCAATGTAGTAGTTTATTCTCACTGTTAATCACATAAATGCATTGAAAAAGATGATGGACTGTTGGTACTGAAATGTGAATAAGGATGGCATCAGAGCCGAAACACATCCCTGTAAGCCATCCAGCATGTAAGAAAATTGCAGTACAGTCCTGGAGTGTACACTGTTCTAGTGAACTTTTCCCTTGGACTCTGAATATTTATATATTATATAATATGTTCCTCATTGTCCCACAGCGCCAGCTGGCTCCCCTGGCAGGAGCCAGGTCTTTCTTGGAATATCTGGTGGGTGCTTCCGTGTCCATATGAGGCACCCAGACATTTTGCACCTTTGCAGGCCATGGAGAGAGCCCCAAGGCCTCCCCAGCAGGCATCATACTGTATATTGGTGGAAGCTGGCACCTTTCATTTGCTCCTACCTGGATATAATTTTTTAACTGCTCCTGCCAAGTGGGAGCAAAGTTCTGTTGCCTGCACTCTCCTGGGAATTAAACCACAGAGTCCCGGGGGGGGGGGGTAGGGGGGCTCCTGAGCACACTGCTAAGATTTGGGGCCCGAGGGATGGGATCCCAATATCTACACAAGGAGGGGGTGTATGCCTTCCCTCCCCTTTTAAAATAAAGTTGGTCCAAGTGGATGGGTTCCCAGGACCTGAGGATGCTTGGGGGGGAAAGGGTGTGTGCCCTCTGCCCTTTTATTATAGTTTGGACCCAGGAAATGGGGTTCCCAGGGCTCTTTACTGGCTCAGGGTGGGGAATCATACCACCCCCTCTCCTTCAAATGCATATTAACCACAGTGGATGGGGTCCTTAGGGCCTCAATGAGGCTTGGGGAGAAGGGTCACAGCCATGCCCATATTTATTGATTCAGCCCTGGGGCATCCGGTCACTGGGGCCTGTAGAAGGTTGAGGACTAGTGGGGCAGGTATCCTTACCCTGCCCCCTTACATCTTTCTTTTTCCTTATTTTGTGTGATATGTCTTTATTGGAGTTTTAAAATATACAACAGATACAGTGCACTTGTAAATAAGATTATTTGAGAGATCACATTCGTTTAGCATACTGTTACAAGTGACATCAGTAAAATTTACTAATATAGTTACAGTACAGTTTGTAGTGTCCCTGCATACATTTGTTGGCTCTCTTAGACTAGAGTAGGAGTTACACCTGGCGCCCTGTTCGCAAACAGCTACCCAATTAATAACAAAAGAAAAATAAAACAACAGTAAAACAATTAAGAAGGAAAAAATTGAGAAATAACAATGAGGGTGGAGTCTCTACAGTCCAGCATTGCATGTAATATATGGCAGTTAATTTATCACAATTCCTTATCAAACTACTGTGAGGGGTTCATGTGGGATGGTACCATATATTCCTTATGTTGTTATATCAGTGCTCAAACGGGATGCGCAGACCGGCCGGGGGACGGGAGGGAAACTGTGTATGAGAGGGGTATTTTGCTCTCAGTCTCAATCCCCATGGAGGGAAATCACATCCCAGTTGTATCAGAGCGGCGGCCAGCCACACCATTAGAATTCGCTGGAGAAGTATCAACCAGCTGAGCTTCGATGACAGTGAGATATACCCTCCAAACAGGACGATTGGCTGCACTTGGGCAGTCTGGCTGTGACCCCTGTAAAATTTCCAGCTCGGCTACAAGGGCTCTGCGCAAATCTTTAAGCCAGAGGAGGATGCAAGGAGGAAGACAGGCATTCCAACACAAAGCCAATCTGCACTATGCAACCACCAGGGCCAAGTCTAAAAATGTATTCAGCGACTTGTATTTGGATGAGCGTTAAGTGATCTCCAACAGAAAATGTTGCCCATGCCCCTGCAATATCGTATCTGTGGCCTCTTTCAATAGTTCCGCTATTTCTGCCCAGTATGTGGTTATTCTCGGGCATGAGCACACCATATGCGTGAATGTGGCCACATGGGCATCACACCAAGGGCAAGTGCCTGAGGAGCCTGGAAACATCCTGGTTATCCTATGGGGAGTAAGATAAGTATGATAAAGGTAATTAAACTGGGTGTACTTGAGCCTTGCATTGATTGAGATAATCTTTGGGATTCCCAGACACTGTGCCCATTGCTTGTCAGTCAATGTCATTGATAATTCCTCATCCCAGTAAGCCCGTAAGGTTTTTAACGGGAGTGTCCTATCCTGCTGTAGTGAGTTATAAAGCATTGTGATAGCTCGGCTTACAGTACCATGCGTGAGGAGTGTTTGGAGAAGTCTAGATGCCTCTGGTTCTGTATGCGTATTTTCCCATACCACTCGCAGTTGATTCGCCAATGAGGCATACATTATGTTATGTTATGTTATGTTAAACATTCTTGTAGTGTGCGTGGCTGCCCCAGTAACAGGGCGTACCAGCGCTAAGAACCGACAGGTGGCTACAGGGAAGGTTTTAACTAGAGGTTAGAAAAGAGCCAGGTTTTAATCAATTTTCTGAAGGCCCAGTGGTCTTGCGTGCGCCGAGCAGCAAGAGGGGCAGAGTTCCATAGGGCGGGTGCCCTGGCCCTAAAATAGCGCCCCCCTGCTCTTAGCCTGAGCACTCGGGGGATACAGGCTAGATGCAGATCAGCGGAGCTCAGGGCTCGAGTCAGTACATACGGTGAGCACAACCCGTGTAGAATTTGAGGGCCTTGGCCATGCCAGATCTTGTGCGTAGTACAGAGGTGCACATGCATCAAAATAGGCAATTGCGATTCTTTAATTGCGATTTTTAAAGAATCGCAATTAAAGAATCGCAATTGCCTATGCATGTAGGAATCGCAAAAAAAATTGCGATTCCTAAACATTCCTTAATTGAGACTTGCAAATTGCAAGTCACAATTAAGGAAATGCTACCCATTTATTCCTATGGGCCTAGAGGCCCATAGGAATCAATGGAAATTGCATGCGCAATTTACGAGTACCAAATAGGTACTCGCAAATTGCGCATGCAATTTCAAGGGTGCAAGGGCGCCAAAAGGACACCCTGTTGCACCCCTGAAATTGAGTATGACCACATGCTGCACACATACATGCCCCAAGGGCATGTGTGTGTGTAACATGTAACTTTGAAAAATGCACTTTAGTGCATTTTTCAAAGTTTTAGCAAATTACCGTCCAGTTTCATTTGACGGTAATTTGCGACCCCTAATAGCGAAATCGCTATTTCAAAATACTTCATGCATTGCATTTAAGGAATCGAAATTTGCGATTCCTTAAATGCAATCGCAATTTAAGTAATTGCAACTTTTGCGATTATTTAAATTGCGATTTTTGCATTTGGGATGATGCATCCCAAATGCAAAAATACCGGTCGCAAAGGGGCAGATTCTGTGAAACTGCCCGTTTGCGATCGGTTTTTGCCTTGATGCATCGGGCCAAGAGAGTCTTAAAATAGACTCTCTGTTCTATCGGCAGCCAGTGGAGACGGCGAAGAAGATTAGAGGCCTGGTAGTGCTTCGGAAGGGCAAAAAGCGTGCGTGCAGCCGCGTTCTGTGCTCTTTGGAGTCTTTTGGTGATGGCCTTATTCACGGCAAGTAAAAGCCCATTGCGGTAATCTAGTCGGGGCTGTACAATGGATTGGACAATCATTTGACGGATGGATGCGTCGAAAAATCAAGCCGCGTAAGAGAACAAAGCAAGTGCCTGCCACTTTTTTGGCTTGGCTCTCAAATGAGAGGGCACTGTCCATTAGAACTCCTAAATTCTTAACCACGGTTTTCGGTTGGGGAGGGGTCCCCAGGGCTGTAGGCCACCAATGGTTGTCCCATCGATGGGCATCGCGGCCCACCAGGAGCACCTCTGACTTGGTGGAGTTCAGTTGCAGGTAGTTATCCGCCATCCAGTCAGAGATGGCCATAAGATCATCTTGGAGTTTTGCTTGGTCCTGTTTGGGGTTATTGGAAAAAGTGAATACCAGTTGGGTATCATCGGCGTATGATACCATGTCGATGTTCCGTGCTTTGGCCAGGAGGGCCAGGGGGCGGACATATATGTTAAATAACATGGGGCTTAGGGCAGAACCCTGGGAAACACCGCAACCAAGAGGGTGAACGCAGGACAAAAAAGGGGGGGCAGAGACCTGAAAAGAGCGATCGGTCAGAAAGGACACAAACCAGGCCAGGACCCTGCCCTTGACTCCAATTTCCTCTAACCGTTGTCGCAGAATCCTATGGGAGACTGTGGCAAAGGCCGCACTGAGATACAGCAAAATCAGTGCCGAGGTGTTTCCCTCATCCAGAGTGGCCCATAGCTGCTCTGTGACTGCAAGTAGTGCAGATTCAGTACTGTGTCTGGGCCGAAAGCCATTTTGTGACCTGTCCAGGATCGCATTTACTGCCAAGTATTTAGTCAGAGCGATGTTAACATAGGACTCCATGATTTTAGCTAAGTATAGGAGCAGAGAAATTGGGCGGAAATTCTCTGGCAGAGACGTATAAAGTGTTGGGTTTTTTAACAAAGGGATAACTTTAGCATGTTTCCACGACTTAGGGATCACCGCCGTATAGAGTGACCTGTTTTTCAGCTCCCGGCCCTCAATCAAGAGGCAGTCGTGAAATTTCCTGAAAAGATCCGGTTTTAAAGGATCGTCGGGAGAGCCTGATTTTACCTTGGCCGACAAAACGTCCATGTCTTTAGGGGACATGGGCGGAAGGTCTTGTAGGGAATGAGATAGGGCTATCATAGTCGAATTCTCCTGAGGTTCGGAGGCGGCCTTCCTCAGACCGAATGCACTATAAATACGTTCCACCTTGTTGATGAAATGTTTAGTCAATGACTCGCATTGTGCGTTGGAAGATATGGTGTTATTGACAGCGGCCGGGGGTTTTACCATATCTTTCATGAGAGAGAAAATAGATTTAGTAGGATTGCTGCTCGTCGTGATTATGTTAGCATAAAACATGGCCTTGGTCTTCCGGACTAATTTATGGTATGCTTTGACTGCATTCCTATAAATAGTTTTTTCTGTGAGGTCGTATGCATTTCTCCAGGCCCGTTCTAGTATTTTGCATTTTTTCTTTTCCGCAATCAGGGCCTCATCATACCAAGCATGGGTTTGAGTACGCTTGGTATGAGCCATTTTCATCGGAATACAGTGATCAAGTGCTTTATTGACCCATCCCCTAAACGCACTGTCAGCTGCCTCTAGGTCGGTAGGCCATTCTGGGCAATGCGAGTTTAGGGTGGATGTGAAAGTGGGCGAGTCCAGTTTATACCAAGGGCGCTTCATAGAAGACTGATGGGGAGGATGCAGAGGGGTGCCTGCTATACAGAGGCGCAGCAAGATGAGGGAATGATCCGTTCAGAGCATAGGGAGGGGCGGATTAGCCTCCATGGTCTGGAGATTCGAGAATACGGGATCGCGTAGATGACCGGCTACATGTGTAGGTCCCTCCACTATCTGGGTTAATTGCGAAGCGTCCATATCTCCCAGGAAGTTGATAATCTCCTGGGAATCTTGGCATTCCAGGTGTACATTGAGGTCTCCTATAATATTAAAATTGGCTGCTTCTAGCACAAGTGTAGCTGCAGTATTGACTAAGGTTTCTTGAAAGGCTTTTGAAGGGCCTGGTGGACGGTAAATAAGAAGCCCAGAAAGGGTAAAAGTGTGGGTCAGAGCAATTTTAAACAAGGCACTTTCACAGTGGGGGATAGTCTGTGGTGTGAGGGTGCATGAAAATGCTGATTTAAATATAACAGCTAAGCCTCCCCCCTCCCGCTTGTCCTATTCTGGCCGCACATCGTGTAGCCTGCTGGTAGAACCAAGGCCGGGATGGCCACGGAGTCAGTGGTAAGCCACGTTTCTGTGAGGAATAGAATATCCGGTGTGGATTCCTGTAGAAGATCTAATACCTCTGCATGATGTTTAGCAAGAGATCTGCAGTTGAGGCTGTAAATGGTGAGATATTCCAGCCCTGGGACCGGAGGGGGCAGCCGTGATCCCGTCTCCGCCCTAAACCCACAGTTGTTGTACTGCCCGTGGGGAGAGTCAGGATGTCATTTATATTGCGCACAGGGTGTTATGGATTGTAGTGCAAGCAGGTATTCCTGTGTATAGGCTTGCCTGCAGGGTGCCCCAGAGCCAGGGGTCCTGGTGTCTGGCGATGTCCAGGCGCAGATGGGCGCAGATGGGCTTGCCTTTGGCGTGCCGTCAGCGGCACACCCACTGCGCACTCGTGGTGTCATGGGTTTAAATGCCCCCAGACCTGGAAGTGGAGAATGAGCTGGACCGCCAACCTCCAGAAGGCATCCGGCTCGAAGAAGCACCAGAAATAGAAATAGAAAAGAGACTCTCTCCGCATAAACGGGAGACACGTGGCGGACCGGAGAGCGCAGGAAGAGCAGAGCACGTCCCCAGAGCAGGGGTGCTCGCCGAGTAAAGTGCAAAGTGGAGTGCAACAATGCAGGTAAAATGCAGGTAAAATCATTAAAAGCACGCTAGTATACACAAATTACCCAGAATAAAATCTTAAAACTTTCAATGCAGCTAAAATGGCAGAGAGAGCAAACGCGCCTCTTGAGTAACACGCGTCCACTCAATAGAAAGGAGCCTGGGGGTATCCCATAGTCATCTACAAGAGCGTAGAATGTGTAAAAAATAGAGCCAGTAAACATATCACCTCATGAGGTGACTCCGGCATGTGCCCAGTTTATAACATGTGGTCTGTGGTCGTGCGTTACATAACCCGTGACCACCCAGAGTGGCAGGGCCAGGACATATGGGGGTAGGTGGCTCTTCCTATGCAAATAATGATGCCAACAAAACTGTGCCATAGACATCAATAAATTACCCGATCTCTTCGGTATCATAGTCTCAGTACCTAATAACCACTCTAGGATCGCTGTTGAGCGAGTCGTATTTGCCCATTGCCCCAGGTCAGCAGTATTTTGGCCTGCTATCCATCGCATTGGCCATTGTTACTGTGCAGCTGCATAACAATACTCATAATTTGGGGCACCCAGAACTCCCTCTGACAACGGTGCATATAATTTCGTGAGTGAGATCCTCTTCTTATTCTTGCTCCATATAGGAGCAACCAACAATGACCTCAAGTCCTGAAAGAATTTCAAGGGAACTTGTAGTGGGAGAGCTGCGGAAAAATAGTACAGTAATCTTGGCAATAATAGCATTTTAGAAATGGCGATACGACCCATGGGTGATAACGGTGGCTCTGTCCAAAATGGTAAGGAGGATCTGGCGACAGTCAGTGTCTTACCTAGGTTCCCATCTAAAAAGTCTGTGAGCGAGTGGTAAACCTGGACACCAAAATATTTAAATGAGTCACAGGATCAGGGAAGCAGCGTAACGGGGAGTGCCCTCCTCTGCTCAGGAGTCAAGTGCGTCATTGAGAATAAGAGCGACTTGTCCCAATTAAACTTCAGACCTGATATGTTTCTGAATTGTTCCAGTAGTCTCATCAAGTCGGGCAAATTTGCTGCATTGCCGCATAGTTATATCAACACGTCGTCAATGTACAGTGAAACTACATGCTATTGATCATACGCCCTTATTCCCCAGTCCAGAGCTCATCGATGAAGTGCACATGCAAGCAGCTCCATTGCCAGTGCAAATATAATCTGTGATAGGGGACATCCTTTGCGGCTGCCCCGCTCAATTTTAAATGGTTCCGATATAAGTGAACCAGTCCATACTCTTGCAGTTGGAGAGTTGTACAGCAAGGATACCCACTTCAGAAAGTGTGGTCCTAGTCTGTAGTGTGAGAGTAATTCTCGTAATAGCTCCATCCCAGGGTATTGAATGCCTTCTCTACATCTAGAGAGGCAACCCAACCATGTGCCTCGCTTGTTTTCACCCAATCCATCAACAGATACAAACTACGCAGATTTAAGAAAGTGCTCCTATTGGGTATGAAGACATTCTGATACTGATGTACTAATAGTTGTGCCATTTCTGTTAGTGTGTTTGCTAATATTCTAGCAAGGATCTTATAGTCAGCGTTTAATAGGGATAAGGGACAGTACGACCCAAGGAGTAGCGAGTCTTTACCCGGTTTACGAAGCAATACCAACACTGCCTCCCGTAGTTAGGCGTAGTTAGGCAGGTAACATGCCTCTACCATACGCATCCAGAAACACTTGGTGCATATGGGGAGCAAGTCAGATCTGAAAGGTCATATAAAATTCCAGGGGCCATCCGTCTGATCCCGGCGCTTTTCCTCTCGCCATCTGTTGGATGGCATCCTCTATTTAATTTAATGTAATGGGGGATTCCAGCTCCCCAAGCAGCGCTGATGGAACCTGAGGAAGTGTGATGTCCTCCAAGAAGGACTGCAACTCAGTGGTGTCTATGTCCTGCGGAGGACTGTACAAAGTGACATAGTGTGAGTAAAAGCCATTATTTATGTCAAGCTATGTATTGACTACATGTCCCATGCTGTCTTTGATAGCCATAATCAAGTTCCTTGGTACATCTCAGCGCAGCAGCCATGCCAGCTTGGTCGCCCTCTGCATGCCGTCTGGCCATGTGTTCCCTGTAGTCAATAGTTCCCAGGTGGTCTAGTGCCTTCCCATATTTTAACCTGGCCTCCGCCAGTCGCCCTGCCACTGACTGGGTATCAGGAGTCCCTTGCTTGAGTCGACAGATCTCCAATTCCAGCTGCGGCATTTTCTTGCGAAGGTCCATTTTGGTACCATAAACTGCCTTGATCACATATCCCCTCACAACCACCTTAAATGCATCCCAATCAATCCCTGGTCCTGCAGCAGAATCTTCGTTTTCCTGGAAATAAGAAACAATATTTTCAGTGATAGAGGTACGTAACAGTGTATCTCTGAGCGCCTCTACAGGTCATCACCACACCGGGATTTTGGGCCTGCTCCTACCCCATACCAACCGTAACTGCAGTGGACTGTGATCTGACAGTGTGCAGCTAAGTTACTCTGCCTGGGACCTCGGCAAGGGTGTGTAAATCATGCATACCAGAATAATGTGAGTACTCCCTAGCACCAGGATGCAATCCCCTCCACACTTCCCGTATCTGCAGATTGGTGGACCACGTCTAGCGCTACCGATTGTGAACCAGGGATTGGGGGGTGGGAATGGTCCATGTCGAGGTCATGAGTGCAGTTAAAATCTCCAACCCTGTAATCAGGAGCCAATGTATCCTGCAATAGTGTGGGTGATAAAGAGTGTAAAAAAGAAGTCTGATTGGAGTTGGGAGCATAAAGGGACACCAACAAAATCGGGAGACCATCTAATCGCCCCCCCGAACACCACTTATCGGCCCTCCATGTCAATGCAAGTATATTGAACCTACAACAAGGTTCCAGGTGCAACCCAAATCAGCACCCCCCTGGCATAACTATAAGGGTACCACTCCAGCGCCGGCGCATAGCTTCCAGTGATTGTGTAGTAAGGTGTGTCTCCTGTAGGAGAGCTACATGAATTTTGTGCGTCCGGAGGTCTTGGTATACTCGGTATCGCTTAGCGTACCCCTCCAGGCCACGGACATTCCAGGTTAACAACAATATCGTGGGGTCCGAATTACCTATCTGTGGATGCATATCGCTGTAGCCATGTGTACATCCTCCAGTTGGGACCCCCACCTCCAACCCATCAGACAGACCCTCTCAAGCACACATTACACGTAATCTCCCCCCAAAAGATGGTAAGACAACCACCTCTTGGCTATAACACAAAATAATAATAAGACCCAACTCCCACTCCCAAGCCAGAACGCCAACTGGCGACCGGCCAATAGCACTAAAATGCAAGAGTAACAACACAGATTAATACTTCAATTACAAAGAGTCTGTATAGGTGTGTGAGGGGGCCTATCAAATGGCAGTCTTAGGCCTGTATAGTGGGCAATGCTTCCCCTTGCTCGATTTAAGAGGACATTGCAATGTTAATGCATTGCCTTGAACACAACCAACCCACCCTGCCAGCCACACCATCTCCAAACCTATTTGAGACAGTTCACATTAGTTCTTCAGCCATCTGAGGTGTGACTGCTGGGCAATGCCCCAGCGCTGCAGCAAGCTGGGTGGTGGATATTGTTTGTGTTTCATCCAAATGAGTCTCGGACTCCAAACCTGAGGCCGAGAGAGAGGAGATCAATACATGTTTTACCATTTCTTTCACCGCCTTAGCCCTTTCCTTCACCGCCTGTTCTTTAGTGGGGCCTTTTAGCTGATGCTTGGATCTCGCTCTTCATTTCCGCTGTGTTTGCCATGGAGGGGCAATACTGGATTAACCCCCCGTTTAGGCACTAGTCCCTTCTGTTTGAGCCAGGCCCATGTGGATTATGGAGTCTTCCAGAATTGCGTGGATATGTCTTATTGAACCCGAAGAGTGGCTAGAAATTGCAGTGAGTACGTTTTGCCATGTTCTCGCAGAGATTACTTTACTGCAAAGAAGGAGGACCTATGTTTTTGTACCTCCAGAGTGTTATCAGGGTAAATATGCACCTGTGCATTCTTGACAGTCCACGGGCCCCTTGTCCTCGTCATCTGGAGGATATGATCTCTGTCCCTATAATTGAACAGGCGTTTCACCACCGTACGTGGTGTGGCGCCCAGGCGAGGTGGCCCTCCTGGGGCTCTGTGCATTTTCTCCACAGAGAAGAAAGTAGATTGCTTGCCCTGTAGTATTGTTCCAATGAACCAGTTCTCTAAAAAAGAGCTCCATGTTCCGGCCTTCCGCCTGGCCCTTGAGGCCAACTATACACACATTATTGCATCGTGACCACCCTTCCTGTTCCGCAAGTCGGTCCCTCAAATGGTACACCTTGTTCTGCAGGGCTCGAAGATGCTGGTCGGATTCCTTCACTGTGAGCCGCAGAGCTGCTAGAGTTGACTCAGAGTCCTCAACTCGCTCTTTCAGTTTCTTATGTTCCTCCCAGAGAATGCCCATGTCGATACAAATTGAGTAACGTTTCGGTTCCAGGATGGATTTAATATCCATAACTGCGGTGAGCAATTCCTCAAATTTGCAAGAATTATCCGAGAATGTGGCTGCCAATGTTTTTTTATCCGCATTTTCGCTGTCCTTGGGGCGTGTGTCCGACCCTTGTGTACTTCCCTGCTGTGCAGTGGTCTTGTCTGTCCTGCTTTGGTTTCACCATGATGGGCAAAGCATGGAGGCAGAGGCCGTAGTAACGTTTTTTGTGACTATTGGCAGGGGGAAGGGGGGTGGCAATAAAACAGTAGCTGGTTCCGTTCACCCTATTTACCTGTGACTTAGTCCTAGTTCTATTTAGTGGCAGGTCGGCAATAGATGGTGTCCTCTACCTAGCATGACCTGTCTGGATCTCGAGTGGTGCCAGGTGGCAAGGAAAAAGTGGGGAGTATACTACTTTGCAGCAACAGCCCCTCACAGAGCAGAGGAAATGGGCTCCGCATTAAATAAGCATTCCTCAAAGCGTGGAAGAATGAAAGAATGCGGTCAACTAGTGCTGGCCGTGCCAGGCCCTATTCAGTAAGAGGCATGCTCAGTGTTCAAATAATATAGCTTCCTTGTCGCTGAAGCCGCTAGCATGAATGATACTGAGCATTCACATCCTTTAGCAGGGTGTCAAGCACCGTGTTCCCAGAGGTTGAGCAGTATCAGTAATGAGGTGCATCTGACCACACCCTGCATGCTGGTCAGGGCGGAGGACGATACCCCAGGGCCTTTCCTGTGAGGGACTCCATCAGCTGGCAGACAGTGCTACGGCAATATTATGTTGTTGCAAGGTATGGGAGGATCTTCAAATGCCTCCTAAAGTAAGAGGCCAAGCCAGCACACACAGCGACCCAACAACCGCTGGGCCCAATCCAGGCTCACCGCCTCTTCCTCAACTCAGTCTGTCCGCTCTTACACCGCCACACCGGTTAAGAGTTCCTAACAAGGAAGGGGGGGAGGGCCTCCCTGCCCCTCGCTGCCAGTACCTTCCTGGGCACTTGCCCGGGCAGCTAGTTTATTTCTAAAGCCACAGGCCGCGCCCTTCATTCTCTGCCCCGACACCACGCATCAGTGGTACCTCCAGGGAATCGGTTGGGAGGCATTAGTTTCCCTGTGGGATACCAGTCAGGCTGCAGACTCGACAACTGGCTACCTTCCAATATCTGCATCACCACATCAACGTGTTCCCAGTACCTTGCAGGTTCCTCTATGCTCCAAAATATCCAGGATAAGTGGGGTTGGGGGTTTATAATTTCTTCTCCACACCCCAGATGGCTTGTTTTTCACAGGGGGGAGTCTGCTCCTGCGATCCTGCCTCACACCAGCACCTGCTGTCGCGTCCCCCTGCTACGTCCCAACATCGCCTCACTGCGTATCGTGATCCGCAGCCCAGGCCTCAGCGGTGACGGCCTAAGCACCTCGGTCTTCTCAGTCTCTCAACATGGCACCGCAGGTCAACAAGTCCTCGCCACTTCAGTATGGTACCAAGGCCAATTGGTAGGTTCGATCAGGGCAAGGAGGTCTCCTGTGGTATAGTGATCTGCAAGAAGCAGCTTTTAAGCAGGATTTTTACGGGCCTTGCACAGAGCTCGCTACGATGCATCCATCCTGGCAGCAATCTTGGCCACACCTCCCCTTACATCTTTCTTAATACTTTTTTCTAGGTCTTGGGAACAAGTCCCGACTCCTAAGATGGCTGCCACCACATCATTGCTATCAGCTGTCAGCTCCGCAGATACTCTGGAGCATGAAACATCAACATTTCTGTAGCCCTAATTGCTCAAAAGCTGGTGAACTAATTTAGACCAGATCACAAAAATCACGCTTTCTGATCAAAGATCTTGCTTTCTGCCAAATTTGGTGTAATTCTGTTCAGCAGTTTTTGCAATATCGCTTTTCAGTTTTCCTATTGAAAAATAAATGGGGAAATCACTTTTTGGACCCCTCCCTCTTCTTGGCCCTGCTTGATGAATCACCCTTAAATTTTCCAGGAAGGAGATGAGGTGAAAGAACTTTTCCTTGGAAGGTTTTGTGAAGATCCGTCAAACAGTGCCAAAGTTATTAGCAAGCAAAAAAATGCTTTTCCTATGGAAACATGATCATAACTATAACTACACAGTAGCGAAAGCAACTGGGTAATATTTTCACTGAGAAACCAATGTTAAAGTCACATTATAGTTAGGAATTGTAATTATATCTTACTTTAAATCCACTGAAATTTACCAGTTATAGTTGTCTCAAGTAACAATAAATTGTGCTCTTACGTAATTATAAAGTAATTATAACCTGCGTCCCCATGCACTGTATTGTCATCAATAATATTTATGTATTTATTTTATTTGAAAAGTTTTTTAAAGCACGAACTTGGCACGGCAGGGTATAAGAGCGCTGTACAACGTCGCCTGCTGGTTAAGCTTGAGCAGGGAAACATAATAGATAACTATGCATAAACAGCAGAAGCATATTAAAGAGAAAAAAAAAGATAGATATACACACAGTAAACAAGATGCAGATTGCATCGTAGATAAGGAAGGGCAGGGTTGTAAGGTCATTTCAAATAGTTTGTGAGGCTACAGTACTATTGTTTCATGTAGCTATTCATGAGCATGCCTTTGACTTCTTTCTTAAAAGTAGAGGTCGAGGGGATTGTTCTGATTTCTGGTGGGAGAGCGTTCCATACTGGAGCAAGACCGGAGAAGGTGCGGTTTTAAGTTCTCTTCTTTTTAAACTTTGGTGGTTGCATCTAGAGAAAGCCAGTTGAGTTGGATTAGATCAGGTGTATGTGGTCGCACTTTCTTGCGCCGGTGATAAGTCTGGCAGCAGAGTTCAGAGTGACCTAAAGGGGCCAGTTTAGCTTTGGGCAGCCCAGCCAGAGTCCCAATTCCGTACTCTAAATGGGAGATAACAAGGGATTGGACAGCTTGTTGCAGGTCAGTGTGCGGTAGGAACTGTTTGATTTTCCTTAATGTGCAGAGTTGGTGATTGGCTCCTCTCGTTGTAGCACTGATGTGATCCTGCATACTCAAGCATTTTTCCAGGAGTAGGCCTAGTGATCTAGTGGAGGTAACAACATGTGGGGTGCAGTTGAGGGCTATTTGTTTGAGCCAGTCCTAAATGGGCGCAGTATGATTATGGGGGGGTGAGCAAGAGAAATTCAGTTTTGAGTGAGTTTAGCAAAAGGTAGTTGTGAGATAACCATTGTTGGGTTTTTAAAAGAGCATAGTTGAGAGTAGTGATGTCGTCCAGTGAAGACATTTTCGTATACAGTTGATTTTCATCCGCATAAATATGATATTGAATGTTAGTCTTTTTCAGAATTTCGCTGAGAGGTTCCAGATACAGGTTGAAAAGAGTTGGTGATAGTGCGGATCTTTGTGGAACTCCAGTTGATACCAGTTTACTGTTGGAAAGGTTATGGTTGACTTTAAATCTTTGAGTTCAACTTTGAAGGAATGAGCTAAACCAATTTAACACTGTACCTGATAACCCCATCCTTGTTTCAAGGAGGTTAATTAATTTGTCGTGTTTGACTGTGTCAAAGGATGAGGAGAGATCCAGCAGTATAAGTAAGCAAGATTCGTTCTAGTGTAGTAGTCTTAGGGCATCGTCCACAATGTGTGTTAAAGTGGTTTCTGTACTGTGTCCAGATCTGAAGCCAGACTGGTATTGGTCAAGGAGTTGAAAATGTTCAATGTGATTAAAGAGTTGTGTATTTACGCATTTCTCAAGTAATTTGGATCGAGTCATGATATTGGAAATTGGTTGAAAGTTGTTAGGATCAGATAAGTCTGCCTTAAGTTTCTTTTGTATGGGGATGATTTGTCCAATCTTGAGGCAATCTGGAATACGTCCTTGCGTGAGGGATTCATGTACAATCTTCGACCAGAGAGGGAAAATGGATGAGGTAAGCTCTTTAAAGAATTTGGTGGGCATAGGATCGTTGAAGTGATTCATGATTCATTTTCATGTAGTTAGGATGTTGAGCAGCTCAGCATCATCCGGTAGTCTGAAGGTATACCAAGAGGCATAATTTTTTGGAGTATAGGCAACTGAAGCTACCAGAGGAGAGCTCATCCAGGGTGAACCTGAGGCAGGGGTATAGTGAGCTTGATTCTGTAAGTCTGGTAAGGAGAGTTGCAGATCTAATCTGATCCTTCTTGTTTTTTCAATGAAGTGTCCTGAAAACTCATCACTGCTTATGATTGAGTCTTTAAGTGTCAAGAGTTGATTAAAGGGTTGGTTCGATTGTTGATTGATGATTCCAAAACGTTTTTTAGGTCTGTTTTTGGCCTTGTCAAGCTGCGATCTAAAGTGATCAGATTTAGCGCTGCGTATATGTTTGTTATAAGCATTTCGTGTCTTCCTTAGTAGTTTGAGGTTAGCTAGGGAAGGAGAAGTTCTAAAAGATCTTTCAGCGAGCCTAAGTTTACGTTGTTCCTCATTAAGGGAGCCGTTGAACCAAGGTTTTTAATGTTTTCTAGGGATTCTTTTGCGATGCTGAGGAGCAAGTGCCTTGAAAATATCCATCAAGGAATGAATGTAGTGATCAGTGAGTTTGCCCAGGGTTCTCATTTTGAGGGGCGGCGGAAAAAGATTATTGCTCATATCGGTAAGATCATTTACGTTGATGTTTCTCAGATCTCTAGGCCATTGTTTGTTTGTTTTTCCGAGGTTGTCCTTGTCTGATCAGTACTTTTTCCATGATGCGAAATGAGATTAGGAGGTGACCAGTCGCAAGGTGTTATCTCATCAAGTTGTATGATGTTATCTTTGGCTATGATAAGATCTGGGGAGGAACCTTTGTTATGTATAGGCTTGTTGCAAAATTGGGTGAGATTCAGGTCGGACAGGAAGGTCTTGAAGGTGCATATTAATGGATCATTTTTGTTGTTCCAATGCAGGTTGAAATCCCCAAGGAAGATATGGTTGTGAGATTGGTCCGCGTTCAATGATATAAATTCAAATCATGCAGTAATGTTATAAAAAATGTCACAGAACCTCATGAGCCATGTAAGGTGGGAGGTAATTAGCAGTTAATGGCGAGAGCCACAAGCTATATGTGGTATCTTTCTTCACTGAAAAAAGCACTACCATTTAAATACCAAAAAGCCAATTATACATAAGTGACATAAGTATAAAGTGCACCGCTATGATGTATTGTTAATGACCACACATATTACATCACTGATGATGTCTAAAATTTACAATGGTGCAAGTTATAATTATGTCAGTTTTTCAAGTTAAAAGCTGACTACCTTCCTCATGTATAACTTCACTTTTGTTTTTTCAGTGAATTTCAGGTTTTTTTAACATTACGTAATATCTTATTACGGTACATTTGTAGACAACACCCGCCTGCACACAACCTTTGGCCATGCATGGCTGGGTGTCGGCAGCAGGGTCTGACCTGTTGCCAGGTCTTTCACCTAGCCCCACATGGATGGCCTATGCATTTACTAATGAAATGACTCCCAATCTGAAATATTGCAAAGTAATGACTAACATTTGACTTACATTCATACGCTGTTCATATTTTTGCATTTCCAAAATTGTTTAGCAGAGGTTCATTCTTTTCTTTTATAGGCATTGATCAATGAGCTGCATTTCTGCCTGAGAAGGACAAAACAAATTCCACATGTGTTTGATCATTAGAGAAAGAACCTGGCTTACTAAGGAAATTAAGCAAATGAAAGGGGCACTGGTTCATGAAAACTGTCAATTATTTCCGATTTGCTTAAAACTGCTCTGACAGTACTAATGGAATAAATGGTGTTTGTAGGATTTGTACTTGCAGTGGGAGATTTCAAACAATGGGCTGCACTCAAGAAGAAGAGATAAAAGCTGCAGGTGGTGCTCTCTGAACTGCAGCTGGTGGAGGAAAGGCCCACGG
Source organism: Calotriton arnoldi (assembly GCA_963921515.1). NCBI lineage: Eukaryota > Metazoa > Chordata > Amphibia > Caudata > Salamandridae > Calotriton > Calotriton arnoldi. The sequence continues at coordinate 38,242 of CAWUFW010011195.1, forward strand.
ATTCTGACCTAAATTCAGTGAGAAGGGACTCTTGTACAAAGGAGCTTTTCACTAAACCTGCTACTTCCTGATGGACCGAGGCTAATTCATTCTGTCATTTTTAGAACAGGTAGCTCTAACTTTTTGCTGAAAAGCAGCTTGAGTGTCCATATTGATACACCAACCCAGAGTCCTTGTCTGATCAGAGTTTTGTTCACTCCGCGCTCTACGCGAAGTGAGGAGTTCTGAAAAACTCTGCGATGCAAGCAGAGTTTTTTTTCTCATGCGACTCACCAATGTTAAGTTAGCGAGTGAGAGAAATTGTGTGCTAGACCAACTCCCAATAAGATTTCTGAAAGTGGGCAGTTGTGGCAGGTTGCTACCGCTCACGTTGAGAAAGCTGCCACTCACTTTGAGGAAGCTGCTGCTCGCTTTTAGGATGCCACAGCTCTAGTTGAAAATCTGCTTAAGCAGCAGAAAGAAGCTACCTGGAGCTCCACGTAATGACATCTGCGCTGATTTTACAGTGCAGGAGAAAATCTTGTACCAAAAATCAGCTTGAACATCAAGATGTACCGGACTCAACTGCTCGCGGAACTCATGTAGTTCCGCTGAGTTTTTCTGGGGCATAGAGTGACTCTGCAAAGTCCGCCCAGGTCTACTAGAGACAGAACATTGTTGGTAACTACTTTTTATTTTTGGTGTAATTGTGGTCTACAGTAGCAATTTTTGGTAATGCACTTAGACTTATATTGACGTTTATCACTCATTTTTATCTGACAATTTATATCTCCTTACTCCTAATCATGTGCTCCAATTTTTATTAACTTTAACGATTAAATAGTCTTTATGGAAATGGTATTGTTTTACTTATTTTTTTTTTAGTTTGAAAAAGCTTTATTGAAGTTATATCAACAGTAGTACATAGGAAAAGACATCTATAGATTGCGTAACCATTAAAACAAAGACAATGCAATATTTTGCCTGTAATAGAGGAAATAAGTGATATAGAAATATATAGCCATAGAAAAATTGTAAAAATATAACTCAAGAGCAATTCATATTTGTTTTGAATTTTTTGTGAATATAGGAAGGGGAGGAGAAGGAAAGAGAACAAGAAAAGACAAAGTAAAAGAAGAAAAAAGAGCAAAAAGAAGGGAAAGGATTAACAAAATTTTGTAATATTACTTGTAATTGAGTATAAAAATGGTTATCCAATAAATAATGCAAATGTACATTCACACAGTTCTGATTAAAGTAATAAAGAAACTCATGGAGGTCTGAATATGGTATAGTGGCAAATATCAGAGCTGGCTTACTGTTCAAATATGTGGTGAGAGGTAACCAGAATAAATCCTTTCTAATGAGATGGTGCATGGAGGCAGCATATGCTCCATCAAGTCTACGATGATGACAAAGTAAGTTCCACTATCTAGCAAAGGTTACAGTTGTAGTATCTTTCCAGCTTGATATAATAATTTGTAAAGAAATGGCAGTAAGCAAGTCCATAAACTTACCCATTTTGCAATTGCCAACCCAATTGAGAGAAGAACTACCTAAACAATATGGTGAATATCAAAAGGAGAAGTAATAGAACACATTCATGAAATTGTGCTCCAAACTTCAGACCAATAAGCAGCAACAGAAGAACAATTGAAAAACATATGCATATAAGAGCCAGATGTTGTTTTACAGGTCCAACGTGTCTTATCAATATTGTGGTTGTATGTGTGAAGGGAAACTGGGGTAAGAAATAACCTATTGTAGAAATAGTATCAGGTATGCGTGGTGCTCGCTGTATGGGATGGATTTTGAACCAGAGTAGATTCCAGGCTTGTAATGAAAAGAAGCATTGAAGTCTGATTACTAAAATACCTCATCTTTAGATTTAGAATGAGTGGGAGGCATATAGTCAAGTTGTTTGTATATATAAGATGCCTTAATGGCCAAGGAAAGCTTAAGTGGCTCGGGCAGCAAATTTGGAGTGGAGCAATTTGCATGAGTAAGGGCGGATATGTATTGCAATATGACATTCCTCATAGGTTCATATTGGAGAGTGGAAGCAGAAGAGAGACCATACTTGCATTGTAATTCAGATAGGGAAAGAAATACAGTACCATGAAACAACTGTTTAAATTGAATGATACCCTTCGCCACCCAGTCCCTTCAGTAAATTGTGCATTTTGATAATTTAGGGGCCTATTAGGATGGCGGGCGGAGACACGACCGCGGTGCCGGCGGTGGCGGTAACACCCATTTACCGCACGCCGCCAGCGGTCTCCACGCCCGCCATATTAGGATGGCCACACATTGCACATTTCCCGCCCGCTGCGGTGCGACGCCGACCGCAATCAAAGTGCGCCTGCCACCGCGGCGGAGTGAGCCAATCACCACACACCGCCGTGCGGAATGACGTCCCGTACGCCGAAGATATCACAATGCCGGAAACAGGGCAGCGCACCGCGACGGAGAAACCGCACAGCGAAAGACGGCGGAGACATCACAGCGGAGACAGAAAAGAAACACCCGGGACACACCGCGATGGATCCTGCCCTACACGCCTTCCCGGTGCTGTACATGATACACCACCTGCAAGTTATCCACCTCCGCAGGTACGTACAGACACAACAGTGCAAGTAACACAATACACAGCGGTTGAAAAACATCGCATGGGAACACCACACACCCCTGTGGGGACAGGCACACAGCCATCACTGCACACACACATGTCCCACCTGTGACAAAAACATCTCGCTACATACTGCCCACCCATGTACCGCATTCATGAACAAATGTCCCAGTCACGTCACCGCCGCGGTCAGTGTGCATGAAACCATGCACACAACGCAGAGCACAGGGCCAGCGCATGCCAAGGGCATCGTACAAATCGCACAGAGCCACAACTCCATCCACAACACACCAGCTACCTCCCTGAAGGGACACAACATGTGCCTCCCAAGTGCCACTCCTGCACAACAACCACACAACTACAGCCACACCATGCCCCACGTCCCAACAACTGCATATACAGCCACAGCAGGACCCTTTGCAAAGGAACACATAGCACAGAAGCCCAGGCCCCAGCCAACACACACACCACAACAACATCACACACAAGCCAAGAACACTGAGGCCAGGCACAAAATGTACACACACACAGATGAGGACCAAACACTTCACTGCACACACTACCTGACAAGTCACACACACACACACCACCCTGACTCACAGCTACATACACACACCACATGCCAGCAGTAATATAGGAAAGCCAAAGTGAGGTGCCCACAAATGGAAGGGCAGTGACACAACCATCAAGCATGTGTGATGCACATGCAAGACAAGACACATGTGAGAACACACACAGCCCATCACAGCACACATGGCTGACACAGTCAGTCAACACAAACCACGGTCACCCCAATGCAACAATTCCTGGAGACAGCAAGGACACCCATTTATAGGCACAGGGATGTAAGGAAGGCCCTGAACTCAAACACTGACCAGCCACACATAGGCATCCAAATACTGGACAAGAGAATGTCTGCTGCACAACACACAGGGCCCAGTGACACACTACATGACAGCCAAGCACAAGTAGGATATGTCACACATACCTCCTCCCACAACAGCAACACACAATACTGCCATGTGCACAAAACACAACCACAGGGCTAAACAAGTACACATACAGGCACACCACTCCAGGGTCACACATGGCAGTAGTTGACAATGCAGATGCACACACATCCACAGTCACAACCAAGTCACCCCCTTCACACCATACACTTCTCCACCACCCAAGTGCACACATTGGAAGTAAGCCATGGGACCTGGATAACTCATCACCACAAGATGTCCATACACCGACACTGATTGGCACACAGAAAGGAAGCTCACACAGATCCCATGACCCTGGCCTGCCTGCCTGTAAGCCTGTGCCCAAACTCCCACCCTGTGCTGCCATTGCCCACAAACCTGACATGTGTCCACCATAGATAACATGAGCCAAGAAGGAAGATGACAACAAGATTTCATTGCCAACCACCTGCACTGCACCCATAAGTATCACAGTCATGTAGAAATGAAGTGCCTCCCACCCCTGCAAAAAAAATGAAATGTGAGACAACCCATTGGCAATGTTGAAGTGGCATACTGAGCCTGTGACACAGTGAACCATGCACACACAGAAACAACTTTATTCAGGAAGGACACTGACAGCTCACTGCAGGACCAATTGTGTTTATTTACAATTTGCATATAGAGACAACAAATCTGGGCAACAGCAAAGCCAGTGGGCATTTCAATATGCACAGTATTTACATGAAAAGCTGCACAGGCATGGGGCAAACAGCAGTGAAACACAAGGCAAGTACAATGTGCAGAGTAGTTCCATCAGAAGCTGCACAGGCAAGGGTCAACCAGCAGTGAACAGCAAGGCCAGTGGCCAGGTCACAGTGCAGGTGAGCTACATGAGAAGCTGCACAGGCAAGGGGCAAACAGCAGTGAACAGCAAGGCCAGTGGCCAGTCCAATGTGCAGATTAAGTCCATGAGAAGCTGCACAGGCAGGGGGCACACAGCAGTGAACGACAAGGCCAGTGGGCAGGACAAAGTGCAGAGTGAGTCCATGAGAAGCTGCACAGGCAAGGGGAAAACAGCAGTGAAACACAAGGCAAGTACAATGTGCAGAGTAGCTACATCAGAAGCTGCACAGGCAAGGGGCAACCAGCAGTGAACAGCAAGGCCAGTGGCCAGGACACAGTGCAGGTGAGGTACATGAGAAGCTGCACAGGCAAGGGGCACACAGCAGTGAACAGCAAGGCCAGTGGCCAGTCCAATGTGCAGATTAAGTCCATGAGAAGATGCAGAGGCAGGGGGCACACAGCAGTGAACGACAAGGCCAGTGGGTAGGACAAAGTGCAGAGTGAGTCCATGAGAAGCTGCACAGGCAAGGGGCAAACAGCAGTGAAACACAAGGCAAGTACAATGTGCAGAGTAGTTACATCAGAAGCTGCACAGGCAAGAGGCAAACAGCAGTGAACAGCAAGGCCAGTGGCCAGTCCAAAGTGCAGGTGAGGTACATGAGATCCTGCACAGGCAAGGGGCAAACAGCAGTGAACAGCAAGGCCAGTGGCCAGGACACAGTGCAGGTGAGGAACATGATACGTTGCACAGGCAAGGGGCAAACAGCAGTGAACAGCAAGGTCAGTGGCCAGTCCAAAGTGCAGGTGAGGTACATGAGATGCTGCACAGGCAAGGGGCAAACAGCAGTGAACAGCAAGGCCAGTGGCCAGTCCAATGTGCAGGTGAGGTTCATGAGAAGCTGCACAGGCAAGGGGCAAACAGCAGTGAACAGCAAGGCCAGTGGGCAGTCCAATGTGCAGGTGAGGTACATGAGATGCTGCACAGGCAAGGGGCAAACAGCAGTGAAACACAAGGCAAGTACAATGTGCAGAGTAGTTCCATCAGAAGCTGCACAGGCAAGGGGCAACCAGCAGTGAACAGCAAGGCCAGTGGCCAGGACACAGTGCAGATTAAGTCTATGAGAAGCTGCACAGGCAGGGGGCACACAGCAGTGAACGACAAGGCCAGTGGTCAGGACAAAGTGCAGAGTGAGTCCATGAGAAGCTGCACAGGCAAGGGGCAAACAGCAGTGAAACACAAGGCAAGTACAATGTGCAGAGTAGTTACATCAGAAGCTGCACAGGCAAGGGGCAACCAGCAGTGAACAGCAAGGCCAGTGGCCAGGACACAGTGCAGGTGAGGTACATGAGAAGCTGCACAGGCAAGGGGCACACAGCAGTGAACAGCAAGGCCAGTGGCCAGTCCAATGTACAGATAAAGTCCATGAGAAGCTGCACAGGCAGGGGGCACACAGCAGTGAACGACAAGGCCAGTGGGCAGGACAAAGTGCAGAGTGAATCCATGAGAAGCTGCACAGGCAAGGGGCAAACAGCAGTGAAACACAAGGCAAATACAATGTGCAGAGTAGTTACATCAGAAGCTGCACAGGCAAGGGGCAAACAGCAGTGAACAGCAAGGCCAGTGGCCAGTCCAAAGTGCAGGTGAGGTACATGAGATCCTGCACAGGCAAGGGGCAAACAGCAGTGAACAGCAAGGCCAGTGGCCAGGACACAGTGCAGGTGAGGAACATGAGAAGCTGCACAGGCAAGGGGCAAACAGCAGTGAACAGCAAGGTCAGTGGCCAGTCCAAAGTGCAGGTGAGGTACATGAGATGCTGCACAGGCTAGGGGCAAACAGCAGTGAACAGCAAGGCCAGTGGCCAGTCCAATGTGCAGGTGAGGTACATGAGAAGCTGCACAGGCAAGGGGCAAACAGCAGTAAACAGCAAGGCCAGTGGGCAGTCCAATGTGCAGGTGAGGTACATGAGATGCTGCACAGGCAAGGGGCAAACAGCAGTGAAACACAAGGCAAGTACAATGTGCAGAGTAGTTCCATCAGAAGCTGCACAGGCAAGGGGCAACCAGCAGTGAACAGCAAGGCCAGTGGCCAGGACACAGTGCAGATTAAGTCCATGAGAAGCTTCACAGGCAGGGGGCACACAGCAGTGAACGACAAGGCCAGTGGGCAGGACAAAGTGCATAGTGAGTCCATGAGAAGCTGCACAGGCAAGGGGCAAACAGCAGTGAAACACAAGGCAAGTACAATGTGCAGAGTAGTTACATCAGAAGCTGCACAGGCAAGGGGCAAACAGCAGTGAACAACAAGGCCTGTGGCCAGTCCAATGTGCAGGTGAGGTACATGAGATGCTGCACAGGCAAGGGGCAAACAGCAGTGAACAGCAAGGCCAGTGGGCAGTCCAATGTGCAGGTGAGGTACATGAGGAGCTGCACAGGCAAGGGGCAAACAGCAGTGAACAGCAAGGCCAGTGGCCAGTCCAAAGTGCAGGTGAGGTACATGAGATGCTGCACAGGCAAGGGGCAAACAGCAGTGAACAGCAAGGCCAGTGGCCAGTCCAATGTGCAGGTGAGGTACATGAGAAGCTGCACAGGCAAGGGGCAAACAGCAGTGAACAGCAAGGCCAGTGGCCAGTCCAATGTGCAGGTGAGGTACATGAGATGCTGCACAGGCAAGGGGCAAACAGCAGTGAACAGCAAGGCCATTGGCCAGTCCAATGTGCAGGTGAGGTACATGAGATGCTGCACAGGCAAGGGGCAAACAGCAGTGAACAGCAAGGCCAGTGGGCAGTCCAATGTGCAGGTGAGGTCCATGAGAAGCTGCACAGGCAAGGGGCAAACAGCAGTGAAACACAAGGCAAGTACAATGTGCAGAGTAGTTCCATCAGAAGCTGCACAGGCAAGGGGCAAACAGTAGTGAACAAAAAGGCAAAGACATTGTGCAGAGTAGTGACATAAGAAGCTACACAGGGAATGTATGCAACTCTACCATGCCATGCCCAGCAACAGAGTAATGGGCGTGACAATGGGCATCACATGCACCCCTGTGGACAGACAGGTGTGTGAGGGTGACCACCACTAAGATGGGGCTGTCTGTCGGACTTGGAGCTGACTGTGTGTTGGGGTCAGTTGGAGGACTGCCCTGGGCAGTGGGAGTAACAACTGTGGAAGAGCCAACTGTGCATGTGGTAGCTGGGGGGCTGCTTGGACCAGGTGGGGTGGTGGCCCGGGGAGGTAGACTCATGCCCTGGTGAGACACAGTGTGTGCCGGAGATTGTGGAGGGGTGCCTCTCCACTTCTTGGGGATCCTGAAAGGCTTCCCTGTCTGGGGATTGAGGGGAACTGGGGCAGACACAACAGGTGACCCCAACAACAAAGCTGATTCTGGTGTGGATGGTGACCCTCCCTCTGGGGACATGCTGGATCCCGCTGTGCGCTTGCCTGGTGTTTGCCGCCGCCCTGCCTCCCTCTGTCCACCAGCTTTGCCCCCTACAGTGTCCTCCCGTGCTGGCTTCACAGGGCTTGGGATGGGAGTGGAGGTCAAGGATGGATTATCCATGGGGCCCTCATCCTGTGTAATGTTTGCAGGCAACACCTTCTCAGTGGGTGTGGAAACTGTCTTTTGCCTCTGCGAGACGTCTTTGGGACAGGGGAGTCTTTGGCAGGGGAGGAAGGTGAGGCCTGTGACCCTGATGCTTTTTTCTTTGCTTTGTGGCCCTTGCGGTCGCCTGATGGGCTGTTCTCTCTGCGCTCTGGGGTGGCCTTACTCTTATGTGGGGATGGTGTCTGCGCCCTAGTACGCTTGGGCTGCTGCTGCTCCTGTGTGCTGCGGGTTCTGTATCGGGACTTTGGGGTCCGTTGAGCATTGTCACTGTCGTCAGAGGTGCACAGTGACACGGGGCCAGACCGAGTGCTGGGAGCCACTCCCTGACTATGGCCTAATGCAGGGCTGCTGTCACAGTTGTTGACAAGGACTGCACAGTCCGGTGTAGCCCACCTACGTCGGAATGTAAGCCCTCCATGAAAGCTATAACCTGCCCCAACTGTTTGTCGTGCTCTTGGAAGGCATTGAGAAGTGCTGTCTGCCCCACACACAGCTGGCGCAATAGCTCGACTGCTTCTGCACTGAGGGCAGCAGGGCTGACATGGGCTGGGGCAGCTGTGCCTGGGGGAAGGTGACTCTTCCCTTCCTACTCGTGCGGACACGGGCAGCACCAGTGGAGGTTGAAGGGAGGCTGGGCACTGGACGCTGTGTGGCGGAAGAGGAGGCCGAGTCCCCGTTCCCTGTACCCCCAACATGGATGTGTCACCGCTGGCGTCAGATGAGGTAGAGCTTTGTGTCTCCGGCTGTGAATCCTCTAGCAGACTCCTGTCCCCCTCCTCGGCGCTGGTCACATCTGTGTCAGTCTGCTCCGGTGCGGCTGTTGCACTGGAAGCCTCACCACTGGTGTCCGTCCCCTCTCCCTCTGCACATACGGGAGCTGCTGCATAGGAGAGAGAAGTACTGTGAGATGAGTGGCATCAACAGAACTAACACGTGCCAATACATCTGCATCCTAGAAAGAGGTGTGCAGCACATTGCATGCCACCCTGTGCACACATATATCTTGCCACCCAAAATCTCAACACAACGGTGCATGTCCGCCACACATCCTGCCATAAGTGCCCCAGGTGACTCACACAGCACACCATCCTGCAGTTGGCTCACATCAGACACAGCCCCAAAATGGCCTGTGCGCACACACTGTCCCTATGTTGGCAAGGATGAACACCACGACATGGTGCACATCACCTACATGTGTGGAGCAGTAGGGGGCCACACAGACTACAACATACCAGCCCACAATGACCCTGCACACATGCCATCCACCATATCGAGTCCATGGGCACATCTACTGTTGCACATTGGCCTCAGATGTCTGACTGGCAGACATCCGAGGTCTGGAATTGCACATTCATTGAAACGCATTCACAGTTGGCACACTGGCATTCCCATCCATCTGAATTCACACACTACCCCACAGCAGAAGGTACCTGAAGGCCACAACTCCAAATGTAAGAGAGATGCACAGTGCTAAAACTCACTTCATGAAGCACCGTTTGGGCAAAAGCATGGCGCATACACCCAGCACAGAGGCCACTCCCAAAACATTGCACCACACAACAACGTCACACAGCTGACAATTTGCACACTCTGTAGACACATGCACCCACTCCCAGCCAAAGGCAGCCTGCAACACATACTCACCCCTGGCTTGCTGCCAGTCGCGGTCCGTGTAGGAGTGCCGGCCGGGCGGTGACGTGGGGCGGGGAGGGGCAGGGTGGGGGGTAGCAAAGTACGGATTACGGACCAATACAGGTAAGTAAACATTTAAATCAATAAAATGAATTTCGTTGTGAGCGCTGCATTGCCAAATACGATGCAGTGCGCGCAACGAAATTCGTTTCATTGATTTAAATGTTTACTTACCTGTATTGGTCCGTAATCCGTACTTGCTACCCCCTGCCCCTCCCGCCCCACGTCACCGCCCGGCCGGCACTCCTACACGGACCGCGACTGCTTGCTGCTGATGCTCCTTCAGTTGTCTGTCCAGCTCAGGTTGTGTGACAGCCAGGATGCGGGCCATTAGTGGTGTCATGCTGCGCCTAGCCAACCTGCCAGTCCGAGGGAGCAGCCCCAGCGTCATCTCGGCCACGTTCTTGCTCAGCAGGCAGATGTCGTCCCACCTTTTATGACAGTGGGTGCGCCTTCGGTTTGACACACCCAGATCCCGGACTCTGGAGGCAATGGCCCTCCACACGGCTTTACGCTGGTGGACCTTCAGCTGCAGGCATGGGAGACAAGAGGGGTGAGGTTCCAGTGACACAGTGCACAATGACAACAAAACGAAAATGCAGTAGCACGACAGTGACTCATCCAAAACTCCAGCTACATCTGTCACATAGCCAACAATTGCTGTGAACATGGTGCAATGTCATTGGTCAATCAGACGTACAGGCATGCATGTTTGATGGTGAACACAGTACCTCCACATCCCATTCACATGCAGGATACCAACACAGCAAGCAACGTGTAGTCTGGCTGCAGCTACTGTCTGCAGTTACCTACAACTACACATAGAGAAGATAGCAAAACATGTGTCTTGTTGTTGGACTCACTGTGTCCAACACTGCGCATTCCTAAGTGTCCTAGCCCTGTGAAAGCCTCACTGTGTCCTGGAACTCACATAGAGTGACAACAACTGTCATACACACACCCTTCTCCCACGCCTGCTCCTGTGCAATCTACATGGCAGAGATGGGACTTAGATGAAGAGGCGTGACCCAAACACACATGGAACACACTGTACATGCAGTGATGTGGACATGTGGCATTCGGCGGGGACTGTGCAGGGCAGGTGGACTGACACTGAGTGGGTTAATTGGGAGCAACACAGCCATTCACACAAACGATAACTGGCCAGACTCCTACATCACCAAAATGCAGCTGCACTGTATGGCTGACACTACAGGACATGTCCCTCTACTCAGGATAGGCATGCAGGGTAACGTGTGAAAGAGCCCACCAAGCCCTTCCCGCTGTAATAAACATGATAGGCAGTGCATGTCAGAGCCCCACAACCACTGACACATACCGAAGCACCTCCACCCCACGTGTGCACACCCTGCACTCTCACTCACAGTCTGGGAGACTTACCACGACATTAGGGCCGCCATAAAGCCTTGGGTACTGTGCAAGCACCCCGTGTACCAGGACCCCAAGCTCCTCACTGGTGAAGGGACTGGCACGGATCTTCTGAGTCCTCGACATCACAATGGACATGTGGCAGCAGCAGCACGTTGAGGGTGGCAGCCAGCAGTCCCTTGAGGCAGCAGCAGCAGGTGGAGGGTGGCAGCCAGCAGTCCCTTGAGGCAGCAGGTGGAGGGTGGCAGCCAGCAGTCTCTTGAGGCAGCAGCAGCAGGTGGAGGGTGGCAGCCAGCAGTCCCTTGAGGCAGCAGCAGGTGGAGGGTGGCAGCCAGCAGTCCCTTGAGGCAGCAGGTGGAGGGTGGCAGCCAGCAGTCTCTTGAGGCAGCAGCAGCAGGTGGAGGGTGGCAGCCAGCAGTCCCTTGAGGCAGCAGCAGGTGGAGGGTGGCAGCCAGCAGTCCCTTGAGGCAGCAGGTGGAGGGTGGCAGCCAGCAGTCCCTTGAGGCAGCAAGTGAAGGGTGGCAGCCAGCAGTCCCTTGAGGCAGCAGCAGCAGGTGGAGGGTTGTCAGTCAGCAGTCCCTGGTAGCTGTGGGAATGTGGTGCACCCTCCCACACATATATAGGCCCCTGGGGCTGTGTCAGTGGTCCCAGGGTGCTGCAATTGGTGTACCAGGTCTGCCTCATTCAAATACATCCAAAGTCCGCCTCCGCGGTGGAGGTGCACGCCTACCGCAATTTTCAAACTCGCATCAGGCTACCGCGAGGTTGCTTCCCATTGGCTGCAAGGGCATGGTCCATGCCGGTGACACACCGTAGGGTCCATGTGCGCGCTACCGCGGTGGTGCATCTTTTGAATGCCTCCAGCGACCGCCTCCGCGGGGGTGGTGCACTCCTACCGCGATTTTCAAACTCGCATCAGGCTACCGTGAGGCTGCTTCCCATTGGCTGCAAGGGCATGGTCCATGCCGGTGACACACCGTAGGGTCCATGTGCGCGCTACCGCGGTGGTGCATCTTTTGAATGCCTCCAGTGACCGCCTCCGCGGGGTTGGTGCACGCCTACCGCGATTTTCAAACTCGCATCAGGCTACCGCGAGGCTGCTTCCCATTGGCTGCAAGGGCATGGTCCATGCCGGTGACACACCTCAGGGGCCAGGCGGTAGGCACCGCCCTATGTCTGCCAGACAGTGCCTGGAGTGACCGTGATTTGGGTAGTGGTGCATGGTGACCGCCATTGTCACATACATATCTGGCGGTGTCCCCCGCGATCGTGCCTGGGTTATGGGCGGTGCCACACCTCAGTCGTCAAGCGGTAGGCACCGCCATATGTCTGCCAGACAGTGCCTGGAGTGACCGTGATTTGGGTAGCGGTGAATGGTGACCCACATTGTCACATACATATCTGGCGGTGTCACCTGCGATCGTGCCTGGGTTATGGGCGGTGCCACACTACAGGGGCCAGGCGGTAGGCACCGCCATATGTCTGCCAGACAGTGCCTGGAGTGACTGTGATTTGGGTAGCGGTGCATGGTGACCGCCATTGTCACATACATATCTGGCGGTGTCACTCGCGATCGTGCCTTGGTTATGGGCGGTGCCACACCACAGGGGCCAGGCGGTAGGCACCACCATATGTCTGCCAGACAGTGCCTGGAGTGAGCGTTAATGGAGTTGTGGAGTAGCTGTGCTGCACCTAACATGTCCTCCAGCTCTCTGCATAGGCCAACATGTACAGTGCCCAGTGTCTCAACAATTGAAGGGTCCTCATGAGGGCAAATGCACAAAAGGGACATGTCACTTCACGTCACCAACACATACCATATATGGGTCGCCAGTACATTGCATGGGCACATACACTCGCACATGTCACATGTGCTGTGTAATGAAATGTAGACTGTCCAGTTAATGTGTTGCATAGCATATGTAGATAATGGTCAATGTCTGTGTGTGCAATGTAACGCACACTGTCATCTCATTTTCTGAACTAGGGGCATCAGTAACTGGCACATAGTCCAATGCACATGCACACACGTGTCCCCCACGCTCAGCCGGTGGTCAGTGTGTAGTTGAAGTGTGCCATGTGCAACCTGTTTTGGTAGGTGTATCAGGGCCAGCAACATGGTGTGTTCGGGTAGTATTGCAATTAGTAACATATGCTGGGGGTCATACTCACAGGTATGCACACATATCTGTTAGTATATCACACTGTGCATGCGAATGAGCCGTAGGGGTGCACAGATAATTGCTGCTGGTAAGAGGACAGGTGTACGAGTAGTGTGCCTGATGTGTACCTACTTGTTAACCTCAATGGAAGATTTAGATTGACCAATAGTAAAGCAAGGGGGAGAGGACGGTCAAACCAAGGTGAATTTGATACCTATATTGGGCGAGAACCCGCTTGTACATGATTACGTTACTGATACCGCGTTAGAGGTAGAAAGAGAATACACGCTGTGCCCAAATGAAGAGGAAGGGGAAAGATATGGAAATTGCGACACGGTACAAGACAATAGTGGAAAGGGATCTAGTGAAATAAGAACATTAATCACGCAAGGGAAAGCCAAAGGAGAGACATGACCCTCATTGAATTAGGAGGAGGGCAGACACAACTAAATACTATCATGTCTTATAAAATTTTAACATGGAACATCGCGGGACTAACCACTAAAGTAAAAGATCAAGAGTGGTTAACTTTTATTAATGATTTTTCTGTAATCTGCCTCCAAGAAACCTGGGTAACAGGAGAACATCATATAAATGGTTTTCAAACTTTTAATACACCAGCCATTAATAGTAACCAGGGGCGAAATAAAGGGGTTTATGTACCTATATTTCTAATGTAGCAGGTTTCACCAATGTGAAACTTGTAAATACATCTGATTACTATCAGATATTAATGATGGGTATAGGGGGAGAAGGGGTTGTAATGCTAATAAATTTTTATAACAATATTCCCAAAGCTCAGATGAAAAATGTCATTGTGGATTTTTGTCAAATTTTAAAAAGTATAGAGGGAAAAACGCCTGGGGATATGTTTATTTTATGGGTGGGTGATTTTAACTGCTTTTTATGCCAACATAGCCAGCAGGGAATCTGTGGCCTAGGTAACTACAAGGAAGAACTTCCGACACACTTTTCACATACAGTTGCAGGGGATTTGCTAAATGACATAATTTTTCAATTCGATCTGGGATATGCAAACGAACTATGCCGACCGTCCATACCTTTTGAGCCCACTTTTAATGGGAGAGGTTGTAATTCTACAATTGATTTTGTTATAATGTCAAAAAGATATTCGAGTACTATTTCCTCCTGTGAAACTCTTGATATTCTAATGAGTGACCATTACCCAATTCGATTGGATCTTAATATGAAATGCTTATTAACAACTATGAGTAATGTTACCACTTATAACTATAATTACAATATTAACTTAGCGAGTACAAATGGATATACATTGAATTGGGAAAAAGTGGATCCTGTGGCCTTTCTTAATCAATTAGTTAAAAGGTCATTAGATGACATTGAAACTTGCCTATCACAGACGAGAGACGATGCAGAAATTTTGAATGCTTTTATCAAGATAACTGAGGAGGCCCGAGATGTATTAAAGAAGGAACAGCGGCAAGGAACGAATAAACAACAGGGTTGGTTTGACAGAGATTGTAGCAAGGCCCACTCTCACTTGAAAAATGTCCTCCAAAGTAGGAATAGATGCAAAGAAGAAGTAAGACAGGCACGAGCTGCATATCGATTAGCCCAAAAAAAACGTAAGACACAATTAAAAATGGAAGCTTGGCAGGCTTTGCACCAAGCATGCCTAAAGAAAGACACCATTGGTTTCTGGAAAGCGGTTAATGCACCCTTCTATGCAAATAGGGAGACCGATATTATAGATCTAGCTATTACTGAGCAGAAATGGGTGGAATTTTTTCGCGTCTCTATAATGATGAGACTGTTGATTCTAATAAGATAGCCTCAGCCAAAATAGGGACTGAAGAAGATGCGCAGCCAAAAATATTTCCTATAGATATTGATATTTCCCTTGAGGAGGTTAGTAGGGTTATAACCAAGAGCGCTTCAGGGAAAGCACCAGGGCCGGTCGGCGTCCCAGTTGATGTCTATAAATCTAACCTAGCGTTATGGGCCCCGCTTTTAACGAATGTTTTAAATAGTTGCAATCGCTATAAGTTTATTTCTACCTGGACTGATGCAGTAGTGATCCCTATTTTTAAAAAAGGAGACAGAAATGACCCAAGTTGCTACCGCCCAATTTCTTTATTGGATGCCTTTATGAAAATTGCAGGGAGGGTCATCCTAAATAAATTACAGTTATGGGCTGAAGAAAAAGGTGTGCTATCGATTCATCAATATGGATTTCGTACAGGTCTCGGTACGATTGAACAGGGACTAAATTTATCATTAATTATTGCGAAATACACTTTAGCAAAGGAGGGCAAGCTCTTCTTAACGTTTGTCGATTTAAGCTCCGCATTCGACTGCGTCAAACATGAAAAGTTGTGGAGCATCCTTCAAGAAATGGACGTTGATCCACCCTGCTACTATTTATTAAGGAATTGTATAGGGGGCAGGGGCGAGGGTGCGATATGGGAGACAGGGGGAGTGTTCAACTAAGTTTTGTATTAAAAAGGGGTGAGACAAGGGTGTATACTTGCCCCTTTTCTTTTTCGTTATATATTAATAGCTTAGGACAATTTTTGATTGACCATAGACAAGATTATCCTATTATTCAAAATACCCCTGTTCCCATTTTATTGTATGCGGACGACGCAGTTATTATGGCGCGGACGCGGATAGGATTACAAAGAACTGTGACTAATTTTGTTTCATACATGAAAGAAAGGGGTCTTAAAAGTTAACATCACAAAGACATATACAATGAGCTGTGGAACTAAGAAGAGTAAAAATGTGACATTTTTATTGATAATAAAAAAATTGAAAATACGGACAGATTCTCTTACTTGGGAATTAACTTTGATAGGAAGGGTCATGGAAACCGGCCATTAAGGCAAGGAAGCTTACCTTCTCAAGAGCAATAGGAGCGGTTATGAATTTTTCAAAAAACTAGGCTGCAGACCAGTCCCTGAGCTACTTGATATTTATAAATCTAAATGCATTACAACCGCAACATATGGGGCAGGTATTTGGGGTATCGCAGAGTCACAAGACATTCAACTCTGCGAAAACGCTTTTATCCGCTATCTACTGGCGGTCCCTAGTTCTACTGCCACATATAATTGCCATAGGGCACTTGGTCTTACTTATATCACGGATATAATTAAAATTAATCCCCTCCTACTGTGGCATAAGGTATGGGCATCTGTGGAAACAGGTTTTAACAGAGACGTAATTTTAGACTGTATTAAATTAGATAAGGCGGCAAGTATACCATGGATTAGTTATATAAAAAGAATGTCATATGAGATTGGCCATCCAGAATATTTTGATTCCCCAGCCTGTATGGAAACGATACCTAGAAAAATTATAAAAATGTGTTATTTGAACCACCTAGCGGATAAACGATGGTGCATAGAAAGAGAGAAACAAACGGTAATGGAGAACCATCTGATGACAATTTGCCTAGGAATACAACCGTACTTGGTAAAGGTACAGAGTAGTTTTTGCCGTATGCTTTTAACCCGTTTTCGAGGTGGTTCATTTTTCAGGTTGATTACCTTCCCAGAAATTAACGATTGGTCGAAAAATTTGCCCCTATGTCCATGTGATGATACTTCTGCACAATCGACTATGCACTGTACACTGTTTTGTAAATATTATGTTTTACCGAGGAAAAAGTTTTTAATATCAATTTTAAGAAAATGGGGCTTAAAACAATGCAGAATTGCTTTTTTAAGATTACAATCTTTGGAAAATGAACAAATTATTATAGCTATTTCTGCTTTTTTAAGAGCTGTGATCAGGTTTAGGTATACAATGTAAAGTGCTCTTTTAGACTAATGTTATAGTACGTGGTTGTGAGGATAGATATGTATCGCTTTTTAATATTCTGTATCATGGTGTAATTTGTGCTTTACTCTTTTATATTTCTGTGCTTTTATGATTTTTATTGCATCAAAAATCGAATAAAGCGTATTTTGATTTGATTTTGTACCTACTTGTGAAGTGCCCTGTCGGTTAATGGTGCATGTTGTAAGACTTGGGAATGTGTCTGTTGAAAAAATTGATGTGATGCACATTTCATGGTCTTCTGCATTGACATCTGTGCACTGTGATCTGTCCTAGGAGGAGGAGGCCCAATATCCATCGTCCGTTCACAGTCCTGGCAGACATGGAGAATGAGGATATAATCCGCAAATTCAGGCTGGACCGACAAACCCTGCAGAACCTATGTGCCATGTTGGAGCTCCACCTGCAGCCACGTCGGACATATCCAACAGCTTTCACCGCAACATCTAAGGTGATGGCATGCCTGCATTTCTTTGCAACAGGCTCATTCCAGCACACGGTCGCAAGTGCAGGCGGGATGTCACAGCCGATGTTCAGCATGGTGCTGAGGGATGTCCTGTCGGCCATGATGCTGTACAAAGACAGATATATCCATTTTCCCAGGGGGCCTGAGTTGGTGGCTGTGAAGGGCGATTTCTATGCCCTTGGACATATCCCCCATGTCATTGGTGCAATTGATTGCACACATGTTGGGCTTGTGCCACCACAGGCACGTGAACAGGTTTACCGCAATAGGAAGCATTCACACTCGGTAAATGTTCTAGTGGTGTGCCTGGCGGACATGATCATCTCACACGTGTGTGCAAAGTTTCCCGGCTCAGCCCATGATGCCCACATCTTGCGCAGCAGCATCGTTCCTCAGCTGATGGCCAATCTGCTTCCTGAGCGTGCATGGCTTGTGGGTGAGTATGCATAGTGGATTAGAGTGGTGTGTGTGTGACATGCTGTTGTGTTGCATTTTGGGAGTGCAAGGTTAATCTGTGTCTCTCACACCCAGGTGACTCGGCATATCCGAACCGCCCGTGGTTGTGAGCCCATTGCGGAATCCTGTCACGCCAGCTGATGTGCGATACAATGATGCCCATGGGAGGACACGGCGTGTGATAAAACGGACATTTGGTCTCCTAAAATCAAGATTTTGGTGCCTGAACCGTACTGGAGGTGCCCTTATGTACTCGCCAGGGAAGGTGTGTCAGATAGTGGTGGCATGCTGCATGCTCCAAAACCTGGCCATTCGCAAGGCAATAACCCTGATCCTAGATGACGATGATGAGCAGCCAAGGCCGCCGCCTGCAAATCAACCCGGATCCAGTGACGAGGGCAGTGGAGAGGAGGAAGGGGTCGACATGCGTCGACAGCTCATCACCCGCTACTTCACTTGAAGGTGAGTGACGATGTAGAAGGGACAAAATGGTCTGATGGTGTTGCTGTGTGGGTGTATGTGAGCTTTCTGACTGCAGCTTGGTGTTGACTCATTGCTGCCTGCCAATGTATGTGTGATTGGTTAGTGTGATACAGAATGTCTCTATGGTGACTGTTGCTCTGTGTAAAGTTTGTAGATCTGAGTACCTTGTTGACAAGTGTTGTGTGATGTGTGCAATGCCACACCCATACAAGTGACTCTTGTTCTGCGGTTTTCCCTAGGTCCCTTCAGCATCTCACTTGTTACCTACATTCCATTCCCCTGGACCATGTCCTACACGGTGAAGGTTGCACATCCTGTATTAAAGACGGAGCAGACACAACAACATGTGTGTAAGGTGTATTTATTTACAACTGTGACATGCGAGGGTGGAGAAGATGTGAAGGGGGGAATTGAAGAAGTGAGTTGACAGTCATGGTAGATGAGATACTGGAGTAGTCCCCACAATGATGTGGAGACCCAGTCCAACAGATAGATGCCATTCACATGGCAGTGTGGTGAAGGATAGTCCAAAAGGTCAATGCAGTGGTGCAGTGGTCTGCCATCATGGCTGGCTCGGGGACTAGCATTTGGCAGGTGCTTTGGCACATGAGTCCCCCTGGCCTTTCCTTGGACGGCCCCTCTTGCGCTTGACTGGAGGGGCCACTGCTGCAGGGGCAGTGGTGTCTGAGGACTCACCCCCCTCTGTGGACGCAGGGGAGGATGATGAAGTGTCATCCTGCTGCCCAACAGGAGGAGGCGGAGGGGTAGAATGTTGCGCTTGCCTGTCCCTCAGAACCGCCACTAGCTGGCCCAAGAGGTCCACAATCTGTCCCATGCGTGTGTCCATGGACCTCAGCAGCAGGAGGTGCTCCCGAGATTCTTCCTCTAACCGGCCCATTCTACCCTGGGCCTGTTGGTAGGCCCCAAGGACTCTGTCGATGTGGCTCAGGGCTTCCGTTGCAGGATCAGTCCCCCTCTGCATGACCCTGTCCCGACCAGCTGCACTGCTGCCACGGTCCTGTCCTCACATTGGCCCGCTGCATCCTCTCCCTGGCCTCCGCAGTCGATGTGGTGGGCCGCTCAACCCCTGGGGCAGGGAGGGTGTTGCGGACAGCTGTGGTGGTGGTGGTGGTAGTGGTTGACACACAGGCCGTGACAGCAGCTGTCAGAGGATGGTCAGGGGCTGCAGCTGATGTGGTTGGGGGGACAATGGGTGCCTGGGACTGGTTGCGGCCTGCCACACCAGATGGGCCAGCGTGGAGCTCCTCATCCAAGGAATCCAGGGAGTCCTCATCCAGTTGTCTCTGTTCCGGGGGGACTGGCTCTGCAGGGTGGTGTCATCCTCTACAGTGAGTTCTTGGTCACCTGTGGGTCAGATAAGAAATGGTCATTGTGTTGCACCCATCAAAGTTTGTGTTAGCAGTGTTACATCAACTGTTTGTACATCCAGCAGTTGTTCACTGTACAAATTTGCATTGACCGACATCCAGTGATGCATTACAAGCTGTTGTGGTACATGCATTACTTGTCCATATTGGGAGTTGTCAAGACATGACATGCACAATATAATTTTTTGACATTGACAGTCTCATGTTGGCATCCTGTTATTGATCAATCATATGTCATCCATTTACGCGTATGTGTCACTTGTAGAGCCCTTGCAGCGGTTTACTCTGCACAGTGAGTGACCATTGTAGTTTCATGCATACCTTTTCAATGTGGTGTAGATATCTGTATTTGCAATTCCAGACATGCTTAAGTTTGCTTTAATTAGATCCTAGGTGGTCTGGACCAGTGGTCCTGTCAGATGGCATGTAGTGGTGTGCATGGTTATGCACGGAGTTCCATCTACATGTGTTTTAGTCATTCACACTTTGGTTGCTGTCACAGTTTCATTTTCTTAGGTGTGTGCACACTATAGTTGCCAATACTATCTGGGTGTGCAGTTGTGCATTGAGAGGCCTGGTGTCCTATGCCAACATGCTTTTTTAAATGCATATCTGGCTGCATGTTGTGGCTGTTGATATGTTGTGTTTGCTGTGTTTTCCTTGTATTTGAGAGACCTCTCTGTGTGTGTATGATGAGGGCTTCCATCTTGGTCCAGTCTGGGACAAGTCAGCATGATATGTCCACATGCCAGTTGTTTTGAAGTGTACATTGCAATGACTGACACATGCATGTTGGTGCCAGGAAGTAATGGGTCTTGTGTGCTGGCGGTCAGGTGGGGCCGTGTGAGTTGTGCAAGCTTACCAGCCCCACACACCCCGACCTGTGAGATGCGGTTACCTACCTGTGAGTTGGGTGGGTAGCATACATTGCCTGCCACATGCTTCTTATTGGGGGTGTAGTGTCCCATCCTCCCTAGTGGTGGAACAGCATGCATGTTGCATTTTGTGGGACGGATAGCCAAACACACTACACCGTCTCACTGTGAAGATGGCTAACTACCGTTTGAGGTGAAGGTGAGCAATGACATGGCTATGTGACTTGGTAGAAATCTTTGGATGGAATGTGCGTGTGGTGAGCATGATGTGTGTGTGGCTTTTTGTACCCATTGATTTCAGATTACATTTGGTCATGGGGTATAGCCCCCCATCACTGTTGTCCCAGCTATCTGGCTGTGGGGTTCACTCCCCCGACATTTGAAGGCACAATAGGGCAAGGGGTATAGTCTCGTAGGACAGTGGTGACATACAGCAGGGTGAAGATCTCACCCAGCATACATTTCCACACTGTCATGGTTTCATGGTATTTGTGGACCTGAGAACATGAGCACAGTACCGGTGAAGCAGTTGTTCCAGGGCATCCATACACTGACATGTTGTGGTCAACAGTGGTGTGTGTGTGACATGTACTCAGCCCTGTGCAGACAATGTGTGCTTTTGGGGCCAGACTATACCAGCACTGTTCAGACAGACAGTGTGAGATGTGAACATTGTCAATGCATACACACATTGGTGGTCCAAACAAGACACCTTTGACAATTTAATTCATACAAGGTGCTGTTCTGCAATTCAGTGCAGCACTGTGGTAGCTGGGTGTGTTGCAGGACATTTGGGATGTGCTTAGTTTAGCATTGTGAGTCCCAGCTGCAGTGTAGTTTTTGGGTGCACTGCACTTCCACTGTTTACATTGCAACACTGTGGTATGACATGGGTGATTTGCACTTTGCCATACAAACGGCCAGACACTGCTGCAGGGCAGCATGATCGTTGTTAGTGTTGCAGTGTGTGATGCCTGGCACAGTGTACACAATGTGGGTCAATTTTGAACAGAGACTTGTGCATGGTGACTACAACACAACTGTTTTGCATTATTTGTGTTGGTGACTGTGGACTAAGTGGCATGGTGTCATGTGCGGCTGCACAGACGTCACATGCCTATGAGTGGGACTAGTGCTCCATCATGCTCAGCTGTGGGACAAGGGGGCCAGGTGGGAGTTGTAGTGCAGGCCTCCCAAACACCCACCCACCTCCCTGTAAAGATGGCTACCTACCTGTTAGGTGAGGGTGTAGCACACAATGGCTGAGGCATGCTTCTGGGTGGGGGCAGTGCTCCATCCTGTTCAGCTGTGGGACAAGGGGGCCTGGTGGGAGTTGTAGTGCAGGCCTCCCAAACGCCCACCCACCTCCCTGTAAAGATAGCTACCTACCTGTTAGGTGAGGGTGAAGCACACAATGGCTGAGGCATGCTTCTGGGTGGGGGCAGTGCTCCATCCTGCTCAGCTGTGGGACAAGGGGGCCTGGTGGGAGTTGTAGTGCAGGCCTCCCAAACACCCATCCACCTCCCTGTAAAGATGGCTACCTACCTGTTAGGTGAGGGTGTAGCACACAATGGCTGAGGCATGCTTCTGGGTGGGGGCAGTGCTCCATCCTGCTCAGCTGTGGGACAAGGGGGCCTGGTGGGAGTTGTAGTGCAGGCCTCCCAAACACCCACCCACCTCCCTGTAAAGATGGCTACCTACCTGTGAGGTGAGGGTGTAGCACACAATGGCTGAGGCATGCTTCTGGGTGGGGGCAGTGCTCCATCCTGCTCAGCTGTGGGACAAGGGGGCCTGGTGGGAGTTGTAGTGCAGGCCGCCCAAACGCCCACCCACCTCCCTGTAAAGATGGCTACCTACCTGTTAGGTGAGGGTGTAGCACACAATGGCTGAGGCATGCTTCTGGGTGGGGGCAGTGCTCCATCCTGCTCAGCTGTGGGACAAGGGGGCCTGGTGGGAGTTGTAGTGCAGGCCTCCCAAACACCCACCCACCTCTCTGTAAAGATGGCTACCTACCTGTTAGGTGAGGGTGTAGCACACAATGGCTGAGGCATGCTTCTGGGTGGGGGCAGTGCTCCATCCTGCTCAACTGTAGGACAAGGGGGCCTGGTGGGAGTTGTAGTGCAGGCCTCCCAAACACCCACCCACCTCCCTGTAAAGAAGGCTACCTACCTGTTAGGTGAGGTTGTAGCACACAATGGCTGAGGCATGCTTCTGGGTGGGGGCAGTACTCCATCCTGCTCAGCTGTGGGACAAGGCGGCCTGGTGGGAGTTGTAGTGCAGGCCTCCCAAACACCCACCCACCTCCCTGTAAAGATGGCTACCTACCTGTTAGGTGAGGGTGTAGCACACAATGGCTGAGGCATGCTTCTGGGTGGGGGCAGTGCTCCATCCTGCTCAGCTGTGGGACAAGGGGGCCTGGTGGGAGTTGTAGTGCAGGCCTCCCAAACACCCACCCACCTCCCTGTAAAGATGGCTACCTACCTGTTAGGTGAGGGTGTAGCACACAATGGCTGAGGCATGCTTCTGGGTGGGGGCAGTGCTCCATCCTGCTCAGCTGTGGGACAAGGTGGGCCTGGTGGGAGTTGTAGTGCAGGCCTCCCAAACACCCACCCACCTCCCTGTAAAGATGGCTACCTACCTGTTAGGTGAGGGTGAAGCACACAATGGCTGAGGCATGCTTCTGGGTGGGGGAAGTGCTCCATCCTGCTCAGCTGTGGGACAAGGGGGCCTGGTGGGAGTTGTAGTGCAGACCTCCCAAACACCCACCCACCTCCCTGTAAAGATGGCTACCTACCTGTTAGGTGAGGGTGAAGCACACAATGGCTGAGGCATGCTTCTGGGTGGGGGAAGTGCTCCATCCTGCTCAGCTGTGGGACAAGGGGGCCTGGTGGGAGTTGTAGTGCAGACCTCCCAAACACCCACCCACCTCCCTGTAAAGATGGCTACCTACCTGTTAGGTGAGGGTGAAGCACACAATGGCTGAGGCATGCTTCTGGGTGGGGGCAGTGCTCCATCCTGCTCAGCTGTGGGACAAAGGGGCCTGGTGGGAGTTGTAGTGCAGGCTTCCCAAACACCCACCCACCTCCCTGTAGGGATGGCTACCTACCTGTTAGGTTAAGGTGAGCAATGCTATGGTTGGCACATGGGTTGGGGTGGAGGGCTCCATCTTGCGCAGCTGTAGGACAAGGGGGCCTGGTGGGAGTTGTAGTGCTGGCAGCATGTACACATGTACCCATGTTGATGTTGCTAACTACCTTTGGGGGCTTCAGGGGGGTGTCTGTTGTATCTGTGAGAGATGTGTTGGGGGAGTGTTGTGCACATGAATGAATTTGAACCTAGGAGGTATTATTTTGTAATAGTGCAAGACAGTACATTTGTGTGATGTTAGGCATTTGTTTGTACTTACCAGCCTCCACTCCCCCGGGTATTCCTGAGAGACTCTCTGGATGTAGAATGCCAAGCACCTTCTCCTCCCATTCAGTGAATATTTTGAGTGGAACGGGAGGGCCACTGCCTGTCCTGTGAGCCAGCTCATGGTTCTTGGCTCTCTTCTTTTTGACCACTGCCTTCAGATCGTGCCACTTCTTCACGATTTCATCTCTATTGCGTGGCACGGTCCCTACTGCATTGACCTTCTCTACTATCCTTCTCCACATTTGCGTCCTTGTTGCTAGTGGTGTCAGTTGGACCTGGTTACCAAACAATTGTGGTTCTACCCTGATTATCTCATCGACCATGACCCTCAACTCACTCTCAGTGAATTTGGGCATTCTCTGTGGTGACATGGTGTGTGATGTGTCAAGGTGTTTAGGGTGCAGGTTTGGAAGTGGTAGTGGTGGTTGTGATGTGTATGGTGTGTGCTGTGTAAAGGTGTTAGAGGTGCAGGTGTGGAAGTGGTGGTGGTGGTGATGTGTGTGTGTTGTGCAGATTTGCCTCTCCTGTCATCTGTGGTGGATGTGCCCTCAGTTGTGGAGTTTTGCAAAGGATTGTGGTATGTTGGGGGCTGGATTTATACTGGTGTCTGTGGGTGTGTCAGGATGGGGTATTGGTAGCAGGTGTGGTGTGTGTGTGAACCTGGGATTTGTAGTTTTGGAGTTTACCATGGGGGTGTGTCTTTGGGCTGTGTTAGCTATTTTTGGGTGCATGCCTTGTTTGGTTGGTGCACTTTGTGGCCATGTTGTGTGTTTTCTAGCGACCGCCATTTTTTTAACGGAGCGTCCGCAGTGGTGGCTCGGCTACGGCGCTTCCGCCGTCTCACTGATTCTTCAATGTTGTCGACCGCGGCGGTCGGAAACAGCGCACTGCACCGCGGGGATGTTGGGAATATCATAATTTCGATGGCGGTGTCTCCGCTGTGGTTGCGGTCGTTTGGGCTGTTTCCGCTGCGAAACCGACCGCCGCGGACGGGTTTGGGCCTTCTCCGCAGGCGAACGGCAGTTTCTCGGGTCTCCTTTCCGCCGCGTTTGGATTTTTACCGCCGAGGATCCTAATCTAGCCGTCGGTTTTCCCGCGGTAGCGGCGGGCGGTGTTTTCCCGCTACCATGGCGGTCGGTTGTTTTTCCGTCCGCCATCGTAATGACCTCCTTAATGTGTTTGTTTTGCAAATGGAGGAATCTAGCAATGCATGCTTTAGTGATAGCAACCGAGTAAGAATGGACTATGCAAGAGATGTTGCGTTTTTAATAATGGGAAAAGAAAAGGACCTTGGGGTGTGAGAAATGGGCCACTGAGCATAAAGAAAAAGGTGAAATAATTGAGTCTTCCAATTTATGTCATACATTGAGGGGGGCATCCCTATCTCTGTCGAAATGAGGCAAAATTTGTTTCAAGGCAATAGCGGATTGATAGTGATGGAAATTAGGAAAACATGCCCCTCCCTGCTCCATAGATTTAGGTAATGAACACAATGAGATACATGGCTTCCGTCCATTCTATAAGAATTTCCCAAGTAATTTGTTTAGAGGTTTAAGAAAACTTCAGTGGGAGGTTTAAGGGCAGCATAGACAAGTAAACATTTGTGACAGGTAACATCATCATTTTTATTGTGTCCAATCTGCCCCACCAAGACAAATAAAGGGGTGAACATTTCTCAGACAAACTAAGTATTCTTTGATGAGCATCTGTCAAGTGAATACGAAAGGTACCACTAATGGAGATGTAATATTTAGTCCCTAGACATTTTAACCAATGGGAGGTCCACTTAAAACCGGTGTCCGCAAGCATATACATAAGACAATATTTATTTAAAGTAGGCCTGGGCGGTAAACTTCGCTCCGTTCGTGGAGTTTGCAGAGTTTTCTGCACTCCGCACTATGCGGAGCTCGCGGAGTGCAGAAAACTCCGCTTCGCGATGTGCAGCAGAGTTTTTTCCCCGCTCGCGATCGCGAATGGTAAGTTCGCGAACGGTAAGTTCGCGCGCGCGAGCTGCCGCTCGGGTAGAATTTCTAACCGAGCGGCAGGAATACCAGCAAAAACTGCAGTTCGCACTGCACTCCGCCACTCGCGGAACTTCGCAGAGTTTTTTTGTAACTTCGCAGAGTTCCGCGTAGTAAAACTCCGCGAACTACGCCCGGGCCTAATTTAAAGGGAGAAATTCTGATTTATCAATGTTAAGTTTGTAGCCAGATAACATGGAATAATTAGTGAGGAGATCAACAAAGGTAGGTATGGAAGACTGTGGATCCGATACGAAAAGAGTAACATCATCGACATAAGCGTTGAACTTAATTTCTGTATGTTTATGTTTGAAGCCATGAAAGGAGGATGACTGGCGAAGAGTCTGAAGAAAGGCTTCCATTGACAGTATATACAATAAAGGTGACAGTGGGTCCTTTATTGTTTAAACCCCCATTCTCACCTTTATTGTAATAAAGGAGACAATGAGTGAGAGCGTTCTATCTTCGACTGAGGTCACGCCCGGTTGCTGATTGCCGCGCAGAGGTTCGGAGCGGTGCTTTGGTGATTCCTACAGATTACCGCCAGCAGATCTCTATTGGTATATGACACCTTCACAGCATCGCGGGCGGCACCAGACAATGAGTCAGCGGTTGTAATAAATGCAATGAAGCAGAAACTAGACAGGGTTTCGGAGCCGTGGCATAACTCCGCAGAACATAGCTGAGGCTGCGGCGACATCGGCGGCTACTGGGAGATGCACTGCGGTACCGTGGCCAGAGGAAACGGACTGGATCAGAGGATACAGGCAGGTTTGGTGGAAAAAAAATGCCTGCCATGTAGGTCCACAAACTTAAGGCAGCTGGCCCTAGTGATTTAGGGTGGATTCAGCGAGTTTTACTGCCCCCGCTTCCTGCTTCATACTCCAAGGTATCAGGGGGATCTGGTCAGAGGGGTAATTTGAAAACAGTATCTGGAGTGCATTAGGCCTCCCGTCAGGGTGCCGAGCCAGGGTAGTAGCGGAGGCAGCCCTCCTAGGTGATGGCTGCAGGTTGCTACCACTCTGTTTTTCCCCCCCACCCACCTCAGAATCTTCAGAGGTTCATAGTATTCATAAAACCTGCTTTATGTTCTCTTTAATAATGGACCTTTGAAATTATTGAAACAGAGGTTATGAAGCATTTAACAGCACAAGATGGGACCATAAAAACCCACACCCCGGCCAAAATTTAAAAACTGAACAAAGCTCCAAAAGCACAGGGAGGGAAAAAACAGGTTGATTCAATCAACCCAGAAAACTGAGAAGGAGATATGGTGGAGAGTAATGAGAGCATGAATCTGAACGGTTCACAAAACAAGTCACTGGCTTCACCTGAATTACAGGGAAAAAGCAGTTTGCCAGGCCAGGCAAATGAGCCCTCAAAAAAACAAGGGCAGCAATAGGTCTAGGTGAGACATTGCGCTCCGAAATCTCAGAGAATTCAACCCCAGGACTAGCGATTATACAAAGCGATTGCCTGGGGCAAAAACCCTCAATACAGTGTTTTGGCTGAATGGGTCAAAGTCAACAGAACTGGCAGTGCTGAGCTCTCCAGAGAAGACCCAAGATTCGCAACAGATACCACATCGTCCAGAGAAAGCAATGTTCTTACCACAGAAATTGCAGTGTAGATATTTTAAAAGGAGTGCCAGCATCGCAAAAAGCCTGCCACAGTACAATCTTGCAACATGAAGGAACTTTGGAATCGGAGCTGAGAACGGACATAGAATCTGCTATGAAGGGAGCTGCTGTGTTTACTTTCCAGTCAAGACACATTGAGCGAAATCTTGCTAAAAAATAAGACAACAAAAAAATGCTCAAAAAAAAGCTCACACAGAAGTAAAGAGCCAGCTGGAAATCATCAACAATAATATCCTGCAGTTAAATCAAAGGCTGGCCCTTGCCAAGCAGCGAATCTCCGATCTTGAGTATGCCCTGAAAGTTTTCGAGCACTTTCAAGACAAGTACAATCAAGAGCTGGAAGACACTCAGATTAAGCTTGGAGAGTTTGAGAGTAGGTCAAGAAGATCAAATTTACATTTTGTGGGCATCGCGGAGGGGCAAGAACCTGGCCAAGATTCCATCAAATACATACCAGATCTCATTCAAAAGTATATCAGTCCAGGAGAGTTGACTAACTAAGACTGCCATTTGATTATGAGGGCTCACCGTGTTCAATTTCACCAACAAACCTATGCAAAATATCCACGCACTTTCTTTTTTAACTTTGGAGATTTTCATATTAAGCAATCAGTTTTAGCAGCAGCCATCAAAACAAAGGGGTTCCAGACATCGGATACATTTCAGTTTAACATATTTTCCGATATGTCAACTGCTGCCGCAAAATGCCGGCGTGAATTCAGGTTGATGCTGAATCAATTTAAAGATCAAAGATTTCAGGCAGCTATAGTTCAACAGTCTAAATTAATATTACTTGTTAAAGGGCATTTTCTGACTCTACATTCGATCCAGCAAGCGAAAGAAATATTACAGCAGAAAAACTAGGGCCGATATTGTAGAGATAAGCCCAGTATTAGGACACATCTGCTAGCCAGTGGCGGCTGGTGACATTTGAAAGTGGTGAGGTGTAAAATCATTGTCATACTGCACCTTAGCGAGCGAGCGCAGCGAGCGAGCGCGAACAACCTAAGGGGGGTTCGGGGGGGTTTTCCCCTGAGAAAATTTTGAAAAAAGAGTGGCCAAATGGTGCATTTTCAAGCAAATTTGAGAAAGCAGGAAGGTTAATACAGCAATTGTGAAAGTGCAGTTATTACAATAATAAAGAGATGTCATAACATAGGTAGCTGCTTATTCAGTATAACCACAGAGCTTCATAACAGACTTCGACATACAATGTTCAAAATGTGCACCCACCCCAACCACCATGTAGAGTGACCACACACATAGCCCTAACTCCAATCTAAAAAAATATTGTAGCCGGGGTGAAAGAGCAGCAAAGGAGGTTGGGGCCTCTTGTTCTTCGCCCAAAAATTGCCCAAAAATTATGGTAATGGTGGTCAGGCTTTTACCAGGTGCTGACAATAAAAATATAACAATTTATATTTGAAACATTAGGATAATCAAACAAAGACTGGGGGAAAAAACATATTAACGCTGTAATTTTTACCTTGCAGTTTGCATGCAGCTCTTAGATGACAGTTAATAGCTCACTGTTCTATGTTAGGATTTTAACTTACAAACTGCAAGTAACAAAAGGATCTCTCTGACAAAAGCAGTGACTCACTGACCTATTTACATCATGTGCATTTTGTGATCTGCATCAGGTACATGTTCTTTACAGCAGGCACATTAACCTTCTGCGCTACCTTTCCATGAGTCAAAACTTCCACTAGACAAAACTCTGATCTCTCTCTAGGAAAAACATTAACCATCAGTGTTATCATGACATTTTTATTGTTTCTGAAAATTGCTAGAGGCCAGGAAGGTGGTAGCGAGTGCTTTTAGATTTAGAACCATAATATACTTGCAACTACTCCATTCAAATTACGCACTAGACAAGACAGAGAGCAATATGCTGCCTAAATAAAAAGTACCAACATCCTGGAAAAAGCAAAGTAAAGCATGTGAAATGTAAGCAGGAATAACATGGTTACCAATCCACCCATCAATCAGTCATTGCAGTACCCCACTATTGGTGCACTTACCCACCCGGGAAAACAATGCTGTTCAAAAAAAGACAAGAAAACAAAAGAAAAGTACTGCTTCACTGGCAAACTCTAAATGCATAAAACCTCCCCTGCTGCATAACGGGGTGGGACATGTCGATGTATTCTATATTAGTGAGGCATAACATTTTTAGTGTAAATCCAAGTGCATCCGCCCTGGTGTGGACTCTAGAAACCCCTCTATTGCGCAAATCCCAGTAAAGCACTCACATGTAGTATCGGGCCCAGGTGTCACGGGGCCCTAGGGTCGCAGATAGATTCCATACTTGCCACTTTAGTTTTGAGTCGGATAACTGTGCACTTTGCCAAAACGCAATACGCTTTTATCAAATCTGCCACGAGTGATACTAAGAAAGCGCCTTCTGTGATTTTCATCTCGCAAGAGCAGAATTGGATTGTTCTTTCTAAATGTAACGCCACATGGTGTGTAGCTTACTCCACAATAGAACGCAATGAAAAGCACTGTCTTCACTAAGACAACGAGCAAAGACTGTAGTTCTGGCTTATGACTGAAAGTGCCTATATCTATATGTATTGTATTGTAGATGGATGAATGCAACCATGAGTAAATGGATAGATGAATGCATGCGCACGTGAAACAATGAGTGACACAGTACATGCATGCAGTACAATTTACCTAGTGCCTAAACGCACCAATGAATGAAGAGGCACTTTCAGATGTAAGTCAGACTTTTTGCCTTGATCAAAACGTATTCTAATGTATCTGGTTGAAAAAACGTCGAGGGGTTTCTTTTACAGGCACCTCAAAGGAGAACTAATGAAATATTCCACGACACCATTCTGCCACCGTACCAGGAAATACTCTTTTTTTGTAAGATTCTGCCAGTGACCAGCTCCCTCTGTGAAGGGAAGTTTAAAGACTAATAAATGAAGTGAGAATGAAAAGGGTCCAGACTCACATTGTCCCGCGTCCTACAAATCCGAGTATTCAAGAAAGAGGCATACGTGATACGCTGTAATTCATTTCTAGGCAGCCCTGGTGTTTGGCAGTGCTTGCTTGCATTTCGCGGCAAAGGGATTCTAACAAAAACGGGGCAGGCACTCTTCTTTTTACAAGTAAAGCACTGTTGTCAACTTCTAATGTAACTGTGATCTGTATTACAGAGCTTAGGGTAGTGCAGTCGCGGCTCGCAGTACTCGCGGGGGGGGAGGGGATCGCGGGGGGGGTAGGGGGCCGACCGAGGGAAAATAACATTTTGAAAACTTACCTGACCGCCTCTGCTCCTGGTCCGCGTTGGCGCCTCTTCAGGAACAGCACTGGAGTGGCAACCCCTCAGCCAATCCTGGCGCTGCTGCAGCGCCAGGATTGGCTTAGGGCACGGTTATTCTTCGCCCGCCGCCTGCCCATTAGGAGACCGAGGGGCTCCTAATGGGCATGCGCAAGCCAGTGCAAACACAAGTGCGCATGACTGGGCACAGGCGAAAAATTTGCTCACCTTCCCCACTCATGCACACTTGTGCTGTTGACTGTCCCTGGCTGGTCTGACAATGCATGTCTGTCAACATGACGCCGGACCGCCCACCCCCTTCAGACTCTGAAGGGGGTGGGCGGTCCGGCATCATGTTGACTGACATGCATTGTCAGTTCTCCCTCGGCGTCTCTGAACTTAAGTAAACTGAGTCAGAGACGCCGAGGGAGCTGCGGGCGCGGGCGGGCGGGGGGTCAACGCCCCAATGGACGCACCGCGCCTGCTGTTAGCTAATGTTGTTGAATACGACAGGGTGTTTTACTGGGGTTCCTTCCACCCACAGCACTCAACACCGGAGTGATGACCTAAAGTCCCACACCAAGGCACACAAGGGTATACACAGTAGGGAAGGGAGTGAGACAGGGTCTCCCGTTCCCTCCTCGGGTCCTTTTTGGAGCACAGGGGGTTCTGAGGGAGGGCAGTTAGGGTGGCTTAGGAACACTTTTTTTGCTTGAAAAATGAGCTGATTCTTAGAGGACAGAAAACAATCATTGTATTTAATGATAAGAGGATAATAAGCAGAGGAAGGGTCCCTAGGGGGATTTCAAGAGTGTTCTTATGATATCTTCAGTCATGAAAAATAAATTGCAATGTCAATGGGCTAGCTAATAAACATAACTATGGTAGTCTGATGGGCTGGTTAGTTTCTTTTTCACCAGAGGTCATATACTTACAGGAGACCCATTTGAAGAGGAAGCCTCTGAAGTTGGTAGTCCCTCGAAAGTACTCTCACGCATTTTTCGCGCCGGCACAGGTGGCGGTAAGGGGAGTTGCTATCTTTTTCACTAATAGTATTGACTGGGAGGAGGGGGAAGTGACTCGAGATCCATATGGAAGATGGCTATGGGGCAAAGCAATAACGAACGGTCAAAATCTAAATCTTATGCATTTTTATGGTCCAATAAGTGATGATATAGACACTCTCACAAAGATCTATAAAATTGCCCAGGGAGCTGCTGGTCCCTTGATTTGGGGGGGTTTAAATTTTATTCAACATTTCGCTAAAGATACCTCAAATAACAATAAAAAGCAGCTCAAGCCCAAAACAAAAAAAGTGACAAAAGCTTTTAAATCTAGCTATCAGTTAATTTACCCTTAGAGAGAAGACCATCTAAACAATATAAATGCTTCTCTCATAGATTCAAAACAGCGTCTCTAATAGTTTTTGTTTTTAATATCAAAATCATTAAACTGGGGACAGACGGATATCTGTACAAATACCTTCTCTGATCATTCTTTGGTATCCCTAAAAGTTGATATTGACACAAAGAATAGGGATAGACCTAGATGGCAACTCAATAGATCACTGTTCTCCAATCCCCAGTGGGCAGATGAAACAAAGCATTTTATTTTGGAGTTTTTTATCATCAATCGCAAGCCAGCTTCGTAATTTTCAATATAGGAGGCTATTAAAGCAACATTAAGGGGGAGGATTATAGCTTTTAAATTGAATCAAAATAAGGAACGCTTCGAACAGATCAAACACAAAGAGATGATGGACGGAGTGCTGAAACTTTTCAAGCACTCACCCCCAGTCACAGATCTGGGTTGAATCCATCATCATTCTTTAGCTCACTTTGCCACCCCAGTTCAGACACAGCTATATGCAAATCAGTCTTGACCCTGTGCCTCATGGGAACAGTCCAGACCGAACTGCCAAGCCATGTCTTCCCTGGACCGGAATCGAGCATCCTAGGACCGGTTTCGAACAGATAGCCAGCCTTCTGGCAGCATTAGATAATGCTATCAAAGCAAGGGAGCACAGTGCTGAGACAGAGATAGAGCCTGGAATAGCTGCATCTACGAAACAAAATCTTAGAGATTTTTTTACCTTAGAAGAAATTAAAAAATCAAATGGATATCAACAAAATATATGAGGAAAATCAGCATATTTGCAAGTTTCTCGCCTGGTCTACAAGAATCGAGAACAAGAAGGGATTGATCAATTCTTTAGAGAATCCGACAAAGAGGAAGATAGATACAGACCAGGACAACATTGTTAAACTTTTTCTTCAGCACTATTCTGATATTTATTAGACTCAACACACTGTGCCAATGAGACTCATCAAACAGTATTAAGATTTGTTGTGTCTCCCTCTTTATCTAAGTCTGTCACCCAGGCAATTTTGAAGCCAATAACACCCTCTGAGATTCAATGAGCATTAAAAAGAATGCCTAAAGCTTGTGGAAATGATGGGCTACCCACAGAATTTTGTAAAATATTTTCAAGCGAACTTGTGCCATTCCTAGACGATCTATTCAACTTTATTAAAGGGGAGGGGGGGGTAAGATCACTACAACTTTTCAAGAAGCAACAATAGTTTCTATTGTTCAAAAAGATAAGAATCCAAAATCTGTTCATTGATACAGATTGATCAGTCTGCTTAATACAGACTATAAATTGCTGATGAATCCCGCACAATGCCAGCAGAACAACAGCTAATACATGTAGACCAGAATGGTTTATAGCAGGTCAATTAATCTCTGCAAATACCCAGTTCTTAATTCAGAAAATAGACTATTTCTCAGTGAACCACATAAAAGCTCTCGTTATGATGATCGACGCTGAAAAGGCATTCAATCTTGTAAACTGGGATGCTTTGTTTTATAGTCTTTAAAAATTTGGTTTTCCTTCTCAGTTTATGTCGATGCTAGCAAATTTGTATAATGGGGCTCAAGCAAAGTTGATGGTAAACTCCAAAATGGCAGGTTCAATCAGGATCAAAAGAGGAACTCGCCAAGGGTGTCCCCCTCTCTGATTTTATTGACTTTTTTTTATCAAACCCCTGGCAATACAACTTCACAATAATAATAATATAAGGCTCTCCATAGAGGGGATGGCTAGGCTTAAATTATTTGCCGATGATATGATGTTATATCTCCAGCATGATGAGGATAATATAGAACAATCTTTTCAGATGATTACTGACTTTACTAGGAATGGGGGGTACAAGATAAATCAGAGTAAAACAGAATCACTGCTTTTCAATGTGACAGCTGACGACTACAGTCCCGGGCAAGGATGGCATCCCCAATCAGATATCTTGGTAAAGTTGTGACAAATAATTTTTTTAGCCTCTATCATCTGAACTATGGAAAAATGGTATGTAAAATCAAGGGTTTGCTTGATAGGTGGTCTATGCTCCCTTTGACTTCATTTCAATTATAAAAATGTCAATCTAGCCATTACTAATTCTTTTTATTTTCTGATGTTCCAAATAAAATCCCCAATAGTTTCTCTCAGGAACTAGATACAGCTCTGAGGAGTTTTATATAGAACAAAAAATCCGTGAGGATTAAGCGAGGGGTTCTAAACTTGAGAAATCACAAAGAGGCTTGGCGTTACCCAATATTTGTATTTATTATCAAGCTGCTTTACTGGACGCACTTTCACGTTATCTAAATGGCGATAGGGCACTAGACAAGTTTTTTTTTAGAGAAGATGGTTCAGGAATCAGCGATTAGTTTACCAGTGTTAATAAAAATAGCGACACTACCAAAAAAAACTAGATACAAATTTCTTTGAGACATTTGTGGGCAGGTAAATCTTTTACATCGTCTTTTGATGATCTTTTAGTTTGGCTGCAGGAGGGCAGCTATCTGGGCCTTACTTTGGCAGATTGGGAGATTCGATTCTGGAACTCGCTAGGCTTCAAAACTCTGGGAGATTTCTTTACACAGGGGAAATCTATTTCATGGGAAGAACTAATGGAACGGGTTGTCCCAAAATGTATTCAACATTTTTTAAGCTTTAATAAGATCAAGCATTTTGTGCAAACTTATTGTAAAGACGAAAATCAAGGGCCCCAATCGATTAGTGGTTTCAATCAATCAGGGGTTTGTTAAAGCGTGACTACTCACCCGTAAGGGTCTCAAGGCGCTAGGGGTGGGGGGTGCAGGTTCCATCCTTCAAGGAGGGGTCTGTCGAAGAGCCAGGTTTTGAGGTTTCTTGCGAAGATGGGGAGTGATGTTGTCTGTCTGAGGTGGAGCGGAAGGGCGTTCCATGCTTTGGCCGCGAGGAAGGAGAAGGAGCGGCCTCCCGATCTGGTCTTTCTGGTGCGGGGGACCACGGCGTAGGAGAGCTGGGCTGATCGTAGGGTCCTTTGGGGTGCGTGGAATTTGAGTCGGCTGTTCAGGTATGCTGGTCCGGTGCTGTGGAGGGCCTTGTGTGCGTGGGTGGGCATCTTGAAGGTGATTCTCGCCTCGACGGGGAGCCAGTGGAGTGTGCGCAGGTGCTGGGAGATGTGGCAGTGTTTTGGCAGGTTGAGGACCAGTCTTGCGGCGGCGTTCTGGATGTTCTGTAGCTTGCGGGTGAGGATTTTGTTTATTACGGCGTAGAGTGCGTTGCCGTAGTCGAGTCTGCTGGTGACCAGGGCGTGAGTGACGGTATTTTGGTGTTCAAGGGGGATCCATTTGAAGGTCTTACGAAGGAGACGGAGGCTGTGGAACCAGGAAGACGAGACAGAGTTGATCTGGCGGTCCATTTTGAGCTCGGAGTCCAGGATGATTCCCAGGTTGCGGGCGTGGTCCGTGGGGGTTGGCAGGTTTCCGAGGGCGGGGGGCCACCAGGTGTCGCTCCAGGCGTCGGGGTTTGGGCCCATGATGAGTACTTCTGTTTTGTTGGTGTTTAGTTGTAGGCAGCTGTTTTTCATCCATTTGGCGACGGCTTCCATGCCTTCTCGAAAGTTGCGTCTGGCGGTGTTGGGCTCGTTGGTTAGGGAGAGGATGAGCTGGGTGTCGTCTGCGTATGACACGATGTTGAGTCCGTAGGTTCTGACGATGGGGGCGTGTGGAGCCATGTAGACATTGAAGAGCGTCGGGCTGAGGGAGGAGCCCTGGGGGACTCCGCAGGTGGTAGGTGTGGGGTCCGAGAGGAAAGGGGGGAGTCTGACCCGCTGCATCCTGCCAGAGAGGAAGGAGCGGATCCAGTCGAGGGCCTTGTCCTGGATTCCTGCGTCGTAGAGTCTGCATATTAGGGTGTGGTGGGAGACTGTGTCGAACGCCGCTGATAGGTCGAGGAGGATGAGGGCTACTGTTTCTCCTTTGTCCAGTAGGGTGCGGATGTCGTCTGTTGCGGCGAGGAGGGCGGTTTCCGTACTGTGGTTTTTTATGAAGCCGGATTGGGAGTCGTCGAGGATGTTGTGTTCTTCAATGAATGTGGCGAGTTGGCTGTTGATGGCTTTCTCGATGACTTTTGCTGGGAACGAGAGCAGGGAGATGGGTCTGTAGTTTTTGAGGTCGGTGGGGTCCGCTGAGGGTTTCTTTAGGAGGGGGTTGACCTCGGCGTGTTTCCAGTCGTCGGGGAACGAGGCGGTCGCCAGGGAGCGGTTGATGGTGTGGCGGAGCATGGCTGCGATGGTGTCGGCGGCTCTGTTGAAGATGTGGTGGGGGCAGGGGTCCGTGGGGGTCCCTGAGTGGATTGACTTCATTGTCTTCAGTGTGTCTTCGGTGGTGAGGGCTGTCCAGTCGTCAATCGCTGGTTTCCGGGTGTCGGGTGTGGTTGGTGAGGGTTCAGTGTGTTGGTTGTCTTCGTCGAAGTTGTCGTAGATGCTCTTGATTTTGTGGTGGAAAAAGGTGCTGAGTTTGTCGCAGAGGTCTTGTGAGGGAGGGATGTCGGTAGACTCGCTAGTGGGTTGGGCGAACTCCTTGATGATGCTGAAGAGTTCCTTGCTGTTGTGCACGTGGGTGGAGATTCTGTCTTCAATCGCTTTTTTCCTCGTTTCTCTGATGAGTTGATGGTGGGCGTTGGTGGCGGCTCTGAAGTTGTTGTGGGCTTCTGTGGATTTGGTGTTCCTCCATGCCTTTTCGAGGCGGCGGCACGTGCTTCTGGACTCTCGAAGTTCGGTGGTAAACCATCTGGCTTTCTTGGCGCGGGTATTGTTGTTTTTCTTGAGGGGGGCTATGGTGTTGGTGCTGTCCGAGATCCATCTATGCAGGGTATGGGCTGCGGTGTTGGGGTCGTCGTTTTCCACGATGGTTGGGGTGGAGTTGTTGAGTGAGGAGGTGAGCTGGTCGTCGGTGATTTTGGTCCAGTTTCTTCGTGGAAGCAGGTGCTGGTGTCTGTGGATGGTGGGTGTTCTGAAGGTGAAGTGGACGCAACGATGGTCGGTCCATGGGAATTCGGTGGTGTGGTTGAAGGTGATGGAGTTTCCTGTAGTGAAGAGGGGGTCGAGGGTGTGACTTGCTGAGTGCATGGGCTCGGTCACGATCGGGCGGAGTCCAATGTTGTGGAGGTTGTCCAGGAGGGATGTGGTGTTGGGGTCCAGTTGGTTGTCGAGGTGGAAGTTGAAGTCTCCCAGCAGGGTGTAGTTGGTGGATGCGATGGCCTGCGGGGAGATAATGTCTGTGATGGAGTTGGCGAAGGGTCCGCGGGGTCCAGGGGGTCGGTAGATGAGGGTTCCTCGGAGGGTGGCGGTGGGGCTGACCAGTATCTTGAAGTGAAGGTGTTCCATCAGTTCTGTGGGCTCGTCAGGGAGTGTGCTCAGGCGGAGGCTGGATTTGTGGACGATGGCGATTCCTCCTCCTGGGCGGGTGGGGCGGTCCTTCCTGGAGATCTTGTATCCTTGGGGGATGGCGATGTCCGGTCCCGAGGTGGTGTTGGTCCAGGTTTCGGTGAAGAACGCTACATCCGGGGTGGGGCTGTCAAGGAGGTCCCAGATTTCTGTGGCGTGTTTGTGGAGGGATCGGACGTTGAGGAGGATGCATTGCAGGGTCTTCGGTACGGTTGTGCTCTTGTGGGCGGGTTGTGCTGGATCCGTGTTCTTGGCGGTGCTGCAGGTGTGCTGGCAGCGGTGACAGCTGAAGGGTCCGTGGGTGTCGGCTGGTGATGCTAGCTTGCAGTTGTTGTTGCGGCCTGGGTTGAGTGGGTGGAGTGCTGCTGGGTCGTAGCATTGACGGGGCGGAGGTCCAGGGTTCCTGGCGCTGGTCGCGGACCGGTCGCGGACGGGCGCAGACGGGCTTGCCGTTAACGCGCCTACGGCCGCGCAGTGGCCACCATTAAGTAGGGGTCGGGGAGGGCTGGACAGCTGGGAGGCGGGAGCGGGGAGGGGAGCTGGGCCGCGGGGCCAGCAGCGGCGGGGAAAGTTAAAGGGAGGAAATAAGGGATAAAGAAAAAAGGGAAAATAAACAGAAATAAGGCACAAAAGAGCAGAGATGCGGAAAAGTGTAGAAAGGTGAAAGATAAAAGAAGGTAGAAAAACGAGTGAAAATGAGTGAACCTGCGGGTGGAGGAGGGCCTCGATCACCAACACTCGAGAGTGCAGGGGCAGGCCTCACTTAATGGTGGAGCTGCGAGGGTGGGAGAGCAATTTCACTGACAAGGAGTCAGTGATCTTGCTTGCCTGTCCCCGCAGCGGCCGCCATTAAGTAGGGGTCGGGGAGGGTTGGACAGCTGGGATGCGGGAGCGGGGAGGGGAGCTGGATTGGGCCGGTCACGCTGAGGGGAGGGGCCGCGGGGGCAGCAGCGGCGGGGAATGTAAAGGGAGGAAATAAGGGATAAAGAAAAAAGGGAAAATAAGCAGAAATAAGGCACAAAAGAGCAGAGATGCAGAAAAGTGCAGAAAGGTGAAAGATAAAAGAGGGTAGAAAAACGAGTGAAAACAAGTGAAAGAGCAGAGTGAGAGGAAGGGAAAATGAGCAGAAATAAGGCACAAAAGAGCAGAGATGCAGAAAAGTGCAGAAAGGTGAAAGATAAAAAAAGGGTAGAAAAACGAGTGAAAACGAGTGAAAGAGCAGAGTGAGAGGAAGGAGACAGAGGTCCACTGGACCACCAGGGATGAGGCGCAGGGAAACCTGCGGGTGGAGGAGGGCCTCGATCACCAACACTCGAGAGTGCAGGGGCACGGCTCACTTAATGGTGGAGCTGCGAGGGTGGGAGAGCAATTTCACTGACAATGAGTCAGTGGTCTTGCTCGCCTGTCCCAGCAGCGGCTGCCATTAAGTAGGGGTCGGGGAGGGCTGGACAGCTGGGAGGCGGGAGCGGGGAGGGGAGCTGGATTGGGCCGGTCGCGCTGGGGGGGGGAGGGACCGCGGGGGCAGCAGCGGCGGGGAAAGGTAAAGGGAGGAAATAAGGGATAAAGATAAAAAGGGAAAATAAGCAGAAATAAGGCACAAAAGAGCAGAGATGCAGAAAAGTGGAGAAAGGTGAAAAACGAGTGAAAACGAGTGAAAGAGCAGAGCAAGAGGAAGGGAAAATGAGCAGAAATAAGGCACAAAAGAGCAGAGATGCAGAAAAGTGCAGAGGAAGGAGACAGAGGTCCACTGCACCACCAGGGGATGAGGCGCAGGGAAACCTGCGGGTGGAGGAGGGCCTCGATCACCAACACTCGAGAGTGCAGGGGCAGGCCTCACTTAATGGTGGAGCTGCAAGGGTGGGAGAGCAATTTCACTGACAATGAGTCAGTGGTCAATGAGTCAGTGGTTTGAGAAAGTTATTAACAGTAAGCTCCTACAAATTAATATGCATAAAAACACAGACAAAGTTATTATCTAAACAGAAAATCCTGAAGAGGTACCCAACACAAAAAATACAAAAGCATATTTTTACCTAAAATAGCAAATACGAAAAAACAATGACAAAACAACAGATAAGAGGTGCTCACATAGTTACACAAAGGACATCACTGGCAACATAATATACAGTGTAAACTAAAGAACAATGGCAGAGGGAGACAAAACTTTAAAAAGATAAATCCAACAAATAACAAGAACAAAAAATTGCAATCAATGTGTCCTCATAAATATATTCCAAAGACAGGCGTCAACGGCGTTTCGACCTATAATGTTTTCAAGGTCATCATCAGGACAAGGAAATAGTTATAAGAGCATCCAATCCAAATAATCTGAAATTAAATTAAAAAAACTACTTATGGGTGGGTACCACAAACACATATACTAATTCAATAATTAGCAACATAGCACAAAACAAAACAGAATAAATGATCATTCATAAGGTACTAATAAGGTCCAATCTAAAAAGTTAATTAAAAGGTCAGCCATCGTGAGTGTTAGAGCAATGAGATGAATTATAAGTCATTACAATCCCTCACTAAAAAGCAATCACCAACCATGAACAAAAGAACTAGAGTCCGCAGTCACCAAATACCAAAACATCACCAAAAGGCCTACTTGTAGAATCCGAGACAAACATACTCAGATAAAATAGAGCCAGGACCTCATAGAACATCAGAAGTCCTAAATGCCACAAGATAATCATTTTCATTATGCCCAATAATTTCAATCCATTAAAATCAACCATAAACTGAAAAAGTAACTGACTCATCAACAGAAGAAGCAAATCATAAATCAGCACATGTCTCTAGTTAAGTGCCAATGTCGGGTTCGGTACAACTTTCCTAACCGACTCACTTGTAATTCAGGGCACAGAGCTCCCGAACGCTATAAAAAAGAAGATGCCAATAATTTTGTTTTCAGAAAAGCCAAATAAGTTCAAGAAAGTGAGGCTTGCTAAAGAGGAAGCTTCATGTATCTTATCAGCTGGGCTAGGCAGAGTAATCTGCATAACGCTCCCCGTCGATGTGGTGGAAGCGCGACATTCCCAGCATCTAAAATAGCACTTCTCATCTCAATAGAACTGAGCAAAAGACTACACACCATGACAGATTCAGCAGTAATGCATCTAAAAACTTTAGAGCCCTCCAAAAATAATTTTGGGTAATTTGTAATTTCTACTTTCTAAAATAGGGTGAAAAAAGTTACTGAAAATAAAGATAAAAAATATTCACTAAGTTGCGCTGACTGGTCTACGCATGCGCAGCAACAGTGGCTCTATCCATTTGTCAGCTGTTTGGTTCAATAAGCAAGCCAATAACAGTGCTTCTACTAGCGAGGAGAAAACAGAGAGTTTTGCACTCCTTTAGGGAGTGAAACTAGTCTAATCAAAGCCACCTTTTCGTGCAGGACTATGTTAAAACAATAAAACTTTGGAAGACTGCCGAACATAAGGTAACCAAAACACCCAGAATCAGCGCCACCAGAGGTGGTGTATATAAATAAGTAATTACCCACAGCCAGAATTACAGTTGATTTTGTATTGTGCTATGTTCAACTACTGATCAGTAGGAAGGTAAGAAAAGGTAAAATGTTTAAACCTTTATGCTCGAATAACAGTTAATGAATGCATGAAACTAGATGGCTAGTAACAGATGACCAGCATATCTGAATACATTAAAATTGTAACATATAGATGTCAAATCAGAACAGATGATGCATACAGATCTTTACAATGCCAATTATTATTCATATATATATATATATATATATATATATATATATATGCATATACACAGATACACATACATATATATGTATATATATACATATATCTCAGCGTACGCATACACATATATACATACAATGAAATGCATAAAGAAAACAATTTTTTGATAGACATCTTTTTGTTCTTATTGATGAATTATAGAGCTGCATTCCTCAAGCGTGTTTAAGCCTTTGGTAATGCTATCGCACCTCAAAATCCAACGGCATTCTGCTTTATTGAGTATCTGCAGGATATCACCACCCCGTGGTGATTTCCATATCAGATCGATCACCTGCCATTTTATTTATTCAGGAGAATGGTTCTGTTCAAGAAAGTAGGATACCAGAGGAGCTTGTTCATTCCTGCATCTAATCCAACTCTTATGCTCTGAGAGACTAAGAGTCGGATTAGTTGCCCCACATAAATAAGATTGCAAGGGATCCACAGTGCATAAATCACATTCTGCGAATTACAGTTTGTGTGATCCTTTAAGTTGTACACTACATTACCATGTAGAAATTGTTTACTGTTGACTGTAGATTTACACATTATACAACTCCCACATTGGTGGTGACCTACAATTTTATTAAGAACCCACACGGAGGCCAAATCAGGAGAAGAAATCTTGGGCAAAGAAGCACGTACCAAGTGGTCATGCATATTACGACCCCTTTTAAATAAGAATAAAGGTGACTCCTTAGAAATACCAGTAGATGAAATCAAGGGCCAAAGCTTTTTGATGATTTTAATGATAGCCTTGCTCTGTGTGCCAAAGTGGTCACACAGGCAATCCTCTCCTTTGTTTTTTAGGCGGGTGGGGTGAGTAAAAATTCCTGATGGTTGTACCATGCTCTTTTTAGAGATCTTTTAATCAATCTTTGGGGGTGGCCACGATGTTCCAATTTTTTGGCTAAAATCTTTGCTTCACAAAAGAAATCCTTTCTGCATTTGCAATTTTGTCGGATACAAAGAAATTGCCCAAAGGGCAATCCATCCTTAAGAACTCTAGGGTGATGGCTTGTGTACTGCAATAGAGTATTGCGGGCGTAGGTTTAGTGAAGAGTTTAGTGACTAGTTTGCCTTGATTTGGTAAGATGGTGAGGTCTAAAAAGTCAACCTTTTCATTACTAGAATGTGATGTTAAGTTCAGGTCCATAGAACAAGAATTCAACCACTCAAGAAAAAATTGCTAAACTGGATTTGTTACCTCGCCAAATGAAAAACATATCATCGATATAAAGCCTCCAGTGTTGCACATTGTCAAAATAGGGATTTTTTGTGCAGTCATATATATTTTGTCTTTCAAAGTTGTCCACATATAAGATCACAAAGTTAGGAGCATGAGAAGTACCCTTGATTTGTAAAAAGTAATCACCATCAAACTCAAAATAATTCCTGGTAAGGGAAATAGTCAAAAGATCAACAATAAATTCAGTGGGGACAGTGACAGGGCCAGGTCTAGAATTGAGGGCTACCTCAATAACCTGAATCCCTTCCAACTGCGGAATGTTAGATTACAAGGACTCAAAGTCCAAGCATACCAACAACTCCTCATCAGGATCAAAATCCATGTCCTCAAGTTGCACAATCATATCTCCGCTGTAACGTACATAGCTCTTAGTCTTAAACACCAAATCCTTGTATGTATTTACACAGTGGTTCAAGAACTGCACCACAGCCTGATACAATCAGTCTACCAGGAGGGTTGGAAGGATTCTTGTGAATTTTTGGTAAAGTATAAAGGACAGGTGTCCTGTGGGATTTGGTATTGAGATATTTGAATTCATGAGTACTTAAAAGCATAAATTCTTGGCATCAGATGATATATCAAAAGCTACTTTCTGAATATCAGATAAAGAATTAGTTCTTAAGGCCACATAGTGATTATTATTGGACAACTGTTGCAATATTTCATCCTTATATGATCCCATAGGATGAATTACAATCCCACTGCCTTTATTGGTGGGTTTGATGATTAAGTCATTGTTGGTTTTTAAGGTAAGAAGAGCGTTATGTTCCTCTAGTGTGATATTAT
This sequence comes from Calotriton arnoldi, assembly GCA_963921515.1. Taxonomy (NCBI): domain Eukaryota; kingdom Metazoa; phylum Chordata; class Amphibia; order Caudata; family Salamandridae; genus Calotriton; species Calotriton arnoldi. Next base: position 81,901 of record CAWUFW010011195.1, read on the forward strand.
AAGGAATGTACTCAAAACATGTGTTAAGTGTTGTAACTTCCTTCATAACCATAGTTTCAAATGCCAGCAATTCGACTGGCATTTTGTTACTAGGCAGATTAAACATGGAAGGAGGTAGTAATCTCGAAGGGATTAAAGGCTTCAGAGAAATCCTGATCTAGAAAAAAGGCTCTAGGCCGTAGTTTATGAAAGAATTGTAATAATTCTTTTTGAATGTTAAAAAGATCGATCTTCTCAGTGGTCACAAAACTTAGCCCTTTACTGAGTAGTGTTATCTCAGTAGATGAATGGACATGTTCAGATAAATTGAAAATAGGGATAAGGTCAGGTTCTGTATCAGCAGGGGAGTCTACAATTAGTTGGAGGGACCCCATTGATAACATTTCCTACAAGTTTGTCGTTCTCCCGACTGGAAACTCCATTGTGGTCATACTGAAAATGGTAATCTTTTCGCGTTTAGGACTTCTGATATTCCATTAGGTCCTGGCTGTATTTTATCTGAGTACATTCGTTTCAGATTCTACAAGTAGGTCTTTTGGTGATTTTTAGACGCTTAAAGGTGCAGACTCTTTAGGGGCTTTTTTCTTTTTAATCGCAACATAGTCAATAATATGTCCCCTAGCAGTTGTTTTAAAGGCATCCCAAACAAAATGTAAAGGAGTGTCAGGATGGATGTTGAAAGTAAAGAAATCCTTAAGGAAGAGTTCAAATTGTTTAATAGATATATCGTCTTTTAATAGACTGTTATTGAAACACCATCTGTTAGATCGAGAAGTGTCTGGCACCAGCTCTAGGTCAACTATAACTGGTGCGTGATCTGAAATTAGAAAAGAGACAATTTCTGCATTAGTTAATGTGACAAGTAAATTGTATGTTAGAAAGATGTAGTAATCCTGGATTTTGATTGATGTGCAGGAGAAAAAAATATTTATATTCCAGCGTATCTGGATTATTGGCACTCCAAACATACACAAGCCCCCTACATTGAATAGAATTTCTAAATGCTTTTTGCATTTTATTGGGGAAAAGCTTAACTGAGCAGTGTCTATCAATAAAGGGATCCATGAGTTGTTTACAGTTCCCTCCAAAGACAAAATTAGTATTTGAGCAAGACCTGATCGTGCTGGACATCTGTTCCCACAATTTAGAATCTATACCTGTGGGACCATAGATAATAAGAAGAGATATTAGAGTATAGTGTATAGTAAGATGTAGAAGAAGCCTTCTACCTTCTTCATCTTTTTTACCCCTTCTCAATCACCAAAGGCAGTAATTTATGAAACAATATAACAACCCCATTCTTAATACGATTGGCAGGGGAACAATATACGTGACCTACCCAATTCTTTTGAAGAGATTTGATGTCCGTTTCTGAAAGATGAGTTTCTTGTAAAATAGAAATTTGACATTTCAATTAAAATAAATGGGTGAGCACCCTTTGTTTCTTAATCGAGTTACGCAAATCTTTGACATTCCAGGACACAATACGAAGATTATTCATCATGTGCTTAAAAGGAAGTAAACAATATAAAAAACAACAATGTTGAACGTACAGGGAAAAAAAAATCTGAACCAGCGATTCAATCGTTATAATGATGACAAGATGGTGAATATGGCAAAATAATTTAATAAAAGATATGAATAAAGGGATAGAGAAGGGGAAAAGGTAAGGGCAGAACATGATAGAAGAAAAAAAGGTGGTAAGAAGGCAAAAAGGCTATAACCATGTTAAACAGTGAAACATGTTATGATAGCAATAAAATCGTATGGTGGTGAAATGCAAAGAAGACAGACAGCTGACAAAATCTGACAAAAAAACATCAGGGAGGCACCTGGGGACAGATATTCAACATCTGAGATGTGTAATAAAAGATATTTTGTTTTCAATTAAAACAGTTATTAGGACAACATCATTAGGAAACTGGAAGCACTTACCAACATGAAGGGAACAGAGTATAGACACTGGGTCAAGGGGGGGAACACTGAATATGAGAAACGTCTGAGACAGGGGTTCAAATATGAAACAAAAGACTCCTGTAAACACAAGGAAATGAGTGGAAGATATTCAGAGAAAATAAATTAAATTGAAAAGTAAAACACATGAGATATAGAATCAGGTGTTCCCAAGGTTCATTTCTTCTCCTTTCTGAAGAAAGATGAATTTCTTTAAGTCCTCCGGAGTGAATCTCAAAACATAGTTTTCTCTTTATAGGTGACCCTAAACAAGCAAGGATGTATAAGGCCCTATTGAGCATTCATAGACCTTAACCCCTTCGCTGCTAGGCCTTTTCCCCCCCCTGTGCTAAGCCTTTTTTTGGCTATTTGGGGTAGTTCGCGCTTAGGCCCCTGTAACTTTTTGACCACATAAGGTATCCACGCCAAATTTGCGTCCTTTTTTTCCAACATCATGGGGATTCTAAAGGTACCCAGGGTTTGTGAATTTCCCTGGAGGGAACCCAGAAATTAGCCAAAATACAGCAACATTTTTTTTTTTTGTGGAAAAATTGGAAAAAAGGGCTACAGATGAAAGCGTCTGGTTTTTTCCCTGTAAATGGTATCAAAAAAAGGGTTGTGGTGCTGAAATCACCATCTTCCCAGCTCTCATGGACAAGCAGACTTTTGTCAGAAAACCAACATTGTTTACACAGTTTTGGCATTTTTCTGGGACATAGCCTATTTTAGGTCATTTTTCAAAATGACTTCTTTTTTACACATTGTCTTTCATTTGGAAGGCAGAAATGCATCAAAAGTCAATAGGTAATAACAGTTGCTCTACAGTTCTGTGTTAACCTAAGTCTCCCGATAAAAATGGTACCTCACTTGTGTGGGTAGGCCTTGTGCCCACGACAGGGAACGGCTCAAAACGCAACGTGGACACACCACATTTTCACAATGAAAAATGACCCCTTTTTTGCAAAAAGCCTAGCTGTAGTTTTTGAACCCTAGCTCTGCCAGCACCTAGGGAAATGTAGTAATTGAGTCGCACACGAGATGAGTTGTGGCAGGATTTATTGAAGGACTACACAGCTCCAGGTCACACTTGCTGAGCCATCACAGGAACGACAGTTGCATCCTCAACCTTTAAGAAATAACATTCCAACTCTGCACCTGACACTGTGACATCATACCACAGCATCAGGCAAAAGGGCAACCATAGAAACAAGATGACAGCCATAGAATACAACATACCTTCCCTTCTCCTGCAAAACAAAACAATAAACAAAACAAAGTATAAAGAGACACAAAAGAAAGACAGAGTAAAAGAAGAGAGAAAAGAATCTGAAGATTACTCACGAAAACTTTTAGGAGTAACAATAATTCTTGAACTTCTTCTGCGTGCAGAAGAATTGGGTAGAGCAGAACTCTTACAGATACTGTGGTCAACCCCCAACGAGACTGGTCTCGCTTTGACAACTTTGGCAAGATTCCACCAACGACCTCCCTTCACTTGAACAGCATTGTTCCCGATCCTTACAACCTTCACAGGTTCTCCATATTTACAATTTCCCTTCTTAACCTGCACAGACGTTTTGATGCGGACGAGATCACCAACAACCAAACGAACCTTCTTGGTCCCTTTCTTTTTATCAAACCAGGTTTTCTGTTTACTCTGAGCAGATTCAGAATTTTCCCTGACGATTTCCATGAGGGAAACCAGATTTGAATCAGTTTTAAACCATTTGTTCATCCAACCAGGCTTGAAACACGTATTGGCCCTCCTTCCCCTTAATATCTCAAAAGGTGAAACTTTAGTGGATGAATGAAGTGTGGTCCTGTAAAACCACAACATACTTTCCAAAGATTGAACAATATCATACTTCCCAGCCACAGCCCACCTGATGCACTCACCCAAAACTCGGTTCATCCTTTCCACTAAACCGCTTGTTTGTGGATGATAAAGAGAACTCTTTAAGTGCTTCACACCACTGGAGGTCAAGAACATTTCAAACATTTCACTTACAAATTGAGTCCCATTATCCGAGACAAGGAATTCGGGAAACCCTTCCCGTAGAAAAACCTCTTTCAAAAACTTGACAACACTGGCTGAACTAGCTTCTTTGACCAACTTTATCTCGGGCCACTTTGATGCATAATCCATGAGCACTAAAACATACTTGCATCCAGAAGGTAAAACATCACAGGGACCCATGATATCAATACCCACCTTGACCCATGGACCCGACGGACATTCAACAGGAAGCAGTGGTGGAGTAAAAGTTTTCAGTGCTTTTTCAGCAGAAGAACAAACAGAACAATTCTCGACCAAAACACCAATCTCAACATCCATACTGGGCCACCAAAAGTGCTCACGAACACGACGCTTAGTGAGCGTAACACCTAGGTGCCCCTCGTGAGCTTTTTTGACAATGATAGGTCTAAGAGAGTGAGGTGGGATAAGTTTGTCACATCTCATGAGAATACCATCCTCTAAAGAAATTTCAGTTTCAACTTTCCAATAAGGCTGTAACAAAGAAGACAGTGTCTTTTCTCGAGGCCACCCCTCCTTGACTAAAACACAAACTTGTTGAAGAGTATTATCTTCAAGTAAGGCTGCTCTCCAATCTTCCTCAGAACCAACTACAAGATCAGGAATATCTATAGCAGCAACAAAACAGTCTTCAGCATCTTCCTCACTCAGTTCTCTAAAAGTTGTACCATCACAACCATCATTATGTTGAGGAAAACGCGACAAGAAATCTGCTCTCCCATTCCTCCCACCAGGAATATGTGAGATATCAAACTGGTACTGTAACAGCTTACTAACCATTCTCGTAATCCTGGGTGTACAGCACTTACTAGGACCAGAACCAAGAATAGATACTAAAGGTTTGTGGTCAGTAATCAATTTGAAACGTCTTCCCCAAACGTATGGACGATATTTCTCAATGGCCCATAAGCATGCAAGTAATTCCTTTTCGATAACGGAATACTGTACTTCAGCACTCCTCAAAACCCTTGACGCAAAAGCCACTGTGTTCTCTTTGTCCCCACACACTTGAGTAAGGATAGCCCCCAAACCGACTTGGCTGGCATCCACAGCTATACAACATGGCAAATCAGGATCAAATGGCGTGAGAGCACTGCTCTTACCTAAAGACAGTTTAACTTCATTAAACGCATGATCACAATCCTGAGACCATTCAAATTTGACTCCTATTTTAAGTAAATTGCTGGTGGGCCGAACAATGGAAGCAAAAATAGGGACAAACCTTGAATAGTATTCTAACAACCCAAGTAAAGATTTAACACCAGACTTGTCTTTTGGTATAGCAGCATTGTAGATGGCATCTAGGAGACCTTGCCTGGGTTTAATGCCTTCATGGGATAATAAGTGACCAAGATATTCAATTTCTTTACAAAGAAACTTGCACTTCTCAGTTTTGAGAACAACTCCATTACTTTTGAATATGCTAAGAACCTTCTTGAGAATAATGTCATGAGAAACATTATCTTTAGCGTAAATCAGCACATCGTCTTGAAACACAAGTACCCCTTCAACCCTTTCAACAAATTTTGCATGACTCTCTCGAACACTGATGCCGCGGAGGCTAACCCGAAGGGCATCCTACGATATTGAAATGTTCCCAGGGGAGACACGAAAGCAGTGAGAGACCGAGAATCAGGATGAAGTTCTATTTGGTGGTAGGCACTAGCTAGATCTAACTTCGAAAACACCTGAGCTCCTTTAACACACGCAAAAAGATCATTGATTTTGGGCAATGGATGAGAGTCTATCCAAATCTCCTTGTTGAGTGACCTGAGGTCCACACACACGCGTAACTGCCCTCCCCTCTTGCGTGCGACGACCAAAGGGGACAACCATAAAGATGACTCTGTCGGTTCGATGATTCCCTTGTCACAAAGACTCTTGAGTTCTTTGTTGAGGTCATCCCTTACACTAAAAGGAACGCCTCGAAGTTTGTGCTTAACTGGGACAGCCCCATTTCTAACAATAATCTTGTGTTTGAATCCAGAAATTTTCCCAAGGGTGCCGCCAAAAACAGATGGAAATTCACTTTTCCATCTAGAGCCCTCTTCATCACAAGTAACCAACAAGACCTGCTCTTTGGTACCTGGTCTGAGTATCATTCCAAAGAGTCCCTGGTGGAACCACCCCAGTATATTCAGACCCTTGACAGCAATGTAGATTTTACCTCTGATCCTTCTCCCTTTGAACATCATGACATCTTCGATGAAACCCAACAATTCGATTTTACGTCCCTCATATGAAACAGGAGAGCGATCGGGGGAAACAGTTCCCTGTCGCCCCATGTTTCAATGAAAAGTTTCTGGGTAATCACTGTAATTCTAGCACCAGAATCTACCAAAAGATGAATAGTTTTATCACCAACTAGTAATTCAACAATAGGATCGACGCATGAAGAAGGATCACCAGTTACTGGTTCACTATTAGTGTCATTTGAAAAGATATTTTCATCCATGACTACAGAAATGATCTCAGAATCTGAGTCGTCTTCAGATTCAGCAACACAAGCAATGGTCTTTTTTTGAGTTTTCCTCTTAAGACAGACTTTGGCAAAATGACCTATTTTTTTACAGTAGTTACAAGTCACATTAACCGCAATGCACTTACTACCTTTAGAATGTGGAGGATTACCACAACGAAGACAAACATTGCTAGGAATAAAAAATCAGATTTATGTTTGGTAAAGTTACCAGGGTTGCTTTTGACTGTTTTCTGTTTAGATTTGGTGGCGACAATGGCATTCACACTTTCAGGAGGTTTTTCGTCGAGTTCCTTTAAGGAAACTTGTGAAATTTCGATGCTTTTGGCTACTTTAATAGTCTCGTCAAGAGATGGGTTTCCCATTGCAAGAAGCTTTTGTCTAATATGCTTGTCTTTGCATTGGCAGATGAATTGATCTCTGATGAGCTGATCGGTGAAATTCTCGAATAGGCAGACTGACGCTAGTCTCCTGAGAACCGAAATATAAGCATCGACAACTTCACAATCTGATTGTTTTCTCTTGAAAAACTTGTCTCAAAACCATCAAGCTGGGTTGCTTATCAAATCTTAATTTGAGTTTTCGTATAGTTTGTTCGTATTCATCAATAATTTCTCCATCAGCTAGAAGTAAGTCGGGTAGATGTTTAAATATCGACCTACCTTCAAAACCTAGAGAGTGAAGTAATAAACACTTTTTCCTCTCTGCACCAAATCTAAGTGCACCAATGGCCCCTAAGTACGTTTCAAACGCATCAAACCAAACCTCCCATTTCACTGGAGGCTCACCTGGTGCATCCAGGAAAGAAGGAGGAGGTGTGACGGCTTGCATTGTACACATATCTTAATAGTTATGGAAACAGAGAAGAAACTACCCCAAAATGCGCTGAGAAATGAGAATTAACAGGAGAAAAACTATAACCAAGAAGAATCAAAATGGTAATGCACAAAAGGTTTTTAAATGAGTTGAAATTCTTGAAAATTGAGTACGAGTTTGTAGACGTATCCTTGCAGGTTGAACAGTGTGTGAATCACTGTGATCCACAGGTGAAATGGCACATGGCACAGAAACAGTATAGAACAGCTGATCTGACAATCAGGTAAACAGAAAAGGAAAGGTGTGCTAATCACCGTGATCAGCTTTGCAGGAAAAATCGAATGACAGTATAGGTGTGCTGATCACCGTGATAAGCTCTGCGTGACTGGAAACAGATGACACAAAGGGTGAATAGCTGTGCAGATCACTGCGAAAGAATATTAAAGGAAAGTGTGCGAATCACTGGTGTTCGCAATACTCACAGGTAAACAGGATAATGCAGAATGCCGTGTTCCCTGAAGAGAAATTCTCCTCCGTGTTGAAATACTCCGTGTTGATTGAAGTTGAGGATGGTGCGCATGCACAAGCGCGAACCACTGGACGCATGTGCGCGCATGCTCTAGCGCGAGCCACTGGACGCACGCGCACAATCTCTGCGCGTTGAGACACACGCGCACAAAACGCACACACCTCCTATCCAGGGAAAAATAAAATAAATAAGATTACAGTACCGCTTTGAAGATCCGGGTAAAGCGGGGCAAAGAAGGAAAGTTCAGACGGCTTGTGCAGCCGAGGAGGACCAAATTCTGAGAAGGCAAGAGGCGGTGGAGGAGGGTTCGAGGCCTTGGAGGCAGCTGGATCGAAGACTTTCCCGGGTCGGCAAACACAGGAAAGCTAGGCGGAGCAGGGCGAGAGGCAGGGGTAAGTTTTCTTGATCATCCGATGAGCAAATAGAGGCAGCAAAACAAGACGTGGTCGAAGTGAAACGAGACTCCAAGTGAAGTAAAGCAAAGACGAAGAGTCAAGGTAGTTGTGGAAAACTGACCGTAGAAACTGACCGTAGTGAAGTCAGGGTAGGAGTAAGTGTGACCTTGGTAAAGAGTAGGCTTGAGAGTTCATTGAAGATGGCTTGATCCTTGAAAGAGAAGGCTGGAGATAGTTGATGCACGCTGGGTTCTGCTGTGTAGTTTAAACGTCGCCAAAAATTCTGTAGTAATTGAGTCGCACACGAGATGAGTTGTGGCAGGATTTATTGAAGGACTACACAGCTCCAGGTCACACTTGCTGAGCCATCACAGGAATGACAGTTGCATCCTCAACCTTTAAGAAATAACATTCCAACTCTGCACCTGACACTGTGACATCATACCACAGCATCAGGCAAAAGGGCAACCATAGAAACAAGATGACAGACATAGAATACAACAGGAAACCTAGCAAACCTATACATTTTTGAAAACTAGACACCCAGGGAAATCCAGGATGGGGAGACTTGACTGGCTCTCACCCGGTTCTGTTACCCAGAATCCATTGCAAACCTAAAAATGTTTAAAAAAAACCAAATTTTCCTCACATTTCTGTGGTGGAAAGTTCTGGAATCTGCGTGCATCCATAAAATTCCACCCACCCCGCGTTCCCCAAAGTCTTCCGAGAAAAATGGCACCTCACTTGTGTGGGTAGGCCTAGTGCCCGCGACAGGAAACGGCCCAAAACGCAAGGTGGACACACCACATTTTCACAGTGAAAAATGACCCTTTTTTTACAAAGTGCCTAGCTGTAGTTTTTTAACCCTAGCTCTGCCGGCACCTAGGGAAACCTAGCAAACCTATAAATTTTCGAAAAGTAGACACACAGGGAAATCTAGGATGGGGTGACTTGACTGGCTCTCACCAGGTTCTGTTAACCAGAATCCCTTGCAAACCTAAAAAATGTCCAAAAAAACACATTTTCCTCACATTTCTGTGGTAGAAAGTTCTGGAATCTGTGTGGATCCACAAAATTCCACCTACCCCGCGTTCCCCAAAGTCTTCCAAGAAAAATGGTACCTCACTTGTGTGGGTAGGCCTAGTGCCAGCGACAGGAAACGGCCCAAAACACAAGGTGGACGCACCACATTTTCACAGTGTAAAATGACCCTTTTTTTACAAAGTGCCTAGGTGTAGTTTTTGAACCCTAGCTCTGCCGGCACCCAGGGAAACCTAGCAAACCTATACATTTTTGAAAAGTAGACACGCAGGAGAATCCAGGATGGGGTGACTCGACTGGCTCTCAGCAGGTTCTGTTACCCAGAATCCCTTGCAAACCTAAAGAATTGTCCAAAAAAACACATTTTCCTCATATTTCTGTGGCGGAAATTTCTGGAATGTGCGTGGATCCATAAAATTCCACCCACCCCGCGTTACCCAAATTCTTCCGAGAAAAATGGTACCTCACTTGTGTGGGTAGGCCTAGTGCCAGCCACAGGAAACGGCCCAAAACACAAGGTGGACGCACCACATTTTCACAGTGTAAAATGACCCTTTTTTTACAAAGTGCCTAGCTGTAGTTTTTGAACCCTAGCTCTGCCGCCACCTGGAGAAACCTAGCAAACCTATATATTTTTGAAAGCTAGACACCCAGGGGAATCCAGGATGGGGTGACTTGACTTGCTCTCACCAGGTTCTGTTACCCAGAATCCCTTGCAAACCTAACAAATTGTCAAAAAAAACAAATTTTCCTCACATTTCTGTGGTGGAAAGTTCTGGAATCTGTGTGGATCCACAAAATTCCACCCACCCCGTGTTTCCCAAAGTCTTCCGAGAAAAATGGTACCTCACTTGTGTGGGTAGGGCTAGTGCCGCGACAGGAAACGGCCACAAACGCAAGGTGGACACACCACATTTTCACAGTGAAAAATGACCCTTTTTTTGCAATGTGCCTAGCTGTAGTTTTTGAACCCTAGCTCTGCCAGCACCTAGGGAAACCTAGCAAACCTATACATTTTTGAAAACTAGACACCCGGGGGATGCCAGGGAGGTATGGCTTGCACGGACCCCCCAACATTTTCTTACCCAGAATCCCCTGCAAACCTCAAATTTAGTTGATAAAAACACTTTTTCCACTCATTTTTGTGAGGGAAAGTTGTGGCATCACCGGGCTGACACAAATTTCCTACCACCCAGCATTCCCCCAGGTCTCCCGATAAAAATGGTGCCTCACTCGTGTGGGAGGCCCAAGTACCCACAACAGGCAAGGGCCCAAAACATATTGAGGCGACATCAAAATTGCCTATCACAAAACGACCTGGTTTTGCAAGGGGGGTCACCTGGGTTTTTGGCCCAGTGCTCGGCGGCCAGCTAGGGAAACCTACCAAACCCACACAATTCTGAAAACTAGACACCCGGGGGGTTTCACGGAGGTATGGCTTGCTTGGATCCCCCAACGTTTTCTTACCCAGAATCCCCTGCAAACCTCAATTTTAGCTGAAAGAAATCACTTTTTCCACATATTTTTGTGTGGGAAAGTTGTGGCATCACCGGGCTGACACAAATTTCCTACCACCCAGCGTTCCCCCAGGTCTCCCGATAAAAATGGTGCCACACTCGTGTGGGAGGCCTAAGTACCTGCGACAGGCAAGGGCCCAAAACGTATTGAGGCGACATCAAAATTGCCTATCACAAAACGACCTGGTTTTGCAAGGGGGGTCACCTGGGTTTTTGGCCCAGTGCTCGGCGGCCAGCTAGGGAAACCTACCAAACCCACACATTTCTGAAAACTAGACACCCGGGGGGTTCCAGGGAGGTATGGCTTGCATGGATCCCCCAACGTTTTCTTACCCAGAATCCACTGCAAACCTCAATTTTAGCTGAAAAAATCACTTTTTCCACACATTTTTTATGTGGGAAAGTTGTGGCATCACCGGGCTGACACAAATTTCCTACCACCCAGCATTCCTAGAGGTCTCCCGATAAAAATGGTGCCTCACTCGTGTGGGAGGCCCAAGTACCCGCGACAGGCAAGGGCCCAAAACATATTGAGGCGACATCAAAATTGCCTATCACAAAATGTTCCACACGGTTGGCCGAAGACCTGAGTTCGTCTAAAAAGTCGGTGCCGGATTTTTCATTGGAATTGTTTTTTATAACATTTATGGCGTCAAGATGGCAATGGTGTTCTCATCACGATGATTACCATTTTTCTCAGAAAGATTTTCGTGCAACAAAATCATGAATGATGAGCTTGAGTCTTTACTTGTTTATTCTATTGCATTATGGGAAATGAAGTGGTTAGCATTTTAGCGTAGTAACCTTGACAGTATTACCAACAGTAGGAAAGTGGTTGAACCCAAGGGGGAATTGGGAAGGAAGAGGGCGGTAAAATTTGGTTAAAGTAGGGAGGGGGAAGTATGTTAATGACTTCTCGCTGTAACAGAGGAAAGTGGTTCACTTAAGGGTTAATTGGGAAGGAAGATGGCGGGAAAATTTAGTTAAAGTAGGGAGGGGGAAGAACGTGAATGACTTCTTGCTGGAATAGAGATGGGGATGGTTGATTTTGAACGCTCGTGGCAGGTACGGAAAGACATGCGTGGTTGACAGTTTGCTGATGGTCAGAAGAAGAGCGGATGTTTTAAGTACAGCGTGTGAATGTATGAACTTGAGGATATAAACGCATTTAAGCAGGCAGTCAGAGGGTAAGGTTGTGGGAGAGAGCTGGTTCGTGAAAAAGTTGGTGGGCAGGAATGTTATTGCAAATAAGGCTGAAGGATGGTGGGGAAGGGAAGGAATGTAATTGAGGGTAACGTGAATGGGAAGGTGGTTTTGAGAAGGGAAAAGACGATTGTGTCTGTACAAGTAGAGGGAATACTGGGTTTAAAGAATTGGAAAATACTGGTTTGTCAAGTGAATAGGGGGCGACTATTTATTTTTTTGATATAGTGTTTCACCGAGGGAACACTCGAGCACAACGTGATGCAAAGTGGTTACATGAGAATGTATACAGTAATCTGTGATGATGAACAACGCATAATGTTATAATGTTAAAATTAAGCAATTAAAATTGATTACTTTTTTATTGTGATTTCAGTGACCCCTGATGAAGGGCGATTGCAGCCCGAAATGCATTGGGTATTTGTGAATAAACACTGCCTTTGACGAACTTTGCCTAAGTCGTGTTCATGTAAAGAGGTCCGGATGGACACATCCTGAGCATTAGAAATCTGGAAAAATGCAACATAAGTCACGTGTGGAAGGATTAAAATAAGAAGGAAGGGAAAGAGAAGAGGAAAAGCAGTTAATGGAATATAATGGAATAGATTGATGAATGTTTGGGAACAATGATTGCCAGGATGGCGCAGTTGGGTTGTGCAATTGGTCTGTGGCGAAAATATGCCACTTTTCAGGATGTTGACTTAGGAAAGTCTGCCACATGGTGGCACTTTTTGTTGAGCACAACAGTTGTTTGCTGAATCAGTAAGCCCTAAAATGATTATTACCTGTCTCCCAAGCATTTCTCATACCTTTGGGGGCCAGGAATTGTCTGCATTGTCACACCAGGAGGAGTGCGATGCTTAGTAGTTGTGATGGTACTGTCATTGGCAGCGCAGGCAGGGGCAATGGGTGATGCAAGATGCAGTGGCTCCTTCACAAGGGCCCTGACACTTATTTTGCACAAATTAAGCAGTGGTGGGATTGTACTGAGCTCTTCTGTTGCTTTCTTAATTAATATTGACTCCTTGGCTTCCTCCCCAAATAGAACAGGTGGTGTAGGTGGTTCAGTAAAACAGTGAAGAACGGCAGTTACACACACCAAATTGGTATGCACTTCTCAAAGCACTCGCTGATCGAAAATGAATATGGTGTTCAGAGGTTACTTTATAAGACTTCATTAATTGCCAGGGTGTTTAGAACTGGATAGTCATATGGCCAGCTCGATTTGCAATTTGGAAATTCCATTCCCATTAGCTGCATCACTTTCATTTCATTTCTGTCTCTGCGCGTACTGGTTAAATCCACTTCCGGCAGGGGCGGCCGGCATAGCTCGCGGGTGGGGGTCAGACTCGGTGGGTGTGAGGGGGGATGGGGTGGCATGGGTGGTGTCACACAGGGGGAGGCGGGGGGCTGAATAAAAAAACAATTTAACTTACCTTGAGGCCGGGTCCCACGTCTTCTTTGCTCCTGCTCTCCTGCCTCCAACAGGAACAGGAAGCAGGCAGGCAGGCTCCCCCCCTGCAAGCCAATCACAATGCTGCAATGCAGCATTGTGATTGGCCTGTGCGCCGTGACATGGCGTTCAGCCAGGGGCTGGAGGGGTGGGTATGTTCTCCATGCAGACTGTATTGTAGTCTGCATCGAGAACAGGGAAGTGCGCATGACTGCTTTGGGTACTGCCCCCCCCCACCCTCCTGCAACGCAGACAGACACAAACCATAAAATGATAGTAACTAAGTAATTATCATTTTATGTTTTTAAAGTTGGCACTGCTGTGAAGCAGTGGGGTGACGCTCCTCCGCCATAGCAGAGGAGCCGCCACTGCTTCCGCGTACCTGACAATAATATAAAACTAATACAAAACCACAAGCCAGTTTCTCTCATTCTCACCCACTTCCCTTCTGGGACGTTTGAAACACAAATTGCATTTATGACGACTGCGGGACCAGTTTTAATTAGACTTGGGTATCCAGCTGTATTTCAATGTGGGAGGAGGCTCAGCTTTGTGAAAGGGCAACAGTAGGATTATATTTGCCAATATTGTCAAGAACTGTTTGAATATCTCGTGGTTTATCTGTGCTTTGTTGTTTCCTTGTATTTGAAAATAGAATCCTGCAGAGAGCACTGTGATTCTATATAAGCAAATCTACTATCATATCAAAATTATCCTATTTCGGAGCCCAATTATCAGATGAATGGTCTGCCGAAATGCTAGAATGCAATTAATTAATACTAATTACAGGAAAATCTTTAGGCAGATCTTATATTTCTCTGCCTTGTGATTTATGCAGTTTTACATTAAAAGCTGATGTTTACATTCATTATAATCTGAAGCCTGTCTACAGTAATTATCATAATAATTAAACCACGACTAATTATGTTTCAAGATTCTTAGAGAAATGCTCGTCTTTAGTCTTGGCTGCAGAAATTAGCGAATATTGAAAACGTGAAATTTTGAACATTCGGCGCATATTCAGGTTTTCTGAGATATACGTAAACAATGAGAATGTCCATTTTATTTTGTCAGGACTTCCACATAGACATAATAGGCAATAAGCAAGAAATCTATTAATTGTGTAACAATTTTAATAGCCAAATAGCTAATTCAAGAAGTAAATAAACAGTACTTGGAGACAGGTGAATAATCACATTGTACTTCTGCAGAGTGATTCACCCAAAGAAAATCTAATGTATGTTCCCAAGTGGCATTCAAGAAAAGCACAGCAAGATGTTTCTGCAGTTAATCTAGGAATGAGTTTATTTTTAACATGGAGAAACAAAATGGTGTTTAATGTCTCACAAGTTCTACAGATATTTTTATTTTTGTATTCTTTGTTTAAAATGATATTTGTTTGGGGTGTTAAGCTTGCTCTGCTATCACAAGGAGCGCCTCACAAGTCTCCATTGCAAGTTTTTAGACGGGTAAATGTGGATTCTCTTTGAAAATGAGCTTTTGGATTTCTGTTATATTTTTTAAAATGCAGACACATTTACAGTTGGCAATATCGCATCCAAACATGCAAAGTTCATATGGGTTGGAAGCAAAAAACATACTTTGAAAATGTTTTATTACCAGAAACAATGTTGCAGCCACATGTTACACCGATGATGTGAGATCGACTTCTGATTGGTGGAAATGTTAAGTTCGTCCCCAAGTAGGTTTTTTCTTAAACAAGAGGCAAAACGATTCAGCGAAAAGTCCTAAATATAGCTGGTTGAAGGCCATAGACCTCTAATGAAGTTCTACTTTCGCGAAAAATATGCCATTAAACTGTGTTTGGCACAGTAAAAGGAGGCCCAGATGTACGAATTACTGGTCGCCCATTCTTTGTGACTATTTTACAATGTTTCCTAAGCACTAACAGACCAGTTCTTAAAATTCTGATTTAGAGTTGGTCATACTCTATCCTACCCCATGAATATTAGTTAGATAGGTCGCAAATTGCAACTCACTTCGATTGGTTCCATGACAAGGATGATGGTGTGCTACGAACAGCAGACCACGATGTCATTTAAAAAAAAAATGCAGCTTATTTTCTTTAAAGAAAAGGGTGCTGTGTTAAAAAACGTTTCTGTTTTTTGTTTGTTTGAGAGTTGGCAGTGGTCCACTGGACCCCACTCTAATTCCAAAGTTTGTAATTTTCAAAATTCTTTTTTAGATGCAAAACATTGATACATCATGCCAATTCCGTATTTGGAAGGGGCATCTACAACATGCCCTTGCAAATGCTTTACCCATTTTTGGAATCAGTAAAAATTAGCAAATTCATAAAAGTACATTAAATGAATCATGGGCTTGGAAGCCACCAATGGTGGACACGTGAGCCTGCTGCTGGCCCGTTCTGTATCCTGTGACACCGGTGCCCAACATGCCTGCTGAGACGTCCGGAGCGTGCCCCCGCTTGAAAGAAAGATTGAGCAGTGGGATGGCACAATAGGAACCCTGAAGATAGACGGATTGCCAGAGGCAGGGGAGCCAGGCCGAGCAGTGGGCCCGACATCAAAGATCGGGGCTCCGGCCTTGTAGCCGGCGGAGTCCAGATAGTCGTCGGTGTCTCCCCCGGGGTAGACGGAGGCTGCCGGAGGCACGAACTGCCGCAGTGGGCAGAGATGTGAGCAGTCTGGTACCGGAGGCCAGGAGACATTGAATGACACCTCCTGGCAAAATCGGAGCTGCAGAAGGGGGGCTGCGGTCTGGACGTGAAAGAGGCCTCCCAGTGCTGAGGAAGATCGCTGCTGGGTGAGTTGGCCTGGATGGCAGAGAAACTGAGAGACAGCCCGAGGCAAAGTGTGGGCGAGTGTGGGCCCGGGCGCATCTGCATTGCGGGGGGTGCCGACAGCTGGTTTCGGCTAGCCTGGAGAAACAGATGAGGAGGCAGTGGACGCCCTCTGATAAAGTCAGGAGGCTGGGGCTTGGAACAGTGACCGTTGCACTGAGGGCCCACTGTGGGCCCAGATCGGGGCCCGGTGGGGGCTTGACGCTTGCTGTCTCAGTGGTGGGCGTGTCAGGATTTCCCCCCACCCTCCCCTTTTATTTGACTGATCCTTTGGTGCGCTACCAGCGCTGCAGCGAGCTCTGTGGCTGGTCCCAGGTCCCAGCTGGACCTACTGGAGGATAGGGGGAGGAGACCGGCCAGTGGAGGACTTGGTGAGCAGCGTGATGCTGCTGAAGGTCGTGGGTGACACCGAGGTGGAGCGGCTGGCCTTGTTTGGACTGGTGGCCCCCACCCCACCTCCTTCAGGTGACTTTTACCCTCGCTTGGAGCCACTAGGAGCCCTGCATGGGTTCTGGACCTTGTTTTGCCTTACATGACCCAGTGAGAGCCCCAGATTGAAATGAGGGGCCGGCTTCCTGGGGACATCCTTGTGCTATCTACCTTTGTACTCCCCTACTGGTGAGCAGTGGGACTTGCACTCCCCCCCCCCCTGTTGGTGGCCAGGCAGACCTTGTGCAGGAGGGTGACAAAGGTGCAGCTCTGCTGGTGTTTTATTGTGGCTCCTGGGGAATCGTCCTATGCTGAGATGGGTTAGGCCAGGGCAAGATAGCCGGAGTGCCATCTGATGGGGGTATGATGCCTCCAAACAGCAACAAGAGTCACTGGGATCGACGGTTCTGGTGGATCCAGTGCAGCAACAGCAGACCAAGATACTCAACGCCATGCCGACACTAAGGCCACCCTACACCAAGATATTAGTATTGTGTTGGTGGGGTTAGGACTGCTTCGAACAGAACATCATAAGTTGGCGGAGAGAGTGAAAGTTGCTGAGGCTTTGATCGCGGACCTTCATCCTGTGCAACAGACATTGTCGCATCAGGTTGCAGAGCTCTATGAACAGTTATGCACGCTGGAACACAGGGCAAAAGATGCTGAGGAACGCAATTGGAGGAACAACATTAGAGTGGTCGGGCTGCCAGAGGGAACAGAGGATAGGGACATAATTGCTTTCCTCGAACCCTGGCTCTGCAGTGTGTTTGCACTGGACAGCCTCTTGACCTTTTATCCTCTCGAGAGCGCAAACCGGGTCCCAGCTCACCCTCCTGCGCCGGGTTTCCCGTCGCGCCCAGTAGTGGCAAGACTCCTGCATTATAAGGACAGGGATGTTCTCCTACAGAAGCCGCAATCGAATGGCCCATTTGTGATAGATATTAGTAGGGTCTTGATCTTCCCTGACAACACAGCTGAGGTTCAGAGGCAGCGGGCCTCGTTTCTCGAAGTCTAGAGGTCTCTGCAAGAGGAGGGCCTGCAATATTCCTTAATGTTCCCTGCTTGACTCTGCATAATGCTTGAGGGGAAGACTCACTTC
This sequence comes from Calotriton arnoldi, assembly GCA_963921515.1. Classification (NCBI taxonomy): domain Eukaryota; kingdom Metazoa; phylum Chordata; class Amphibia; order Caudata; family Salamandridae; genus Calotriton; species Calotriton arnoldi. Next base: position 99,674 of record CAWUFW010011195.1, read on the forward strand.
TGTGATGATCCTGGGGCAGCCTGGGAGTGGCTTGAAACCTACAAATCTGGGGGACCTCCCCCAAAGACAGACCCTGCTGCTACAGTCCGGGATCTGTAATTCAGGAAGAGGACCTGAAAAGGTCCAAATGGGGACCATCCAAAAAACTGAGACCAACCCAGACCAAGAAGGGAATCGCTGCAGCACTCCAGACGGTGGCCGAGATCATGAAGGATAGGGAGACTGACTCTGAGGCTGGTTCCTGCTCAGTGAAGGGGTCTGGAGACTCCGACTTGGACTCCTCCCGGGCAGGCAGCGTCCTGCTGCCAATAGTCACTCCAAGGACAGTGGATGATCTTTGAACAACAGGGCTCCTCTATATGGGGTCACCCCCTTGGGCGATATGGAACACTCTGCTGATGTGAAGTTTAGACAGGCTGGAAGTTATTGATGGTTGGGCTGGCGCAGGCTGACCTGATGACTGTTTTCCTTGGGCTGTGGCCCACCCCCTCTTAGAAGACCACGTGTATGGCTGGTTGGGGTCTTCTGCTGAGACTGATGGTTTGCTTGCAGTTTGGGCAGCTGGTCGTTGCCAGACTGCTCTGGGGAAGGGGAGTTCCTGTTTGTGGGTGTTTTTTAAATGTTTTGCTCTGTTTTGATTGCAGGGGTGGTCCTAGATTGCTTCCCTGGGAACGAGGTGGGCAGGAAGGTGGTGGGTGGTGTGGAATTGGGATAAGTTTTCGACCATGGCATCCACACATTACACACTGAAGCTCTTGACGTGGAATATTAGAGGGATGGGTTCAGCCACCAAGAGGGATAACATGCACAGATATCTATGAAGGTGGGGAGTTCAGATAGCCCTGCTACGTGGAGACACATCTTATACAAAGTGAAGTGGAGAAATTGCACAGAAGATGGAGGGGGCAGGTATTTGCTACCTCCTACTCTGCGTATGGTAGGGGTGTGTTAATTTGGGTGAGGGTGGGGTTACCCTTTAAACCCTTGCATACACTGGTAGATAAGGAAGGTTGATATGTGTTGCTGAAGGGGAGACTGCTTGTGTGTGATATTGCATTGGGTAGTGTGTATGCCCCAAATCAAGACCAGGTGCCTTTCCTCCAGGGTCTCTTAGCCCCTATGGCCGAGTGATGGTGGCAGACATGATCCTAGGGGGTGACTTTAATTGCGTGGCTGATACCACAATAGATCATTCACACCCCACACTACCAGGGGTTCAGACCCACTGCACTGCAGCGGGGTTCTGGGATTGGATGGGGCACTGGGGGTTGGAGGACATCTGGAGACACAGCTCATGGAAGATAGAGATTACTCATATTATTCGTCCATATATTCTTTACACACAAGGCTTGATGCCTTTTTATGCACCCCTGGTCTTGGCCATTCCATCACCCACAGAGAATACCTGGGACGCACGCTCTCAGATCATAGCCCTTTGCTGTTGAATTTTCAGCCTTTAGGGAAACGCCCTTTGATTCCACTGTGGTGACTCAATCCACTGATGTTGGAGGATACTTGTGTTAAGGAGATCATGGGTGCCGCCATTGATACCTACTTTTCTAACAATGCACAAATGGCGTCCACAGCGCTGGTGAAATGGGAGGCATTTAAAGTTGTAACACGTGGGCATTGCCTGGGACAGTCAATAGTGGTACATGGGGAACTGCACTGGGAGCTGGGGGAGCTAGAGGACAGACTACATGGGTTGGACAATGCACAGGAAACAGGAACCAACGACTTGGAAACTCTACGGGAAACAAGTGCGCTTTATCATCAGGCTCTCGAATGGGTAAGGTGCCATGATTGTAGGGGGTATCTTACCAAGGTACAGGAGGGGTAAGGGAGGCCAGGCCAATTGCTGGTGTGTCTAGTTAGGCCAGAGATCCACGGATCTCCAATCATGCATGTTCAAACTGGTACTGGAGAGTCTGTCCACAACCCAGAGGCGATTAATGCTTTGTTCTATGACTATTATGAAGCCCTGCACCTCCCATGTGCTCCCCGGTGGGACAGAGAGATTTTTTGAATGAGTTACAGCTTCAGACGCTGGATCATCTGGCGAGGGAGATGCTTGGTGGCCCGGTGACGGTAAAGAGATTTGTGTAGCTATTAAGAGTATGGCCAAGGGTAAAACCCCAGGCCCGGACAGTCTCCCCGAAGAAGTTTGTTCTGTGTATGCCTTGAGACTTGCTCCCCGCCTGGAGACCCTATATGCAAAATCCTTGAGACTTGGGCGGCTCTCTGAGTCTACACGGGACGCACTAGTGATTCCGCTCCCCAAGACGACTACTGTGAGGGCTCGCGTTACAGACTTCCGACCACTCTGCATGCTCAACATGGATTTTAAAATATTTAGTAATATCCTAGTGCTACATTTGCTTCCATACATGTCTACCTTAATTCACCCTTATCAGAACCGTTTTATTCTGTCCCAGAATACCTCATTTAACTTGCGCAGATTGTACTCCGTACTGTACCACCCAGGAGTGCAGCTCTTCCCGCAAGCGGTCCTCTTGTCGATTGATCTGGAAAAGCCCTTTGACACAGTGCGGTGGGATTACCTGTTTGAGACCATGGGGCGCATGGGTCTTGGAGATGGTTGGGTGAAGGGAGTGAAGGTGCTTTAGGAACATCCCACGGCATGGGTCAAGGCACGCAAAACACTGTACACACAATATGGTGTCTTTCGTGTCACCCGACAGGGATTCCCATTATCGCCTCTCTTATTCTCTTTGGCTATTGAACCCCTGGCTGCGCTGTCCCAACAGGGAGGTGAAGGGGTAGGCCTGACTGTGGGAGGATGTAACCATACCATCTCCCTATACAATCTCCTGATCAATCTGAGAGATGCTGCGGTGGCCTCTGCAGTGGCACTGGACCTCTTGGGAATGTTTAAGCTCCTATCTGGCTTGAGGGTTAACAGAAGCAAGACTTATCTGTTTTCCATGACTGTGGCATTGCCCCGTCCTCTGGACCTCGCAGCAGATCTTAATTGGGCTCCTTCCACCTTTAGATATTTAGGGATCCACATCTTACACTCCCTTGAGTACCTGAGAGAAGGGAATCTCGGGAGGGCTCTTAGCTCTCTTAGATCATGTGTCCCTTTCTGGTATTCTTTGTGACTCATGATTATGGCCCGGGTTTCCCTGTCTAAGATGGTTATGCTGCCACGCTTGCTATATTTTTTATTAATATTCCAACTACGGTACCTGCAAGGTGGTTCCAGCAATTGGACTCTCTGTTGAGTGATCTTATAGGTGAGAAGAGGTGACGGAGGGTGTCATTAGCAACACTGCAGTGCCCCATGACAGAGGGTGGTTTGGGGGTGCCGAACTTCAAACTTTACTTTCTGGCCTCTCAGTTACAGTGGCTGGTGCAGTGGCTGGAAGGAATGGGCCCGGCGGAGACAAATATGATGGATTCCGGAGCTCCTTCTGCAGTTTTGCTAGCCAAACTGCTTGATCAAGCAGTGGTAATCTCTCACTAATCCCTGTTGCAGACCACGGCCTTGCAATGTTGGAAACGCTGCGTGGCTAAAGTGGCAGAGGTTCCTTTGTATGCCCAGGTCCTGCCCCTGATTGGCTTACCGCATGGCAACCCAAGAACAGTATTCGCCCCTTAACAAATGGCAGCTTGGACAGAAGTCGGGCTGGAGACAGTAGTGGACTGCTATCAGCAGTCAGTTCTTGCTCCCTTTGAGGATCTGGTTGAGGGATTTGGCCTTCAGCCGGGTCAGTTCCTGCAGTACAAGGCCTTGACACAGACATTCAAGGAGCTGTGGAGTAGAGGTCGAGAGGAACCCACGTTACATGGGGTACTGTACTCTTTGCTTACCTTGGGCGTGGCAAAATGGTTTTGCGCCTCACTGTCAGACGTGTCTCATACCCCATCACTAAAACTACGTGGTCGATGGGAGACAGTATTGGACAGGGAAATTTCAGATCCAGAATGGGGCAGAATTTTAGCATACCCTAAAAAGGTTTCCTGCAATACCAGGATGAAATACACACAGTTTAATTATATACATATGACCTACATGACACCCCATAGCCTTCGAGTTGCCTATGGCAGCAAAACATGTAGCTCCCCGAGGTGTAATTATAGCAACACTGATTTTATACACATGACCTGAGACTGTACCACACTACACTGGTTTTAAGATGAAGTACTGATGTCTGTAGGGGCGGCGGTAGGGAGTAAGCTTGAATCCACTGTCAAAGTTTGCCTAATGGGGCTTTTTCCATGACCACTCAAACGGAAAGTGGGAAATAGATTTTTGGACCTTGCCTTACTCCTGGCTAAGAGGAGGATAGCAATAGCCTGGAAATCTGTTGGTGAGCCCACGATAGGGGCCTGGAAACTGGACGTGACCCACTGGGCAGGGGCCGAGGGATAGATCCTGGCTAGAGAACAATTGTGGGGGCTGAGGCGTCGCCCTATGGCGGAGCTCTGGAGGGAGGTCCTTGAGGCCTGGGAGCACCCTGAACGGGATCGTAGTGAGGCAGAGGTAAGTAGTGATGGTACCCAGTCCGATGAGGAGCACACCTGAGTAGTTGGGGACCCTAATAGGTGATAGTGGACTTGGGGAATAGGGAGAATACTGGAGTGGAAAATCGTAGCACCTAGGCAACCGAATTGAGACTGGGTGATGCCTCCCTATAGAACCTTCCTTCAGCCTGTCTGGGATATGGAGAAGATGGCACAGTGGCCAGCGGCTAAGTTGGCAGAGACCGAGATCCCCTGACCACTCCCCCTGTACACCACACTTCCCAGGCCTTTATTCCTTTCTTTGTCATGCTATTGTGTAACTTAAACATCCCTGCACAGTAGGTTGGTTAATAGTTGTTTTTTGTTCTACATAAAACGAGTGACATTTCACGGAAGGCCCCTTTCCATATCAGGTTGCATATTATCGAAAGTCGTAAATTATATAAGTACTAAGTAAAGCGATTGGTTGCCAAAATTTCATAGGCGACACCACAGGCACAGGCTCCCCAGCTACTATTACCCGTCAGTTTATCAGTGGTTGGGATATGATTAGTGATATGGGATGCGGCCTAGGTGTACACGTTTATTGTAATGCTAAGCTGTACTTTTAACTGTATCTCATGCAATGTTAAGAGTTGGCATGTCCGACTGAGGTTAAACTAAATGCCAATAAAAATATGTTAGAAAAAAAAAGTACTTCCAAAAAATCACGTTTACAGTCACAAACTTTTCTTTTCAACTGGAAAAGTGCTTTGTACAATTGGCCCTATTTCCCCATGGGAACACATATGTCTCTATAGGAATATTGTTTGGGGCTCAAAGAATAGTGCGTTTATGGCTGGATGGGAAAATAATGCTTCATCCCATTCAGCCCTAATAGCGCATACACCAATCTTACTAAGGGTTTGGCATACATTTTGTGTGACCAGTTCAGCCCTGCTGGTAAATTACTATTAACTATTTCCTTACTCTATGACTCGTTACTTGCAGTTGACATGATTAACAGTTAAAGCAGAAAGGGCACATGTGCCTCACGTTTACCTTGTGCCAAAGTAAGATTTTTCATGAAATAGCTCATTGTATTGCATTGTATCGTCTATATAGTGCTTAATACCCCAAGGTGGGTGCTAAAGTGCTGGTCAACATGATGGCAGTAGCAGGTAATTTCGAAGGCATCAGTAGGGTGGATTTACAAACTGTGATCAGGAAATTATTGCCATTGGAGCCCAGTTAATGCACTATGACATTGAGAATACGTTTCATAAAGCCCCATTTAGTGATGGTGCAAAGACCAGCACATGGGACGGGTTAGCAAATTATGAATCTGTGCCAGTACAATTTTGAACTAACATTTACACTACCTGACTAGTCCAAAATCCCATATAGTTAGTGAAAATATAGGTGTGATTGTCTGTTCAAAACTGCAACAGCATGAGCGAAATATATTGAGCATGTGCTGTCTAAAGTGTGCAAAAGATGAGTTTACTCACATTCGTTTGCTATAGCTGCCAGGTGGTTGCATCGATTAATCAGCAATTTCCAGTCAAAACAGTTTGTAAAATTCAAAAAGGAATACTGCTGAAAGACTTGAGGGTGATCATTTTTAAAATATTGAATTGATTAAAATCGGGCTGGTTGTCTAATTAGCTGTCCATTGTCCAATAAAGGTACAGTTTATTAAACATGCAATATATTTGTTTTTACCTTTATGTATTAGTCAAATAAAGTCCTGTAATGAGAGTGTAATATACGAAAAACAGGGTGAGAATGAAATGCGAAACTGAGGCTCTAAGTAAACATTTTTATTCCATTGTTTCATTGAAAGTGGGTGAGCAATCCAGAGCGCTGTTGTTGCTGCCACGGCATATGATCACTTAGGTTTTTCTGGATATTAGTTTCAAGCAACATGGTCTAACCTAGACAATATGTAAAAAATATATTATCTAAAGGAAAATGATAGACAAGAGAAAATGCTAAGTACACAACAGAGTTTACAAAATTTGACACCAAGTGCTAATGATCATCTAGAAACGTGTCAGTTTCTGTACCTGAGGCAAGCCTTGTGAAAGGCCAGATAAGCCCTGTTTGAATTTCATATCCATCATGATTAAGAGCATGTTAATTTTCATTAGAATATAAAGACCTATAGAGATGGCCTGCCCTGATGAAATGTGTTGGAATTTAATCACTTTGGAAGTATCATAACACCTATGTCATGTGTGGATTCATTTCGAGTGCGGGGGGAACATGGCGGCTGGAAGCTAACGGTCGCGGTCGAAGCTCCTGGACGTGCTGCTAATGATCTTCTCTGGACCTCTCCCGCGGTTCCCATGAAGTGTTTTCTTGGTTGATTCAGTGTCCCCCTCCCTTACCCCCCCAGTTTTTCAATTCAGCTTAAGCCCTGGAAAGTTTTTTACCGGTTTAGCTTTCTCTCCGATGCGAATGGTGCCTGATCCCTGGATAAGATCGACGGCGCCGCTGGAACCCGCTCTACTGCGGTCTGCTGGTGCGGCGAGAGAGTGGAGGCGTTGGTGTATTCCCGGTTTGCAGGTCCAGGTCTGCGCAGGCAGAGTCAGCACCTGCGACTACGTTTCACTGAAGAGCAGGGATCGGAGCCCGCTAAATGCGGTGAGACGGTTGAAAGAGGTGGGATGTTTTCCTTTCTTGGACGGTGCCTTTACGACTTACGAAGGTGAAGGTAAGGGGTCCACCTACTGTCCCTTTGGAGCCCTGCCGAGCCCTCCGCTGATATTGAGAGCGCTAAGTGGGGTGTTAAGTGGGGTGCCTAGTGTACAGGAGAGACCAGTTGTGACTGCGCAGCAGGCTGGGGTTTTCTATCGTATGGAGAGCAGGGACGTCTTTTCCCCTAGCAGTGTTCAAAAAATCCCAAATACCTGCAGATACACTTTACGCACCAGGGCCATTAAGCTTGATTCAGGCACTGATTGGAGTTGTGGTCCATCCCTGACTGTGGAGGCAAGGGATACTCTCAGGGCTCCTGCCAGGAAAGGGAAAGTTAAAACAACGGAGACCACCCTTTTAGGGAGTGGAAAAGAGAGAGGAAAAGCGAAGAAAGCACCCACCTCTAAAATAAAAATTACACCGTCCCTCAAGACTTACTATAAGGTGTTATCTGCCCCTACAGTAAGGGGGTCTTACAAAGGAAATCTGGCTACAATCAGTATGCAGTACTCTGTTAAATCAGATCTAGCGAGTAAAAATGCAGGAATGGCGGCCGATATAACAGAGTTAGCTGAGTCAATTGAAATAATGGATATGAAAAAAACTGCAAATCTTGTGAAATCAACGGAAGCTACTGAAGAGCAATGTTCGGTAATTCATTCATCTGTTGGTACCTCGAACAGATTTGCAATCTTGGAGGTTCAGGAGGTTCAAGAGGGCGAATTGGGCGCTTTCTCCACGTCTACGTCCGAGAAAGCAGATGCTATACAGGCAATATTCCCTGCGGCAGTTCCCCAAGGCCAAGGCCAAGGCCCAGGGATTGGGCCACTCACAGAAATCTTATTGGCCCTAAAAGAAGATATGGGGAAAAGATTTTCCGTTTCGGAATCCAATCAAGCCGCAATTCAAGCCTCTTGCGAGGTACTGGCTCAGAAGCTAGAAGAAGTATCTCAGAGAACAGAGGTTCTCGAATCTGAAATGCCCAAAATGAAGGAAACATTACATTTATCTACAATAAAATTGGATGAATTAGCTCTTCAAAACAGGGACTTGAGAGATGATGTTGAGCGCCTTGAAAATAACGCGAGGAAAAACAACTTGAGACTGTTAAATGTCCCAGAAGATATGGAAGGAACAGATATCAAAAGTTTTGTGATATCGCTCTTAAATGATACAATATTGAAAGGCTCCTCTGAGTTAAATTTGATTCAGGATATCCAACGGGTACACCGTGATCCATTTAGGAGGAATACTGCAAAACAGAAACCGAGGAAAATTTTAATACATTTTCTTACATACACCATAAAAGAAAAGATTCTATCTATGGCCCTGAAAGAGGGTGCGATTAAAAGCAATTCCTCCATTAATCCTTTCACTTTCATCATTAAATCGGACATTTCTCATATAACGGCGACAAGACAGTGGGAGCTTGGTAAAAGAATGGTAGTTCTTAATTCATTGGGGGCTAAGACACAACTGAAATTTTCCGCATCCCTCCGTATTATGTGGAATAACCAAATGCATAATTTACGTAAAATCGAGGAGGTTGACGCCCTTATTGATAAAATAAGGAGCGGGAGTGGGGTGTAGGTCTGGGGGGGGGACAGCGATGGTAAAGATGGGAATTTGGGAGGGGTTTAATACATAAATACATTTTCTGGTTCCACGTCCAGGGGTCTGAGATCATAAGGACTATGCCCAGAGTAAGGGGGGTTCCCCAGGAGGGTTTTGGGATTTTGGGGTCATGAGAGCGGGTTGGGAGGAGGGGGGGTGGGGGAGTACGGGTGGGGTTGCAGTGGGTGAAAAACAAAAATATTTCCTCAACTTTAATAATTTTTTTAAATTAACTCACAATTGAAGCGTCTGTGTTATGTCTTGCCAGTAGGAGGTTGTAGTAGCCCCAATGAGTAGTGAAATAAAATTTCTTTCATGGAATGTCAATGGATTGAGATGCCCACGCAGACAAAGATTGGTTATGAAATATCTCAAACTTTCATCGGCACAAGTTTGTCTTTTACAAGAAACCCACTTGAGCCATCTGGAAAGTCGAGCCATTTTTGCTAAGTACCATTGGGTAGAATACTTTTGTTCCTCTGATCAGGCAGTTCATAATAAAGGGGTGGCTATTTTAATTAAATTAGGAGTCGGAGGGACTATCAAATCAACATCAACCGATCAGACAGGGAGATGGATCATTGCACAGTTAGAGATTAGAGGGGCTGAGATAATAGTGGTGTCATTCTATGGTCCTAATATTGACGACCCGACACATATCTGTAAGATGCAGTCCAAATTGATGGAAGCTACTTCTCCTATAATAATTGGTGGTGATTTTAATGTCCTCTTTGACCCTATACGGGACAGATCAAATCAGAGTCACTATGTCGGAGCCCCACGTACTCGTCGGGCAATGACTAATATGATTCACGACCTAGGACTTGTGGATTTCTGGAGGGCTAAGAAGGGTGATAATCCAGGTTTTACGTATGTTAGTAAAAAGCATGGCCATTCATCAAGAATTGATTATGTTCTGGGCGAAAGGGTGAATTTAGATAATTTTTCTGATATATCTATTTTATCTAGTATTATATCAGATCATGCCCCCTTGTTTTTTATTTATCTTGGGAATGGACATAGTCTCAGACCTAGATGGACATTGAAAAGGGCTATGTTGTCTAAGGAGGAAATAGTTAGTGCAATTAAATCTTCTACCCTGGATTATTTTTCTATCAATATAGGATCAACATCTTTAGATTATGTCTGGGATGCCTTCAAAGCCCATATGCGAGGTCAGCTACATAGTCTGATCTGCTCTAAAAACAGGGAGGAGGTTCAAGAATTCCAGGACTTGGAAAGAGAAATAGCCAAGTTAGAAGATGAAAGGTTAAGATACTCCCAGGACTATCCCGAAGGACTTACTCAAGTTCATAGTGATTTAGATCGTCTTCGCCAGGAATATATGGGTAAATTAGATCTTAAGGTGAAGGCTCAGTGGGCATCACATAACATGCAAAATTTCGAATTTGGTGAAAAAGCGGGTGCTCTCTTAGCCTGGAAGGCAAGAACTGACCGAGCTAAAAATAATATTAGTGAATTAATAATAGACGAGAATGGGGCGACCTCTTGTAATTTGGAGGATATGCAAACTTGCCTCCTCTCCCTGTTCTCAAAACTGTATAAAGAGGAGATTTCACCTAGCTCGGAAAATATCCGAAAGTGGTTAAGGCATAAAGATCTACCTGTATTAACTGAAGGTAGTCGAGATTGTCTTGATGCCCCTATAACAGAGAGCGAGATAAGAATGCATATTAATAAGATTAAGAAGAACAAAGCGGCTGGAGCGGATGCTCTTCCGGGTGAGGTGTATAAACTTCTTCAGGACGAGCTTGTCCTGAGGTTATGTGAACTGTTTAATTTCATCTACAGCCCGAAAGGCAGGGTCCCTAAGTCGTGGATGAAGGCCATAATCGTACTTATTCTAAAGCCAGGGAAGGACCCACTTAAAGCAGATTCGTATAGACCGGTCTCCCTGCTGAATGCCGACTATAAGATCTTTATGAGTGTCTTGGCGGGGAGACTGGTCAAGGTAGTACCATATTTGATCAATTTAGACCAGAAGGGCTTCGTTCCGGGGAGGTACATTCAAGAGCAGACGCTCCAGTTGATTGGTACTATAGATTTGGCGGTGGCTCGGTCGAGACCCTTGGCCGTTGCAGCTTTTGATGCGGCCAAGGCTTTCGACCGAGTCTGTTGGGTCTTCCTTTGGGAAGTACTGAGGGTAATGGGCTTCGGATCCACGTTTGTTCAGACCCTGATTAGATGTTACCAGGGAGCTTCAGCGGTTATACTGTTAAACGGAGTGTTAACGGCTAGTTTTTCTATATCCAGGGGAACAAGGCAGGGCTGCCCCATTTCGCCTTTATTGTTTGATCTGTATATAGAGCCTCTGGCTCAAGCTTTAAGACTGGACGATCAAATTACCCCTTTCAGTTTTCATGGATATAGTAGTAAACTAGCTTTATACGCTGACGATCTATTATTATACACCAATAACCCGGCGGAGGTACTACCAAGGGCGGAAACCCTTATGGAGGAATTTGGCTCGTACTCTGGGTATCTTGTTAACTCTTCTAAAACAGATGTGATGTGCTGGAACATCAATAATTGGGAAGGCAGATTGAGCAAACAATTTAGTTATTTGGGAATAATTATTGTTAACCACTTAGACAATATACCTTTGATTAATCTTAAAAGGGTGGCTAAAGAGGTTGACCACCTTTTTACTAGATGGAAAAATCTCCCATTGACTATTTATGGTAGGGTCAATTTGGTTAAAATGATAAGTTAACATACCTTTTTAATGCCATTCCTCTTGACTTCCCTTGTAAAGAGATTGGTAAGATTCAAAGCAAAATAGGAAGTTTCATATGGTCCAATAAGAGTGCAAGACTTTCTTGGAAGAAACTGAGACGCAAGCTTTTGAAAGGGGGTCTCGCTCTTCCAGACATTGCTTGGTACTCTTTAGCGTTTCAATTTAAAAACATACGTATGCTGTTGACAACACCCGAGGAATCTAATTGGGGAAAGATATTGAGAGAAATGGCTATAGTAGAGGGCGGGGGCGAAGGGTTTTTATACAAATACGGGGCACCTAGGTTTTTTAAAAAAGTTTGCCTAAAAGTTTTAAGGGCTGCCCTCCATGTGTGGTACAGGGTTAGACACAGATGGGGAGTTGGATATTATTCTGATTTTGCCCCTATTTGGGACTCCCCTGGGACGCCAGCCTGCCTGGATGATAGTCTTGCGCTGCCAATCAAAAGGGCTGGACTCTTGATCTGGTCAGACCTTGTATCTTCAGACGGAGTTCTTCCGTGGGAACTATTGAGAATTAAAATAGGCAATTCTTTTTCTAAATTTAAATATATACAATTGGTTTCTTGGTATGCAGTCGAAAAGGAGTCAATCTGTGGTGACTGGGAAATTGAGCGCTTACTTCAAAATCCAAAGCCTAAAATGAAGGAGGTTGCTCTTTGGTACAGGAAACTCCTCGAGGCAGATATCGCAGAACTCCCCCCACAGTTTGCTATTTGGAATCAGTCACTCTTGGACTCTAAGGCGGAAGATTTCTTCGACTTATCATTGCAAACTTTATATAAATTTGTTAAGCCAGCATCTTTAAAAAAGAATCATTTTTTTGTAGTCAACAGACTATATTATACCCCTGTGAAAATTGCTAGATTTGCTCCCTTAGCTTCCTCTAAATGTCCGAGATGTGACTGTTCTAAAGCAGATGATATACATATATTTTATGAATGTTGCAAACTAAGTGGGTTCTGGCAGGATGTGGAGCATGCCCTGGGTGCCATTAATTAATGTGAACCTTACTATAGTAATGTTTGGTATGGATTTTGAAGTGATGAATCTTCTGCAGCCAATGCAAAGAGGTTTGCTACTATATTTAGTTCTTAATGCCCGAAGGTAGATATGTAAACTATGGAAAGATCCACTGCCCCCACGCTACGAAGATTGGGTGAAAGCAGCACTCGTTACGGCACGTATGGATCAGGGGTATTTAAATAATGACATTTCTAACATCTGGTTTCAGTTTGTTGTATGGAGTAGAGAAATGAGGTTGGTCAGATAACCACGGTCCTATGATTACACCAAGTTTCGCACGAAGAAGCTGGCCTGGTTAGGCCTATGGCCAATGCAGTGGCAGAAGCCTGGGGTGCCTAGGATTCGTAAAAGGCTTCTAGTTAAAGTTGCAGACGCTGAATGGTGAGATGAGGATCAAAAAAAAAAAAAAATGTGTGGATTCATTTCATTGTAGACCAACAACTGAAGATGCAGGCTGTCTAGTCTGAAGGGATGAGAGTAAGAAGAACTTTCAAATCAAGAAATATTGCAGCAGCTTTAGTCCCACTTCCAACCACTTAGATATCCCCCTCCCCGTTCAGGTTCCTGGGTGGAGTATTGTTCAAGAAAAATCAGAGGGACCCAGAGGAGTCTACAAGCCCATTGTAGGAAGGGTGGTGAGGCTAGAACTAACAGAGAATGGAGGTGACCTCACACAGCAGAATAAGAAGGACTGATGTTTCAGATACTGGCCCTTCCTCTTATTCCTCTCTCGCATGTGTAATGCCTGACTAACATCTAATGCAAAAGGAACAATTGATGGGCGGAATGCTGAACAATCCAAACATTCACCCCAGTCACAAAGATCTGGGTTTAATCCAGTGTTCTTTTGCTCATCTAAGCCATTCATTGAAGAGTGCCTCCCAGAACTAACTTATTGCTGGGAACCAACATTTCTAGCCCAATGTAAACCATCAATCTGCAACCTTGTTTTTCTTTCTTTCATTGCTATATTATACTACCATCCAGGTATAAAGCAAGCCTTTAGATTGCAATATAAATGTAGAGATATTGCCACAGGTAAATTTGATTGCTTCTTCCTGGGTCACTCTTGCTCAAGAACCATATTTGAGTGGTGTTGTTTTTTTAGAGCCACCTACATGTAAGAAATTGCCTTTTCACCTCAGTAGGTTAGATTTAATGGGAAATCAGATGCAAGTGATACAGTTAGTATAAGACAATGTATCTTTTTTGCATTATTTACAGACAGATGTTGCTGTTTTTAAATGTTTGTGCCGGACCTCTGTTAAGCAGGTTCCAGTGCATGTGCTCTTGATCTTTACAACATGTTGAAATGTAACTAGTGGAATGCAGCTCATATTGGGCCACCACTAAAGTGACAATGGAAAGCATGTTGCCAGGCCTGCCCCTTCAGCCTGGGTAGGCAGTTTTAAAACTGCCAATTCAACCTGGCAAAATAGAACTTTTTGCCAGGCCTACATCTTCCTTTTTAAAACTAACCAGTAACCCCTAAAGGAGGACCTACATGCCTCATAAGGCAGGTAAGGCCTGTGTACTTATGTTTTACATGTCCTGGCAGTGAAGAAATCTCCAATGTCGTTTTCCACTGTGGTAAGGCTGGCTTTCCCATAGGAAAACACTGGGTTACATTATAACACTGTAGTGTAGCTCCTATTTCCCTAATAGGCTCTGCGCATTGGAATAATATATCCTATAGGTTTGACATAGGACTAAGGTCGGTATGTCGCTATCGAGTATATTAAACTTAATTACTTGTGCCAGCTAGCTCAGAGGCCACTAGAAACTCCTTGACAACAAGAAGGGAGTAGTTTCTGGCAGCCGCAAAACATGACCAATATGTTTTCCTTTTAGAATTAGAACGTGTCCCAGAGTCGTGGAAACACTAGATAACTATTTCACTCAGCTCAGTCGTGCATGCTTAGTTTTCCTCAGAGTTACACAGAAATAATAGACGGGCGTTTTCAATAAAAGGTTTATTGAACAGTCTTGTTTCTGGTGTAAGTATAATGTGCTGTTACGATCACAAGACAGTATGCAAGATAAATAATGTACAGGGTGAGCAGTAGAAATAAATAATACTGCGATAGCATTATCTTTTAGTACAAATGCTGTTACATAAATAACACAGACTAAAAATGCGAGTACTCATATGATGCGGTGCTAAGCTAGTTCTACCCCAGTGTACCTAACCTAACCTCGGTGTAGGAAGAGGGAAGAAGTAGGTGAAGTATTCCTTACTATGGTATACTAAGAGTATGTTAAGTCTAGTATGCCTAGTATGCCAAGAGTCCCTCTAGGTTCTTATCAGCTCCATACCTGAAGAATGAGAGAGGACTCGAACTCCAACACCCGGCAAGGGAAGTCAGATCACTGGAAGCTGGAAGCTGGGCTCTCTGCGTGCAGGGAATGGCAGCGTCTTCTCAGTGCGTCAGGCCGGGATACGGGCTCCTCCGAAGTAGAGGTCTCCTCTGGTTTACAGGGGCTAGGGAAGGTATATTTATACCTTAGGGATGTTAGCATTGACGTGAATTGGACAACGAAAGACGTCATGAATGAACCCCTAAGGAATAATGGTTCATGCATAATAGATGAGGCCTTGAAGAAATCAATAGTCCTGAGCTAGGGAAACTCCCGCAGCCTAAGGGTCTGTTCTTCATGAACTCGTTGTTACGTTAGGGTGGACGGATGTCAGAGACCATGCCTGTATTTGGAGTGCACGGTTTAATGCCTAAATAAGGCCTGGGATTCTATGCCTATATAAGGGCAGGGTGAATTGTGCCTATATAAGGACATGATATTTGGAAAGCCTGTTATGGACACCCTAAGGAGAATACAACACCCACTCCTCTTTCGTGTATACGATAATACATAAATGCTAAACATTAAAAATGCTAAACATAAAAATGGAGTACCGCATATTTCTAAAATATTTCATAAAACCATTTTAAAAAAGGCATTTAAAAAACCAAACATATTAGAATGCAAAAAGGTACTGTACATTCGAAGCATTGCTTATCATTTCAGGCATAAAATTCGAAAATAAATGCAATTGGAATGAAGTAAGCAGTAATATTTACATTTGACAAAAAAATGATCGAT
Organism: Calotriton arnoldi; assembly: GCA_963921515.1. Classification (NCBI taxonomy): domain Eukaryota; kingdom Metazoa; phylum Chordata; class Amphibia; order Caudata; family Salamandridae; genus Calotriton; species Calotriton arnoldi. The sequence goes on from CAWUFW010011195.1 coordinate 115,340, forward strand.
AAGTTTGTTCATAAATCAAAGTCATTTCATGTCAGCAAAATCAGTGAACTGTTGTAGACACACAAGATGACTAAATGTCTTTGGAAGGAACGCTAAGTCTGTACTATAAGGCCAGTTTTACTTTAAGCAGATTGAAGTACCATTTTCCTTCGAAAGAATGGGAAAAAGTTCCAAGTTTTTGAAAAAATGAAGGCCAAATTGTTGCTGTATTTTTGGAACACTGTATGCTGAATCAGTCAGTTTACGGGTCTGGTGTAAACATTAGATCATCTATTTCTATAGACAAAACATCATCCACTGTAGTTGGTGTGAGTTGGAACACCTCGTGAAGCAGGTTAATCGCACAGAGATGTGAAACATTGCTTTCAATTGTCGCAACGTTCGCGTCCATTGTTACCTGTGTGCCTGTAGTTCTTTCTCGTACCTCAGCAGCAGCCGGAAGCGTCTGTGAGATCTCAATGAATGCTGTCATCAGGATAGGAAGCCGCTGGGGACAACACATAGCATGGGCCGTTATCTGGTCCAGCAGAGTATCGACGTCCGTTGGCGCATCCGATGGAAATGTTAGACAGGTGTCCAACACGCATTCTACACCGCATAGCAGGCATCGTAGAACAGGTAAGATGCAATCTTGCCAGATTGGTCTAAATGTCAGGAACCATGTGGTATTAAGGTCCCGTAGACGATTTATGCCTAAAAGCTGTACTATTTGCTCACAGCACTTTCGTTCAAGGAGAGCTTTCTCCATGTCGCTCGGAGTGATGTCGGCGAATTGGCTGGCCATAGCGAAATAGCAGGAAGAGAAATAGAATTCCGGCAACGAGTGCTAGAATTAATGGTATGCCACCAAACACCGAATGTGCAAAGTTCGGGATGATTCCGAGTATTGCCTGGAAAGGTGCTAACAGACCCGGGCAGATGCCCTTAAATACATGTACAATTCCTGTTGTATCAGACATGTTGAAAATTCGTCCTATCATTTCCACGAAATGTATAGGGCAGTTTGTACGTATTAAAGTCTGTATCTCAGCCGAAGTCCTTGCAATTTGCAGATCATAGGTTTCTTTGGCCGAGGTTAAAGGCACTGTTTGTTGTAAAAGCATGGCTTTCATTCTGCTTAAAGTATCAAATCTTATAAAAGAGACGTTCAGCGAAGGCCATAAAGGCGACTCCCTGACTGTGTCTATTGGGGCAAACAATACTTGCATACAGCAAGTGACCCTGGAGTTGACCGTTACTAGATATGGGATGCCTGGCAGCATGCCACAGCAACTCTGATCATTCAACATGAGGTAACTCCCATTAGAAAGTTGTCCGAACGTTGGATTAATCACAGCAGCTGGTGTACCCTGCTGATGGCAAGACAAATTTGCCACAGAACCATTACAAGCCCCGTGTAAGGAAATGTCCTGACATATAAGTGGACCGCTTAGTGCACGTTTACAGTTTTTACCGCTCAAAAACACTTCACGATCCCCGCTCCAACATCTATATGTATACGGTAAAGCCCAAGATGTCTTAATGTATTCCTTACCCAACCTTTCATATTTGCCTGCTTGCATTTGTCTGAGGCAATACTGAAACTGAAAAGTAGTCACAGGTAGTGTAATTTTGCCATGAATAAGCCATTCGGTAGCTGGTTTTTCTGCCACTGTGAATGGTAACTTTTCCAGTTTTTCAATGCTCAGCACTGTATACTTTGCTCCTCTCTGTGCCATTTCTATCTGTTTATCAGTTAGATTGTATTCTGCAAACAGAGCCGTTGTGTTGATGAAACGCCAAGGCACATAGCCCGCTCGCAAAGATTGCAGCGTCCAGCTTAATAACATAATAGAACGAATTTGAGATTGGCCCTGTTGTAACATCGCCAAATCTTGTTCTAGAATGTCGATAGCAGAGGATACAATGCCGTCCAGTGAATATATTCTGGAGGACAAAGTTGTTAACCCATTGTCGACCACAGAGAGTGTTTTCTCTAAATTAATACGATCAAGTTCACGTATTCGTTCTGCGGCCTCCATCTGTGACACCTTCCAAGCTTCATTATAAGCAGCATAAATGCCGGCATATATGAAATGTTTTTGACGCGGTTTTCTTGGTCCAAGCAAGAAATCCCTAAGATCTGCGTCTTTTGCAAGTAAGGATAAGTGTTGTTTCACATCCTGTAGTGTAGATGTATGCAGCCAATCGAGGCATAACTTCCCTACACTGTATGTTGTTACTACCCCCGGATGTTGTCTTTGGACGTATCTTGGGTCTGGCCTATGAATAGTAAAGCCCTGAGTTTTATTTAGGAATCTTTCCTGACAGTTATTCGTGTCTGTGGGCCAGATCAACCATTTTTTCCAATCAGGGTTAGATCTGTTGAGTTGTAGTATATTGTCAACTGTCACCACTGCCTGAGTTTCGTTATTTTTTGCAGGAGTTGGTACAGAAGGTGTGTTCATCTCTTTGATCTTGGCTAATCCAAGACAAGATGTTTGTTGGATAGTTTCATTCAAAAACATTATTTGTTCAGGGATGATGCAGGCTCTAAATAAAGCTTCTATCCCCTGTACTTGCCATTCTTTAGTACCCCACAACGTTTTTGTGTCAATTGTGTCTTTCCAAAAGTCGAAACCCTGTCTAGACAGTTGGGCATTAACTAATACAGAATAAATCTGTTTTGTATTTGTTAAAATAATTTTCAGTCCTGTTTTGTTTACATTTTTATAGTAAAACATTTCTGGATCAGATGTATTGTAACCTGAAAAAGATGGAAATTTACTGGCAAATGTTTTAGAACTACTTTTAGGTGGTGTAGGACAATGTTCCCATTGGTTAAACATAAACACATTTCTTGGATATGCAGATTTATGCAAAAAATTATGACCATAGTGATTATAACAATATAGTTCTTCATAGTCTGATGACCCCTCTAAATATTCATTTTTAGAAAATGCAGCAGATCTTTCTAGGTCAAACATAATATCAGTCACAGACTCAAAGTCCCAATCGTCAGAATAGGTACTGGATCTGATTAGATCACTTAGTGAAATTTTAAACAAATGTGGAATGTTCAATTCTTCCGTTGGACCGAATATATCAAAATCTGTTTTGTCCCACACTATATCATTGTGTATAGGAACAGCTGTGATGTTCACTGATGACAAGTCTCTTGCTTCACGATGGGAAGATTTATGAGGTTTCAAAAGTACGTTTACGTCTTTTCCTTCAGTGTTCACATGGATGTATCTGCCACTTATAAGCAAGCTTACTGTTGTTACCAAAGCTAGCCAGAGCAGGAAAACAAAAAGTCCAGATGTAATCCAGAGTTCAATCCATGGAGAAACCAAATAAGTCTTTTTCAGAAAGTGAAGAAAGTCTTGTACTCGCTGCTTGAATTTTAATGACACTGGCGTCGTTTCAGGTTCACTTGGATCTTCTGAGAACGTATCAAAGTTAATGAAGTAGCCAGAAGCAGTTCTGTCAATTGTTTGAATTGCATCAGGATTTGTAGAAATCACTGGAACCAGTTCATCACTTGTTACGTTGGTGTAGACAGGTGTATTTGGACGAACTGTTACTTGTTCTTCAAGAGGTATGAGTTCCATAGCGTTGTTGCATAGACCTTCATTTGTTTCAGCTGAATTCTCGATTGTTATCAGTCTTTCAGTATGAACCTCTTGGATAGTAGCGAGAGGAGTGCGTTTGCTACTAGGTCGGAGTCCACGAGGCCTACTATTTAGTATTGGCCACATACTGTGGTTTGATCAGGTCGATGGACACAAATCTTTTCTCCTTTCTTCAAGCAAGGGGCGGCAGTAGTTCTGTTCTTGTTCCTTGAACTGCTAGGACAGGTACTGGTTGTCTGTAAGAAGGTCCAAATTCCTTCTTGTCTGCAATTTTTTCTCTGACTAGATCCCCAACTTTTGGAATCCAGACAGGCCTTGCTGGGACAGCCGGTTGATCCCCAGTGGTGGTTGACTGTAGGAATACGTTGCTTTGTTTCGTTCTTAATTTGTTTAAGTCCTGTAAAACAGCCAAACGATCTTTGATATCAAAGGGTTTATTTTCCACCACTGTGCCTACGTTGTCTAAGTCCGGTACCCACATTCTCGTCCCAAATAGGACCTCATATGGAGTGACCCCCCCTAGAGAACTTCTTGGCAGATTGTTAAGTGCGCGCTGTACGCCACTAAGGTGTTTGACCCACCCGTCACCCGAACCTAATACTCTAGCTGTTATAGACTGCTTTATGTCCCGGTTTTTCCTTTCCACAACCGAATTTCCCTCAGGATGGAATGGAGAGGAGTACCGCAATGCAACGCCCGGACTGGCCATGGCTTCTTTGTAAGCCCTAGAGCTAAACGCAGGACCCTGGTCAGAATGTAGCGTGCCTATTGCGTATATGCCGATAAAGACTCGCAAATCTTTTATAACAGTTCGAGCGTCAGCTGAGCGCTGAGGCCATAACCATAGGAACCTAGATTCAGTATTTGCGGGAATGCCTTTGTCCAGTAGGACGCAGGCGCTTAGATAGTCGAATGCTGTCTAACAGTGGTGTCTGTACTGGGCTGCCGCATTCGCAGCATGGTGTCTGGTGGCTCTCTCGCTGTAATTTACAGTCTAAGCAGTTGTTGATGAATATGTGAATTTCTGTATTCATTCCAGGCCACCAGTTCATCTCTTTTAACGTCAAGATTGTTTTAGAGATCCCTTGGTGTGACAGACCCTCCCCCAAATGTGTTTTATAAATCAAGGCTGCTCTACGTTCCATGTTTGGTATTACCCTATCCCCCACTCCAGGGATTCGAGCAAAGGAACGTTGTTCGCATCAATTACATAAGAGTACTTGAGTGGAAACTTTTTGGTAACGCTGCACTGCTGCCTTTGCTTGAAGCATTGACAGCCAACATTATCTCACCGTCTATTTTTGTTTTTGAACGAGTGATCGCAGCTACGGAAGCCATTTGCACAGCCCCCTTTGCTGCTTCATCAGCCAATGAATTCCCTGCAACGTGAACACCATCACGTTGATGACTCAGTGTGTGGATCACGTGAGCCTTTGGTAGTTCGTTTTTCAACTGAACTACTTGTTCCCAAAGCAATTTGTGCTTTATTGTGCCACCTTTCGCATCTTTGAAACCATTTTCAAGCCAGTTTTGTATATATTCATTATACGACTGCACACAGTAAAAGGAATCGCACACGATTAGTGTGGGGAATTCTCGATCTGTACTTTCAAGTGCCAGTTTGAATGCTTGTAGTTCAGCTCGCTGAGCTGTACAATCTCCTAGAGACTGCGTTTTAGTGACCATAGGTCTGAAGATGCCATTTCGCATGCAACCTTTAACGATAGCACACGCTGCACTGTAAGCTTGCTTACCCCCTATTGCGGGTTGTGCGGATCCGTCAGTACAAATTATGAATTCGTACTGATCGAGAGGCAGAATTTCAGTAGGCAGGGGACATTCATGTTCGTACTGCAGGAAGGCTTGTGTTTTTAAATCTGGATCAAAAACATATTCAACATCTGTTGCAGCAAGAGAATTAACCCATTGTATCCATCTTGGATGCAATGCCTTAGCATTTGGAATGCTTGCTTTTGTAACCGCTTCTAAAGCAGGTACTGGGGTTACGATAATAATGCGTTTCCCTTGGGCTAAGGCTCTTTCTTTTGCTACAGCGGTTTGAACTGCTGTTAGAATTTTTTCAGTAGAACTGAAACGCATTTCCGCTTGTGTGTACAAGTGTGATTTATACGCTATTGGTATTTTTTCACCCTCATTGAAAGTTAAGTAGGTGAATCCGCATTGACCCGAAATTATTCGGATCACCAAATTTCGTTCACTTACGCGTGTTTGTAAGTGATTTGTTGCTAACATGTTAGCCTGGAGTGAACGCAAAATTTCTGTGTGTTCCTGTGTCCAGTTTTTGATTGAAAAATCAGGTTTGATTAATGCGTAGAGAGGTTTAACCCTTTCTGCATAGTGTATAATGTATGTTCTTCCAAAATTTAAGAAACCCAGGATTGATTGTAAGTTTTTTAGCGTTTTTGGAGGTTGGAGCAGCGCACACTTTTCTAAAAAGTTAGCTGCCAAGCTCTTGCCTTCACTTGAAAGCTCATATCCTAGAAATAGGACATTGAGATGGGCAATTCTGGACTTTTTAAAGTTGAATTTGTAACCCTCAGAGGCGAATCCCAGTATAATGGTGCTCACCCTGTTCAAGTGTTTTACTAGGTCATCGTCTGTCAGATATATGTCATCAACATAGGACAATGCCTCATTGTCATAAATTTGTAGTAACTCCATTACCCTCGCTGAGAATAAACCTGGGCTATTCTTGAACCCTTGTGGGAGTCGACAAAAGTGATGCTGGGTCCCCATTATGGAGAATGCTGTTAAGTACCTGCTTTCAGGTGCTATGTTTTGACAAAAGAAACCATTTGAGATGTCTAATGTGGTTTTATATTTTTTACGCACAATGTTATTCATTAATGCTGTGCTATGTGCATTTTGCACTGCAAAAGTTTTAGAACAAGTGTTTAGGTGTCTGTAGTCCAAAACTAGACGATATGTTTTGTATGGTTTGGAGACAGGAAACAAAGGATTGTTCATTGATGAGGTGCATGTTTCAATCACCCCTTGGTATTCAGGTTGATCTAAGATCTCCCTGACCTGTTTTTTAGCTTCTTGTTTAATAGGATACTGCCGTTGTGCAGTTGGTTCATGTTTCAGATGTATTTTATGGTGAGGTGAATCCTCATCCCATCCTACATGATTTTTATATAATGCTGGGGCCTGGGCCACTGCCCATTTCCTGGCATATGTATATTTTAGGTGAATTGGAATATGGTTGGAGAAGGCAGGCATAATTATGTCCTCGCCGTGTGGGCACTCCCTTACAAATTGTGGTGGCCAGTCCTTTTCTGCTAGAAGTATGTCATAGCCCTTTGATAGTTTTTCCTAAAAAAGTGCTTTCACCTGTCTAGGTTTGTCTCCCTCCATCCGGAGTGTTATGTCATATAACTTTTGTGGAGTACTAACCCTGGTGTCTACAGTCTCAACTGTGATGTACTCATTCAAGTCCACTATCTCCAGAAGTTCCCTCAGGTTCTGGCGAACTATTGTGACTTCTGCTGCACTGTCCAGCATGGTCTGAGCCCATTCTCCGTTCTTGAGTTGTGATCTCAGTATTCTCGGCATGTCTTATTTTTAGACCTGCTACTTTCTTTTTGGAGAATTGAGGTTTTACTTTAGTTTTTGGAGCGTGTTTGTCGTCTTTCGATGTCACGCGTTCTTCTCTGTGTTCCGTCCGTCCTCTTCTTTCCGAAGTCTGTGGTGAGATCTGAAAGGGACGAGAGGAACGTGTATCAGTTTCATGATACCTATCAGGTTTTCTCAAATTATCCCTATTCCTGAGGTTATACCTCCTTTCAGAGGGCTCCTGTTGAGGAGACCTACCTCGGGATTGAGAACGTTTCTCGTTTGATTTTTGTTTAGTAGACTCCCACTTCTTTTTAGAAGATGTAGGAGTTTGTTTTATTGTGTCCTTCTCAGGACTTTCAGATAGTTTTGTTTTCAGTGGTCTTCCACCCAAACTATCTCTGCCTAATTCTGCATAAGATTGTTCTATAATTCTGGGTAGCTCAATTTGATGTTCTGTAACATCGAATTCCCTCAATTTTGGCGGATCGCCACCGCTGCTGCCTCCCCTTTAATATTATTGTTGAGACCTGCTCAAAATTTTTCAGTAATTTCATACCTAAATTTAGAGCAGGCTCTGCCCCATATTCATTTTGAAATTGTTTTAGGACATCAGGTATTACCGCAATTGACGGAACACCATGTGTTTTAGTATAGATGGCAGCAAAGACTAAGCCCCAAGTGGTGCAGTCTTCCAGTTGTGGTGTGATCCCCATCGGTAAACTGATTGTTAGGATTCTGTGTTTCTCATGCGGGCTAGTATTTGGAAATACTGCTTCGATTTGAGTAATTTTTGAGCTATCCAAAATGGAATTTGCTCACGTTTTGTGGGCATTTTACCCATGACTGAGTTGAGAGTCTGTGGTGTAATTTTTAGTGTATTCCCCTGTTGGGGAGTTGGATTTGGATATGTCAATGGTGGTCGGACTGTAAAAGTCCACATGACATATTGGACCAATTGTCTGTAGATTTTTATTAACTCTTTTATTTGAGTATATAATTCCTCATCTGTCATATCTAGTTCAGGATGAGGTGTGTAGCCGGCTAAAATTGGCCATGTTGCTCCTGGTCTACCTAGTGGACCGAGCCTGGTAATGTTTTTGTGATGTTTTAGGGCGCCTTTAAACCAGAGCTGATGCTCTTGGTATGTTAATGGAATTTCAATATCCTCGAAAGGAATGTATTCCTCTGGTAGTTCATCTTCTTTGTAGAAGTGAAATGTTTGTGATGTTGGATTGCATTCCGGAAGTAGTACCCATGAATAGAATACCTCTGTCTGAAATGATTCATGTGCCTCTATCACGAAAACTGCTCTACCTCCTCTTGGCGATAGGCCATGTTTTATAAGTTTTAGAGTTATGGCTCTTCTTAAGTTTTGAGGGATGTGTACCACACCCTCCTCGGTTTCATTTAAACCTGTAAGGTTAAAAAGTGCTGCTTGGGCTGCATCAGCCACAGCTCCACCGTTTCCGGCTTCATTGTCACCGTCAGGCATTTTGTTTTTGAAAAATGTAGAACAAGTTTCAAGGAAACAAAGATTAGGTGCACAATATTTTGGAACACAGTATCCTTCAACGTTGAGCAAACCAAACAGCTAATATATAGGGTGCTTCCCTATGTAGCCTAGGTGGATACCTAACCCTGCCCACTCCAGACGTCTTTTGGAGTATATGGGTAGGGGTCTTTGAGAGAAAATAGCACGGCTGAGTTACTCAGTATCTAAAGTTGAATTACTGCCTAACCAAACCGTTGGGCGCCATGTAGTGTAGCTCCTATTTCCCTAATAGGCTCTGCGCATTGGAATAATATATCCTATAGGTTTGACATAGGACTAAGGTCGGTATGTCCCTATCGAGTATATTAAACTTAATTACTTGTGCCAGCTAGCTCAGAGGCCACTAGAAACTCCTTGACAACAAGAAGGGAGTAGTTTCTGGCAACCGCAAAACATGACCAATATGTTTTCTTTTTAGAATTAGAACGTGTCCCAGAGTCGTGGAAACACTAGATAACTATTTCACTCAGCTCAGTCGGGCATGCTTAGTTTTCCTCAGAGTTACACAGAAATAATAGACGGGCGTTTTCAATAAAAGGTTTATTGAACAGTCTTGTTTCTGGTGTAAGTATAATGTGCTGTTACGATCACAAGACAGTATGCGAGATAAATAATGTACAGGGTGAGCAGTAGAAATAAATAATACTGTGATAGCATTATCTTTTAGTACAAATGCTGTTACATAAATAACACAGACTAAAAATGCGAGTACTCATACGATGCGGTGCTAAGCTAGTTCTACCCCAGTGTACCTAACCTAACCTAGGTGTAGGAAGAGGGAAGAAGTAGGTGAAGTATTCCTTACTATGGTATACTAAGAGTATGTTAAGTCTAGTATGCCTAGTATGCCAAGAGTCCCTCTAGGTTCTTATCAGCTCCATACCTGAAGAATGAGAGAGGTTGGAATCTCTTTGCCAGACTCGAACTCCAACACCCCGCAAGGGAAGTCAGATCACTGGAAGCTGGGCTCTCTGCGTGCAGGGAATGGCAGCGTCTTCTCAGTGCGTCAGGCCGGGATACGGGCTCCTCTGAAGTCGAGGTCTCCTCTGGTTTACAGGGGCTAGGGAAGGTATATTTATACCTGAGAGTACTTTAGGAATGTTAGCATTGACGTGAATTGGACAACGAAAGACGTCATGAATGAACCCCTAAGGAATAATGGTTCATGCATAATAGATGAGGCCTTGAAGAAATCAATAGTCCTGAGCTAGGGAAACTCCCGCAGCCTAAGGGTCTGTTCTTCACGAACTCGTTGTGGCGTTAGGGTGGACGGATGTCAGAGACCATGCCTGTATTTGGAGTGCACGGTTTAATGCCTAAATAAGGCCTGGGATTCTATGCCTATATAAGGGCAGGGCGAATTGTGCCTATATAAGGACATGATATTTGGAAAGCCTGTTATGGACACCCTAAGGAGAATACAACAACACCTTCTAATGCTTAACTTCCATTTGGGAATAGCTAGAAAAGGATTCAAGAACTCATTTTAATAGTAATAATTGTAAATTAAAATCCAACTTAATGGCCAAGACATATTTTATATTAGTATTTTGAAAATGATACTTTTAGAAAGTGGTCATTTTCCTGTCTGAGTCAAATGTGCCTTTCTGGTAGTATGTAGAGTCACCAGACTGTTGATGGCTTCATTGTGGTGAAATGTTAATTGCTCCTAGATAGTGGACAAAGCGCTAGGGTGTAGGGAGTTGTTTTTCTCCCTGACAAGATGGCCATCTAGGCTCTGCCTAGGAACTTGATTAACTTCACAGGGTGTCTAACCTCTCACAGGCAGATGTAGCTCACACCTGGGCCTGCCCCATCTATTATCTTGCTAGTCAGCCAGGCAGTAATCCTAATGATAAACGTTTGGCCCCAGAACCGGTTTTGAGTGACCACAGGGGATAGTTTGCTCATTACCATAGCAACACTTCTGGGTGGGCACAGGGAGCTGTGCACGGGGGAAGAAAGGGTCAGCCATGTTGGTTTTAGGTAGAGGGGGTACTGTGGGATAGTTTACAGTAAAACACACAGGCAGTGCTATAAAAGTGGATAAGATCACTCATGGTAACTTCCAACACATTGGTTAGGGAGTGGCCTGGAGTTTCCCCCACCTACATGTTGGAACTGGGAATGAATGTGGCACTCCTCTAGAGCTGTGGAAGACAGAAGGACTGCATCTGCTATTGTGACCTTGAGGGAAAGCATAATAGCTGGACTTGCTCCCAATGGTACCCAGGACTGAAATGGGGACTTCAAGGGTCAGTATGTTGGCCTCCTGTTAAGCTACAGGGACACAAAAGCTGCAAGAAACACACTTTCAGGAGAGAGCCCAGCTAACCAGTTACAACTGGACCTGCCCTGAACCCTGCTGGTTGCTTCTCAGGATGGAAATCTGACCCCCAAGTGCTTTTCCTGAGTTCCTGGAACCCTTGGCTGTTGTCAGAGTGTATTCCACCTGCCTCATCTTAAAACCTGGGAACTTTTTCAAGGATTTGTGCCTGGAGAACAGACAGAAGACTGGGACAAACCAGACAAGTCAATCCGAAGAAGGTGTGTTGCCACTTGGCTAAAGATGCAGCAGCCAGTCCACTTCAGCTGAGAAGGTATCAGACTCGTGAACCCATCTTGAGCTACAGCTTGCAGCATTGCCCAGGAGGAGGAAACTGAGCTCCACAAAAAAGTGACTAAGTCCGAAGATAGAAATCTTCATTGAGCAAGGCAGCAGTAGTATCAGACAAGCAAGGGACCTTTGTGGAGCACAAATTTTGAATTTCTCCTGCTTCCAGCTTTCCCACTAAAAGTAAATGGCTTCACCGTGACTTCGTCTGAAGGCTGTCTAGCCTCATGAACCCACGTCAGCCACTTTCTGCTGCCTTGCTCCACTGAGTATTTTTGACATTCATTTCAGAGACTGAGTTAGAAGTTAAACCTTCTGACTGGGATGTACCTGGTCTCTGTAATCGACCATTGCTCCATCACAGTAGGCCTTAAACCTGACTGTTTTCCTGGTCCAGCGCAACCAGTTGCCTGCGATAGGCCCTTTGTGCTTTTTCACACAATTTTTATCTAAAACTGTTAAAATTCAAATCTACTGTTCCCCTTACTGAATTTTTGTTATTTTGGTGTCATTTTGTTCACTAAAATAAATTTGTATAAAGTGTAGTGGGATTTTTATTGTATCTTGTTTTTTACTTTTAAACTATTTTAATACTTCCAATAGTTTACACATTTCCTTAAATTAACCCTGTCTGCTCTTTGCAAAAGCTACCAGGGGTTGAGCTCAGGTTTAGGGTTCAAACCTTCTCTGAACCCTACAAGAAAATTACTTGTGGTGGACTATAATCCGCCCCAACCCAACTAATAATCCACTTTCTCACATATATCCAATCATGTTTACTTTCTCACTCTACACCCACCTCCTTTTGCAACAATTCCTTTTCACATGCCTGTAATTATTCCTGGAAGCTCGAAATTCAAGATGTCTGAACCCTTCCTTCCTCTGGAAGTGCTCTGTACAGGCCCTTAGCCACTTCAGTATTTAGATCAGCTCTACTCCACTCTGCCAGGGTAGAACTGGTTCTCTCCCCTGCATGAATTGGGGCCAAAGGTTCTAAGAGGGCCCTAATAATAAATGGGAGCAGGTTTTGCGTGTTAGTTTCATTTTGAGATAAGCAAGTCAAAAGAAAAAGGGTTTTAGCTGTCCATTGTACAGCCAGCTGGCCTGTACACCCCAGATGGCTAATCCATTCTAAGTGGCCAATTATTATCAACACTCTGTACTTTCTCCGTCCAGAGGCTAAGCTGCCGTCCTCTGGCACGCAAAGTTGTTACCTTCAGCCAGGGATGTGTATTGACTTCTGGTTGTGTGATAAGTAGCAAAAATGGTTTTAAACATGCTCTGACTCAGGCATCCTAAAGTACATTTCACTAATAAATCAGATTTTGAAAACAACTCTGAATTATTCTTCTAATACTTTTCTTTGCTGAGATGTGAAATAAATATTTTAATCACATCTAGGTCTGTCTATGAAAAATGCATTTCAAACTACACTGTAAAACAGCTTTTAGAAGTTCAGTCACTGTGAGGATCACAAATTCCGACAGGTAGTGTGCCACTTTTTTTTATACATTAGTGTGTGCTTAAAGGAAACCTTTTAGGGTGTATTATTCATATATAAAAACTAGGGGTGGGTGAACCTCGTGGAATTTGACTTTGGAAAATTTCAAAGAGTTTCTGCCAACAGGCAGAAATGGGTTAGCGCTGTGATTTAGCTTCGGGAGCGAGCTCCGTGCTGAAAAATCAGCGCAAACGGCACCATGGAGCATGCCGGAAGGCGCAGCCACTCAAGTTGATTTTGCTGCAGCTCAAGTAGATTTTCAAATTGAGCGGCAGTCTTCTGGCCACGAATGCCTGCGACCACCCGCATTGGAAAAATATTGGACGCCAAATCACACTTGCGCTCACCAACTTACAGTTTTGGCGCACACATGAGAAATTATTCCACCATGCTGCACTTGGCGGAAAATGGCCATAACATGCCAAATCCCACCAATTTCGCCGACAGAACAGACTATTTCTCCTACCCCTAACAAGAATAGACCAAGGCATTTTTCCTTTTCATGTGCTGCTAAGGTGCTTTTAACCCGAAACCAAACGAGAACACAGTGCCTCTCTTGGCAACCATATTATTTTGTCATTTATGTGGTTGGTGTAACATGGCCTAACAGGGACATCAAATAAACCAATTGATTGAAAAAAGGTGAATAACCAGGAGTGATTGTGCAACAAAGGCAAATTTCCTCCACTTTGCTACTGGTACCGTGTAACCATAAATATCTCATGTCACTTTTTTTTGTGCTCCTAAAATCTTTATTAAAAAATCTAATATTTCAATTGACATTTTACCAATTAATATTATGCAAGAGTATACAATTCAAATGATAAAATACAACTATATAAATAAATAGTAAACCACAATTAAGTTATATAAGTTAAGCACCAACTGAGTTTGAACTAGGTTTAACAAGGCCTGGGAGAAATTGTAATTACGCAGTGACACTTCCTGAATTTTATGGTATGTAAAAATCATGAAATTTCTCGAAAATACACATTATAACTGTGTAATTTCTTTTTAACCAAGCGTGCATCACGCTAAATAAATCACATGAGATAATAGTAACAGACTGGCTGCCTGCAGGTATTTCATGAGGCTTTTTAACAAGAAGTGTGCATTCATGTACAAAAAGTGACACAGGATACTGGAAAATCGCATTTCTCTACAAAAGTGTAATTTCACAGAATTGTAATGGAATTTCATGAAATTTCAAAATTACGCAATTTTGTCCAGCCTTAGTTTTAACTGAGACATAAAATTTAGGATTCTCATATAGGGGGAAAAGGGACTGTATCGGAAGGCACAGATATTAATGAAGCTATTTGTGTTTAATAAATATTCCTAAAGATTTCTATTCTACATATTAGGTATGCAAAATGTGGTCTTTCAATAACAAAAATATTGTAATATCTCCAAGGAAACATATGAATATTGTGAAGGTGAAATCTAAAATGAAAAAGTAAAACTATAACGATTAAACCCAAAGCATGGATGTTTATGTATATCTTCATTGCGCATCTGTTGTAAATTACAGTGATACGCTCATTTGTTAAGGCAATAAATAAATAGTACCATGTATGAAGCTGGCGCTCTATATAGTGTACTAAAAAGAAGTTCACTGTGCAGAGAGTCCAGTGAATCCCCAAATGGTACACAGAGGTATAAGCAGATAATTCTGATGCTCTTTTTGTGGTAGTGTGGGCGAGAAGTTAGGCGTATCAGAGGGTAGTGCTAAGCATTTGTTGTAGTCCACAGAGGTAATAAAGGAGGCACACACTCAAGAATAAATCTGAGACCAATTTATAAAAATAATATCCATTTTTAAAGAATTTTAAAGACCAAGAACACAATTCTAAGGTAAGTACTTTTGGAGTTACGATTTTGCAAAGTTCAGAAAATATATCAATTTATGAGCAAATACGCACCAAAGGAAACAATGAGGAAAAGCAGAAAACTGCATAGAAAATAAGGCAATGTTTTCACGAAGTTCACCTTCTCATTTTAGGTAGATGTTGGGACCAGGTCCAAACTTCCAGCAGGAGAAGTTTGGGAGCATCCCGGATCGGCCGGGAGCAAAGTGCTGAGGGTCTTGGAAGCTGGTGCGCAAAGATGAAAGGTGCCACTTGAAAACAAACAGCACAGGAGCACTTACAGGTAAGTCTGAAGGGGCTCCTTCAAGGGAGGAGGTTGCAAGAGCTTGGGGAACATGGGAGCACAGCTTATTAGTCAGTGCCAGGGCCAGTGGGGCCAGGTGCAGAGTGAACAGGTCAGCTGGGTGTCGTGCGTCTTGTAGTCCTCAGTACAGCTGGGCCAATCAGAAAGTGGGTCTCGGGTGTCTTGCCATCCCTCAATGGGTGCTTGCTTCTGATGCTTTGGGAGTCTGGAGTGCATTCTTCTTCTCAGGGTTTGCCGTTGTGGGTACAGTACCCTGGGTAATGGTATGCCCCAGCTCAGGTTGGTCCTGGGGTCCCCAACCTTGGTGAGGAGACAGATCTGACCCTCTGGAGCTGTTGTACTTTTTCTGGCTTCGGTGCTGCATCGAGGTCGTGGGGGAGCAGCAATTCGACAAACCGGATTTCAAGGGATCGGTGCCTGTGGAGTGCAGGGGACTGATACCTTCACTCCAAGGGAGCTTTTTGGCAATTTCTTGAAGGCTGGAGGTTCTCTGGGGCTCTCAGAATCCTCTCAGTTTTCAGGATGACATAGCAGCAGCAATTGTTGACTCCTGGAAGCAGTAAGCAGTGTTTGGCACCTTCAGTTCTCGTGCAGTGGGTCTTCTTTTTCCAGGTCTTCTGTTGTCCATTGAATCTGATGTTCAGGTCTCAGGGTGCCACCTAAATACTGAATTTAGGGGTGATACAATGGGAGACAGGTAGTAGCCAATGAATTTCAGGAGAGGGGTTTGACATCGCCCTAGGGGTCGTGCAGGCTAAGAGGGGACCCTCCTCCTAATCTAACTAATCTTCCCACCTTTCCTCCCACCAAAAGTGGACATGGGAGTGGGCTTGTCTTCCCCCACTATCTGGAGGTTCCTGGGTTGGATTTCAAAGGCTGCATCGCCTTTGAAGCTTTCCGCCCAGGAAGGCCATCTAGTTCTGGAGGAGGTATGAAGCACCTCTGCCCAGAGCAGGCTTTGTCTCTGCTCACTGAGAGAGCTGGCTGTCATCCATGAGGTCAGAAACATGTCAAGTAGGGGCAGACTGGTGAAAACAAGTCAGGAACCACACCGGTGCTTGCTAGGTTTTCAAGTGACCCTCTAAAAGAGTCACCTGTGTGCATATATTAATAAATCCATCACTATCATCAGTGAGGATTTATTAAGCCAGAATGTTTGGTACCAAACACCTTAGGAATCAATTAAGCCATCATGGAGCTAGGAAATAGGTGTTGACAAGTATCCTTTCCATGCACTTTTCATTGTTTCCCTGTGCACTTACAACATTTCAGTGTAGACAGTGTAAAGGCATATCAGCTATCAGCTCATGCTGATATGCCTTCACATAGGATAAGGTGCACCCTACCTTAGGGCTTAAGGCCTGTAGTTGGGGTGGCTTACCTACACCTTATGCAGTGTATGGGAGGCATGGCACACAAGCTGTGTGCCATTTCGGCTCTTCAAATTTCTCTGCACCAAGGCAATGGCAGAGAGCATAGCCTTATTGAGGGGTCCCTGTGGTTGCAACAAATATTAACAAAGGCAGTTATGATACATAGATAATAGATAATATAAAAGTACATACATAGAATTGCTGAGGTTACCTAAGCAAATAAAAGGAAGAGAAACAGGAACACAAAGTTGTTTGTAAATTCTGATGTCAGTGGAGTCCGATAGGTGTTGAGGTGGTGGGTAGGAGGTAGGAAACAGAAAACAGAAAACAGCTCAGTGATGTGGAAGAGGGCATGAGAAAATAAAGCACTAGAAAGGCATGTAGATGTCTCGAGTGAGGAGAGGGAGGTATGATTTCAGTGTGTGGGGAATCTGTATGATATTAGAATTTTAACTTAATTCCTGAAGATGGAAGTGGAAGGGTTGCACCTGATCTCTGGAGGAAGGGAGTTTGAGATTGTAGGGGAAATTCTGGAAAAGGACCAATTGTAGGTTTTCTTTTTGTTGAATTTTTGTGGCTTAAGCAGAAGGGTGCTTGTGCTTCTAGATGATCTATGTCTGCCAGATAGGGTTAAATTGTGGGCCAGATAGGATGCTGGGTTGTGGTCCAGCGCTTTGTGGGTCATGCGGGCAATTTTTAGATGGATCCTAGTCTCAGAGGGAAGCCATGCGCAGTTCGTGCAAGATGTACGGCGAGGAGGAGGAGGGAAGCCCGGGGACGCCGCAATAAGGTAAGTGACTTTTATTCTTTTTAAATTATGTGTACTAGTATTTTAATTTGGGCGGGGTGGAGGCGGGGGCCCAATTTAGCAGGGGGGCTGGCTAACTCCGCTCCGCTGCGAAGTCGGAGTTTTTTTCCCTACTCCGCGTTCTCAGCGGAGCGCGGAGTAGGGAAATCTCTGCAGATACTGCTGGCGGAGCGGAGTTCTCCGCCCACGCTTAGCCAAATCTCGCTCTCAGTCATGCTCGCCAGCTCCCATTCTGAAGCTCCCCATTGTTCCCATTGTCATCAAGTAGCTTGAATGTGAATTTTTTTTGCAGAGCCACCAAATTTCTCCAATTCTGCACCGAGTAACAACGTGTTTGATAAATCACTTTATACTGCACTCCCATTTCTAAGTGCTGCGCATAACTAGTTTTCATATTACCTACTTTACGAATATTCATTTTATCTAACTCAGAAGGATAAAGATCTGAATCTTGGCACACCCTTTTATGTGCATTATGGAATATTTAACATTGCATAGCCTTAACACATACTTCATGGTATAAACCTGCCTCAACGAGCCTTAGAACCAGCATTATGGCATTCAATGTTGACTATGTACCATTGATCAGTTTTCCTAGTGGTCAGGACAAAGAAACAGTTCAAAAGTAATTCTGCCTTTGCTCCACAGAACCAACCATCAGCATATACTGTTCTAGTCCCCCAGGTTCTGTGAGATACTGGGATACCCTGTTAATCTTTAATGGTGTATAAGATTGCAAGCATCATGTCTCATGGAATTTCCCTCAGTGCTAATATCATCTAATTAGCTTAGCATGTGCAGCATGAAATATTTCTCAGCAAGTTAAATAAAAATGGACAGAGCACATAAACAAATAATCTTGACTTG
Organism: Calotriton arnoldi; assembly: GCA_963921515.1. Classification (NCBI taxonomy): domain Eukaryota; kingdom Metazoa; phylum Chordata; class Amphibia; order Caudata; family Salamandridae; genus Calotriton; species Calotriton arnoldi. Next base: position 133,420 of record CAWUFW010011195.1, read on the forward strand.
ATCAGCCGTATGCTCTGCTTCAGTAGTTCGGTCATAAATTTGCCCTTTCTATAAATCACGATTTTCTCCGAGCAATTAATCTTTAAATTGTAGAAAAAACTGTGTGGGAATATGTCACACAAGCTATATCACAACATTGCTCTTAGTCTGTAATTGTTTCAGAACTGGTATTATGAATTTGCTTTAGAATCTACATTATAAAATTGACCGAGAATGTACTGTTTTTGAAAATTAAGTTACCATCTACATAATAAAACAGATCGCATTTGCTTCATGGAATTCTCCCAGCAATTTACTATGAATGCACTCTGACAAATTCTGCATAAACATGCCCTCATACTATAATGTTAAATAATCCTACTCCATTATCATGGAATTGCCACAATACTATTATGAAGAAATGATGTCAACAACTCTAGTATGACATTTTGCCTACCATTTCATAAAAAGCACCATGAAACTGACACCACAACTATGCATTTTTCCACAGCCTGTACAGTGGTACAATGCCTGCTTCAAATTTTACTGAGCAATGAAAGATAGTGAATCTGACTTCTATTACACCATGTATGTGAAAGTTCCAACCCTGTGAAAAACATTGAAAATCACAGGGCCAAAAGGTGTAATTTACTGCCCAATTTCCAATTAAAAATGAGAATCTAGAGTTTATGAGGGGACACTAACAAAATAGTCCAATATTTTCTGGAGTGCCAGTCAAGTATTTCATTTCCCATTGAGGTTGACGTCTACCCTTGTTTAGAGGTGGGCGGAACTTGTGGAATTTGTCTCTGCGGAATTCCAACGGGCGGAAATAGGCATGTCACGCTGCTTGCACAGCGATTAAGTGGCGGTGGCGCATTCCATTCTGAAAAATCAGCATAGACGGCCCCACACAGGTACGCCAGAGGGCGCAGCTACTCCAGTTGATTTTACTGCCGCTCACGTAGGTTTTCTACTCAAGCGTCACCCTTCTAATCGCAAACAGTTACAACCGCCAGCAACTTCCCATGTTACAAAGATTTTGCCTGATGTCCTCCAAGCGACTGGAAATCATGTCAGGGGACGTCAATTCTCACTAACCAACTTACCATTCTGGAGCCGTGCGCAAGAAAAAATTCTGCCACTTGGCGATTTGTGAAATTTGGCCGGTACTCCGTGTTACAAGAGTAACGCGGAGTTGCCAAAATTCAACCTATCCTGTGGGCAGAACGGCCCACCCCTACCCTTGTTATAAATGGGTTCCACCCATTTAGTAGGACCAGATGTTCTGCCTTTTGGATAACCCAGTTTTGAACTTCTTACTGTGGGTAATTCTACTTGTGTCTCACCCACGATAATCACGTGGTAAATGGACAGGGAATCTTTACCGTCACTGTCCGCCTTTTAGGACAAGGCCACTGTGACGCGGCTAGGGTAAGGGGCACTTGACTGCTTACACATGGATATGTACACACACGTGTGGACTGCATGTGAGGCTACCGTTGTGCGCAACCCGGTAACTGCACACAGGTAGCCTGATACAGAAAGGACTCTGCAAGGTTAAATGTTGATGGCATTAGTTGGGCAGTGATTGGTAAGGTTATTAGGGTTTACCAGCTTATCTGCAGTGTCACTGTATAATACACATTGGAGGATATCTGCTTTAAAGTGCAGTTTTGTTTCCGTAGGGCCTATTAAGTTCTATAAGGTATAAAACTGGGGTGAAACATGTGCCCAGTTTGAATCCACAAGTCTCAAGTACATACATGTACACCTTATGGGCAGTCCACAATTTTCATATTTCTCTGGCTCAGCTCAGGCCTTTTGTCACTGTGCTGGGCCAAGTTAATTACTCTGCTCTTCAGCAGAGGAAACAAAGGCCTCCCCACACAAAAAGAGTCATTAACAGTGCTTCACTCAGCTACTGAGAATGAAGGGGAGGGGAAGTGTTAGATTTGGGGGTCTCTAGTTGGCAGAGGTAGGTACCTTTGCCCAAATAGGGACCATTGCGTCTAGTCAGGGTAAGGGGGTACACTCCTAAAATAACCCCTGCTCACCCCCTTGGTAGCTTGGCACGAGCAGACAGGCTTATCTTAGAGACAGTGTGTAAAGCATTTGTGAACACATACAGTACTCCAGTGACAACACTACAGATGGACACCACACCAGTTGTATATTAAAAATAAGTATCTTTTATATAGATTTAACACAAGACCACAAACGACAAAAATCCACAATACTGTACTTCAAAAATGGTAGAATTAGCTCAGTTCTCTTCAGATAGTAAATGCGACACTTTGAGTTCAATGTACCTTAGGATGCGTAACGCTATACAACGAAAGTGTTGCAGGGAAGGTGATGCGTCGGTTCCTTACACGCAAGAACGGTGATGCGTCGGGTCCCTACTGATGCGCAGGGGATGCATCGGTTCTTCTCGGCGGGGGGAGGTGATGCGTCGGTTTCTTACTGCGCTTCCGTGGCGATGCGACCAGCAACGCCGTGATGCGATGAAGATCCGGTGCAATGAACACAGATGGCGTCGTCTTCTTGATGCGACACGATGCGTGCACGCCCGACGGCCGTGCGGCGACTCAACGATTCTTCTGAGCCGCGACAGGCCCTGCGACACGCTTCCCGGTAATGCGGCGGCGTCTGATGCGACGTCGATCCTCTTCTCCGGCGATGCGAGGCGCTTCGGCAACGATGCGACGGCCGTGCGGCGACTCAACGATTCTTCTGAGCCGCGACAGGCCCTGCGACACGCTTCCCGGTGATGCAGAGGCGTCTGATGCGACGTCGGTCCTCTTCTCCGGCGATGCGAGGCGCTTCGGCAACGATGCGACAGCGGGAGCGGTGGCGACACTCTTCTCCGTTGATGTGGCGGCGTCTGATGCGACGTCGATCCTTCTCTTCGGCGATGCGAGGCGCTTCGGCTGCGGCGGCAGCGACGCTTCTTCGTGAGTCGCGCTTCCAGCTCCTTGGGACACGCAGTCCCTCAGAAAGTCCAGCACAGCAGCAAGCACTTTCCAGAAAGACTCTTGGGGAGCTGGTTGGTGCAGTCTGTTGTCCCTGAGACTTCAGCAGGAGGCAAGCTCTTTCTCAAGCCCTTGGAGATCCTTCACAAGTTGATTAAAGTACACACAAAGTTCCTTTCTCCTTTCTTTGGCAGTCAGGCAACCACTGCAGGCCAATCCCCCAAGCAGCACTTCAGCTTAGGGATAGTCTCTCCTCAGTCTCTCTGGTTCCTCTCCTCAGCAAAGGTTTCTTCTTGTTTCCCAAAAGTGATCTAAAGTTCTGGGGTTTGGGTCCCCTCTTTTATACTCATTTTTCCTTTGTTCTCTGAAGGCAGAGAGGCCTTTGCCTAGTCCAAACCAGTTCTGGTCAGTCCTGGAGCACTTTGTTGACAAGACTCCTTCTTTCCTTTCACAGTGTAGGCCAGGGACATCAGATGCACCACAGGGGGTGGAGCCAGCATTGTGGAGGGAAGGTACAGCCCTATTCAAGTCCCAGGTGCAACTCCTCCCACCCATCTACATGCAGATCTCTCTATTCAGCCCTGGGCTGACTCACCCTGCCTCCTGGAATCCCCCAGCCCCTGTCACTCACAAACCAGACATGGAATATACAACCTAGCAGAGGCAGGCTTGGATAGTTAGGCAAGAAAATACCTACTTTCTAAAAGTGGTATTTTCAAACACAGAATGTTAAAACCAACTTCACTAAAAGATGTATTTTATCATTCTGAGTTCAGGCATACTAAATTCGTTTTTCTACCATGTTCCCTGGGTCAGTTAGGATTATAAGATGTAATAATCGAACTGCCCATTCTGGCCTATGGGGAACAGGTAGCCTTGCAATAGTGAAAAACGAAAATGGCTGTAATTCACTATCAGGACATGCCACACACACCAGGGCATGTCCTACCTTTTACCTACAATGCACCCTGCCCTTGGGCCTACCATAGGGGTGACTAATATGCAGAAAAGGGAAGGTTTAGGGCTGGCAAGTCGGTGCACTTGCTCAGTCAGCATGGCAGTACCAGACTGCACACAGGCTCTGCAATGGCAGACCTGAGACACACTTTTACAGGCTGCTTCTGTGGGTGGCACAACCAGTGCTGCAAGCCCACCAGCAGCATTTGAGTCACAAGCCCTGGGCACAACCAGTGCACTGTACTAGGGTCTGACAGTGAATCAAATAGGCCAAACATGGAGTCACTAATCCATACATCAATTTATAACAGAGAGCATATGCACTTTAGCACTGATCAGCAGTGGTAAAGTGCCCAGAGTCATAAAACAGCCAACAACAGGTCAGAAAAAATACAGGAGGAAGGCAAAAAGTTCAGGGATGACCCGGCAAAAAGGGCCAAGTCCAACAGGAAGAAAATCTGCATCTCAGTAATTAGCTGTCACACTGTAGCAGGGCTCGGACAGCCCAGGCCCATTGAACAAAGGAGGATGTTCAGACCTCTGGAGCCCACCCTTGGGGGGGGGGGGGGCCTTTGAAGTTTTGGTGGAAAAGGCCTAGGCAATGATGTCAGCGAGAGGCAGAGCTGAGGCCCTCAGAGGAGATGTCCCAGCATGGTTTGCAGTAGGATTGGACGTGGGGTGGAGGGGGTATGTGCAGTGGCGGCTCGCCGAGGGAGTGGCACGGGCGGTGGTGCGGGCGGGGGAGGGGCATGGTGGGGGGGTAGTGAACTCGGACATATGACGGACAGAACTCAGAGGGAATTCTGTCCGTCGTAAGTCCGAGTCCACTATTCCCCCACACTCCCCCTCCCTGCCCCGGCTCACCACCCCGCACCACTCCCTTGGTGAGCCGCCACTGGGTATGTGGTACTCAAGGTTGGACCAGGGATGTCTGGCTTATAGAACTTTCCACCCACATTTAAAAACTCCTGCACAAGGAAGAGTTGTTTTTGTTGGTCTGGTGGCTCAGTGGGCTAATGATCCCACTGTGGGGGCCTGTGTTCAACTTCATGGTCAGAGGTTCAAATCCCGGAGGGTCCACTCAGCCTTTCAACCATCGGAGGTAGATAAAATGAGTACCATTGAGTTGGGTAACAATAAACATCTGTTATTCAGCACCAAGATACCTACGGGTGAGCATGCGCTTTACACATACACATGTTATGTTATGTTATGTTACTCTGGACCTGGAATGCGGCAGCAGCAGCACTGTGGAAAGCTGGAAGGACAAACCCCTGATGCCCTAAGGATCTAAGCATTCTGCCCACAGCTTACCCCAGGACCAGTGGGTCTCTCCAGGACCAGTGAGGTTGGTTCCCTTACACCTCATAAGGACCAGCTGGGGGATGCTCTGGACCTCTGTGCCCAAACAACAGGAGAGTAGCACCAGAGACCATGAAAAGGAGAAAGTCTGGCGCAGGGAGCCATTAAATCCTGCTTTGTGCAACGTATGTCGCTTTGTAGGCCTAGAGGCCTGCTGCAGTGGCTCGAGGTAATTAGGGCTACCAACCAAGAGCACAATAAGCCCAAGATGGTCAAAAAGATATCCAGCTCCAATGGATTTGACGTTTGACCCTCCCCAAGCGACAGAGCATGTGTGACTCAAATATTGAGAGAAACCTTTGGGTGGGCCTGGTAGTCAGCACAGGCTCCGTGATTTTATCATTTGGGGGAAGTAGGCATGTGTTGGGCCCCCGTGATGCCCCATCTCCCGGGGGGGCTGATGTGAGAAAGGGGCCCAGGACCCCAATGGCGGTGGCCTCACCCTCGCTCCCTGTGCCCATGACCGGAAGGAGCAAGGCAGCCACGGACGCAGAAGCACACCTTGCCCATGTGGAGAGGGCAGGGAGAAGACTGCTGGCTGCCGCGCCGGTGAAGGCTGTGCCGATCATGCGAGGAGCCAGCCGAGCCACATGGGAGTAGACTCTCTGCACTGCCCCAACAAATTGAAGGCCAGGACTATCTGGGTAGAACTGGGTACCCCATTTGAAAAAGAAAAGGAAAGTAAAAGGGAAAAGGGCACGCGGTGCAAACCGCTCACTAGTAACAGAAAGCGGCCAAGTCGCTCATAACGTATTCATGCTCCCTGGCTGAAAGAAGCCCGTAATGTCCTGTAGGGCTCCTAAGACTATTTTCTGTGCTTTTTGGTGTCCCAGTAGAGCAATAGAACCACCTACAATATTGTGGGGGCTGCAGAAGTCACAGCAGCTGCCCCCTCAGTGAATTACAAAAGTGACCTTAAGTTAGCAGGTTCAGGAAAAGTATGACCCTGCAGAATGTTCACAATTATATCTAAAGCATTCCCAGAGCTGGAACTTTTGTTCTTTTGCCTGAGAGTGTAGCACCCTTTAGGGGTTGGCTCTATGGTTGCATTTTATGCCGCCTGACTTTGTTAAAGAAAGATGCAGACATGCCAAGTTGATTTTAAATGTTTTTTGGGAAATGTATTGCTGACAGTGATATTTAATGAACCTTGCAATGCTTTAATTAAAATAATGCTTTCACTTTAACATATTTATTGATTTTAATGACTATGGGGAGTTTTTAACATGCTATTTTATTGTATGTTGCTTTGTATAGCACATTATTTCCCAAGAGAGTAACCAGGAGCTCAGGCAAAATGTGTAGGTGTGTGGTCCCAAGGAGCTTATATGAAGGGGCAGGTCTTTAGCTTCTATGCGGAACTCAATAAATGAGGAGAAAACTCTGATGTGTTGAAGAGGTTGCTCCATGTTCTGGGTGAGATGTAGGAGAATGAGCGACCTCAAGTTTTGCTTTTGTTGGTGCGGGTCGTGTGTGAGTCAGGGTGAGGAAGAGGGTAGGTGTCTGGTGGGTTGTTGAAAGTGTGTGCGGTCGTTCAGGTATTTTGGTCCTGTGTTGTGTAGGGCTTTGAATGTGTGTGTGAGAAGTTTGAATTGGCTGTGCTGATGAATGAAGAGCCAATGAAGCTTCCTGAGGTGCGGTGTGATGTGGGTGCAGCATGGAAGGTTGAGTACGAGTCTTGCAGCTGCGTTTTGAATGGTCTGGAGTCTGTGTAGGAATTGTTTGGGGATTCTGGCTTAGAGAGTTTTGGCCTAGTGCAGTCTGCTGGTGATGAGTGCTTGTTTGATGGACCCTCTGGTGTTCTGAGGCAACCATTTGAACATCTTCCACAGCATGTGTAGGATGTGGAAGCAGGAGGAGCACCCTGCATTTACTTGAGCCATCATGCTGAGCTTGTCATCTAGGATGATCCCTAGATTTCTTGTGGGGTCTGTGGGTGTTGGTCCTAGCTCCAACGGCCACCAGGTAGAATCCCATGGCGATGTCTTGGTGCCGAAGACAAGTACTTCTGTCTTGTCGGAGTTGAGCTTCAGACAGTTGGTTCGCATCCATTCTGCTGCCATGGTCATGCAGTTGATGAAGTTGGTTCTGATGGTGTTTGTCTCGTCCGTCAGGGAAATGATGAGTTGGGTGTCATTGGCTTAGGAGATAACGGTGATGTCTTGTGATCAGATGATTTTGGTGAGCTGTCTCATGTTTCTATTGAAAAGAGTGGGGCTAAGGGATGATCCCCTTGGGACACCACATATCAGTTTATTGGTCTTTGATGTGAAGGGTGGCAGCTTTCCCGTGAGGAAGGAACATATCTATTTGAGAGCGGATCCTTGTATGCCAGTCTCATGGAGTCTTCTGATGAGAGTGCTGTGGGAGACAGTGTTGAAGGTCGCAGAGAGGTCAAGCAGGATGAGGGCCACTCTTTCCCTCGGTCCAGGATATTTTTAATGTCATTGGTGGCGGCAATGAGTGCTGATTTGGTGCTGTAGTTCTTTCTGAGTCCTTATTCTGTGTTGTCTAGAAGATAGTGAAGTTCAAGGTGGGTTGTGAGTTGCTTGTTAATGGTCTTCCCAATCACTTTGTCTGGATAGGGGAGCAGTTGCTCAGTTGATTTGGGTCGGCTGTGGATTTCTTGAGGAGGGTGTTGATTTCTGAAAGTTGCCATTCATCCAGGAAAGCGGTGGACATGATGGAGGTTATGATGTGGGTCAGAGTGGTGTAGATTGGTGATGTTCCCAGGTTGCAGATGTGGTGGAGGCATGGGTCCATTAGGGCCCTTGAGTGAATGGTCTGCATGATTGCTGCTGTTTTATTTCTGATAAGGATTGTCCATTCAGTCAGGTGATCGTCTTGGTTGGTGGTGGGTAGGTTAACAATGAGTTCTCTGTGGTTGGGTTGGTGTGCAAAGTTGCTGTAGATGTTTGCAATTTTGTTGTGCAGGAAGATGGATATGTTGCCTCAGAGTTGTTGGGAGGTAGCAATGTTGTTGACAGTGGCTGAGGGTGAGATGAAATCCTTGGTGATTAAGAAGACCTCCTTGCAGCTGTTAGAGCTTCCTTCTATGTGGTCCACTAGTGCTTTTTTCTGGGTGTCTCATTTGCTGGTGATAGTGTCTGAGTGCAGCCTTGTAGGTAGTTCTGTCAGTGGTGTTGTAGCTGGCTCTCCCTTTCCTTTCCAGCTGTTTACAGTGTCCTTTGGTGTGTCTGAGGTCTTCTGTCTACCAGCTGGCATGCTTGTTTGATCTACTATGCTTGCTGGTTTTGATGGATGAGAGGGAGTCCATGCAGTTGCAGTTGTTTCTGTCCTTGTGGAGGTTGTCTGTGGGGCTAGCCTTATCAGTGCTGAGGGTGCTGAATCATTCTGCTTCTGTGATTTTGCTCCAGCTGTAGCTTGAAGTACTGAACCCGGTAGGGGTGTTAACTTGAGGTGTGTTTATTTGGAAGTGGATGATGGAAGGTTTGTCCATGTGTGAGTTCTCTTGCGGTAAAGATGGGGTCCATTGTGTGTCCTGCGGTGTGTGTTGGTTCTGGACGAGCTGGGTAAGTCCAATGTTGCTCAAGCTTTCGAGGAGTGTTGCGGAGCAGGGGTAGTGCAAAGTTGAGGTCACCGGGGAGAATGTAGGCGCTGTAGTCAATGGTGAATAGACTGACAAAGTTGGTAATGAGGTTTGTAAAGGTGGCTTACGATCTGGTTGATGGTAGGTGAGGGTTTCATTCAGGGTGAATTTTTCGGAGATTTGCACCTTGAAGTGCAGGTGTTCCATGAAGGGGGATGGTGTTCTCTGTGCATTTGATGGATTCCTTGCAGATGATAGCAAGTTATCCTCCTGGCTTGTGAAGGTAGTCCTGTCAAGCAATCTCGTACCCCACTGGGATTACAGTAGCAATGTCGGGAGACAATGAGGGATTGAGCTAGGTCTCTGGGTTGAAGAGAATGTTGGGTATGTCGCTGCTCAGAAGGTCCCAGATTTCGGTTGTGTGTTTGCTAAGTGATCATGTGTTGAGAAGCATGCATGCAGTGGCAGTTGATGTGCGGATTTAATATGGCTTGTAGTGTAGAATGGGAGTATAAGCATTGCTGGTGCCTGTGTGGCATGTGTATTGGGAGGGGGTGTTGAGGGCATTGTTAGTATTTGTGTGCGGAATGTGGGCAGGTGGCTGCTGGAGAACCGACAGTGGGTACAGGTGAAAGCTCCTACAGTGGTGTGAGGTGCGGCACAGCAGCATTTGGGAGAATTGAATCCGGGGCCTAGCGACCTATGGACTGCTGTGGAGTATCACTGGGTGGTGATTGGATCATGGTTCGTGGCCCTGGGCCCGGTCCAGGCACGGACGGGCACAGACTTGTTTGCCTTTGGTGCACCAGTGACGCATCCGCTGTGCACATTCGCTGTGTGTCCATGATGCAGCCGCAACAAGTACTTCCTGGGATGGGGGAGGAGTCCAGGATCCAATCCTCTTACTTGGCTTTTTCTTTTAACAACGGTTTTGGTGGGAAAACAAGTAACGTCACTTCCTGTCCAGATGGAAGATTTTGTGATGCCACTTCATGTGCAGGTGGATGATGGTAGATCCAGTGATGCCCCTTCCTGTGCTGATGGGTGATGAGAAATGAAGTCATTTTGCTTGTTTTCTTCTTTTAAAGATGGGTTTGGTGAGAAAACCAGTATTGTGGTTATTGAACTTTTATTGTATTGACCCCTTGACAAAGTCAATTGGCTTCCATTATATATAATCCAGTATTTTATAAAGTGTGAACTAATGTCCCCTAGGGGTCTCAAGGTGCTGGGGGCCATCGGGGAGATTAAGTGAGCTATTGCCCAGAGTCACAGGGTGCTGAGTTGAGCTGCCGCCGGCGCCGGGGATCGAACCATGAGCCCTTTGTTCCGGAGTCATCTGCTCTGGCAAAGCCTAAAGGCTTTCTTTTTTAAATATATTGTTGTGGTGACCCCTTGACAAAACTAAAAGGCCTCCTTCATTTGAAGTGGTACCCCCTCCATTCTGATGTTCTAACTGGTATAGGTGGGCGACACTGTGATTTTCGGAGTCATGGCCCCTTTGGGGGTCAAATGTGATTTCAGAGTGTCACTAAGGTAAATATGTTTGCCTGATTTATATATTTGTGTAATAATACCATGGACCTACTACTTGCGAAGGCCTCATATCCTACACAACTAATAACCCAATTTCTTACACCCTCTTTGTAAGATGGGTAACTTTTCTAGCATCATTTTAGCTAGTGATTGGCTGAAGAAATTCATGTGTTGGAGGAACTTTAAAAAAACAGAACTGCTATGCATTTTTACAATGGCAATCATCTGCCAAAGTGCACATAGAATCTTTCAACATTCCAATTATTCATCATCATTAGATTCTCTGACAGCAGTAGTTATAATATCGTAGGTAGCTTTATCAGTAGAGATCATTGAATACCTTCAAACAAATCATTAGCAGCAAAGGACATCTGGTACTTAGGAATCAGGAAAACAGTACACCTTCCAAAGTCTGAATGATTTATCCCTCTATTTATATATGTCCCAAATATGACTTTTAAACATATTTCTGAAATGCACTCATTTTGAATGAAACATCAGGTTGCCAGTTTGTGAAAATACATGGCCTTGTTCATATAGTTTTGTGGATGTCCCGCCCTCCTTTTTACAGGCGGATTATAACCTATTGCATTTTTAATATGGTGGGTGGGATATCCTCAATGTTCGAAGGAATATCCCATCCGTCGAACTCAAATTAAGGCCCAGTCATTTCTCAGTGAAATTAAAAATGTTCTTTATACATAAATGAGGTTATTTCCAACAAACGCTCTCTTATGGTCAATAAGAATATGGACTAGAAATCAAATTACCATGTTCCAGGACAATATTGAACTAATTTGGCACCGCATTACCCCCAGGTTCAAGTGCCTGCCTTACTGTGATCTAGTCTAGAACTGACATGGCTGTCCCAAAGAACAGGAAACTATCAATTTAAGGATTATGAAGTGATAACATGCCTGGGACCATTGAGAGCATTACAATTTAATCGCAGTTGGACTGAATTACAGGTTGAGGATCAGGAATGATGTAAGCAGGAGCGGGAGGAGGTTCCAACAAGGGAGTGCTATTTTTCTGTTTTTTGTATCTGCTATGCTCCATGGACTGATATCCAACTTGGTCGATGTTTGGCAATATGGATATGGATTACAAATCAAGGCATCATGTTCAATACAGAAGCAATTAGGGACCATTTTTCACTCCTTTTCAGCCCCAGCCACAAAGAGGTCTGGTCTAGAACTGACATGGTGGCATTCAAGAACACAAGAGGATATATATCTAAGGATTATACTGTGCTAACATTCAAAGGTTGATTGAGAGCCCTACAAATAATACCGCATTATGATGGAACTGTTGAACCACACCTTGAGTCTCAGGATGGACTTAAGTGTGTGCTGCATGGGAGTTGGGTGAGGGTCCAAAGGAACACATGCACCCTTGCACCATGGTGCAAGGATGCCTGAGTTGAAGTTAGGTAGCCAAAAGGGCACCAGCACAAGGGAAAGGGAAGGAATGCGCCGTAATGCCTTAAATACAGCGCATTCCTGCCCTTTCCCTGTTATGCAGTGTAATGTGTTCAGGATAGGCCAAAGGAAAGAACACTGCTATTTTATATGCTCATGTTTCTTAACCCCTTCGCTGCTAGGCCTTTTCCCCTCCTGTGCTAAGCCTTTTTTTGGCTATTTGGGGTAGTTCGCGCTTAGGGCCCTGTAACTTTTTGACCACATAAGGTATCCATGCCAAATTTGCGTCCTTGTTTTCCAACATCATGGGGATTCTAAAGGTACCCAGGGTTTGTGGATTCCCCTGGCGGGGACCCAGAAATTAGCCAAAATATAGCAAAATTTTGTTTTTTGGGGGAAAAATGCGAAAAAAGGGCTACAGATGAAAGCATCTGGTTTTGTCCCTGCAAATGGCATCAAAAAAGGGGTTGTGGAGCTGAAATCACCATCTTCCCAGCTTTCAGGGACAAGTAGACTTTTGTCAGAAAACCAAAATTTTGTACACAGTTTTGGCATTTTTCTGGGACATAGCCTATTTTTGCTATTTTTTGTGCTTTCAACCTCCTTCCAGTTAATGGTAGAAATGGGTATGAAAGCAATAATAGATCCTGGAAAGCCATACATTTCTGAAAAGTAGACACAATTCTGAATTCAGCAAGGGGTCATTTGTGTATATCCTTCAAGTTTTCTTTATAGAAACAAACAGTTAAATATAGGAAAAATTGAAAATTAGTTGAAAAAAACAGCCATTTGTGTCAACGTTTTCACCTGTAACTTCTTCTAATTATGACAGCTATTTGTAAGCAATATACCATTACATCCGCTGGACCTTTCTGGTTGTGGTGATATATAGGACTTGTAGGTTCACCAAGAACCCGACGAACCCAGAGCCAATAACTGAGCAGCGTCTTGCAATGGTTTTTAATTATGTCCGGGGTATATAGCAATTATTCTGGGAAAATTTATACATGGAAAAATCGGTATGAAAGACACCTATGTATTTTTGAAATGGGAACAAAATATAGAGTTTAGAAACAGTATATATTTGCACATTTCCGAAATTGGGAGTACCCATACTAGCATGAGAATTATAGGTCATTTTTCAAAATGACTTATTTTTTACACATCGTCTTTCATTTGGAAGGCAGAAATGCATCGAAAGTCAATAGGTAATAACAGTTGCTCTACAATTTTGTGTTACCCTAAGTCTCCCGATAAAAATGGTACCTCACTTGTGTGGGTAGGCCTAGTGCCCGCGACAGGAAACGGCCCAAAACGCCACGTGGACACACCACATTTTCACAGTGAAAAATTACCCTTTTTTTGCAAAGTGCCTAGCTGTAGTTTTTGAACCCTAGCTCTGCCGGAACCTAGGGAAACGTAGCAAAACTATACATTTTTTAAAACTAGACACCCAGGGGAATCCAGGATGGGGTGACTTGACTGGCTCTCTCCTGGTTCTGTTACCCAGAATCCCTTGCAAACCTAAGAAATTGTCAAAAAAACCACATTTTCATCACTTTTCTGTGGTGGAAAGTTCTGGAATCTGCATGGATCCACAAAATTCCACCCACCCCGTGTTCCTCACAGTCTTTCGAGAAAAACAGTACCCCACTTGTGTGGGTAGGCCTAGTGCCCGCGACAGGAAACGGCCCAAAACGCAACGTGGACACACCACATTTTCACAGTGAAACTTGATCCTTTTTTTGCAAAGTGCCTAGCTATAGTTTTTGAACCCTAGCTCTGCCGGCACCTAGGGAAACCTAGCATACCTATACATTTTTGAAAACTAGACACCCAGGGAAATCCAGGATGGGGTGACTTGACTGGCTCTCACCAGGTTCTGGTACCCAGAATCCCTTGCAAACCTAAAAAATTGTCAAACAAACCACATTTTCCTCACTTTTCTGTGGTGGAAAGTTCTGGAATCTATCAATCAATCAATCAATCACGGCATTTATAGAGCGCGCTACTCACCCGGGAGGGTCTCAAGGCGCTGGGGGAGGGGGTAAGTTACTGCTCGAACAGCCAGGTCTTGAGCTGCTTCCTGAAGGAGAGATGGTCCTGGGTTCGCCGAAGGTGAGTGGGGAGGGAGTTCCAGGTCTTGGCTGCCAGGTAGGAGAAGGATCTTCCTCCGGCGGTGGCTCTGCGGATGCGTGGTACGGTGGCGAGGGCGTGGCTGGTTGATCGTAGCTGGCGGGTGGGCGTGTAGAAGGTCATGCGGTCGTTGAGGTACTTGGGGCCCAGGTCGTGGAGGGCCTTGTGTGCGTGGGTGAGGAGTCTGAACGTGATTCTCTTGCTGACGGGGAGCCAGTGCAGGTCTTTCAGGTGTCCGGTGATGTGGCTGTGTCGGGGGATGTCCAGGATGAGTCGTGCGGAGGCGTTCTGGATGCGCTGGAGTCTTTTTTGAAGTTTGGCTGTGGTTCCGGCGTAGAGGGTGTTCCCATAGTCCAGTCGGCTGGTGACGAGTGCCTGGGTGACGGTCTTCCTGGTTTCAGTGGGGATCCATCTGAAGATCTTGCGGAGCATGCGCAGGGTGTTGAAGCACGAAGATGAGACGGCGTTGACTTGTCTGGTCATCGACAGGGAGGAGTCCAGGATGAAGCCCAGGTTGCGTGCGTGGTCCGTTGGCTTGGGCGCGGTGCCCAGGTCCGGGGGCCACCAAGAGTCGTCCCAGGCGGAGGGTGATGAGCCCAGGATGAGGACTTCCGTCTTGTCTGAGTTCAGTTTAAGGTGGCTGTTCCTCATCCAGTTGGCGACGTCTCTCATCCCGTCGTGTAGGTTGGCTCTGGCGGTGGTGGGGTCGTTGGTGAGGGAGAGGATCAGCTGGGTGTCGTCGGCGTAGGAGATGATGTTGAGGTTGTGTTGGCGTGCGATGGCTGCGAGGGGGCTCATGTAGACGTTGAAGAGGGTTGGACTGAGTGAAGATCCTTGTGGAACGCCGCAGATGACTTCGGTGGCCTCGGATCTGAACGGGGGGAGGCGGACTCTCTGGGTTCTTCCGGCGAGGAACGAGATGATCCATTCCAGTGCTTTCTCTCGGATTCCGATGTTGCTGAGGCGCTTCATTAGGGTGCGGTGGCAGACGGTGTCGAACGCCGCGGAGAGGTCCAAGAGGATGAGGGCTGCTGTTTCCCCGTTGTCGGTTAGGGTTCTGATGTCGTCGGTGGCTGCGATAAGGGCGGTCTCGGTGCTGTGGTTGGCCCGAAACCCGGACTGCGAGGGGTCGAGGGATCCATTCGTCTCGAGGAAGGCGGCAAGCTGTCTGTTGACGGTCTTCTCGATGACTTTGGCCGGAAACGGAAGGAGCGAGATGGGACGGTAGTTCTTGAGGTCGGTGGGGTCCGCCGTTGGTTTCTTCAGGAGGGCGGTAAGCTCGGCGTGCTTCCAGCTCTCCGGGAAGGTGGCGGTGTGGAAGGAGGAGTTGATGATGTCCCGGAGATGGGGTGCGATGGTGGCGTCGGCTTTGTTGAAGACGTGGTGTGGGCAGGGGTCGGTTGGTGATCCGGAGTGGATGGAGTTCATCGTGCGGGTGGTGTCTTCGGTGCTGATCGGGGTCCAGTTGTAGAGGGTGGTGGTGGCGGGCGTTGGTTCGGCGGTAGGGTGCGTGGTCTGTGCGTCGAAGCTGTTATGTATGTCGGTGATCTTGCGGTGGAAGAACGCGGCGAGTGAGTTGCAGAGGTCTTGCGAGGGGGTGATGTCGTTGTTTCCGGCGCTGGGGTTGGAGAACTCTTTGACGATGCTGAAAAGTTCCTTGCTGTCGTGGGCGTTGTTGTCCAGTCGTTCTTTGAGTGCCGACTTCTTGGTGGCACGGATCAGCTGGTGGTGTTTGCGGGTGGCGTGCTTGAGGGCGGTCCTGTTGTCTGTGGTCTGGTCGAGTCGCCAGGCTTTCTCGAGAGTGCGGCAGTTCTTCTTGGATTCCTTGAGTTCGTTGGTGAACCAAGGGGTTTTCTTGCTTCCGGGTCTGCTGGGAGGGTTTTTAGTGGTGCGAGGTCGTCGGCGCAGGCGGTCAGCCACTTGGCGAGGTTGCTGGCTGCTTCGTTTGGGTCCGTTGTGTTGGTGGGTGTGTTCTGGCTGAGGGAGGCGGTGAGCTGCTCGGCGGTGATCTTGCTCCAGCTCCGGCGGGGAGCCTGTTGCGGGTGGTGGTGGGTCGCAGTCTTTCTGAAGCTGAAGTGGACGCAGCTGTGGTTGGTCCAGTGGAGTCCGGTGGCGTGGCTGAAGGAGATGTGCTTGCTGGAAGAGAAGACGGGGTCAAGCGTGTGGCCGGCGTAGTGGGTGGGCGTGTTCACCAGTTGCTTGAGTCCGAGGTTGGCGAGGTTGTCCAGCAGGGCGGTGGTGTTTCTGTCGTTGTTGTTCTCCAGGTGGAAGTTGAGGTCCCCTAGGAGGATGTAGTCGGCGGAGGGCATGGCGTGCGGGCTGATGAAGTCTGCGATGTCTTCGCTGAATAGTGTGCGTGGTCCCGGGGGTCTGTAGATGAGGGTGCCTCGGAGGGTGGTCTTGGGGTCAGTGTGTATCTGGAAGTGTAGGTGTTCGGCGGCGGTGAAGGTCTCGTCGGAGTTAGTCGAGATGCGGATGGTGTTCTTGTGTACGATGGCGATGCCTCCTCCCGTCTGGTTGACGCGGTCCTTCCGGGTGATCTTGTATCCGTCCGGGATGGCTATGGCGATGTCGGGCGCTGAGGAGGCGTTCATCCAGGTTTCGGTGAGGAAGGCGACGTCCGGTGCTGTTGCGTCGAGCAGGTCCCAGAGTTCCACGGCGTGCCTGTGGACGGAGCGGGTGTTCAACAGGATGCATTTCAGGTGGTTGCTGCTGGTGCTCGACTTGGCGGAGGTGGTGCACGTCCGGGGGCAGGTGAATCGGCAGGCTTGGCAGGTGAAGGGTCCGTGGGTGCGTCTCGGTGAGGCTCGGTAGCAGGCAGGGTTCCGGCCGGCATTGAGTGCGGTGAGGGTGGCGGCGTCGTAGGTCCGTCGAGTAGTGTTGCATCGGTGGGATCCAGGGGTCCTGGCGCTGGGCGCGGGCCAGGCGCGGACGGGCGCAGACGGGCTTACCTTTGGCGCACCTTCGGCGCTCCGTCGGTGCTCCGCTGCGCGCGGCCGCTGCGCGGTCGCTCAGGGGGCGTCATAAGTAAGGAGCCTGGAGGGAGGAGCAGCTGGGTGGCGGGAGCGGGGCGGCGAATGGAATCACGGGGGGGCGGGGCCGCAGGGAGGCAGTGGCGGGAAGTCCCAGGAGCAGCGGGCAGCGGGAAAGTCCCAGGAGCAGCGGGAAAGTCCCAGGAGCAGCGGGCAGCGGGAAAGTCCCAGGAGCAGCGGGAAAGTCCCAGGAGCAGCGGGCAGCGGGAAAGTCCCAGGAGCAGCGGGCAGCGAGCGAAGGAATCTCCAGGCAGGAGGCGGCAAGGCAGGCAGGAGCGGCAGCAGTGAGTGGGGCGACCAAGGAATCTGTGTGGATCCACAAAATTCCACCCACCCCGCCTTCCCCAAAGTCTTCCGAGAAAAATGGTACTTCACTTGTGTGGGTAGGCCTAGTGCCCGCGACAGGAAACAGCGCAAAACGCAACGTGGACACACCACATTTTCACAGTGAAAAATGACCCTTTTTTTGCAAAGTGCCTAGCTGTAGTTTTTGAACCCTAGCTCTGCCGGCACCTAGGGAAACCTAGCAAACCTATACATTTTTGAAAACTAGACACCCAGGGCAATCCAGGATGGGGTGACTTGACTGGCTTTCACCAGGTTCTGGTACCCAGAATCCCTTGCAAACCTAAAACATTGTCAAAAAAACCACATTTTCCTCACTTTTCTGTGGTGGAAAGTTCTGGAATCTGCGTGGATCCACAAAATTCCACCCACCCCGCGTTCCCCTAAGTCTTCCGAGAAAAATGGTACCTCACTTGTGTGGGTAGGCCTAGTGCCCGTGACAGGAAACAGCGCAAAACGCAACATGGACACACCACATTTTCACAGTGAAAAATGACCCTTTTTTTGCAAAGTGCCTAGCTGTAGTTTTTGAACCCTAGCTCTGCCGGCACCTAGGGAAACCTAGAAAACCTATACATTTTTGAAAACTAGACACCCAGGGGAATCCAGGATGGGGTGACTTGACTGGCTCTCACCAGGTTCTGGTACCCAGAATCCCTTGCAAACCTAAACAATTGTAAAAAAACAAACATTTTCCTCACTTTTCTGTGGTGGAAAGTTCTGGAATCTGTGTGGATCCACAAAATTCCACCCACCCCGCGTTCCCCAAAGTCTTCCGAGAAAAATGGTACTTCACTTGTGTGGGTAGGCCTAGTGCCCGCGACAGGAAACAGCGCAAAACACAACGTGGACACACCACATTTTCACAGTGAAAAATGACCCTTTTTTTGCAAAGTGCCTAGCTGTAGTTTTTGAACCCTAGCTCTGCCGGCACCTAGGGAAACCTAGCAAACCTATACATTTTTGAAAACTAGACACCCAGGGCAATCGAGGATGGGGTAACTTGACTGGCTTTCACCAGGTTCTGGTACCCAGAATCCCTTGCAAACCTAAAACATTGTCAAAAAAACCACATTTTCCTCACTTTTCTGTGGTGGAAAGTTCTGGAATCTGCGTGGATCCACAAAATTCCACCCACCCCGCGTTCCCCTAAGTCTTCCGAGAAAAATGGTACCTCACTTGTGTGGGTAGGCCTAGTGCCCGCGACAGGAAACAGTGCAAAACACAACGTGGACACACCACATTTTCACGGTGAAAAATTACCCTTTTTTTGCAAAGTGCCTAGTAGTAGTTTTTGAACCCTAGCTCTGCCGGCACCTAGGGAAACCTGGCAAACCTATACATTTTTGAGAACTAGACACCCAGGGGAATCCAGGATGGGGTGACTTGACTGGCTCTCACCAGGTTCTGTTACCCAGAATCCCTTGCAAACCTAAACAATTGTCAAAAAAACCACATTTTCCTCACTTTTCTGTGGTGGAAAGTTCTGGAATCTGCGTGGATCCACACAATTCCACCCACCCCGCGTTCCCCAAAGTCTTCCGAGAAAAATGGTACCTCACTTGTGTGGGTAGGCCTCGTGCCCGCGATAGGAAACAGCGCAAAACGCAACGTGGACACACCACATTTTCACAGTGAAAAATGACCCTTTTTTTGCAAAGTGCCTGGCTGTAGTTTTTGAACCCTAGCTCTGCGGCACCTAGGGAAACCTACCAAACCCACACATTTCTGAAAACTAGACACCCGGGGGATTCCAGGGAGGTATGGCTTGCGTGGATCCCCCAAAGTTTTCTTACCCAAAATCCCCTGCAAACCTGAAATTGTGCTGAAAAAATCACTTTTTTCACACGTGTGTGTGGGAAAGTTGTGGCATCACCAGGCTGACACAAATTTCCTACTACCCAGCATTCACCCAGGTCTCCCGATAAAAATGGTGCCTCACTCGGGTGGGAGGCCCAAGTACCCGCGACAGGCAAGGGCCCAAAACATATTGAGGTGACATCAAAATTGCCTATCACAAAACGACCTGGTTTTGCAAGGGGGGGGTCCCATGACTTTTTGGCCCGGGGCTCGGCGGCCACCTAGGTAAACCTACCAAACCCACACATTTCTGAAAACTAGACACCCGGGGGATTCCAGGGAGGTATGTCTTGCGTGGATCCCCCAACGTTTTCTTACCCAGAATGCCCTGCAAACCTGAAATTTTGCTGAAAAAATCACTTTTTTCACACATTTGTGTGTGGGAAAGTTGTGGCATCACCGGGCTGACACAAATTTCCTACCACCCAGCATTCACCCAGGTCTCCCGATAAAAATGGCAATGTCTGAACTGGGGTGGTGGAGTGAGCTAAAGAATGATGATGGAGTAAACCCAGATCAGTTGACTGGGGGTGAGTGTTTGATTTGCTCTATCGCTCCGTCCATCATCCCCTTTGGTATCGCTTTGTTCGCCCTAAGTTGGCAGGGTATGCCCAGACGTGGGTCCCTTGCTCAATTTGCCACTGGATTCAAGATAGCCTGGCTGATGAGGGTTTTGAACCCGAAACCGGTCCCAGGATGCTTGTTTCCGGTCCAGGGAAGACATGGCTTGGCAGTTCGGGCTGGACTGTTCCCATGAGGCACAGGGTCAGACTCATTTGCATATGGCCATGTCTGAACTGGGGTGGTGGAGTGAGCTAAAGAATGATGATGGATTAAACCCAGATCAGTTGACTGGGGGTGAGTGTTTGATTTGCTCTATCGCTCCGTCCATCATCCCCTTTGGTATCGCTTTGACACAAATTTCCTACCACCGAGCGTTCCCCCAGGTCTCCCGATAAAAATGGTGCCTCACTCGGGTGGGAGGCCCAAGTACCCGCGACAGGCAAGGGCCCAAAACATTTTGTGATAGGCAATTTTGATGTCGCCTCAATACGTTTTGGGCCCTTGCCTGCCGCGGGTTCTTGGGCCTCCCACCCGAGTGAGGCACCATTTTGATCGGGAGACCAGGGGGAACGCTGGGTGGTAGGAAATTTGTGTCAGCCCGGTGATGCCACAACTTTCCCACACACAAATGTGTGAAAAAAGTGATTTTTTTAAAGCACAATTTCAGGTTTGCAGGGGATTCTGGGTAAGAAAACGTTGGGGGATCCACGCAAGACATACCTCCCTGGAATCCCCCAGGTGTCTACTTTTCAGAAATGTGTGGGTTTGGTAGGTTTTCCTAGGTGGCCGCCGAGCCCCGGGCCAAAAAGTCATGGGAACCCCCTTGCAAAACCAGGTCGTTTTGTGATAGGCAATTTTGATGTCGCCTCAATACGTTTTGGGCCCTTGCCTGTCGCGGGTACTTGGGCCTCCCACCCAAGTGAGGCACCATTTTGATCGGGAGACCAGGGGGAACGCTGGATGGTAGGAAATTTGTGTCAGCCCGGTGATGCCACAACTTTCCCACACACAAATGTGTGAAAAAAGTGATTTTTTCAGCAAAATTTCGGGTTTGCAGGGGATTCTGGGTAAGAAAAGGTTGGGGGATCCACGCAAGCCATACCTCCCTGGAATCCCCCGGGTGTCTAGTTTTCATAAACGTGTGGGTTTGGTAGGTTTCCCTAGGTAACCGCCGAGCCCCGGGCCAAAAAGTCATGGGACCCCCCTTGCAAAACCAGGTCGTTTTGTGATAGGCAATTTTGATGTCGCCTCAATACGTTTTGGGCCCTTGCCTGTCGCGGGTACTTGGGCCTCCCACCCGAGTGAGGCACCATTTTTATCGGGAGACCTGGGCGACCGCTGGGTGGTAGGAAATTTGTGTCAGCCCGGTGATGCCATAACTTTCCCACACACAAATGTGAGAAAAAAGTGATTTTTTTCAGCTAAATTTGAGGTTTGCAGGGGATTCTGGGTAAGAAAACGTTGGGGGATGCACGCAAGCTATACCTCCCTGGAATCCCCAGGGTGTCTAGTTTTCATAAATGTGTGGGTTTGGTAGGTTTCCCTAGATGGCCACCGACCCCGGGGCCAAAAACCCAGGTAACCCCCGTGCAAAACCAGGTTGGTTTGTGGTAGGTAATTTTGATGTCGCCTCACTAGGTTTTGGGCCCTTGCCTGTCGCGGGTACTTGACCCACCCACACAAGTGAGGTACCATTTTTCTCGGAAGACTTTGGGGAATGCGGGGTGAGTGGAATTTTGTGGATCCACACAGATTCCAGAGCTTTCCACCACAGAAATGTGAGGAAAATGTGTTTTTTTTTATACACATTTTGAATTTTGCAAGGGATTCTGGGTAACAGAACCTGGTGAGAGCCAGTCGAGTCACCCCATCCTGGATTCCCCTGGGTGTCTAGTTTTCAAAAATGGTCAGGTTTGCTAGGTTTCCCTATGTGCCGGCTGCGCTAGGGCCCAAATTCCACAGGTAGGCATATTGCTAAAAACAAATCCGTGCCTAGTCGGCTTTCTGCCGCCCTGGGGGGGATATCGGGGGTGGGGTTGCCCCGATATGCCCCCAAAGGGGGCAGAAACACTGTGGCTATTTTTTTGGGGGGTAGGGGCATTGGTATACCCATTGTGGGCAGCCCCCACCCCCACACATAAAAAAACCAGCGTAATCGTTGACGTCTAGTGGGCTTTTTGCCCCCCCTGGGGGAGCAGATTGGGGGCTACTGCCCCCATATTCCCCCCAGGGGGGGCAGAAAGGCTGTAATTGTTGCGGGTGGGGGGTGGGGGCATTGACATGCCCATTTTGGGCAGCCTCCACCCTAATTAAAATTTGCCCCAAAAAATTCCTGGCGTTTAGTGGGCTTTTTGCCCCCTCGGGGGGCAGATTGGGGGCGACTGCCCCATTTGCCCCCCAGGGGGGGCTGGAAGGCTGTTATTTTTGCGGGGGTGGGGGCATGGGCATGCCCGTTTTGGGAGCCCCCACCCTAATTAAAATTTGCCCAAAAAAATCCCTGGTGTCTAGTGGGCTTTTTGCCCCCCCCCCCGGGGGGGGCAGATTGGGGGCTACTGCCCCATCTGCCCCCCAGGGGTGGTGGGAAGGCTGTTATTTTTGCGGGAGAGGGGGTGGGGGTATGGGCATGCTCGTTTTGGGAGCCCCCACCCTAATTGAAATTTGCCCCCCAAAACTCCCTGGCATCTAGTGAGCTTTTTGCCACCCCCGGTGGGGCAGATTGAGGGCTAATGCCCCCATCTGCCCCCCAGGGGGGAAAAGTCCACTAGACGCCAGGGAGTTTGGGCAAATTTTAATTAGGGTGGGGCTGCCCAAAATGGGCATGCCAATGCCCCCACCCTAATTAAAATTTGCCCCAAAAATTCCCTGGCGTCTAGTGGGCTTTTTTCCCCCCCAGGGGGGCAGATTGGGGGCTACTGCCCCATCTGCGCCCCCCAGGGGCGGCAGGAAGGCTGTTATTTTTGCGGGGGAGGGGGTGGGGGCATGGGCATGCCCGTTTTGGGAGCCCCCGTCCTAATTCAAATTTGCCCAAATAAAAAAATCCCTGGCGTCTAGTGGGCTTTTTGCCCCCCCCCGGCGGGGCAGATTGGGGGCTAATTCCCCCATCTGCCCCCAGGGGGGCAAAGCCCACTAGACGCCAGGAGAGCAAATTTTAATTAGGGTGGGGGCTGCCCAAAACGGGCATGCCAATGCCCCCACCCTAATTAAAATTTGCCCAAAAAAATCCCTGGCGTCTAGTGGGCTTTTTGCCCCCCCGGCGGGGCAGATTGGGGGCTAATGCCCCCATCTGCCCCCAGGGGGGCAAAAGCCCACTAGATGCCAGGGAGTTTTAGGCAAATTTTAATTAGGGTGAGGGCTGCCCAAAACGGGCTTGCCAATGCCCCCACCCTAATTAAAATTTGCCCCAAAAATCCCTGGCGTCTAGTGGGCTTTTGCCCCCTGGGGGGACAGATTGGGGGCTACTGCCCCATCTGCCCCCCAGGGGGGGCAGGAAGGCTGTTATTTTTGCAGGGGAGGGGGTGGGGCATGGGCATGCCCGTTTTGGGAGCCCCCACCCTAATTCAAATTTGCCCAAATAAAAAAATCCCTGGCTTCTAGTGGGCTTTTTGCCCCCCCCCCGGCGGGGCAGATTGGGGGCTAATGCCCCCATCTGCCCCCAGGGGCAAAAGCCCACTAGACGCCAGGGAGTCTTTGGGCAAATTTTAATTAGGGTGGGGGCTGCCCAAAACGGGCATGCCAATGCCTCCACCCTAATTAAAATATGCCCCAAAAAATCCCTGGCGTCTAGTGGGCTTTTTGCCCCCCCAGGGGGGCAGATTGGGGGCTACTGCCCCATCTGCCCCCCAGGGGGGGCAGGAAGGCTGTTATTTTTGCGGGGGTGGAGGTGGGGGCATTGGCATGCCCGTTTTGGGAGCTCCCACCCTAATTCAAATTTGCCCCACAAAATCCCTGGCGTCTAGTGGGCTTTTTGCCCCCCCCCCGGCGGGGCAGATTGGGGGCTAATGCCCCCATCTGCCCCCCAGGGGGGGCAGAAAGTCCACTAGATGCCAGGGAGTTTTTTGGGCAAATTAGAATTAGGGTGGGGCGGCCCAAAATGGGCATGCCAATGCCCCCACCCTAATTAAAATTTGCCCATAAAATCCCTGGCGTCTACTGGGCTTTTTGCCCCCCGGGGCAGATTTGGGGCTAATGCCCCCAGCTGCCCCCGGGGGGCAGAAAGGCTGTCATTTTTGCAGGGGTGGGTGAGGGCATGGGCATGCCCATATTGGGCAGCCCCCACCACAAATTATAATTTTTAAAAAATCCCTGGCGTATAGTGGGCTTTTTGCCCCCCCCGGGGGGCAGAAAGGCTGTACATTTTGCGGGGTGGGGGCATGGACATGCCCTTTATGGGCAGCCCCCACCCTAATAAATTATGCAGCAAACAGAAATATCCCTGGGGTCTAGTGGGTTTTTTGCCCCCCCGGGGGGCAGATTGGGGGCTACTGCCCCATCTGCCCCCCAGGGGGGGCAAAAAGACTAAATCGCACCCAAAAATTGGGGGAGCAAAAGCCCTTGCTCAAGGGGCCGCTCCCCCTCCCTGGTGTCTAGTGGGTGGATCTCTGCTTGGGGATCGCCCTCCTGGGGCAATCCCCAAGCAGGGATCCACTGAGAGAGGTACCATTGGAAAGGGAGATTCTCCCCTTTCCAATTATACCTCTCCCGTCTTTCTACGTGCCCGGGGGCTGAGATAGCCCCCTGAGCACATAGAAAGTGAAACTGAAATGAGCCTAAAGGCTCATTTCAGTTTCGGTTTCTGTGCAATGAGGACAGCGTGACGTGCACGCTGATCCTCATAGCACAGAAACCAGGGAGGGGGCCTCGGGAGCTGGGGAAGCTCTTCCCCAGCTCCCAAGGGTGAAAGAGAAATCCCTCTGCTGTCTGCAGCAGAGGGATTTCGTGCCCCTGGCCTCATGACGGAATGGTTCCGTCATGAGCACAGGGGCACCGATGCTCATGACGGAACCATTCCATCATGAGCATCGAAGGGGTTAAGCTACCTTCTCTTCTTTACATGATGACTTTTGACATACAATGCAAGATAACATTATCTGAATCGGCATTGCTTATAATTCTACATTGTGGGCACATTATCACGACACCTTGAACATCCAGTACAAGGGATAAAGTTCACTGCGCAAAATGTCATCATTGTTATTGTCCATAAGGCGACAATGCTATCCAACTAGAATAAACAATGGCACCCTGGCAGGGGAAGCAACATGGCAACATGGGTGCTCCTATTATATATACACAGAACCACTTCCTTGTTTTGGGAGAGGAGCACCCAGCTGACACTGTGGGGTTAGCACATGTCGGAATTCCAGTTCAGCTGATTCCTGCATACCAACACGAGGGATGTCCAGCTCTACACCAAGACGGGCAGCCTGATGACACTTACCCATGTGTAACAGTGAGTTAGTACACCCTGGCAGGGATTTGGCACATCACCCACCCTAGGCAAAGTCAGGTTAGGAAGCGCTAGGTAGGAGTACAACTATACACAGTATGCTGCATACAGTCACTGTCTTAGCACAATGGTTGAAATGTTCATTCTTTTCATGTTCTTGTGATGCTAATTGATCTAACCTGTGTCATTCTACTAGTTATCACAGCGCACGTATTGTATACAAGAATCACAATGTTTCAAAAATGTTAAAAATCCCTGCTAAGTATTTCTTGTGTATTTCCTTGGGTATGCATGAGAGTCCAAACTAAAAGGTTCTAGATTTGTTACCATGATTTCCTTGGGGAATCAGGGTTGTCATGGTATAAGGTTGCACAAACATTTGTTGCCCTGTAAGGTTAGGGGTAAAGATGGTGCACTGTGGCTAGCAAGGACTTAGGCCAACATATCCTGAGGGTGTGCACGGAATCATTCTTGCACAATCCAGACATTTATGTTGTCTGACAAATGCTCAGTTTTACCGAGGGAGGTACAAGCCGCACGACAGCAGTGCAACGCAGCAAGGTGACTTACTGACGCTGCACTGCATCACAAGGATCTAAATAAGCCCCTATGAAGGACAAATAATCGCAGATGCAGTTTGACAAAACCACTATACTCTCCAATGTTGTGTGTAGTTTTGCCCTGATTTGTACTCCAGCTCAGTGTGAGTATGTATTGTAACAAAGAAACAGAAGGCAGCCTTTACTACAATGCCTATTCGTTCACTATTGATCCAGAACATTTATGTTACCACAATAGAGTTAACGCTCTTTTCACTTCTGTTTTTTGGCTGGATCACGAAACAAGATACTTGGTTTCAACGTCTTACTTTGCTGCGTTGACCTTGCTGAGTCTTGACTCGTCAAGTGTTATAATAGGAACCAACTGACCAAATTGCCATTGGATTTCTCAAGATTCAGAAATCGGTTGCTACTCTAGTGAAACCCTTCAAAAAGAGAGCTATTGTTGTTGAACAAAGCTGTTTCAGCATTCTACTGATCTGTTCTGGCTTTTTCCTGTAAATATGGCTACACATTTTTTGTGAAATTAATCGCATTGCATTATACCTACGAAGATTTGCTTTCAAGTACAAAGTGATGGTGCAGGGAAGAATATAGTACAACATATATGTGTTTCTAACCAAGCATTTTAATAGAGGTTCATAATTCTATTGGAAGCCATGCTGCTTTGTATGCTATCTGAGAGATGCTTCACCTTTTAATTTTCAAAGGAGTCTGTGTCATTTGTTGTTAAACTTATATGTGAAGCTCACTTTGACTGGATGACATAGATTGCACTAATGGTAGTGCAATTTGTATGTGTTCCTAAACTGATTGATAATTTAATGCATCCAAATATCACTTCATTTCTGTGCTACTGCGTATGCCATGTTGCCTTAAGGAGTGTGCCTTCTGGCATATCGTGCACAATGCACATCTAGGCTCACTCCCGTCTGCTTTAAACATGCGCACTCTATGAGCCTCTGCACGTTTCGCATATTTCCCTGCATCTAATACTGGTGAATGTATCCTCTAGGCGATCCTTAGAAGTGAAATGGAAAATGGATCATTATTTCTCCACCCCCCAGAGTTAACAATACCTTGGGCACCAGTAACTCGGGGGATGTGAAATTCAGGCGAATTATAAGTTGGATCCTGTGAGTTCACTAAGAAATGAGGAATTAGTGGAGGAATTGCCAATGAATCCCACAGTAATTTCTCATTTTCCGTCAGTCTTTTGCACAGACATTTCTTCTATTTTCAGTAAACCAAATCTCTGGATAAAAGTTAACAGATCTGCGGTGTTCCCCTGGAACTCATAATTCCAAAGGAGTCAGAAACTGACACTGGTAATGAGCCTAAATGTTCTTGACTATGTTGTTTAGTAACATTTATTTGTGTTACTGTTGCTAATGATGCCACGGTTCATTTTAGCAGGTAGTTGCAATCCAAAATTATCCAATTCAAAGTGTGTTAACTGCTAAAAAACAGAAAGCTCTTAATTCATCACAATTAAGCACATACAAAGTTTAGGGCACGACCAAACAGCCTTTACCTAAACCACTCGTTAGAAACAAAACAAGATTCAAATAGACTTGTTGGGGAAATGCTACTGCAGGATTGATTCTTATATTCATCTCCATGGCAACTGACTCACCAACTAAAAAGCTCACTGGCTGCAGTAAAAGACAATTCCAATTTAAAAATGAATATATAGAGAGCTCTTATTAAATCACCTCAGCAGGTACATTAGTGAATGCTCCAGCTGAATTATTCACGTATTCATTAGGGAGTATATTAATTAATCCAACGTGTAATAGAAAGTGATCAAAATTTGACATGCATAGTATTTATGGAGGTGGAGTAAGTATCCTCATAAGATAATGCCTATGTAATTGGCTAGAGATGCAGGAAAACGCGAAGTGCTAATTCAATGCAGAAGAAACCCTTTAAAAAATATATTGCATCTTGGGCGCTTGACATTGTTCATTGTATCGTCTCGCTTGCAGTTATAGGCACATCATCTGGCTATACACACTTGGTATGAAATGAAGGTGATCCTTAGACAGCCACTGGCAAGCGCTAGGATCTGCCAGAAGGCTGGTGCCAGAACTATTTAAGTTGACCATATGATCTAATATCATTGTCATTGAAAAACTCTTCGAAAATGACATTCAGCCATGATTAAATAGTCCAATCTTTGGCTGAAATGGAGGAAACATACTGTTGCCGAAATTTAAACAAAAACAGTAGGTTGCAGAATATAAAACAAATTTTACGTATCTGTTTTATACACATTGTTACGTACAAAAAAGACATGAGAGTATTTTAAAAATGAAATCATCAAAACTTTGTAGTAGTTGGGTATCTGAAAGTGTATATTGTGCACCCTAAATCTTGATATAAAGGCTTGTTTCGCAACTCATCTGATACAGAGCAGCCCGGTAAAACTTACAGTTATGTTCTCTTGTCATTGGTAAGCCTTCTCAACCTCAGCAGTGTGCTGCAAAAGGGAAAACTTTGTTGACATTAAAAAAGTCATCTTCTCCTACATGACTGATGACCTCATCCTCTTCCTCCTAAAGACACTTAACTAAGTAGACTCCCCTTCTCATCCAGTTCCATCACCATGATGGTAGTGCTATGCGGACCATCGTGGAACATCTGTGAATGTCTAGCATCCCTCGATGTCAACTTCAGTGATGTCCTGGAGGGTCAAAGTTCATCAGCGTCACATCTGCTGCCCTTATAATTCGGGACAGTGACAGCAAGAGTTATTCGAGATTGTGCTCTCTCTTAAACGCTCTTACATTAATAATGAAATTTTTAACAACTTTTATTAAGTACCTAGGGGCATATGTACAAGGAGTTAACGCCGCGTTAGCTGCCCTTTTCCGCCGGTTTTGCTGCGATATTTTTATCGCCATATGTACAAGCTGTCGCTAACCTCAGTTAGCGGCAGTTTTCCGGCGAAAACGTCCATTATAAAGATCGCCACTTCTGTTAGCGATAATGACATGCAAGGGAGGCGTTCCCGTGCAAAAATGGCCGCTAACCCCACTTCGCGATATTTACAAGAGGATTCTTTAAGTTAGGAGGACCAAAAAAACTGCCTCCAACTGCAGTTAGAGGCAGTTTATTAAGACCAGAAAATAGCTGGTCTTAAAAATGGAGATAACACTTGGGGCCTCATTTCAGCAGGTTTTGTTGCTGGACTGCGCTGCAAGCAATGTTGCTGCGCTGCCCTGCGACAAAACTACAGGGCAGGACTGCGCACCATCAATGAGATAGTGCGCATTCCTGGGCCTCACTCATGAAAAATGTTGCAGCACTGCGACAAGACAGCGTTGCAACACTTTTCACTACCCCCTACTTGCGACACCACGGATGTGCTGAATTCACTGGACAGCGCTCCATGACGCAAGTAATGACAGATACGTCTGGAATCCTGACGTATCTGTCTGCGCTAAAGTCACACAGTGCTGCAGTCGTGTCACAACCATGACGCAACTCCAGCGATGCATGGGGCCAGCCTATCCCTGTGGCACTGCGGCACCCTTACGCCTGCCATCATGCAGGCGTAAGTTACTGACGCAGTGCCGTTCTTGAGGGGTGCCCGGGTGTCGGCGCAGTTGGAGATCCATCGGTGGCGGTTGTGCGCTGCGGTGTTATCGTCTGTAAGCATTGGCGGACTGGTGGTGCTGAGGGAGTTGACAAGACGTACTTCGGTGGCCTTGATCCAGCTGCGATGGGGGCGATGATGGTGGTTGTATACAGTGGGCATCGTGAAGACGTGATGTATGCAATGATGGTCGGTCCAGGAGAGTCCGCTGGTGTGGCTGTAGTTGGAGGTCCCGATGGCGGAGAAGACGTGCTCGACCGTGTGTCCTGCTATGTGGCTTGCTGCGGTGACTAGCTGCTTGAGTCTGATGTTGGGGAGCTACCACAGGAGGGCGTGGTGTTCTGGTCACTGGGGTTGTCCAGGTGGAACTTGAGTTCGCCGAGTAGGACGTCATCGGTGGATGGGAGAGCCTGGTGTGCAATGAGGTCAACAATGGTATTTGAGAATGGGTGTCCATGGCCCGGGGGGCCTGCAGATGAGGGTGCCGCAGAGGATGGGTTTGGGTTGGTCCTGATCTGAAAGTTAAGGTGTTCCACAGTCACCTTTGGGTCATTAGAGTGCGTGGTCAGTCGGAGTGTGCTTCTGTAGCTGATGGCAATGCCTCCTCCTGGACTGTCGGGGTGGTCCTTGCGGGTGATTTAGTCACAGTCAGTGATGGCGATGGCGATGTCCGGTCAGGAGCAGATGTTGGTCCTGGCAGGCGATGTGGCGTCCAGGGTTGATGGCGAGGAGGGTGCTGGCGTCGTAGGGGTGGAGTGTCCGAGAGGAAGGGTCCTTGGTGCTGAGCGCGGTCCAGGGGCAGACGGACACAGACAGGCTTGCCTATGGCTTGCCTTTGGCACGGGAGACGTCCATTACAATGCAGGCATTACATCATAATGCCTTTACAACGCAAATCCAACAATGCAGGTACCTTTACATTGCATTCCATTACAACGCATTGTGAGGTCAGTAATGGGGTATTTTTAATTTTTAGGGTTGGTATGGGTTTCGGGTGTCGGAGATGAAATGTGGGGTGTATTATGGGGTAATATTTGAAATTTGGGGTGTGCATTTGGGTGAAATATGAAATTTGGGGTGTGCATTTGGGTCAAATTTGATTTTTAGGGTGTGTTTTGGGGGCTCAAAGATGAATTTTAGGGTTCAGGGTTTGCTTTGGGGTGCAAGGGTCAGTTTTAGGGTTGCACTCACTGAAGTGGGAATAGTAATGTTTACATCTCCGCAATCCAACACCTTCCCTACTGTTGTAATATGCCTAGTATTAGTATGCATTGTTTTGGAATGCGATATAATGGTATGCGTCATAACTCCGTATATACCTTTGGCACACCAGTGGTACGCCCGCTGCGCATGGCCACACAGCGGCCGCCATTGATAAGTGCTGCGGGGGGGACTGACCAGCTGGGAGGTGGGAACCGCCGGAAAGAGCACTGGATGGGGCGTGGACGTAGGGTTGTGTGTGTGAGCGGGTGTTGTAAATATTTACATGAGAGAAATCTTACCTCGAGGCCGGGTCCCGTGTCTTCGTTGTTCCTGCTCTCCTAAGTCTGCTTCCAGGAACAGGAAGTAGGCAGCCAGGCTCCCTCCCCTAAACCAATCACAACGCTGCAATGCGGCGTTAGGATTGGTCATTGGCGCCAGGATGAGGCGTTCAGCCAGGGGCTGGAGGTGTGGGCATGTTCTCCATGCAGGCTGTAATGCAGCCCCCATTGCGAACAGGACAGTGCGCATGACTGCTTTGTGCGGCCTGAGCGGGCCGACCAAACAATCACTGCGCACTTGAGTGGGCATGCCACTCCGCCCCTGCCTGCTCCGTGAGTGGAGCAGTCCTACCCACCCTCCAGCCCGCAATGGAAACATGGCACCATAATATCAGGAAGTTATCATCATGTGATGATTGTTCCTCTTCTTGCACTGCTTGGAAACAGTGGGGCGACGCTCTTACACCATAGCGGATGAGCCGACACCGGGGGTGCATCATCTACTTGTGCTAGGCCTGGACGACTCGACCCCCGGGCCTCCTCCGTTACTTGTCCCACCTTCTCCTTACCTGGACATTGACACCGTGGCGCAATCCGCTAAACTCTCTCCAAATCTGTGACTCACCCAGCAGGAGCCTCAGCCAGGTGGGATTTCACAAGCGTGGGTACAGCAGTCGCCGCCAAGTCCGCTGGTGAACTTTCTGATGCAGTTGATGCAGCAAGGCCCCCTTAGGCGTGAACTTGCAGCGCTCCCGCAACACAAGTTTGGTGCAGCTCAGGGGCCTCACCCTCCACAGCGTCTGGCCAGCGCAACCTCATCCGGCCTGTGATGCAGAGAGGTGCCGCCTACCATTGGTAATCCTCTCTGTGCACCCCGGTGTAGTGGTGGATCGTAGTATGCGATGCAGACCTCCCTATGTTGGTGCGCAGAAGAGCCTCTACCATTCACAGCTCCAAGGGGCGCAAGGCGGTCTTCTCACACAGGTCAGCAACGTGTCTCCATGCGACCGACCAGGCTTCACCACAATGGTACGGGCGATAGCCTCGTCTCAATGTCTACCGCCATGGCTCATCGACTCCACAGCTCCTCCGCATCCCACTCCAGGCTCCAGACGCAGGTCCAGCAACGCATCCAGGCTCCAGGAGCAGGTCCAGCGAGGCATCCAGGCTCCAGACGCAGGTCCAGTGAGGCATCCAGGCTCTCATCCTGGTCATCCTGGATGTTGGGTGGCTTGAGGGGGTTGTTGATGGGTGCTGCACTTGGCCCTGGCTGCTCCATTCTGCATTTCATTGTTTTTTTGCCTGTTTTCTATTGGAGGTCGACTGATAGGCTATTTTTTCCATTAGAGGCAAAAAAAACTCACGTTGGGCTGACTGACATGCGTTTTTTTGCCGCTAATGGGCCTTTCGTTGGTTTTCGCCCGCTAACACCGGAATTCCTATCGCCATTACGCTAATGTTAGCTGCAGTTTTCACCGCTGATCCCTGAAGCTATCGCCATGTAGCGAGGTCTTTTACATACGCCGCTAACAAGGCGATAGTTTTCCGCGGTACACGGCGATAGAAAAACTGCCGCTAGCTAGCTTTAGCGATAGTTATCGCCAATTCTTGTACATATACCCCTAGATTTTTGGTTGGATGGTCTTTGAGTCCTTTTCTCGATTTGATGTAGAGCAGCCTAGTTACTAAAGGGCTGACAACCCATAACATACATAGCTTTGTTTTCACTAAAATGGTAGTGTTGTCATTACTGAGCTGGTCTTGTCTCATGCAGCCACCACGCTAGTGTTAATGTCATGTAAATGCTATGTACAGTTATGTGATCCGACCTATGACTTGCTTGAGACCCAGCAGTATTTCTTTTTTGGTAACCATTGGTCTGGTCTGTAAGGACAAGCATTCATCAGATCTGGTGCTCTTTGGAGACAACACTGGTT
This sequence comes from Calotriton arnoldi, assembly GCA_963921515.1. NCBI lineage: Eukaryota > Metazoa > Chordata > Amphibia > Caudata > Salamandridae > Calotriton > Calotriton arnoldi. The sequence continues at coordinate 166,162 of CAWUFW010011195.1, forward strand.
TGCCCTCATATTGGTCTCCCTATGTGGTTGCCTTAAGTTCCTTATTTCCCATAGCCAGTTTTGCACAGGCCCTGGCCGGTGCCAGCAGAAAAGTGTTTTGGGGTGCAGTTGATGCACCCAAGTACCATGGTCCTTGCCACCCGAGTGCCTGCTGTCATTCACCTTGTCTGTGTGAAAACCTACAACTAGCCCAAAGAATCTGAAGATGTCAACACAATGCCTAGAAGCCTTGCCATGCCTCCCCATTGAAAGGAAGAAGCTGTCTCAAGAACCAACCACTACAAGTGTAATTGGGCTATGTGGCGACTCAGCCCTGAAAGCACACCAGCATCCCCTGACTCTGCCTTTGTTTACAGCGGTCCATTTACTGCAGAGACGCTTTTAGGCATAGTCAAAGTGGGCAATTGCCCAGGGCCACCACCTTACAAGGAGCACTCTGAGAAAGTGAATTTAGTCTCTATTTGGCGTCTTCCAATCCTATTTCTCTATGTAAACTTATCTCCCTCTCTGCCTCCCTTTCCCTCTCACTCTGTCTCTACCCTGTGTCATTTTAAGGATTTTTGATTTCACAAGCAAGACACATTTCAACTGGTTTTATGTGACTGTGTAAAAGGCTAACATATAATTCAGTATTGTTTGGTATCATGCAGGCTTGAATTAGCAGGAAATGGGTAATAACATTTAAATGTACTCTGAACAGGGGTCCTTAAATGTATCTTGCCTGAGGCCCGCAAAATCCTTAATGTGACACTGGTACCTAGTTGATTGGTGTGCTTACTGAAATGAGAAAAGCCTGAGTGGTGTCTGTTGGGCTTACACAGTGATGTTCCAGTGGGTGAGGTTGCTGAATGTCCCCTTAAATGGTGAGATCGAACCCCCGGAGGGGAGCTGCTGACCTACAGTCACTAGGTCACAGAATATTTACATTTCAAAGGATCAAGTTATACTTTATTTCAGCGGTAAAACATAGACATAAAAGCACAGCACAGACATAGAAACATCATTAAAACATATCTCATGGTCTCCTCAATAATGCAAGACTAAAAACAGGAAATAAAATAATTACATAGAAAAAACAGATGACAAAAGCACATTTAAAAAAACAATGTTCCCAGTGAACAAAGTAAGGGAGTCCTGCTGTGGTGCTCAAAGCCCCATTATCATCGCATAGGCAAGTCTAACTAAGGAGATCAGGCTATCAAAACATTTGTTTTCTCTTGGCAAAAGCACACTTTAAAAAACAAAAAATGCAAGTATAAAATGTGGGGGAATTTAACCCTTGCAAATAAATCAGGGCCTCAGCACATTTAATGCTGCAAGCACAAACTAAAGGAATTAAAAACCTTTTGGAGTATACCAAGTAAAACTTACAGAAGAAAGTGAAATGGAACAAACTCTGTGGCGAGGACTCGTCACAGGGACACATTAAAACATTATTGGGATCGAACTGGCCGAAAGGGAAGCTCAAATGCCACCTTACAGTGCAAAAACTAAATCTGGTTAAAAGGACTCTGTCCCTAGGTGGCATCCACCCATTATAGATCTGGCTCCATATTGGGGGTGGTCTACAGAAACCCATACTCCCTTACTGAGGTTTTAGCGAATTCCACTTCCTCTCTGAGCTGCATTTTCCTGGTTTGAAATGTTTTTGTTACCCAGGTAATATCAGCCTTATTAATAGCTGAAGGGGAAGAGAAGAGTTCCTGTCTCCCCAGAATAGACAATTCATGCTTGGCATATTGCAACCAAGGTATGGACTGACCTCTATCGCAGGCTAGTCAGTCAGCAATCACCTTCCTATTAAAATGTACGTGTAAGTTCGCCCAAACTCTACAACATAACACCAGAGGGGCCAATTTAATGTGGTCTTCAACATACTCAGCCCTTAGCTCCGGATGGACAATAAGGTGGCGCAGGTCTGAGGTATGCCTAGAATGCGTCGCAGAATCCTATTCTCTTCCAACTGGAGGGCCTTGATGTTAGAGTACCCCCAGATGCCAGCCCCATATGTGAGGATAGGGAGACATGTACTACTAAAAACCTCTAACAATGGGACCACTGGCTTTTTGCCAATACGTGAGGCTAGGAAACCAGTTTCCCATAAACGTAATTCTAGAGATTAACTACGCTATTTAATTATTCCCCTTTTCAGAACTACGAGACATTCGACTTTACTTTGAGAAGTTATTGGATCACTTACTTATTGTTTTGTCATTTTGTGTAAGGCACACAGATTTGTAAAAAACAGAAACCAGATTTTGGCAAGTATATTGCACTCTTCCAGTTTAGAAAAAAGTGTCCTGATCACAAACGTTACTTGTTTGTAAACATTGTAGGATCCATCAGACCGTTTTACAGTAATTCTATTCTATTTTTCGGTGTTTTTCTTTGTCCAAACTCTTTCATTGTTTCTGATCATCTTGTGTTCAAAGGTGGTGTTTAGATGGGTCTTACCGTGTCAGTGACCTATCACTGTATTTTTACATCATTATATTAGTTTGTTTTTTGATTTGTGTGCCTTTTGCTGTTTATTCTTAGCTCTTAGTGCAGATATCTTGATATACTGAAATACATTTTCCCATCTAACTCAATAGAAAAATTCATAACTCAGGCTAAATAGATCCTTATTGTGTTGTATGGTATCATGACTCAACCATATGCCACCTCCTTTGATCTAAGTCTTGACTGTTTTTATACAGATACCCAGAGAGTCCACGAGGCTTTGGGGAAGCAACTTACAATTGCAGCCAGTGCAGCCAGTGTCCTGATTAGTACTGAACAAGTCTAATCTCACTTTTGATATTTTCTGGTTGTCCCTGTGACATCAAGGATCAAGGAAAAAGCCTGACTGGTGGTATTACTCAGTAGTTTTGTAATTCTAATAGTGTTGTTAAAATTACACCCTTTGTGTCATTCTTATTGCAATTAGTTTTTTTCATAATGTAAGACCCATAATGAGTTATCGAGAATGAGATGATGTAATTAGTCAACTGTACGATTGGAATATAGCCATTACTTAATTATAAGCTGTTCTTTCATTTGTATTGGCCTCAGACCTGGTAATTTTACTCAGTATTGGTACATAAGGAATTTTATCTAATAATCTTTGAGCCTTTGAATGTCCTAATTTCATGCATTATTGGTCATGCACAAGCTGCTGCTACTGCAATCAAGATGAGGCATCGGATTGATTCTTTTGCTCTTTTCATTCGAGCAAATTAAAAACTGAGGGTTGGTAATACAGCAAAGTATTCACTATTACAGGATATACGTTCTGGTCAGTGCAGGTTTCTCTGTATACCTCTTTATGCTTGCAGCTATGATCTTCTGCTTTAATATGTAGCCGGGTTTCTTTCAACAGATCCAAGGACAAACCCTCCTGAGTGCTTTCTACCTAGGAAGAACTACAATGAAGGCACCATTCTTTACATATGCATGAACACATGTAAAGAACAGGCTCGGACAAAATTTATATTACAGCAGCATAATTCAAATAATTTTTGGGATTTTGCATGCATTATGATTTTTACATGAAATTCTTCAAATTACGCCACATCATGTAAGCAAGTCCCCGTCTATGGCAAAATCATTGAGCAGGAATAATGCGAACAACCTGAACGCGAGCATCAGTTATTTGTGGTGAGTATGTTTTATGTGCTTTTTTTTAGCGTGTAATATGTCTCCGTGTCAAAAATTGATGCGAGGATGAATATCATGCTAAAATATAGCACTGAATGGCGGATTTGCATTTCATGTAATTACGAGCAATTTCGTATAATTTTCCAGAAATTTTGTGTAATTACACAAAAGCAAATAACACGAGTTTTGCACACTGCTAGTAAAGAATAGACTTTTAAGAATGCTCTGGGAAATCCACAACAGTGGCGATTTCCAGGGGACACCTGCTGAGAAAAATGTATTTTATTCAGCTTTTTCACTATGTGGAAATTCAATACACAATTGTGCACCTGCATACGTCTCCTCCACAGGAGAAATGTTTCTCATTGTGGAGAAACAATTTCCTGAACATCCTCGTGTAACATAGTGTCTTCCCTCCTATTTCTGATCTTAGGGGCTGATTACAATGTCATCCGGAAGGGCATCCTAGAGCCTTTCAGATTCGCACCTTCCAACCAACTCGTACTGGGATCCGGTTTTCCCAAACAAAGCATTATGATGCCCAAAACCCATTACTTACAGAACAACTCGGTTACTCCGAATCCGACTTCATTTTCCTAACGAGAAGCCACCGTAAAATGCAGAATGGAGTCGTTCGGAGGCACTTCTGAGTCCGAATCCGATCGACCAAGTACGATGCGTACTTCCTATGTGCCAAATTGGTCGGCCCAACCAACACGTCAGAGCAGCCAAATTGCACCACAACACAATTCCTGCGATCAAGACTGTGCAGATATGCATCCCATCTCACATATGATCCCTCTACTCTACTTCTACGATGAGTACTTCAACCCCAACCGACACGTTCGTCGCAGACGGTAAGTTAGACACCTACCCCTACACAATAACGCAACTACCCCGCAAAAGACAATACAAGAGAAAGCAGGGGCACAACAAAAGCCAAATTTAGGGGGGGGGGGGATACTTCCAGCAATGTAGTGTCAAATTGGGTGTTGGGGGTAAAAATACCCCTAGCAATGTTGAGCCAATTTGGGGATGGGGGGCAAATACCCCAAGCAATGTTGAGCCAATGTGGGTGTTGTGGGGCTAATACTACCAGCAATATAGCGTCAAATTGTGGGTCAGGGGGCTAATACTCTCAGCAATGTGTCCTTCACTAATGTAACTGGTGCTCATGCAAAGTGCCTCAATACCTCTGTGTGGAGTACAAGCTGTACAAAACAGCAAAAAAATAAAGCTTAAGGTTACTTAGCAGGAAATTCATTCTCAAACTGTGGCAGCAACTGTAAGTGTCAACTATAAGGAATGGGCAGAGTGGAGATGTGGGTGCAGTAGGGACTGTCCGTGTGTGTGGGGAAGCTGTCTCAGCCTGGGCTGACACACACAACAGGGGGGCTGAAGCACATTGAGCCCTTTGGGCGTTGAGTTCTATCAGAAAGTATTCGGTGTAGACTTGGATTGGGAATGCAGGCAATCGGGCATTGGTCGATGTGCAGGTGCACCAGGGTCACCTGTGGGCTGGTCTTTTTGAGGCCTATGAAAACCACTCCAAGAGACTGACTTGCTTCCTCAGTCCCCACCAGGCCACTGCAATGTGGTGCCAGTATCTTGTCTGTTCCACAGCTGTACTGTGAATTGAGGTAGGGGGCCAGCCTTTGGGACATATTCACCTTGGCGCCCTGCCTTGCGTGCCCTGACAGAAGCAGTGTTATCTCCCCCACCCGCCCATAACTGTCAGGTCATGGCAGGAGCATGGAGGTTGCGCTGCATGTAGGGGCCTCGCAGGGAGGCGAGTTTCATTGGGCCATTCTAACCTACCCCACATCCCCTTCATCAGCAGCAGTGTGCTATTTTGAAACATCCCTTGCCAGGGAAATGCACAGAGGCTACAAGGAAAGGGATGATCATGGATTGTGTGCCAATGATTTTCAGAGTGCCCGAGCATCATTGGGATCCCAATCCGACCCTTGTCCGTAGCATTTTCTTTCTGTCAAATGAGGAAATGTCATCAGGTAGTTACAGTCAGACCGCTAAATACTACTAGAAACACACATTTGACGTTGGAACAGGAATGCCCATAATCCGAGTTATGTATGTATCACTAAGTGAATGCATGAGTCCACAACAACACATAACAAAACTTCACAGGGAAACCGAACTCCAATGTACTCACAAAAGTATGTCCACTGAGACAAAATCACTAGCACTATGCCCGCACCTACATGCATCTGTTACACAGGCAAAACCTAAGATCTGAAACGCATACAAAGACAACTTCATCTCATGTCATAGGAAGTGACATTGCAGGAAGTGACATCATTCCTCCATATTACTTTGCCATTTCCCAAACGCCCTAGAAGAAGTAAATGGTTTACTCTGGATAGCTGCCAAAGAAAATACAACATGTATAAATCACACAGGAAAGTGAAGTCAAAATCAATAGCTGATCTACCAAGTAGCAAGCTTATACATCCACCCAATAAGATGGTTAACCTAGGCCTACATTACTATGTCACACCTCACTTTACCTGATGCACAAGTTGTTGACAGATCCATACATGTCTACAAACAACAAATTGACTACTACAGTCAATGATACCTCATTTGTGTGGGTGTCCAATGCAGAATTGGCTAAAACCATATATTTTTTAAAATGTAGCGCTTAGAATTCTCGGCGCTATTCCTTTAATCCCTATGTTTTGGGCTCTTCCCAGTCACAGGCCCTTGCCCCACCCACATAAGTGAGATATCATTTTACTCTGGAGACTGAGGGGAATGCTGTGTGGTAGGACATTTGTGCCGGCACGGTGATTCCACACAAAAACATGTGGAAAATGTAGTTTTTTCAGCTAAATTTGAGGTTTGCAGGGGATTTTGGGTAGGAAAAGGTTGGGGGATCCACGCAAGCCATACCTCACTGGACTCCCCCTGGTGTCTCTAGTTTTCACAAATGTGTGGATTTGGTAGTTTCCCAAGATGGCCGCCGAGCCCGGGGCCAAAAACCCAGGTGATCCCCCTTGCAAAACAAGGTTGTTTTGTGATAGGTAATTTTGATGTCTCCTCAATACGTTTTGGGCCCTTGCCTGTCGCGGGCTCTTGACCCACTCACGCGAGTGAGGTACCATTTTTATCGGGAGACCTGGGAGAATGATGGGTGGTAGGAAATTTGTGGATCCACGTAGATTCCAGAACTTTCCCACACAGAAATTTGAGAAAAATTTGATTTTTTCAGCTAAATTTGAGGTTTGCAGGGCATCCTGAGTAGGAAAACGTTGGGGGATCCACACAAGCCATACCTCGCTGGACTCCCCCAGGTGTCTAGTTTTCAGAAATGTGTGGGTTTGGTAGGTTTCCCAAGATGGCCACCGAGCGCGGGGCCAAAAACCCAGGTGACTCCCCTTGCAAAACCAGGTTGTTTTGTGATAGGTCATTTTGATGTCTCCTCAATACGTTTTGGGTCCTTGACTGTCGCGGGTACTTGACCCACCCACGCGAGTGAGGTACCATTTTTATCGGGAGACCTGGGGACACGCTGGGTGGTAGGAAATTTGTGGATCCATGCAGATTCCTGAACTTTCCCACACAGAAATTTGAGAACATTTTTATTTTTTTCAGCTAAATTTGAGGTTTGCAGGGGATTCTGGGTAGAAAAACTTTCGGGGGTCCACGCAAGCCATACCTCGCTGGACTCCCCTGGGTGTCTAGTTTTCAGAAATGTGTGGGTTTGGTAGGTTTCCCAAGATGGCTGCCGAGCCTGGGGCCAAAAACTCTTTGGACCCCCTTGCAAAACCAGGTTGTTTTTGTGAAAGGTAATTTTGATATCTCCTCAATAAGTTTTGGGCCCTTGCCTGTTGCTGGCACTAGGCCAACCCACACAAGTGAGGTACCATTTTTCTCGGAAGACTTTGGGGAATGCATGGTGGGTGGAATTTTGTGGATCCACGCAGATTCCAGAACTTTCCACCACAGAAATGTGAGGAAAATGTATTTTTTTGACAAATTTTGAGGTTTGCAAGGGATTCTGGGTAACAGTACCTGGTGAGAGCCAGACCAGTCACCCCATCCTGGATTTCCCTGGGTGTCTAGTTTTCAAAAATGTATAGGTTTGCTAGGTTTCCCTAGGTGCCGGCAGAGCTAGGGTTCAAAATCTATAGCAAGGCACTCTGCAAAAAAAGGGTCTGTTTTCACTGTGAAAATGTGGTGTGTCTACGTTGCGTTTTGGGCCATTTCCTGTCGCGGGCACTAGGCCTACCCACACAAGTGAGGTACCATTTTTCTCGGAAGACTTTGGGGAATGTGCGGTGGGTGGAATTTTGTGGATCCACGCAGATCCCACAACTTTCCATCACAGAAATGTGAGGAAAATGTGTTTTTTTAAAACTAATTTTGAGGTTTGCATGGGATTCTGGGTAACAGAACCTGGTGAGAGGCACACAAGTCACTGCATCCTGGATTCCCCTTGGTGTCTAGTTTTCAAAAATGTACAGGTTTGCTAGGTTTCCCTATGTGCCGGTTGCGCTATGGCCCAAAATCCGCAGGTAGGCACATTGCTAAAAACAAGGCTGTGCCTAGTGGGCTTTCTGCTGCCCTGGGGGGAATCGGGGGGGGGGGGGTTTGCCCCGATATGCCCCCAAGGGGGACAGAAAGACTGTGGCTATTAGTTTGTAGGGTGGGGGCATTGGTATGCCCATTATGGGCAGCCCCCACCCCATGCATAAAAAAAGCCAGCGTAATCGCTGGTGCCTAGTGTGCTCTCTGACGCCCCCTGGGGGGCAGATCAGAGGCTACTGCCCCAATCTGTCTCCTGGGGGGGCAGAAAGACTGTGGAATTCTTTGGGGCGTGGTGGGGCATTGGCATGCCCATTCTGAGCAGCCCACACCCCTAAATTAAAAAGAAAATATTCCCTGATGCCTATTGGTCTTTCTGCCCCCCCGGGATGCAGATAAGGGGCTACTGCCCCTATCTGCCTCCCGGGGGGAGAAAGACTGTGGCATTTTGTGGGGGGGTAGGGGCATTGGCATACCCATTCTGGGCAGCCCCCACCCCGAACTTTGGAAAAAAAATCCCTGGTGCCTAGTGGGCTTTCTGCCCCCACCGGGGGGGCAGATAAGGGGCTATTGCCCCATTAGCCTCCCAGGGGGGGCAGAAAGACTGTACCATTTTTTTTGGGTGGGGGCATTGGCATGCCCATCCTGGGCAGCCCCCACCCCTACGTACAAAAAAACCCTGGTGCCTAGTGGGCTTTCTGCCCCCCCCGCCCGGGGGCAGATCAGGGGATATTGCCCCATCTGCCTCCTGGGAGGGGCAGAAAGTCTTTTGCCTACTTTGGGGGGGTAGGGTGGGGGCATTGGGATGCCCATTCTGGGCAGCCCCCAACCCTGGCCTATGGAAAAATAATCCCTGGTCTAGGGTGCTTTCTGCCCCCCTGGGGGGGGCAGATTGGGGGCTACTGCCCCATCTGCTCCCCAGTGGGGCAGAAAGACTGTTTGTGCCCAAAATGTATGGGGGGAGCAAAGGCCCTTGCCCAAGGGGCCGCTCCCCCCTCCCTGGTTCTAATGGGTGGATCAAATACAACAAAAATCCTTGGGTCTAAGTTATCTGAACAAACCAGACAAACATACACACAGGCACTATCACAAAACCTAACTGGGGGAAAAGATCCCTTTAGGAAGAAATCCCTCACCCACCTATGGTGGCATGCTTCATCATTTGGGACTCTCCTCCCAGAGGAAAAACCTAGTTCCTCTGAGGGCTACAACCCCCTCACTGAGAGGGAGGAGCTCAGGGATGTTTTTCAACTGCTCTAGCTGGATCTGCTAGATCCTCCCAATGAGACTGCTAGTGTGAGTGAGAAAGCAGCGCAAAAGAATTAAAGTGAGTGAAGTGATATTAAAACTGGCAAGAGAGAACCAAGCATAAGCTTTATTCAGGAGTTCTCGCTGTCAGGATTAAAAAACAGTGCACCTGCGGTATGGATTTAAACCGCACGTGTCAAGTGGTAAGTTATGGTCGACATGTTTCAGCCATGTGGCCCCCAACTCGGACCAGGCTTTCTTCAGGACCACTAAGATGCTGCTGCTAAGTGAATTGTGTGAAAAAAAAAAAAGAATATTAAAAACTTTTAGTTAAACACCCGGAACCAGAAATACTTGCGGTTCCTGTTCTACGTACGGTACCCGTACCTAGTGAAAATAAATAAGAGACAATATAGGCCTTAAACAAAACAACGCAAAAAACATCAGATAACAAGGCAGTGAGGAAGGATCAGAGTGCCTCCTCCTGCATATTGCACCACAAAAGTGTCTGCACAAAAACAATGTCATGCTTACCCGTAACGACTGGGTACGTTGCAGACCTCAACCTGGCAACAGCTCAGAGGGGAGGCACCGCTCTATGGAGGAACAGTATGTACAGTGTGCTAATGTCAGCTAAGAACACACAAAATATCAAACACACTAACACGGTTAAAGCATATAAATACCAAATTTAGTCGTAAGAGCACCAGACTCAATAAAAAACAGCATGTATGCAATGATACCACATGTCCCCTTGTGTGATTCAAACGGGGTGCACTAATATGTGTCACAATCTATGGTATATTAAAAACAGGGACAGCCTCTATACAGTATTTGTCATAGAAGAGGACTGAACTATCAGAATTAGAAAATCTTATTCTACGGGGAAGGAAAACAACCCCAGTCATGTCTCACATAATAAATGAACATCCCTATCATATTACACAAGTGTAGAATTGTTTGGCTGCTAGGTTATTGAGAAAAGACCAGGCTACAACTTGGCCTCTAGCACAGCTTACACGTATTGCATGAATGCCGAGATGAGGGGGTTTGCAACAAATGGCTATCTTGGACACACTAGACAAAACTGTGATGTCAATGGACGGCTGCATAGTTGTAAAACAGCAAGAAAACAGTTCATAGAGCCTCTATGCCACTAGTGCCTATCACATGGATTCTGAATGAAGTGAAGGGGCACTAACTCCAAAGGCAGGGAAAGGCGCGAGCACATAAAGATGATGTACGCATCAGTCAGCACCTCATCAAATAATGGGAGGGCAAACAACATGTCACTTACCTCTCCGTCGGTACCCCGGTCGGGTGGAGACTGTCGCGGGAGGTAAGTGCGCTGGTGACTGAGTGCTTCTTAAATACTGAAATAAGAGCGCGCTACCGACAGCCAGCGCTAATCGGCAAACCTTCGCACATGCGCGATGTCATCAGACGCTATTCCTACGCGCATGTGTGTTATGAGTCAAAAAACCTGGGGAATGTAGTTTCAAGCAGTACGGGTTTGCTGTGCATGCACGAGCCTATCTGGAGCGTCCTTGTTGTTACGGCGCGCTGGATAGCCATACTCAAATCTTATTTGTGTAAATATTTTTTAAATATTTTATACAGCTCCAGACATCGTGCCATCTTCATAAAAAAGCAGCGCTACGGGGAAAATCCCTTAGAGCATGCGTTTTGATTTAATCATAAGGTTGTCCTTGAGGCATAGTTAACATAAATACCATGAACCACCAGTTATATGCCTAGTGTTTTACCATATTGTTGTGAATGACTCTACCCTATGCTTTGTGCACAAAGCATTTAGAGAGCGACCCATGGAATATCATCATTCAATCCCTCTTCAGCTGTGTTGAGCCTGTGTACCCAACGCTGTTCACGCCTAAAGAGATATGTAGAGACGTCAGTTAAGTGTGCAGGAATGGCAGGTTTCTCCAAAACTATCCACTTCAGGTCTTCAGGGGAATGATTCTTTTCTAAAAAATGGCTTGTGAGTTTTGTGGCAGTTTTCTTGCAGCGGATGGTGCTTCTGTGTTCTAAAATGCGGATTTTCACCTTCCGAGTAGTCATGCCCACGTACCGTAAGGCACATGGACAAGTGATCAAGTATATGAGCCTGTCACTATTACAGTTCGTGTGTTTGGAAAGAATCCAAGGTTGTGCAGTTCCAATGTCAACAGACATTGTATGTTCTGTAAGTGGACAGGCCGCACACATACCACAAGGAAAATGCCCCCTGACCTCAGGTAAGTGCCAGAGAGTATTCTGCTTGCTTGGTTTCATGGTGTGTGGTCGCGTATGCACCAATTGGTCTTTGATATTTGTGCTGCGTTTAAAAGCGAACAGCGGTCGAGGTAGGGCAGTGTCGCCAATGTTCAGAATCTTCCAATTGGAGAGGATGCTCTTTTTGATTTTATTAGAGAAACTGCAAAAGGTGTTGACACATGTGAGTCTTGAATTGGCTTCCTTGGGTTCGCTTTGTTCAATAAGAGCTTCCCGGTTGTTATTGGCTGCAAGTTTCATCGACCTCTTGATCAGTTGCTTCGGGTAACTCCTGGCTCCAAGCTGGCGGGCCAGATCATGGGCATGTACCTGATATTTGGAGGTGGTCGAGCAATTCCTTTTGATTCGTAAGAACTGCCCAAAAGGGAGATTATCCCTCAGGGCTTTAGGATGGTAGCTCTTGTATGATAAGAGCGAGTTCCTGGAAATGGGCTTCCTGTACAGTTCAGTGCATAAACCCCCATCAGTGGGGGAAATCAAAACGTCTAGAAATGGTAACTTGCTGTTACTGTATTCACAGGTAAACCTCAAAAAATAATTGCGGGTGTTGAGCCACCCCTTGATTGCCATGATGGTAAGTGGAGGGCCTCTCCAGATAACAAAGACGTCGTCAATGTAGCGTTTCCAGAACAATATGTGGTCTTTGTATGGATTGCCCTCATTGAAAATATGGTCCTGTTCAAAGAGGTGCACATACAGATTCGCCAGACTAGGGGCAAAAACGCTGCCCATTGAAGTGCCTGATATTTGTAGAAATAACTGGTCTTCAAATTGAAAGAAATTTTCTTTTATGGCCAGTCGGGCACAATTCATGATAAAATGGACAGGGGTGATGGTATCCATGTCCCGATTCTCCAACAGTGTCTGTATGGCCGCAAGTGTCTCGTCTTGGGGAATGCAGGTGTACAAAGACTCCACATCAAAGGACACCAAATAATCTCTAGTAGCATCAAAAGGTGTATCTCCCACCAGGCGGAGAATGTCCTTCGTATCCTTAAGGTATGTGGGCATCTCCATCACAAGAGGCCGAAGGAAATGATCCATGAACGTAGATAATGGTTCCAGCAGGGATCCTAATCCAGAGATAATGGGACGACCAGGTGGTGGTCTCTGCTCCTTGTGTACTTTGGGCAGGACGTAAAAATAAGGAATCACTGGATGGATCTTAACCAAGAAGGATGCTTCTTGCGTAGTGATCCAATTGTTCAACCTAGCCTCATCAACAAGAGTCTTTATTTCAATCTGAAGTCTCTTGGTGGGATCTGTTTTCAACGGTTGGTAAAAGCGGGTGTTGTTAAGTAGTTTGAGACATTCCGCGCGATAAGTTGAAGTATCCAACAGGACGATGGCACCGCCCTTATCCGCCGGTTTGATTGTGATCGTGGTGTCACTTGCCAGTGTCCTCATGGCACATTTTTCTCGTTGGGTTAGATTCTGGTATTGTCTTTCGTTGCCTCTGCAGATAGTATCAATCTGTGTCAAAACAGCTTTCTCAAAAGTCAAAACCTGGGGAGGTATCTGATAAATCGGAGGGTTGAAGGTAGATTTATTTTTCAACCCAGTGTTGGTACCAGTTTCTTCAATGGGATCCTGAACTCGATCTCTAAAAAAAAAGTTCAGGCGGATTTTGCGAAAGAATTGAAACAATTCTTGCTTCAATAAAAACGTATCACCTCTATTTGAGGGTACAAAACCCAGTCCTTTGTTCAGCAACGTCTGTTCATCCGTGCTCAGTTCTCGGCTGCTTAGATTCATGACTATAGAGTCTCGTTGCTGGTCCCTGCCTGAGCTTCCGTGATGCTCCGTGTTGTCCTCGTCGATGACGGAGGGCCCCAATGTACTTGGGCCTGTTGGTTCCGACGTTTTCCTCTGGATCTTCCTCGGCCATATCCTAAAAAAGGCTGGTTTGGGAAAAATTGAGGTTGTGCTTGGTAAGGAAAAGTTTGCCCTTGAGGTTGAAGATTTGAATATCCAAAAGGTACAGGAGGCCACCACTGAGGCGGAGGAGGGGGAGGACCACCTCGAAAACCCCTCCAGTTACCTCTGTTCCTACGGAACATACCTCTACTTGTAAGATCTTCAGAGGTGGAATTATCTGAATCGCTGGACCATCCTTCACTTCCTGAGGTGGAATAGTTTGAACCGTATTGCCTCCCTTGGCGATTGAATTGTGCTGGAACATAGGTCTCACTAGTGTAAGGATATACCTTCTCCATTGAGTGGAGAGGTGTGGTGCAGCGGCCAGTGCAGCTGACTTCGGAGCACAGGGTTCACGGTTCGATCCCCGGCTCCGGCGGCAGCTCAGCTCAGCACCATGTGTCTCTGGGCAATAGCTCACTTAATTTCCACTACGGCCCCCAGCGCCTTGAGACCCGTAAGGGTGAGTAGCTGCGCTATATAAAAACGGACTTATTTACATTTTACATTGAGAAGCGTGCCGAGTCCTTCTTGAATTTAGTGATTTTAGTTGCCAAGATCGAGTCTTTGAACTCTCTGTTAGTCTTGTTGGTTTCTTCTGCTTGTTTTTTATACAGAGTCGTTGATATCACCACCTTGATCTGAGACTCCAAGGTCTGGATTTCAATAAGAATAGTATCCGCAATCCGCTTGGCAGTATTAATAATCAAGATAAGCCAGTCGCGGGTACAGCGCCAGGCTACAAGAGACCAATCCTTCAGAAAGATTTTATCATCAAGGAAGAGACGAGGAGAGTTGGTAACTATTAAGCCGGTGGGGGCACAATTCCCCCTCAAATATTCCGTCATAATGGCTCCATGAATATAGATACGAGAGTGTGATTTCTTAAGGAGTAACAGTTTAGACCAGTCATCTCCTGCTGTTGAGGGGCCACCCTGGAATGTGTCTATTATACTAGGCGTGGATAAAATGGATTGTGCTGCAGTGTCATCAAAGGCTAAACCTAGTCTTTTTGCCATTGTCGTGGGTAGCTGTGTTTTAGAGCTGGGATTATGAATAGAAAAATGGTGCTACTGCCTTAACACGAATTGGTGAAAATACATAGAATCCTGTTTGGAAACTGAATGAATATGGACCCGCAGCCTAGGCTGCTCTAGAGTACTAAACAAATACAATGGATGGAGGGTCCTAGGGAAACATTTTTAGAGACCTACAAAGGATTACATCCCCAAACTATCAATCAAACACAACAAAAATCCTTGGGTCTAAGTTATCTGAACAAACCAGACAAACATACACAAAGGCACTATCACAAAACCTAACTGGGGGAAAAGATCCCTTTAGGAAGAAATCCCTCACCCACCTATGGTGGCATGCTTCATCATTTGGGACTCTCCTCCCAGAGGAAAAACCTAGTTCCTCTGAGGGCTACAACCCCCTCACTGAGAGGGAGGAGCTCAGGGATGTTTTTCAACTGCTCTAGCTGGATCTGCTAGATCCTCCCAATGAGACTGCTAGTGTGAGTGAGAAAGCAGCGCAAAAGAATTAAAGTGAGTGAAGTGATATTAAAACTGGCTAGAGAGAACCAAGCATAAGCTTTATTCAGGAGTTCTCGCTGTCAGGATTAAAAAACAGTGCACCTGCGATATGGATTTAAACCGCACATGTCAAGTGGTAAGTTATGGTCGACATGTTTCAGCCATGTGGCCCCCAACTCGGACCAGGCTTTCTTCAGGACCACTAAGATGCTGCTGCTAAGTGAATTGTGTGAAGAAAAAAAAAAAGAATATTAAAAACTTTTAGTTAAACACCCAGAACCAGAAATACTTGCGGTTCCTGTTCTACGGAAGGTACCCGTACCTAATGAAAATAAATAAGAGACAATATAGGCCTTAAACAAAACAACGCAAAAAACATCAGATAACAAGGCAGTGAGGAAGGATCAGAGTGCCTCCTCCTGCATATTGCACCACAAAAGTGTCTGCACAAAAACAATGTCATGCTTACCCGTAACGACTGGGTACGTTGCAGACCTCAACCTGGCAACAGCTCAGAGGGGAGGCACAGCTCTATGGAGGAACAGTATGTACAGTGTGCTAATGTCAGCTAAGAACACACAAAATATCAAACACACTAACACGGTTAAAGCATATAAATACCAAATTTAGTCGTAAGAGCACCAGACTCAATAAAAAACAGCATGTATGCAATGATACCACATGTCCCCTTGTGTGATTCAAACGGGGTGCACTAATATGTGTCACATTCTATGGTATATTAAAAACAGGGACAGCCTCTATACAGTATTTGTCATAGAAGAGGACTGTACTATCAGAATTAGAAAATCTTATTCTACGGGGAAGGAAAACAACCCCAGTCATGTCTCACATAATAAATGAACATCCCTATCATATTACACAAGTGTAGAATATTCCATGGGTCGCTCTCTAAATGCTTTGTGCATAGGGTAGAGTCATTCACAACAATATGGTAAAACACTAGGCATATAACTGGTGGTTCATGGTATTTATGTTAACTATGCCTCAAGGACAACCTTATGATTAAATCAAAACGCATGCTCTAAGGGATTTTCCCCGTAGCGCTGCTTTTTTATGAAGATGGCACGATGTCTGGAGCTGTGTAAAATATTTAAAAAATATTTACACAAATAAGATTTGAGTATGGCTATCCAGCGCGCCGTAACAACAAGGACGCTCCAGATAGGCTCGTGCATGCACAGCAAACCCGTACTGCTTGAAACTACATTCCCCAGGTTTTTTGATCTCATAACACACATGCGCGTAGGAATAGCGTCTGATGACATCGCGCATGTGCGAAGGTTTGCCGATTAGCGCTGGCTGTCGGTAGCGCGCTCTTATTTCAGTATTTAAGAAGCACTCAGTCACCAGCGCACTTACCTCCCGCGACAGTCTCCACCCGACCGGGGTACCGACAGAGAGGTAAGTGACATGTTGTTTGCCCTCCCATTATTTGATGAGGTGCTGACTGATGCGTACATCATCTTTATGTGCTCGCGCCTTTCCCTGCCTTTGGAGTTAGTGCCCCTTCACTTCATTCAGAATCCATGTGATATGCACTAGTGGCATAGAGGCTCTATGAATTGTTTTCTTGCTGTTTTACAACTATGCAGCCGTCCATTGACATCACAGTTTTGTCTAGTGTGTCCAAGATAGCCATTTGTTGCAAACCCCCTCATCTCGGCATTCATGCAATACGCGTAAGCTGTGCTAGAGGCCAAGTTGTAGCCTGGTCTTTTCTCAATAACCTAGCAGCCAAACAATTCTACACTTGTGTAATATGATAGGGATGTTCATTTATTATGTGAGACATGACTGGGGTTGTTTTCCTTCCCCGTAGAATAAGATTTTCTAATTCTGATAGTTCAGTCCTCTTCTATGACAAATACTGTATAGAGGCTGTCCCTGTTTTTAATATACCATAGATTGTGACACCTATTAGTGCACCCTGTTTGAATCACACAAGGGGACATGTGGTATCATTGCATACATGCTGTTTTTTATTGAATCTGGTGCTCTTTCGACTAAATTTGGTATTTATATGCTTTAACCGTGTTAGTGTGTTTGATATTTTGTGTGTTCTTAGCTGACATTAGCACACTGTACATACTGTTCCTCCATAGAGCGGTGCCTCCCCTCTGAGCTGTTGCCAGGTTGAGGTCTGCAACGTACCCAGTCGTTACGGGTAAGCATGACATTGTTTTTGTGCAGACACTTTTGTGGTGCAATATGCAGGAGGAGGCACTCTGATCCTTCCTCACTGCCTTGTTATCTGATGTTTTTTGCGTTGTTTTGTTTAAGGCCTATATTGTCTCTTATTTATTTTCATTAGGTACGGGTACCTTCCGTAGAACAGGAACCGCAAGTATTTCTGGTTCCGGGTGTTTAACTAAAAGTTTTTAATATTCTTTTTTTTTTTCACACAATTCACTTAGCAGCAGCATCTTAGTGGTCCTGAAGAAAGCCTGGTCCGAGTTGGGGGCCACATGGCTGAAACATGTCGACCATAACTTACCACTTGACACGTGCGGTTTAAATCCATATCACAGGTGCACTGTTTTTTAATCCTGACAGCGAGAACTCCTGATGCTTGGTTCTCTCTAGCCAGTTTTAATATCACTTCACTCACTTTAATTCTTTTGCGCTGCTTTCTCACTCACACTAAGAGATCGCACTCTGATCCTTCCTCACTGCCTTGTTATCTGATGTTTTTTGCGTTGTTTTGTTTAAGGCCTATATTGTCTCTTATTTATTTTCATTAGGTACGGGTACCTTCCGTAGAACAGGAACCGCAAGTATTTCTGGTTCCGGGTGTTTAACTAAAAGTTTTTAATATTCTTTTTTTTTCACACAATTCACTTAGCAGCAGCATCTTAGTGGTCCTGAAGAAAGCCTGGTCCGAGTTGGGGGCCACATGGCTGAAACATGTCGACCATAACTTACCACTTGACACGTGCGGTTTAAATCCATATCGCAGGTGCACTGTTTTTTAATCCTGACAGCGAGAACTCCTGAATAAAGCTTATGCTTGGTTCTCTCTAGCCAGTTTTAATATCACTTCACTCACTTTAATTCTTTTGCGCTGCTTTCTCACTCACACTAAGAGATCGCCCTGAATAAAGCTTATGCTTGGTTCTCTCTAGCCAGTTTTAATATCACTTCACTCACTTTAATTCTTTTGCGCTGCTTTCTCACTCACACTAAGAGATCGCCCTCCTGGGGTGATCTCCAAGGAGAAATCCACTAGGGAAGGGTACCATTGGAAAGGGAATATTCTCCCCTTTCCAACGATACCTCTCCAATCTGTTTCGATGCTCGGGGGGCTGAGATAGCCCCACAAGCACTGAAACTAAGTTTCAGTTTCGTTTTCATTGCAATGACGATTGCGCGCCATGCGTGCGATCATCATTGCAAGGAAATCCAAAAATAGGCCTGGGGAGGTTGGGGAAGCTCTTCCCCACCTCCCCAGGCAAAAAAAAATGGGAAATCCCTCTGCTGTCTGTAGCAGAATGATTTTCTGAGCATGTGCTCATGGCGGAATAGTTCCGTCATGAGTACAGGAGCACTGGTGCTCATGACGGAACCATTCCGTCTCATGACGGAACCATTCCGTCATGAGCACCCAAAGGTTTAAAGGAAGACTAGGGACAGTGATTATCCAGAACGAATAATCAAGAAAACCTACAAGAGAGCCACCAACCAAAATAGAGAGGGCCTCTTAGAACAAACCATAAGAGCTCAGAACGCAATTCTCCTGACTTGTGTGACCACCTGCAATACCATCTCCATGAGGTAAAGAAAGTAATAAACAAGAACTGGCGCATACTGCTGTCTGGGAATTTGAGCTGGGAAAAACCCCTCTTCTCTTTCAAAAATCAAGAAGTATAAAGGACACGCTAGTAAGAAGCAGACCCCTCACTCCGACTTCGGATGCTGAAAGAACCACATTGAGGAGTCTGTGGGGTATACCAGAAGTAACGGGACACCACCCATGTGGCAACTGCAATATCTCCCATCTAACCAAGACTACAAGAACACTACACTTAGAACCTGAAAAGGTATGGACACGAAGGAAGCATACCAACTGCAATTCGACAGGAGTAGTCTATATGATCACCTGTACATGTGGACTACGTTACGTGAGGATGACTACAAGGAAGGTAAAGACACGGATAAATGAACACAAAAGCAACATCAGGTGCAAAAGGAACACAACGAAATTAACAGACCATTTCATCAACCAAGGACACACCCCAAATGATGTGACCTCTGTGTTAATAGAACAATTGAGCAATGGAGACAAGATCGAAAACCGCCTGTTTGAAAAAGATCAATGCTGGATCTACAGTATGTCAACACACAAGACAGGTCTGAATGATAATATCCCCTAGTACAGTAACCTACAGAAATAACCAGTATGTGTTAAACACAGGAATAATCAACAGATACATGATTATCATTTCTAAAACACACCCAAACAGGTAACCATCCAATCCCACATGTCCTTACAACATAGACTCTAATCAGTTCAGTGAATAGAACCAAAAAAATCTGTATAGAATTTCAGAACAATATACCGATAAAGAAAAGGGAAGTGGGATTTACTGTACAGAAAAACCAAATCTCTCATCGATCATAGAATGAGAATACTAGCCATCACCGCCGACAACCAATAATGATCATAAAACCCAGTATTATCGTACGAGGAAGAGAACTATGACTAAATAGAGTCCTGAAACAAAACCAAAACTTTGAGGAATAACAAAGAACGAAGAAGGGTCATGATAGGATGACCCTACCCTAACACTACATAGTCTGAATAAGTATCATACCTGTTCCGATACGAACCAGAAAAATTAAGGAGCGCCTGCAATCTTCATGGGTCCAACACTGATCTGAAGCTTTTTGGGATATCACAATGAAGTAAATAAGGATTGTCAAGGTGATCCATTGCAGCGTACCTTGGACATCTTCAGACTTGGAAATAATTGAATTGAACCTGTGAACCAGAAGGCTTGAGGAGTGTCTACATATGGCACAAGTCTGATCTACATTTGGGACTAGCTGCAAAACAGTCCAGTCTGATGTGGAATTACTCAGAGACTGGCTTCTGGGCCTCATGTAGAGAAACCATGTACCTTAGTTCTGAAGGCATTTTTGAAAGGCCTGAACAACCCTTGGAAACAGTCAAGGTGAACACATAATAGACGATTATTGTTTGATTCATTCCTTCATCTACAAAGACTTATTTGGCAGAATGAAAGGCCAACACTTACTCACCACCCTCATGAACCATTGTGGATTGGTCATGAAATACAATTTTGGGCCTGGCAGTCATTGCCGTGATCGACAGAGGTCTCATACATTTTTCCATCTGACTACTACTACCAGGAACCTCTATATGGGATTACAATGGCAGTGGCGGGGCTCCGTGGAGAGCGGGACCACGCCTGCGTGAGGTGTGTTGGCCGTACCCGATGTGGAGCTGGTCCCATTCCAACACGGGACTATGCCCACATGGAGGGTGGACGACCGCCCATGTGGGAAGTGGTCAAGCGCGATGAGACCCCGCCTCACCAGGAAGTCAGACCAGTCCCGATCTCGGGCCGTCCATGAAGGCGGGAACCACCATTCCTCATTTAACGGCAGCAGAAATTGAACTACCTTGGATACGGAGATGCAAGGACCGCTCTAGGTGCTATGGACGGTGAGGCGATAAATCAAAGTAAGTGACATGGGGTAAGCCTGATCCGGGAAGACAAGTTCCATATTGTGGTGGTCCAGAGGTCAGTTAACTGCGAAGTTATGAAATCCTCTTTTCCTGGCTCATTGCAGAATGTTGATAACAGAAGCCCTCGTCCTAAGCAGTATCCCATGAAGAATTACACTACGATTAATAACGGTAGTGTATTGGCCATATCACACAGTGTCTGAACCCCGGGCACATTTCAAATTGGATTGGCACTCATGGGCACTCTTGGATCACGATGGCACGGATAATGTATGGGGTTGAGAACACTGCATGCAGAAGGCTTTGCGGTTTGAGATATCTGCACGCATGAATAATGCATGGTCTGCCTCCCTCTTTTTTCTCTTCATTGAAAGGAAGGGGTATTACCTCCAAAAAGAATGCATTGCGGTCTGAGATGTCTGCACGCATGAATGATTCATGGTCTCCCCCCTTTCTCTTAGCTGAAAGAAAGGGGTATGACCTCAAAATGAAGCACAGCTCTTTTTTGCAGTATGTATTTGCATGGGAGCTTTAATGCATCAATACAGACGATTGCAAGTGAATAATTCTACCAATATTCTCACTGAGTGATGTGAGTGTGCAAGTCTTAATGCCACAGGACTGACGATTTAGATTGAAAATTTAAATCCCATCCCGAACTGTGTAGTATGAGTGTGACGATTGCGAGTTAATCAAATAACTCCTTAATAGCATTTGCATCTCCCTTGAAAATTAGTAAATTCTCCTGTCAGCCCATAATATGGGCCATTAAAGATAAATTTGAGCATCTTTCCCTTCGCTACTGAAAAAGTTTCATTGGTGTTCCTTGAATAAAAGACGATTGAAAGGGGCTTTGAGGAACTCATGTTGCAGCCCTGAATTAGTATTTCTACTTATTGATACCTACTGGTCTCTCTTTCTGTTAACTTTTTCCTTCACAGGAAACAATACAAGATTTATTATAGCTGAAAAAAAGTGGGGAGTTTGTAAGTATTTACTACAGACCCCCTCGCTTTGCATGCTTTAGTACACGTGCAAACTCAACAGAAAAAACCTGGTCCTAAAGAAAGCCGCGTTGAACCTCTTGGGCTTTCAAAAGTGGCTGAAACATGTAGACCACATAATAAGACCACATAATAAGGCTATATGGGACCAACTAATTATCCCATGCATATCCATCACTGTTTTTAATATTGACCGGAGACCCCCTTAAAAAACACATTTAAATAAAATACTGTGATACTAAGGATCTCTGGGATCCCCGTGCCAATTTTAAAATCACCACATCACAGTCACGGAATCTCACCGAAAAGAACCAGCTCCACAGTAATCTGGCATTGCAGCACATCCTGGGGGCACTCGGCAATCAGGGTGGGAACCCGATGATGAAGTATGTCACCTACTAGGTAGGTGAGTGAGGGTTTGTTTAAACACCCTGCAGGTTCCAAGCCCTTAGACTACAACAGAAGGGACAGAAGGAAGAAGAATGGAAGTAACAGAATTATAATTAGGTAGATGATCCGTTCTCACTTTGTTTCTTTTGTGTTTTAGCAATGTACAGTGAAGAAATTGCCACATGAATTATGGGTCTCTCCAATCACTCAAGGTGGCCCAAGAGAGATACAGTCACCTTTGTTAAAGTACAAGCTCATAGGCATCATCTAGACTGGGCAGGAGCCTGTCCAATGCATGAGTGGTAAACGTGGCACAGCACAGAATCACTCTGAGTATCTCTTGTACCAGCCAATGGGGTGTTGGTCACTGCACGCGCTGCCAGATCAAGTTCAGGTAGATTGAATCCAGTTAGGAATCATGAAACTTCTACCATGCGTAAGGGGTAAATGTAAAGGCCACAGCAATTCAATGTGAATGATTCATGGATGGTTGCCTGACAACTGTGCATCTGTGGAAGATGATCCATAATCAGCAACATCTGCTGGGTTGTTGTTAAGCAACAGAGGAGGCAGGACACAAGTTGCCCTGACTTATCCCACTCCATGTTCATCACAGCTTGTTATGTTGCAAAATAAAAGCAACCCAGTTGCTCAATCACATTGGTGTGGTGTGTCAGCATGGCTAACATCGCAGCCTGCAACTGTACCGCAGTCTATTGATGACATAGTGATGCCTCTGTCTACAGCAAAGTCCTGAGGAAATTGGCCCAGACAACATACAAGTCCCCATACCGAGCCACTCAGTAATGATTTCAGTGATTGCCACTCAAACAACATAGAAGCAAAAAAATACGTGGAACAGTATTGTGAAAAAGGCCAGTGGCCAGTCCAATAAGAGTCAATGGCTTTGAGGGCCACAAATGTCTTGGCCTTCACTGCTTACCTGCACTTCTCCTACAAAGGGACACCTCCCATAGGAGGGGCGTCTAGGAGGCATGCCAGGCACCAATGGGCCAAAACTAGGGGGGGCTGGTTTGTGTTTTGGGAGGGATGGAATCAGGAGGGTGGTGTGGGTCCCCTGCAGTGGTAGGGTCAGATTGAGGGGGTGGTGGCTCCACTCCTTTGGTTGGATCAGATTGAGGGGAGGCAACTGTAGTGGGAGGGGTAGATTGAGGGGGGATGTGCTGGGCTTCACTAATTTGGGGATTTTAAACTCTTTGATGGTGTGGACAGGAATAGGGAGGGGTTTGGTCTTTTTAGGAGTGAGTTTTTGGGGACTGGGGTACTGGGCTGGGGAAGTATGGATTGCTGGAGGGATTTGTTTTTGGGAGACCGGGGGATTTTCTGATGGGGGCTGATTTGGGGCTTGGTTCCTTCTCAGGAGGGGGGGTGGCAGGTGTAGATGTCTGGTCCGTGGGGGTGAATTTATGCTTCTTGGAAGGGGATTTGTAGGATTTGACAGGGAAGAATCCAATGGGAACAAGATGGGGTGCCTGGGCTGAGGGGGGAACAGGAGAGGCAAGGATAGGGGATGTGAGGCAGAGGGGTCTGAGGTCTGCGGAGTGTCTATGGATGCATGTTGGTTGGCTGGTGGTGTGTCTGTGGGGTGGGTGTGCTGTCTGTCTCATGAGTGTGCATGCGTGTGGGTTTGTCCTTGTGTCTGTGTGTTTGTGTGCTGCATGTGGCTGTTGAGGTGGGTGCATGTGTATGTTTGCGTGTGCTTGGGGCAGGGAGGGTAGTTGGGATGGTGGATGTGGAAGAGGCAGGAGGGGGAGGGACAGCTGGAGCTGGGACACTGCTGCCATCCGGGTGGAGGCCAGAGCCTGATTGGATCTCTGTTGGGCAGACATGTCAGAGTGAATGCCTTCCAGGAATGATACCATTGGTGTCAAATGATTGGTATGCACCTGGAGGACATTCAGCACTACTGTCTGCCCCACAGAGATCTGCCTCAGGATGTCGATGGCCTCCACACTCAGGGCAGCAGGGGAGACAGGAGCAGGGGGTGAGGTGCCTAGCGTGAAGGATACACCTACCCTTCTAGGGGAGCGGCCACAGACAGTGGGATGAGGAGCAGATGGGAGGGTGGAGACATTAGGGGTGGTGGTAGACTCAGATGTAGATGATTCAGTTCCTGGGTCATCCACCACCACATGGGAGTCATCAATGGAGGCAGTTGGTGATCCAACTGATGTCACGTCAGAAGTGCCCTCAGTGAGGCTCCCCTCACCCTCAATGCCACTGGTTCCCTCCTGCTCTGACTCAGCACTGGAACCCCACTTTGGCGAACTGCTTCCCCCTGGTCCGTGGTGCTGCCTCCTCCGCTAGCCGGTGCTGATGCTGTGAAAAAGCTTTAAAAAGATTCACATAAGTCATCTGTATGTACTTGACACAAAGGTATCATCACAAATCGTCACAGATCAACCAAAAACATTATTTGGACTTGTGCCATAACATTTTTATATAGTTCAGTAAATGGTACTTGTCAGTATGCCATTTAACCATTGCTCCTTCACACATGATGTTATCTGCAACATTGGGTGTATCAATAACAATTTCCACAACCACAATGTCAACTACTTCACTATGTAGCAGGTGATGTTTCGTCTTTGGCTCCATACGGTCTTGTGTCATGACATACCTGTCTCATCTCATGCAAGGGAGTTTAGACCTCGCAAATGAAAGAGGATTAACATAAATGATTTGAGACAGGGTATCCATTCTGCAATCCCTAATCATCAAATTGTGAAGCATTGGCTCTGATGTTACAGGTCATACGACTTTATTGTCATACATCAAGCTGGTGTAGTCATTGTATTAGTCACATCACACAGATTACAGTGATTGTGATCATTTGTCCTTTAACGTTGGTCCTTTTCTGTCAGGTCACACATCTGACTCTTATCGTGTAGACACCAAGGTAGTAGGCATAGCTAGGGTGAGAGGCACAAGTCCCACAGCCTTGTTCCATCTATGCACAGTGTCATGAAGATGAGTCAGAATGTTGTGCACATTGGAGACAGCTCACCAGTTTCAGATGTGAACAATGGTCAACACACTTCGAAAACCGATGACTGCATCTCCACAATGCTTCAGGTGGAACACTATGCCACTGGTCCGTCTGGGTGCATTGTGTGTACAGACTATTCTTAATAAACCTTTACTCTTTAAGAGTCCAGTCAACACTGTATACCAATCCTGTCTAAACTGCAGAAGTCCTCATTTGTATGGGACAAGTCTGCATGTCCCTCACTTCTTTTAGGCATAATGCACACTTTGAACAGCATGCATTGCTCTTGTTTACCATCTCATTTTGTAAACTTACACCAAAATGATGCACATTTCACATCTCGGAATCTGACAGTGATGCATCAAAAACATGGTTTACAAAGCCATCAAGTATGAAGAGTTAAGAGCCTTTACACACATGTCAACATTTGTAAAAGTGTATCTAACATCATACCTTACAATTGCAGCCCTGTTTCCAACAGTGACCACCTGTGTTTGCCACTGAATGGCATGTTTTGTCACCGTTAAAGAGTCAGACACAGAGTCAGACATATGGACTCACTCTTTTGAATGGAGAGAATGGAATCTTACACCCAACCATGTGAAAGACCAGTGTGACACATGACCCGATTTAGCAAACCTGTAACTGGCCCATGAGATACATTTGAATTCACTGAGCACCATGGCTGGGACCTAACAGTGCAACACTGAGCATGCAAAACTCACCAAGGCCTCAACATAGATGACACCTGATGTCGAAAAGTATAGCATGGGCTTTACACACTTGAGTGTTCCAATAACAACATACTTCACAGTTTCGTTGAAACCACACTGAGAACAGGTCATCCATTAGTCAATGTGCTGACACATGTGGAGCAATCACATTGCTCCTGAAGGTTATCACATTCACCATGCACATGTTGTTGTAATGCGTTCTGATCACATGAGCATGGCACTACTGTCACTACACTGAATATAACTTCCTCACATGTCCCTGATGAAAGGGGCATAACCAGGCATCTCATAATCCCTGTGCATATGCAACTTTGAAAACCGAACAGTGGTTTTGTGTGTCTTACAACCTATAAAAGGGCAAGCAGGCTAAGATACTACAACATGCATGGGTAAAAAAGATGTCCAACAAGGCACATACTCACCCCCTCCTTGCTGCTGTGTGGCTTTCAGCTTCCCATCCAGGTCAGGGAAGACCACAGCTAGAATGCGAAGCATGTGGGGGGTCAGTGTTCAGTGCCCGCCCCTCTTGCCAGGAGCTGACAGGCCCAGGTGGACTTCTGCGATCTTCTTGGTCCAGCCATGAAGGTCCTGCCAGCGTTTGCACCAGTGACGGACGTGCCGAATTGTGACCTTCTTGCCAGGAGCTGACAGGCCCAGCTGGACGGACTTCTGCGATCTTCTTTGTCCAGCCATGAAGGTCCTGCAGCGCACCTTCCGGGCGATGGTCCTCCACATCTCGTCTTTCTTTTGGGAGTTCACCTGCAAGGATGACATGGTGACAGACCCTTAGTCCACATGCAACATGTTTCTGAGTCAAACACTTGTACACATAGGTCTTGGTCAGATTGTCTACAATGTCTAAGAGGTAGGCAAGTAGCATTATGGCAGTTCTCCTGTGTTCAATGATGACCCCATCCCATGAGAACAGTGATAAGATGTTTACCCCAGTACACACACTTCTACAGCAGTGTACCTGCCCAGAACAGTTATCTACACACTGTCAAATTTAAATAAAACATAGTTTACATGCTTGCCTATGAGATTCCTAATGCTAGTAGTGCATGGCAATTGCACATGTCCAATGAAAATGCAGAGTAATCATCACTCACCTGCTCCTCTGGTTTGCCATAGAGCTGGCTGTACAGTGGCAGGAGGGTGTCCAGCAGGTCTTGGTTCTCCTTCTCGGTGAAAGCTGGGGCCCTGCCAACTGTACGAGCCATAGTAGCTCCCAGGGGATGTGGACACAGCAGCAGAGAGATGGGGAGGTGCAGGAATGATGCAGGTAGTGCAGGCAAGTGAAGTCTCTAGGGAACAGACAGACTTATATCTAATTTGCAGAGGCGGTCTTCATTCCATGCCGCCAAAGCTATTGCTTCGCGTCAGTCGCATTTTCCAAATCGGTCCAATGCATTACATTGCTTGCAGACGACAAGCCTATCGCGACGTTTAAAAACTCATCATCAGACCGCGATTGACTTTGATACATTGGTAATAGGAGGTTACCGAGTCAGTTTACATGCGATGAGGACACGATCCGAAACCTGTGTCTGTCACCATAACAGCCAACTGCCAATGGCTGTGTCCGAATCGGTGAGAATGCGGCTAGCGCATCATTGAATATTCACCCGCGTCTGACACCATAACAACCAACAGCCAATGGCTGTGTCGGAATTGAGTAGGATGCAGCTAGAGCGTCCTTTGAATATTCACCCGCGTCTGTCACCATAAAAACTTTCAGCATATGGCTGTGCCCGGATTGGTGAGGATGCTGCTAGCGCGCACTTTGAATATTCACCCACGTCTGTCATCATACCAACTTGCAGCCTATGGCTCTGTCCGAATCGGGTAGGATGCAGCTCCTGCGTCCTTTCAGTAATCAGTCGGCAGGGCGGACACTTCTGCAATTGATGTATTTTTGCGCATTACATGTGTGGAGGCACTTTTTAAGTTATGAAATGGACCTCACAATAAATATCTCACACTCCCATGAGGAGCTAACCTTGAGGGGCACATGACACACTGATTTTGAGGCTAATACCAACAGGAAAGCAAATTACTCCATTT
Organism: Calotriton arnoldi; assembly: GCA_963921515.1. NCBI lineage: Eukaryota > Metazoa > Chordata > Amphibia > Caudata > Salamandridae > Calotriton > Calotriton arnoldi. The sequence goes on from CAWUFW010011195.1 coordinate 194,277, forward strand.
ACTCCTAGGCTTGGTCACAGTGCCAATGATGTTTTGGGCATGTACAAGTGCATTCTTGACATTTTCACTGCATTTGTGGACTGTGTGACCCAGTGTTCAATCTGTGTGATTTCTGACTGTTAATGTTTTGTGTCTTAGTAAGAGATAATGCATTTACCTTTGAATGAGTAAACTGTGACATTATGCAGTCATGTCAGCTTGTGTTTGTAATGTGATTGACTAGTGTATCTCTGTGTCCCCAACTTAAGTGAATGATGGCATCATATATGCAACTACTTCATAGTTAATGGTGTGAGTATGTGATGTATGTGTATTGCAGACATGACAACATGACAGTGTCCACCCTGTGACAGTAGTGTGCATAATTTACATTGTGAGACACTGTGTGTATTTGGTGTCCACATATATGGCATTACATGATCCGATTGTGTGTAAATTTGAACCATGTAATTGTTATCACAAATCTATATCTTGGCTTATTTGTTGGGGAGTTGTTTAGTATGTGATACTTGCTTTACATGAACGATGACAGACACTAGTGAATTTTTCACTATGGCACTCTAATTGCTGTGTCACCATACCTTGGTAACAGATCTGGCAAGGGTCATAATTCTGTGATATGTGTCTAAGATCAACAGTATTCATTGAAACATGTATTTCCGATGTTCTTAAGTATAATTTGTGTTCATATATCATATTCTGTTTGTCTAAATGCATGTTGGTTTGTACATTGTGAACTCACACAAACTGTGTTTGCATTCTACATATAGGTATCGCAGACGACCACCAGTGTACAGGTCCTTTCCAGACCTGCAGACCATGGAAGAACGTGATACAATAAGGAAATACTGCTTCACAAGGCCAATAATTGAACAGTTGTCTGAGCAGTTGTCACCTCATTTGCAGCCTGGTCGCACATATCTAACTGCACTGACCCCCAAGGTGAAGGTTATGGCAGTGAAGGAAGTGACCAAATACGGGTCACCCGGGACACACAAGACCACCTCTCAGCCTTCCATACCAAATGAAGAGTCAGTCAGACAGTAGAGAATACAAACCAATATCTGTTTATTCAGAGTACGCTCAGAGCGGAGCCCTGTATGCCCAGTCTCTAAGGAGTGCTGCAGAGGGACTGACATCAGCAAGCATAACAATACATTAAATACACTTCGAAACCAATGAAAGCACACTCACCACGGAATTTTCCAGAGAGATGCAGCTGGACAGTAAATTATAAAGGAGTAAGTTTCGATTCTGAGGCCGGGCACACACTATCTACTATTCAAGGTCACTCTGCCTGTGCCAGCCACTAGAAAAGTGGGAGAAGGCTTACATCTAAAAGGAAAGGTATGAGCTAATAAGAACAGTGCATTCATTAGTGTGGCAGAACTCAGCTCCAAAGAAACATAACATAGAGAAGGCCGTTTCTCAGAAATGACAAAGAAGTAGTTTCAATCACGATACAAAATGGCGCCTATACACAAAATGGCGCTGCGAATGCTAACATACGTAAAACAATGCGAAAAAATAATTTTTATTCCAACAGACCCTCCTTTTAGTATGAGCTAAGTAAGTTTGTGTGATAATGAGGAAGACATATAATTCAACAAATCATGAATACATTCTTAGAAGTACTCCATATTCTCAGCTTCAGGAAGGGAAACAGTAAGGAGGGAAGAAGTCTCAAAAATACCCTCATCTATTTTCATGAGGTCTTCGACTTCTTTTTGGATCATGATTGTTGCATTAGTATCATGAATTGGTATTCTCTTAGGAGTGACGAGGGTGGTGCAATAAGAGCAGCATAAGGGAAGACACTGGACTAAAACACAGCAAGAAACCAAAATCACAATTAAATAGATCACATTTTCAAGGATCCAACCCCATCCACCAAATCATGACCAACTCCAATTCCCACTCTTCATCCCTTTCACGTTTTCTAAAATGTGTTGGGTAATATTTTTTTCCATATTAGTTATCCCGACTACACATTGGTCTCCTACTACTGCGCACACACCACCGCTCTTAGCTAAGATGAAATCAACAGCATATCTAGTCTGCTCGGAGTATATTCGCATACTTTCTAATTGGGTGGTGATGTCACGCAGTGCCACTACTGTGGAGTTAGACAGTATCTTCAGTTTACATCCAAAATACTCTCTAGTTTACTCACCCCTGGCCATAGCAGTACCTCCAAAGGTAATAATGGAGGACAGAATGTACCCAAAAGTGATACCATTACTGTAATTATTGACTTCTAAATCTGTCACTCCATTACAGAACTCTGCAGTCAACGTTGTTTTTACCCATCGTATATTTGGCTTACTATACTTACAAGGCACACCTAAAGGGAGCACCATCCCTAGCGCAAAATCATCTATACCGTTATAAACATTTGAGTAAGTACCATTTGACAGAAAATAAAATCCTGAGTGTGCATAAAGTGGACTTTGATAATCTACAGGAGCATATCTAGTGTTCATTCCAAAAGTACTCGGATACTTCTTTTTCACTAAAGACATCGTATTTTGGAACAATATTATTCCAGAACAATTGACATACAAAAATGCGTCAGTACTGTTTACTATCGGACAACATGCGGGATAATAACTGGCTTTTCGGCTAACCATTAAATCTTGGTATTGCCAGCTCACTAAGGTAATGTTCTGCTCTCTCATATACAGATTATCCCAATATGTATTATTGTCACAACCCGGATATCCCTTTCCTCGTGGCTTCCTGTAATATAAACAAGGACCAGGGTGCCCCATTCCAAACTCACCCCTTACCTCTACAAATTGGGCTGGGCGGGTATACGTAAATTGACCAGTGACAATGGGTAAGCAGTCCATAAATTTGTAACGGATTCGGTGGGATAACAAGCTGTACATTCTCTAAAAAAATCTGTTATGTGTGTCTAGAAAAACATTACTCGGGCCGTTCTCTTGGTGCGTATTTTAGGCACAACCTTATGTTTAGTACATGACGGTGCATCCTGATCACATTCCAAAACCCAGGACACCCCACCCAGAATCAATAGCAGTAATATCACAAGAACAATACACAATATCTTCTTCTTTGTAGACCAAAATATACGTATATGAACAGGGGGAATAACTGGCTGCTCTTTGTCAGCAACCATCCTGCCAAAGGGATGCATAGTAAACGATAAAGCAAGGGGGAAGGGGGCCAAAATGCCAGCAAGAAAATGATAGAAGTTCCCAGTGTCCGTCAGAGCCTCACTGGTACAGGCTCCTATTGTTCATCAAAACGTTGGCGCTCATGAGCACCGGCGGTGGGGCTTGCTCTGTCCTAAGCTCGGGTACCCACGTCGACCGGGATAAGGTACACCCAGGGGGATACTTTCAATCTATCCTGTCCAATGTTCGAACAGTGCACAAATCTCACCTCACCCTAAACTAGCAGCTCCGTTGGTACTATAGCAAAGTACACCGTAACTTACACAGTCCATCCCTAACTAATCTGACTTCTTGTTTGTTGCACTGTTCCTCAGCCGAGGGCGCAAATTATACTTAGTAACTCCAAGCACAGAGGGATTAGGGAAAAGGGGCTCCTGGATAGCCCGTATTTCTGGAGGTACTGCTGCATTCAGCACTTCATCATATTCCTCATCCATTTTGGTCCAAGTCAGCCTGGCGTCACTGAAGGGGACAAACTGAGGCACTGTCTCGCACTCAGAATCCCCTACTCCATCCCTCACCCAATGATCATCGGGCAAAGGTAGAGGTATCCTGCGACAATGAGTCGCATGGATCCAATTCTTTCGACCATCAATCTTGACTGCTGTACGTGTAGCCAGGAGGACCTGCTTCGGCCCCTTCCACTGCGGCTCCAAACTCTTCTTTTGCTGAAAATTACGAACAAGTACAAAGTCACCAGGCTGAATATCGTGTCTGGGCCCCTCTGGTGTAGCTGGCAGGGCTTCCTGGACCTGTTGGTGAATAGAACACAAATTTTCAGTTAACTGGCAAAGGTAATCGATCAATAATGGATACTCAATATCAGTAAACTGCTGAGGACGCGGGACACCCCAGACATATGCCGGGCGTCCTAACACGACCTCGTACGGTGACAATACTGTCCTAGAATGTGCTGTTGTTCTTGTCGACAAAAGAACTAATGGTAAAGCATCTGGCCATTGTAACCCTGTTGTCTCCTGAATCTTTTCCAATTTCAGTTTGAGAGTACCATTGTACTTCTCAACCAAACCTGTTGACTGCGGGTGGTTAGCGGCATGAAACTTCTGCTTTATGTGCAAACCATCACAAATTAACTGAATCTCTTTGGCATTAAAATGACTTCCGTTATCACTCCAAATCAAAAGGGGCAAGCCGAAACGAGGAAAGAACTCCTTCAGGAGTACCTTTGCAGTCGTAACGGCTGTATTGTCTTTAGTGGGATAAGCCTCAACCCATTTACTAAAAGCACAGACAACCACCAAAACATACTTCAAGTTATTGCACTGATCTAATTCTATGAAATCCATCTGAAGGACTTCAAAAGGGAAAGTGGGTGGTGCAAAGTTACCGGGTGGGGTAGGGGTACCTTTTCCAGGATTGTGCATCATGCACACCTTACAATATTTCACTAAATGGGCTGCTGTCTTAGAAATAGTATTGTTCTGCCATACAGGGTCTAACAACTTGCAAATACCCTTAGCACTAATAAGGGATGGGCCATGGGCCATCGTGACTACAGGGAGAACTTATGCATCTGGCAACATCCATCTCTGTTTCCCTGACTTGTCAATTCAACATCCCTCATTGTTCAATTGTGCTGTACTTTCTTGCCAAAGTGCTAATTCTTCTACTGTGGCCTCACTTTGTATTTCTTTCAGATTCACAAGTGTATCCTCAAACATGGTAACTTCAGGCACCCACCTAGCGGGATCTGCTACAAACATTCTTTTCATTTTTGTCCGGGCTGTTTCCTTAGCTGTCTGATCTGCAAACGCATTTCCCCTAACCACATCATCAGTAACTTTCCGGTGAGTGCTACACTTCACTAAGGCCACTTTCTTAGGGAGTGTCAAAGCAGACAAAAGCCTCAATATAAGGTGCCCATGTTGAATCTTGGCGCCATGCGAAGTAAGGAACCCTCTCTCAGCCCAGAGTTGCCCAAAATTATGGGCGACTCCAAAGGCGTACGGGCTGTCAGTATAGATATTGACAACCAGTCCCTCACTCAATTCGCAAGCTCTTAACAAGGCATCAAGCTCCGCAGCTTGGGCCGATTGATAGGGAACTCGTGATGTCTCAACCACTGTACGCAGCGTGGTGATCGCATACGCAGCAGTTGTAGTGCCATCTGATAATTTAAAACAAGAGCCATCGACATATAGTTCCCCTTGTGGGTCAGATAAGTGAACATCAGTCAAGTCTACCCATCCCTTCGTCTTTTCTTCCGTCTGGAAGATACATTCATATTTATCAATCTCATCATTCTCAGAAGGGAGGGGCAGTAACCTGGCTGGATTTAGAGTAGCACATATTTTAAGCATGATGTGTTTGGCAAACAAGGTTAATTATTAGCCAGTCAGACATGCACTGGTGAGGTGCTGTGTCTTAGTCTTATTCAAAAGCGTGTCCACAGCATGGGGTACCATGACTATGAGATCAGTATCAAGTACGAGTCCAGCCGATTGTCTGATCGAAACGGCCACAGCAGCGACTGCTCTTAGACAGCTCGGGAGGGTTCTTGCGATTCGGTCAAGAATAGCAGAGAAAAAAGCACACGGCCGTTGCTTATCTCCAAATTTCTGTGTTAAAACAGAAAGCGCGCAACCAGCCATCTCATGGACGAACAATACAAACGACTTGTTATAGTCGGGGGTGCCAAGTACTGGGGCTCAACAAAGTGCAGTTTTTAATTGCTCAAAAAGACTGCTGACATTCAGGCATCCAAGGCAGGGGCTCATGCACGTCTTTAATGGTGAGAGCAAGCAAGGGTTTGATTAGTAGCGAGTAGTTAGGTATCCACTGGCGACAATAGGAAGTGATACCTATAAAAGAGTCCACATCTTTCTGGGTTTGTGGAACGGGTATTTTAACAATGGTACTGATGCGCTCAGGAGTCAATCTCCTACCCTCCTTCGACATTAGGTAACCTAAATAGGTGACCTCCTGTCGACAATATTGAAATTTAGAAAGAAACAACTTATGTCCGTGTCGGGCCAAATGCAACAACAATTTAACTGTACTGTCTTTGCAACCTTGTTCTGTGTCAGAAGCGATGAGTAAGTCATCAACATACTGCACCGATTCATTACCTGAGGGAAGCGATAGGGAATCCAACTGACTCTTTAAAGCTTGACTATAAATACTTGGACTTTCAGCCTAGCCTTGAGGAGCTCGACAGAACCTAACGCTCCTGCCAGCTAGTGTAAACCTGAACAAGTACCTGCTACCCAGATGAATAGGAATACTAAAGAAAGCATTTTTTCGGTCAATGACAGAAAAGAATTTAGCAGTAGAGGGAATCATTGTCAAAAGAGTAGTAATGTCAGGGACCACCGGAAACTGGGGAACCACTATTTTATTAACCTCGCGTAAATCAATCACAAAATGATAGACATATCCTTGATCATCACCTGAAGGTGTCCGTTTAAGAATGGGGAGAATAGGACTATTACAAATATTGGCTGTCGTCGCCTCAACCACTACCTTCTTGATCAAATCCTGAATAATTTACAATAAAGCTCGTTCTCCTGCCTGTGGTATTTTATACTGAGGGATACGTGGCAAAATAGCACTATCCTTAACCTGTATCGAAACTGGTGGTATCTGCAGCAGCCCCACATCGGTATCACCTCTCGCCCACAATGTGGATGGAACATCTGCAAATTCAACAGGAAGAGGTGCATCTTTGGACAAACACTGTTTAGTACGTGCTACATTGGGGCCATTGCCATATAGACACCTGCCGGGGAGCAATAAATGGTAGCATTCAATTTCTTCAACAAATCCAAACCCATCAAATTTTCACCACAATGCGATGTCAGCAAGAATGGCGAATCCACAGTGAAAGGACAAATAGTCACTGCAAGAGGTTTGGAAATGGCGCTTCCAACCAGTACACCAGAAAAACCAACCAACACATTATTATGGCCAGACAGAGCTGCCCCAGGGACCATGTTTCGAGAAACAGAACTTTTTGTCGCACCTGTGTCCACCAAAAATTCCTTAGTTGAACCTTGCAGTTCTGCTGTTAAATAAGGACCGGGCTGGTCTAGAGGTATCAGAACTGGCCCCTCACTCTGACCCTGGCTGTCCTAACTGTAGGACATTCCTGTCACTTCCTCCATGCCATAATCATCATGGTAATACTGTCCATCACAAGGGTCATCAAAGTAATTATTATCAGAATGACCCTGTGAGGCTGCAGCATTCTGAGCCCTATCTGACCCACCTGTTCCATGAGCATGTCCACGAGAACCTCGCCCTCTCGGGACCGCTACCTTCTGCAAAAGCACAGGACAATCACTACGCCAATGTCCCTCCTCTTTACAATACGCACACTGATTCAGACCCAAAGGTGTAGTTGTTGGATGCCTACTAGTGCATAGAAGCTGTCGAGCAGGACCGCCACGTCCTCTCCCATTCCCTCTAAAAGCCTGCAGTAACAACACCTTCATCTTTAAATCCTTATGTCTCTTCTCTGTCCCCTCCTTTTCCTCATTTTTCCTATGCTCATTATATTGTGCCATATTCAAAATAATAGAGGGGGAAGAGGTGGACCAAGTACCCTCAGAAGCCTGCAATCGAGTCTCAATTTCGGGAAGCAAGTTAGGAACAAATCTATTGACAAACAACCGAACACCTCCCTCAAAGGACAAATCCTGTCCACTATAATCCAAAAATGTACCTTCAAACCGGGTAAAGAAATCAGACAAACTCTCATCTTTCTTCTGTCGACAGGCTGACAATTTATCCCAGTCTACCTTTCTCAGCGGAATAAAAGAATGCGTATACATAATTATGTGGCCTGGCAACGCTAAAATTTCCGCTTGAGGCTTATCACCGGGCTTTCTTTCCTGATCCCATTCCTTAATTTGATCCCAAGTACCACCCAACTCCGGAACATGATCTTGAGTATGAACCTGCCTCCAAATATGAACCGGAACAAGAAGACCAAAGAACATTTCAATATCAGCAAGAGTCATCACCGTTGAGGAAGCAGCTTCAGTCAGTTCTTTATAATAGGCAGTAGGATTTTTCCAAGGATCTGGTAAAGGAGTTTTAAGAGATAAAACCTCACTTCTTTTCCACGGAGTTTAAACCCATTGTTCAGAAACCGAGCCGCCACCGCAGCTCGAGTGACATTACCTCACCCATCCGTTACCTATGGTATCTCGGGGTGTTATATAGGATGAACCTCTGTCAACGGAAACTGAGACACTGACCTAGGACTTTTCTCATGCAGTCTTCCCTTATAAGCTATTATTGTCATAACATTGGCAAAGACTTATTCCGGCCCCAGCTCGCTAATATACACTCGATCTCTAATTTCATATAAAACTTGAGGTGCCGCCGCTTCAAAGTGCTGTTGCCAAAGACCAATCTGAGTAGCAGACATGTGTTTGAGGGCATGCTGCTATATAAAATGCTCAAAATCTTTCATAGTCACCCAGACATCCTCTACACTATAAATAGGGTTACGGGCCCATTGTGCTGCCTGATTAGCTATTACCTTTTTCTCTTCATCCCTCACATCAGATTACACTAACGGTCCCATGCGCTCCTTAAACTTCATCCAATCCCTGTTCTCAAATCCACGCACCGGTGTCCTACTACTTACTAATGTCGGAGGATGAAAAACCGCAGTGGGAGAAGCAACAGGCACTATCGTCGCTGGGGGCTGTGTCGTGGGGGAAAGAGCTGGCGAAAGGGACGCTGAGGGAAGAGGTACGGTGGGAGTACTAACAGTCACAGTTCCACAGACAGCAAAGAAACAGAAGGAAGGGGAGGGGGAGGAGGAGGAGCTGAAGCCATAGCCGTCGAAACAACAGCAATAGATGCGGGGACAAAGACAGTGGAAGCAACTGTGACAGGCGGCTGGAGGGCACCGGAACAATGGGATATATTCTTTGTGGGGCATATGGAGGCGGGGGTTGGGTATCTAACAATTCTTCCACAAAAGCATCATCTTCTTCCTGAACCACATACAATTTATCAATATATAATCGAAACCTCCAATCTTCACATTCAACACCCCTTTCCTGTTTCTTCCTATCATATGCTACAGCCTTCTGAGTCAACGTCTGCATTTTTCCTTTCCGGGCCTCTTTTTCTGCCTTCAATCGCCGCTGTCTAGCTACTTACTGCCATGTTCTGAGGGAATCAAACATAGACTGCCTACTTCGTTTCTTAAACAACTGTTCTTGTAAATACTCAATCTTTTGTTCATCAAACGCGCCCATCAACGGCAACTCGGCATTGTGCCGCGTATATTTGTGCCATAATATACTAAACATAATAGGGCCAAGACCATGCTTCACATACATATCAAAATTGGGAGTGCCTTCTGGAGGCGCTGGCTGAGCTTCTTCCAATTGAGCATCTGCAGAACAACAGCGGCAGCGCAAAGAAATCAATTTGCTAACACTAGGCATCTTCAAACATTCACTATTTTGTGCCTCACAAAACAAATGCAAATACTTCTTATCCAAAGATGGCCCTTAGACCACACCAAATACAAACCAAATATAGTACCATATCCACAAAGAACCAAAACAAACTCACCTGATATATGCAGGTCAAATGAATTTATTCTCCACTGCCGACTCTGAAAACCAAGTGGTCAGATCCAAGGGTTTTGCCGCTTAGGACTCCAGTCGGGATGACCACTGGGCGAGGCACCGTCCGGCAGGACAGAAGGGGCAGCTGCGAGTATCAGGAACTCTTCGTGCAGGGATCCCTGATCCGTCCGTCCAACCCAACGATGGCCTGGACCTCCCCCGTCCGCGGAAGGGGAAGGGCCACTCACCCGAAGGAGTCCCTGTTCAGGCACCAACTGAAGGAAGTGACCCCATTCGGGTCACCCGGGTCACACAAGACCACCTCTCAGCCTTCCATACCAAATGAAGAGTAGGTCAGACAGTAGAGAATACAAACCAATATCTGTTTATTCAGAGTATGCTCAGAGCGGAGCCCTGTATGCCCAGGGTCCAAGGAGTGCTGCAGAGGGACTGACATCAGCAAGCATAACGATACATTAAATACACTTCAAAAGCAATGAAAGCACACCCACCATGGAATTTTCCAAAGAGATGCAGCAGGACAGTAAATTATAAAGTAGTAAGTTTCGATTCTGAGGCCAGGCACACACAATCTACTATTCAAGGTCACTCTGCCTGTGCCCGCCACTAGACAAGTGGGAGAAGGCTTACATCTAAAAGGAAAGGTATGCGCTAATAAGAACAGTGCATTCATTAGTGTGGCAGAACTCAGCTCCAAAGAAATACAACCTAGAGAAGGACATTTCTCGGAAATGACGAAGAAGTAGTTTCAATCACGATACAAAATGGCGCCTATACACAAAATGGCGCCGCGAATGCTAACATACGTAAAACAATGCAAAAACATAATTTTTATTCCAACAGCAGCCTTACATTTCTTTGCCACAGGTTCCTTCCAGTATACTGTGGCAATTCTGTTGGAATGTCCCAAGCAATGTTCAGCCATGTACTTCATGATGTGTTGGAGGCATTGCTCCGTTACCTGGACCAGTGCATAAAGTTCCCAACACCAGGAGACTTTTCAGACATCAAGGGGGAATTCTACGCCTTGGGACACATACCCCTTGTCATTGGAGCAATTGATGGAACCCATGTTGCTTTGGTACCACCACAGGCCAATGAACAGGTTTATTGCAACAGGAAGCACTTCCACTCCATCAATGTCCAGTTGGTGTGTTTGTCTGACATGTCCATATGTACACACAGAAGGAAGGGAAGAGAGGTCCAAGGGAAAAGAATATATTTTAAGACCAGCAAAGGTTAGCTCCACAAATTTAAACCATAGCACTGCAGAAAACCTTCAGGTCTAGAAAAATAACAAAACAAATAGAATGACAACATTCAAAATAACCCCTAGGGATATCCCTTTTCTAGGGTGAAATCCCTCACCCACCAGAGGTGGCATGCTTCATCAATGGTATTCTCCTCGTGATGGGAAAAACTAGTCTCGCCACGGGCTACAACCCCCTCTCTGAGAGGGAGGAGCTCAGGGATGTTTTTATTCCTAATCTTGGATGTACTAAATCCAGGAATGATGGGCAACAAACTAGGTAGGGTGAGGTGCGCAGCGCAAAAAAAACTTCAATAGTGAGGAGGTGAGATAAAACTAGCTACCAGGTACGTAATGAAAATTTATTGGCTCGTCCTGGTGCTAGGATTAAAAACCAATGGCATTAACAGGGATAATGTATGCCTGCAGGTTGGTGACGATGGAATAAGGTCTACCTGTTTCAGCCTCTTGACCCTCCTTAGAGGTGTCTAGGCTTTCGTCCGGACCGGAATATGCTGCTGCTAAAAATGCTAGTCTGTTTTCACACTAATATAAGTTGTGGAAAAGAAATGTGACATGTAAAATAATAAACTTAAAACAATACGAATCTATTACTATAAAACCTGCGGATAAAGGTAGGGCAACAGTGATTATGGACACCAATGCCTACAGAATGAAATGTGTAAAACAACTGAGTAAAAGGGACTCCTATCATCCCTTGAAGGTGGACCCCACTAGAAGGCTGAAGTTAGAAATTTCGGCATTATTGGAGAAAGCTAATGGAAATGGGTGGATTACTAACAAAGAAGCAGACTTCCTGGTCACTCCTTATCCTGTGTCTCCTTATTTTTACGTTCTCCCCAAAATACACAAAGAACAAAGACCCCCACCTGGGAGACCCATTATATCGGGTATTGGCTCCTTATTGGAGCCCTTGTCGCAGTTTGTGGATAGCTTCCTTCACCCATTGGTGAGTGAGATGCCAACGTATTTGCAAGATACCAAAGATGTACTTAGACATATCACAGAATTGTCTTTTGATTTCACAAAAGACTGTTTGGTCTCATTTGATGTAGATTTATTGTATAACTGTATACCTCAAAACGAGACTCTGCAGACCATTGAGACCTTACTCACAAGAAAAGAACTGGATACCATCACCCCAGTTGGATTCATAATGATTGTGCAAGGATGGCAATGAAAGAGAACTTCTTTCGTTTTGAGGACACCATCTACCTGCAGGTGTCAGGAACATCAATGGGCAGCGTTTTTGCGCCGAGTCTAGCCAACCTGAACATGCACAGTTTTGAAGAAGGGCAGGTTCTGTCCTTAAATAATCCTTTCAGAGCCCACATTCTTATGTGGAAGCGTTATATTGATGATATTTTGGTCATCTGGCGAGGAGACCAAGAAACCATCACTGAGTTTCATCAGTGGCTGAATACCCATAATGATTTTCTGAGGTTCACTTTGGAGTACAGCAAAATAAGCTTACCATTCTTGGACATTCGAATTCATCCATAAAGAGGAGGTCTGGCGACCGAGTATATATAAGAAAACTATGGCCCGTAATACACTGTTACCATATAACAGTTACCCTCTAAAATCTCTACGAGATAACCTCCCCTTTGGCCAGTTCCTACGCATCAGAAGGAACTGCTCGTCTGCAGAAAAATATGAGGAACATGCATACGTCTTGATCACTCAACTCAAGGAAAGAGACTATCCCTCCTGCCTAGTGCGACAGTCAGCAAAGAGGACCCGTAATAACAACAGAGAGGCACTCATAGAGATTGCAGGCCCTAAGGAACCAATGTCAAGGCTCACGTGTTAACACTTTTTGTACCTTCTCTAATCACATAAAGAAGTCAATTTGCAAGAATTGGAAAATTTTGAATACCGGTGATGCACAATATGAAGAAGCTCCTCGTGACCTATCTTGCTATATCCAATCTATTGGTTGCTCTTCAGCATGGGCTTACATAAATGTGCTTGAACAACAACAGAGTATCAAGAAAAAACATGAAAATTCTATAATGATGTGTTTAACTTTTTTTAAATTCTTTTCAATATCAAAAATGTCCTTACTTTTTTTTTTTTTTTTAGAAATATAAAAATATTATTTCAAGCATTTACATACAATTGAACAAGATAATTTCATGAAATGTTAAATGCAAGACATATTCGAATTAATGCCCCTGAATGCAGAATCGTGAAAGGGAAAAAGAAAAAGAGAAACTTTCATTCATACTGTGCTATACACATACAGCCACATACATACTCATACATCTTCCAAAGTTTTTTTACATGTATCTGGGGAGTGAGAGACAACAGATAACATGATCTCTGTGACCAACAACATTAACTGCGAACAGCAAGATCTAAACAGCATTGGTCGACGCGCGTTTCGGTGGCTGAGAGAATGATGACACCACCTTCATCAGGACCTTAGCCAGATAACGAGGAGACACACAAAAAGACACCCAAGGGGGACTAATTTTTGCACAAAGAAAAATGTATGAAAGGCAACCTGGAAGGCCACTAATGATCGATGTCGGTTATTTCCATGTGAATACTGGATATGTCCATTCTACTGGACAGTTTTCAAATATAATTTGAGCAAGTAATTATATCCAGGTCGCGTTTCAGCCAAACAATTTCATATTTGTTCCATTTTTGTTGTAACAGAGCTTCGGAGTCAAAGTTGGAAAATTCTGAATGCGTGTCCGCAAAGTCGTCTATGGATCGACAGCGTGGATTCCTCCCGGTGGCCTCACACAGTCAAAGGAATACCGGTGATGCAACCATTAAAACACCTCTGTTTGCTTTTAAGAGGAGTGTGAGCTTAAGGGACAAGCTTAGGAATACAAGGCCACATGAGAAGGAGACCTTGGGGCAAGATGCTTTATGGGGGCTTCCACCAGTAAAAGGACATTTTCCTTGTGGCTCCTGTGTATTCTGTTCTCAAACGACTCATGAAACATCCATAGACTTTGGCACTGATAGACCATGGGAACTGAAGAGACATACGAACTGTAACAGTGACAAGCTCATCTATCTAGTCATATGTCCATGCGGGTTACGGTATGTAGGGATGACTACTCGGAAAATCAAGATAAGGATCATGGAACATAAAAGTACGATACGCTGCAGAAAACAATCAACGAAGCTGACCAATCACTTTTTAGAAAAGAATCACACAGCAGATGATCTGAAGTGGATGGTCCTAGATCAGCCCTACATCCTTTCACACATAACTGTTGTTTCCAGCTTTTTATTCTCCAGAGAACAGAGATGGGTCTATAGGCTACGTAGTGACACCAACGGACTCAATGATGATATTCCATGGGCATCAATCATGAGGAAATAGTCGTACCCTTGGGGGACACTCACAATGTGTACCTTAAACTGTGATTCGATATAAAGATACCATTTACACATTGTTTCATGACTATATGGTGTATCATCTGACAGAGATCACATTCTGTATGGAAACATATTATAGAGCCATCAATCACTGCTCTACTAAACATGCATTTTCATGAGTTGTTACATTGAACCATAGAAATGCATAGTTGGTTCCCCCATTTTTAATATAAACTCATTCTGTGTCATGACAAAGGATTCTAGTTGAGATTATAAACACCAAGATGATCTTACATTTAGGACTGACATATTGCGTTTTTTTTATTTATCTATTTCTTTAACAGTCTTTGGGCGAGATGTACGACCCTATTTTGCATGCGCAAACGGGTTTGCGACCCGTTTGCGCTTGCAAAATCTAATAGGGCCATGTACAATCCCTATTTAGCGAGTCGCAATTTTTTTGCGACTCGCTAATAGGAATTGTGAGTCGCTATTAGGAAGGGCCGTTTCAAAGGCGTCCCTTCCTAATACCGAGTCACAGGGCTATGTAAGAATGTTTTGCGACCGCAATTGTGGTCACAAAACACTTGCAATTTACCGCACTCTTCAAGAGGGTGGTAAAGTACTCGCAAATGGGAAGGGGTCTCCAGGGGACCCCTTCCCCTTTGCGAATGCAGGGGAAAATATTTTTTAGGGGCAGCAGTGGTCCCAGGGACCACTACCTGCCCTTAAAAAATGAAACGTAAACGTTTCATTTTTCTTTTTTTAAATGCATGCCGTTTTCCTTTAAGGAAAACGGGCTGCATTTAAAAAAACTGCTTTATTTAAAAGCAGTCCCAGACATGGAGGTCTGCTGAGCCCAGCAGGCCACCATACCTGGGAAGAACAGCCATTCCTAGCAGGGTCACAAATTGCGAGTGCCTCATTAATATGCATGAGGCATGCAATTTGCGACCCCCATTAGGAATCGCTAACAGTGTCTCAGACACTGTTGTACATGTGATTTAGCGACTCGCAAATTGCGATTCGCAATTGAGCGCAATTTGTGAGTCGCTAAATGACATGGTCATACATCAGGCCCTTTAAGCCTTTTAATTATTTTTAAATTTAAAGACAGACCGCTCGATTTGTAGTTCCATTGAGTGTTTGGACTACAAATCCCGATGTCTGGGTTGCATTTATGACGTCATCAGATTAGCGACGGTGAGACACACCCTCTATTGACACGCCGCTAGATATTGCACCACAATTTAGAGCACACCTCACCTGATGCAGCAGCTCCTCGCGTCCGGAGTAACGACTGCAATATAAAAGTGCTATTGACTGGTTCGAAGGGTTCCTCTTGAACAAGGATTTGATTTAAATATTTACAATCCTCATTACGAGGTATGATTGTGTGGCGTGGGGATGTTAGTCTTAACGCACTGCCATCACTATGCATGCGACAACCACTATGAACGGTGTCTTCTATTTGGATAATATTAGTTCTGGGCAAAATGGGATTGCTTGGGCACTTCCGTTTGGGTGCTCAGCAGTGTCCATTAATGAACGGACTTGTGTGAATGAGCGCATACATGTTCCTAGTCATAGTCAATAACACTATTGGTCTCAAAACGTTAAATGCCAGTGAGTTACAGATTGCAGTTCATTTTCCAGGATGGACATTTCAAATTACAACGGGAGCGGTTCACGATGATTCTATCTCGTACCGCTACCCTGATCTTGCACGCAGCAGTTATAGCCACCATCGTAAATCATGTTGGTGAATACTTCACCTCATGACGCCTTTAGGGAATATTTTAGTTGGACCCTCTGACTTTCTTTTTATTGTGCTTCGTGCCCATTGTCAAGTATATTCGATTTCTGATAATGAAAACATATAAGAAATGATGAAATAACAGAGTTCATTACATTTGTCTTATATATGTTGCAGAGCAGTGCCCCCTTCCTGAGCTGGACACAAGGTTATGGTGAGGGGATTCCCCGTAATATACGGGTAAGACATGGAGAGATTTTCTTTCGTGTTTGCATGCACTCACACGGTTATTTCACAAGGTTTGCATGAAGCAGCATTCTTGGACTGCTATTAAATTAATTAATCAAAGAATGACAATGTCTGAATTGTTTACTCTCTTACTCTTGCTTTTTTGCCTAGATATTACCAGTGAATCATCACAGCAAGCAGAGATCACTGGTCTTATACTTTGTATTTCGTATCTTTCCTTGTTTTAAGTTTATTATTATTTAACATGTCACATTTCTTTTCCACACTTATATTAGTGTGAAAACAGTCTAGTATATTTAGCAGCAGCATATTCCGGTCCTGACGAAAGCCAAGACACCTCTAAGGAGGGTCAAGAGGCTGAAACATGTAGACTTTATTCCATCTTCATCAACCTACATTATCACTGTTAGTGCCATTTGTTTTTAATCCTGGCACTAGGACAATCCAATAAAGTTTCATTACGTACCTGGTAGCTACTTTTATCTCACCTCTTCACCATTGAAGTTTTTTTTGCGTTGCGCACCTCACCCTACCTAGTTTGTTGCCCATCATTGCTGGCATTGCCATCTGTCTCTCAGTGATTGTTCCTCGGACGACCCTTCCCACGTTTTGCAAGGGGACCCTCAACTGCAGGAAACTGGTGTGCTGGGGACTCTCTGCCAGACTCCATGTCCCTCCCTGTGGCCTGGGAAGATGTTGAGGCACCAGATGTTGTGGGCACACAGGGAGGTGTGGACAGGTTGTTAGCGATCTGGCGGAGGCAGGTGACAATATCCCGGTGCACTGCAGTCATTTCATCAATTTTAGTCATGAAAGTGTCCAGACGTTGGTTTTCGGTTGCTTGCAGCTGTTCAATGTTCCTGAGGATCCCTACGACCTGGCCAAATTCTCCCTGGTAACCCTGATAAGCATTTATTATCCGGAAGAGGTTTTGGTGATCTTCCTCAGCAACACCAGCTGCATGATGGCACACGTCCCCATGGTCCCTCCCACCACCCCTACCCACCACAGCTGGCCCAGTTGGTGCTGGCACAGTCAACACTGAGCCTCCTTCATCGTTGACAGGGGTGTTGTTGTTCACCAACTCCAGAGTGCCCTGTGTTGCTGTGCTGTTAGTGGTGTCCTGGGCTGCTGTGTCCACCAGGGTAGGGATCAGCTGGGTGTTGTCAGCTGAGGCGGGAGTGGTTGCAGAGGATCCTGCTGTAGCCGCTGCTGGTGCTTTCTGGCGACCTAAACCTGATGGGCCAGGTCATTCCTCGTCGTCCGAGGATGGTTGAGAGACATCTACACCGGAGAGCTCCTGGTCGACCAGAGTCTGGGACTGGCTGTCCCGGTTAGTTCCAGTGGTGTTTCCAGCTCACCCTGTGGGTACAGAAATGACACAATGATTTATGTTAATGACCACTGCCCCTCAAATCATACACATTACATAAGTAACAGAGCCTAATGATGAGTTAATGTAGACAGATTGGCCTCCTTCATCCATGATGCTGGCCCATTTTTTGGGAGAACAATGGAATTCGGACAAGAAGGGATTGATGAACATGTCCAGCTAGGTGCATAAATGGGCATGTTGTGTTTAGTTCCGATTACATGTCCATAGACATGGACTGGTTCCTGACACCCTAACAATGACACAAGTGGGTTGGTGTTGTCCACATATATACTTTCACGGTAACTTACGTACTCTGTAGCTCCCAATGTTGGTTTTTTCAGGCATGGGTACTGGGCTTAGTCCATGTCTTTAGCAGTCACATAGGCTGTTAATTTACCCATAAATTTGTGGTAATGGTGTGAGTGAGGTGCTTATTGTTCTCATCTCATTACACACAAGTGAATGGCTGTGAGGATCCAGACGTGTGGCTGCTTAGATTTGTGCCTACACAGATCATGTATTCTGTGCATTGACTCTATAGTCAGATGAGATCACAAACTCTGCATTCTGCCATTTTCTGGGAATCTAATTTAATGTGCTGAGGTTTGCATGTTTATGGTGCATTTGTGAAACTTATAGCTGTGTTTGAAGGTGTGTGTGGGGGCCCAGGCCTGATGGTAGTTGTAGTGACAGCAAACACTCCTCCTCACACAAATCCCAAATAGCTCATCTTTGAAACTGAAATTATCAAAAATTGAAAAAGAAATTGAAAACAAATTTTTACAAATATTTGAAAAAGTAAAAAAAAAAGAAAATATAAAAAAACGAAATTAAACAAATTCAAATAATTAAAACATTAAAAATAAAGGAAATTAAAAAAAAGAAATAATTATAAATAAATAAAAAATAAAAATTACCCTCAAGCGTCTAATTATTAATTTATTAAGCTGCTTATCTCATTGATCAACCATCCATGCAAGCATATGGCAAAGGGGCACACTGGCTGAATGCACAAAATGGCTGCCAGCCACAAGGCCAGACCACAACAAGAAGCAATAAGCCAAGGGGAACAAAGGGAAGACATGCAGGCCTATGACAGAAGCACACTGACTTCACAAAATGGCCACCAGTCACATGGCCAGGCCACGACAACAAGAAGCAATAAGCCAAGAGGAACAAAGGGAAACCATGCAGGCCTATGGCAAAAGCACACTGACTACCTTCACAAAATGGCCGCCAGCCACATGGTCACATCACAAAAACAACAAGCAGGAGGACTGGAAAACAGTGAACACAAGCAGGCCTAAGGAGGACACGGACTTTACAAAATGGCCCCCGCCAATGGCCCTGGGGAACCAAAGCAAATGCATTGCTGGCCTACTTGCAAACACACTCACATACTGGCCAGACAAAGGAGGCATGCTTACTAAACAACACATCTTTAATGCAACAATGCCTAAAACGAAAATCAACAGGGCTAAAAACACAACCACACACATCCAACAAAGGCATTTAATTATTTTAACACATGGAAAAAAAGTGAAATACCACATAAAAAAACATATTTGTATTTCAATCCAATACCATCCATGGCCAAAATGAAGTTTAAATTAAACAGACACCACTGAAACAGTTGTTTAATGCACCCATGAGTAGCTCTGGGTCTATTGGCTGGAAAACCCATTGGCGGACTAGGCCACATAGTGAATCAATTCAAATAAATATTGCAAATTTATTAAAAACATGGAGAAAATGCAGTGAACTGTGTTACATTTTTGCTGAATAAAAGAAGAAAAAATTGAATGCAAAACAACAACCAGCAAGAAAATATAGCCACCACAAAGAAGGCATGCAGGCCTATGGCAGAAGCACATGAGCTGCCTTCACAAAATGGCCACCGGCCACATGGCCAGGCCACAACAAGAAGCAATAATAAGCCTCCAAAGGGAAGACAATGCAAGCCTATGGCAAAAACACACTGGCTGCCTTCACAAAATTGCCGCCAGCCACATGACCAGGCCACGACAACAAGCAGGAGGCCTGGAAAACAATGAACACAAGCAGGTCTATGGAAACAGACTTTACAAAATGGCCCATGGCCACATGGGGAGCCAAGGCAAATGCTGGGGCCTACTATTACAACCACACTCACACACTGGCCAACCAAAGGAGGCATGCTAAACAACACATCTCATGAAAAAAAGTGAAATACCACAAAAATTCACATTTTGTATTTCAATCCAATGCCATCCATGCCCTAAATTATGTTTTAATTCAACAGACACCACAGAAACAGTTGTTGTTTCATGCACCCATGAGTAGCTCTTGGCCTACTGGCTGAGAAAGGCCTATTGGCAGACTAGAGGGCTTCATAGTGAATTAAAAAAATATTGCAAATGTATTTCAAAAGCAAAACATGGAAAAAATGTAGTGAACTGTGCAACATGTTTCCTTTACAAAAGAAGAAAAATTACTTTAAAAAAAACAACTAGGCCCCCACCTAAACTACAGGCCACCCACCACAATAAATTTAAAGAAATAGATGAAAAGTACAAACAAATCTAGGTGCATGACCCCAATCAAACAAACTACACCAGTTTTCCAACTTACTTGTGAAATCTCAAATTCAAAGTCCTCAAATCCAATGACATATTATGCAGCAGACACAAAGAGTTATCCTTCCAGCTCCAAATCCAAACGAAAAGTGACCAGGAGATGGAAAAAGCACTGGGAGGAACCTGCTGGACAGGAACAGGAAGTTGGAGGCTCTGAGGCACTTCCTTCCTCATGAAAAAAAAAGTTAAAAAGAAAAAGGACTCCTTGCACAACAAAGTATAGCCAAATGTCAATTTGAGGAGTTCTTTTATTCAAAATCCTCATTTCGAGAAGGATTTGATGCTGCTCGGGGAGAGAACCTTCTCCAGATTGCAGCTGTGGTAGATCCTGAGCATTCGGGATCGTGTTCTTCCCAAAACCCAGCCGGAAGTCCGCTGGCAAGCTCGAGTGACGTGTTGGCGACCGTAAACTCTTGCGGGACCATACGGCCACCTAGAAAATCTCGTGGTGCTCCCGAACGGCTTGGAAAATCTCATCGGCGATCGCAGGCACCCAGTAAGTCACTCCAGCATGCACAAAAACGGATTTCGGCTGCACCAACACAAAAACTCTGCTCTGTTGCGGAGTGCAAAGTTTTTCGGCAACACCGCATTCTATGCGGAACAAGGAGTTGCCAAAACTCCGCAAACTCTGCGGAGTTTTATGCCCAGTGTTAATTCATACCACCCAGATAGTCATGCTTCGATGTGTAGATTGCTGCAGAGAGGGAAAGCAACCCATTGTACAAATGCATATTGTGATAAAATGCATCTTTTTTGCGTGGTCACCCTAATTTTTGCTGCATTATTTTGCTGGTTTTTAGACTCTTCACACTGGGTTTGCAGCAAAGCTACCAGGATGTGCTGCAAAAGTGGGCAGGGTTGCCCATGGGAATGTTTTACTCACTGGCGCTATCTTGAAATTGCAAAATACAATATCCTACAAACACAAATCTGTGGGTCCGGTTTCTCTGTTATTATCATTGAATGGTCACTGATTGATACTTGCATTTGATTGTATATCTTTCTGTGACGGATCTAATTGTAGCTGTTCCAAACAGGACCATTTTTGCATATATATTTTTATTTATATAGCACAAGGCATGGGTCCTGTTTATCAACAGGCATCTTTTTAGCATAAAGGATATTGGGTTTTTGGAGGACCTCAGAATGTTATGGATTTATTAGGTCAGATGGAGATGGATGCAGTGGTTGAGACAGGTGTGGCAGACTAGTATCTGAGGGAAAGGTGGTAGTTGCAGATGCATGAAAGGTCACATTAGCTCTTAAGATAGACTCTGGGAGAAGTATCCCTTTCCAAATCCTGTGGGAGTGATTAGAGACAAACTCAGCAGCACTTGGAACTTATCGAATATGTACATTTGCTCCTAGGTTTGGTGCACTGGCTCTGTGGCTATTCACATAGGCCAATTTCTGGGTCTGGTGAAGCTATCATCTCACTTCATAATACAAGGATATTGATATCCGGATAGTAGTTTTGAACAAGAGCCACCAAAAGGCAAGAACAGCCTGCATTGACATAGTAGCAGCATTATTCTGACAATGTACGCATGATGCATACAAATCAGGTCTAACGATATGGCTAAAATGATTGTAGTTTGTGTATGAAAGCCATACTGCCTAGAAAACATTTTTTGAATGGTGATAATAGCTAACAGAGTGTGTGAGATTGCAAATTATTTTAGAAGCAGGATGGCATTTGTCAAGCTAACAAAAATAACAGAAAGGGAGCAAGGAAGAAAACATTCATTATACTGACCAGAGAGCTATGTTTAGTGAATAACATTATAAGGCCGTCTGGCCTTACAAATAGGAAGTGTAGAAAGAAGCATGGTTCAATATATTTGCTTACCTTTCGGATGTGTCTATGATTGAGGCATTGCCCCTGCAGTGATGCACAAATGAGAGACCGCAAAAATCCACCTTCTCTCTTCATATAGAATCATTCAGGAGACAGTTATATAGAGACCTAAGAAATCAGGAGGGACAGACATAATGACTGGTTGCTTAGGGTAAATTCCATAGATCTGCTGTCAAACTGCAGGCCTGGAAGATTTCTAAGTTTTTGGGGGAAAGTACATGGCTTCGTACAAAGTAGTTAGGAATAATATTAATCATTCAGCCAATGAGCCAGATTTAATCCACCAAGTACAAATACAAATTGAGAGGGACATTGAATGAACAGTCACAATGATTTTATGCACTCACTTAACTGATTCCTGTGACATAATATGGCAGAAGAAGATTACCCCCAGTTATAATGGAAGCTCCAAATGGGGAGGAAGATATATCAGGAGCATTTTCCTTGATAGTGCCCCTGCCGTTCATGGACCAATATGCCACAAAGTGGGTGTTACAACAGACTCCAGCACTATACAAACATTAAGCAGGTCAGGATAAAGGACAACATACCATAGGTTCAAAAACAATTTCTAATAGAACAAGAGACCCAGAAAGGTCTTAAACGGATCATAGGTGAATTACAGTATCAGAGAATTAGTCCCATGTCCACTCCTTTTTATGTGATTTGAAGCCTAATACATTTTGAGGATTCAGTTAGACTATCACAATTTGAATTCACATTGCTAGACATATGTAGTACACACATGTATATAGATTTGGACTAATGATGTGGCTAACACCCAAAAATATAAATGCACTCTAGACATAGCATGTGGATGTTTTACAAAATGTTTAGCATCAGAATCAAATTACTTACCTCCATTTAGCCAGCAAGAGTTAAATGAGTCTTTTCCTGACTTCCCAATGGATACAAAATAGCCCTGAAGGGCTTTCAGCAAGAATGATTGGAATATTACAATGTGATTTAGGGGTAGTTTTCTGTGTTGATGACATGTATAAGAGATGATGATTTTTCAAAAACACTTGCAACACATAGACAAGATAGTTACCGTGCTAGCAGGGGCATGCTATAAACTGAATTTCAGGAATTCTAAAACATTTTATTTAAACATAATTTTTCTAGGATATTGTTAGACCTGGCACCATTGGCGTGGTTTTCCCCTGTATTTTTGCCTTTTGCCTCCTGTGTTTTTGCTGTGTGTTGGACTTCGTTTTGCTGGTCTAGATGCTTTGGGCACTTTGCCACTGCTGTTCAGTACCAAAGTGCAAGTGCTCCCTTTGTAAATTGTTGTTATGGATTGGTGATTCCTTGATTGGCATATTTGATTTACTAGTCAGACCCTAGTACAGTGCACTGTGTGTGCCCAGGGCCTGTAAATCAAATGCTGCTAGTGGGCTGCAGCACTGATTGTGCCACCCACATAAGCAGCCTGTAAATGTAAACTCTGGCCTGCCATTGCAGAGCCTGTGTGCAGTCTGGTACTGCCATGTCGACTTGGCAAGTGCACACATTTGCCAGTCCCTAACCTTCCCTTTTCTTACATGTTAGTCACCCCTATGGTAGGCCCAAGGTACCCCTGTGGGCAGGGTGCATTGCATGTGAAAGGTAGGACATGCCCTGATGTGTGTGGCATGTCCTAATAGTGAAATACTGCCAAATTCGTTTTTCACTATTGCAAGGCTACCTGCTCCCATAGGAAACAATAAGGGGGTTTGTTTATAACATCTTATAAACATAACTACCCCTGGGAACAAGGTAGGAAAATAAAGTTTGATATACCAGCACTCAGAATGTTACAATGCATCTTTTAGTGAGGGTGATTTTTACATTCTCTGTTTAAAAATATCACTTTTAGAAAGTAGGTATTTTTTTGCTTAGCCATCCAGTATGTCTGCCAGGTTTGTGTATTGCATGTCTGGCTTCAGAGTGTCAGGGGCTGGGGAGGAGCAGTGACTCCAGAGAACCTGATGAGGGCTGAATAGGCCTGGTCAGCATTTAGAGTGGTGGGAGGAGTAGCACCTGCACCTGAATAGGGCTGTGCCTGCCTTCCACAATGATGGCTCTGCCCCCTGTGGTGTGTCTGGAGCCAGGGCTCACACTGACAATGGAGGTTGTTGTGCACTTGCAAAGTGGCCCACAGAACTGGTTTTGGCTGGGTACAGACACTCTCTGCCTTCAGAGAACAAAGGATATTTGTGTATAAAAGAGGGGCCCGTGCCCCAGACTTTTAGATCACTTCTGGGAAATCAAGAGGAACATTGGCCAAGGAGAAGAGCCGGAGAAGCTGAGGAGGAATACTGCCCCTGTGCTGTTTGCTGTCTGGGGTTGGCCTGCAGTGGCTACTTGCTGCCAAGGAAAGGAGAAAAAGACTTTGCTGTGTCCCCTGCTTGAGGAAGATCTCCAAGGGCTTGAAACTGAGCTTGCCTCCTGTTCTGAAGTCTCAGGGACACAAAGACTTCACCACCAGCTCTGCTGAACTTCCTTGCTGGGAGGTCTGACCTGCAAAGAGGTGCCTGCTGTTGTTTTGGACCTCTAGGGACTGTTTTCCGCTGGGAGCTGTAAGAATCCACGCATCGTCTCAGATCGTCGCATCGCATCAAGGCGCCAAGTTAGTCGCATCGCTAGGGGATGCAGTAAGAAACCGACGCATCACCCCCCCATGCAGTAAGAAACCGACGCATCACCTCCTCTCCAGTAAGGAACCGACGCATCACCTCCCCTGCGCAGCAGTAAGAAACCGATGCATCGCCTTCCCTGAGTGTAACGAACTGGTGCATCACCTTCCATGCGGCCCGTTTTGTTTGTTTGCGTGGCACATCCCAGGTACTTTGTGTGAAAAGTGTCCCATTTGCAATTTGCTTTGAACTGAACTATTTCTACCATCTGACAGTCATATTTTTATTACTGTATTGTGGATTTTTCTCGTTTGGTCTTGGTTTGGTCTAGATAAAGATTACTTATTTTTCTAAACTGGAGTGGTGTCCATTTGTATGTGTTCACAAATGCTTTACATACTACCTCTGAGATAAGCCTGTCTGCTCGTGCCAAGCCACGAAGGGGGTGAGCAGGGGTTATTTTAGAAGTGTATCCGCTCTTACCCAGACTAGAAGCAAGGGTCCCTATTTGGACAAAGGTACCTACCTCTGCCAACTAGAGACCCCCATTTCTATCATTGGTGGTCAGCGGTGAGGATCTGGACTTGCATTTGTGTCTTACATACAGTGATTGGTGTACACTACTAGCATAGTGCAGATCATTACGCAACCACATACATTTGGTAGAGTTTTTTCCTGGGAATTTTTTCTTGCAACTGAGACCTGCCAATCTTCATCATGTCAAAACCAGCATCACTTGCATCTGTTGATATTGAATTTGAAGAGGAGAGGGTTGATACCTACACTGTTCCACAACTTAAAGCTTTCTGCAAAAAGTTCAAAATCTCTGTAACAAGCCTCACTAGAAAGGACGAATACCAAAAGGCTCTGAGGGCCAGGTTGGAGTCAAGGAATGCCAGTGAGCATGCCGAGGAGTCTATGGTGGAGGGAGAGGATTTGGAGGAGCAGCAGAATAGGCTATTGGGTCTGCCTGGGGGGAGGGTACCTTCCCGGCGGGCCAGCAGTGTCTCTTCAAAAGGGCTGTCCACAGCAGAAGAGCTGGAGGACAGGGAGAAAAACAGGATGCATGAGTCGGTGCCCATGGACGAACAATACAAACAACTTGTTATAATCGGGGTGCCAAGTACTGGGGCTGAACAAAGTGCAGTTTTTAATTGCTCAAAAGACTGCTGACATTCAGGTGTCCAAGGCAGGTGCTCATGCATGTATTTAATGGTTAGTGCAAGCAAGGGTTTGATTAGTAGTGAGTAGTTAGGTATCTACTGGCGACAATAGGAAGTGATAACTATAAAAGCACGCACATCTTTCTGGGTTTGTGGAACTGGCATTTTAACAATGGTACTGATGCGCTCAGGAGTCAATCTCCTACCCTCCTATTTCAAATATTGGCGGTCGTCTCCTCAACCACTCCCTTCTTGATCAAATCCTGAATAATTAGCAATAAAGCTCAGTCTCCTGCCTGTGGTATTTTATACTAAGGGATACGTGGCAAAATAGCACCACCCTTAACATGTATCAAAACTGGTGGTATCTGCAACAGCCCCACATCGGTATCACCTGTCGCCCACAAAGTGGATGGAACATCTGCAAATTCAACAGGAAGAGGCACATCTTTGGACAAACACTGTTTAGTACGTGCTACATTGGGGCCATTGCCATATAGACACCTGCCGGGGAGCAATAAATGGTAGCATGCAATTTCTTCAACAAATCCAAACCCATCAAATTTTCACCACAATGAGATGTCAACAAGAATGGCGAATCCACAGTGAAAGGACCAATAGTCAACGCAAGAGGTTTGGAAATGGGGCTAATAACCGGTACACCAGAAAAAACAACATACACATTATTATGGCCAGACAGAGCCGCCCCAGGTACCATGTTTCGAGAAAGAACTTTTTGTCGCACCCGTGTCCACCTAAAATTTCTTAGTTGAACCTTGCAGTTCTGCTGTAACATAAGGACCGCGCTGGTCTACAGGCATCAGAACTGGCCCCTCACTCTGCCCCTGGCTGTCCTAACTGTAAGACATTCCTGTCACTTCCTCCATGTCATAATCATCATGGTAATACTGTCCATCACGAGGGTCATCAAAGTAATTATTATCAGAACCACCTTGTGAGGCTGCAGCATTCTGAGCCCCACCTGTTCCACGACCCCGTCAACGAGAACCTCGCCCTCTCGGGACTGCTACCTTCTGCAAAAGCACAGGACTTTTCGCTACGCCAATGTCCCTCCTCTTTACAATACGCACACTGATTCAGACCCAAAGGCGTAGTTGGTGGCTGCCTACTAATGCGTGGAAGCTGTCGGGCAGGACCACCACGTCCTCTCCCATTCCCTCTAAAAGCCTGCTGTAACAACACCTTTGTCTTTAAATCCTTATGTCTCTTCTCTGTCCTCTCCTTTTCCTCATTGTCCCTATGCTCATAATATTGTGCCATATTCGAACTAACAGAGGGGGAAGAGGTGGACCAAGTACTCTCAGAAGCCTGCAATCGAGTCGCAATTCCGGGAAGCAAGTTACAAACAAATCAATTGACAAACAACCGAAAACCTCCCTTAACGTACAAATCCTGTCCACTATAATCCAGAAATGTACCTTCAAATCGGGTAAAGAAATCAGACACACTCTCATCCTTCTTCTGTTCACAGGCTGACAATGTATCCCAGTCTACCTTTCTCGGCGCAAAAAGAGAATGCATATACATAGTTATGCGGCCTGGCAACGCTAAAATTTCCGCTCGAGGCTTATCACCGGGCTTTCTTTCCTGATCCCATGCCTTAATTTGATCCCAAGTACCACCCAACTCCAGAACATGATCATGAGTATGAACCTGCCTCCAAATATGAACTGGAACAAGAAGACCAAAGAACATTTCAATATCAGCAAGAGTCATCACCGTTGAGGAAGCAGCTTCAGTCAGTTCTTTATAATAGGCAGTAGGATTTTCCCTAGGTAAATGAGTTTTAAGAGATAAAACCTCACTTCTTTTCCACGGAGTATAAACCCATTGTTCTTGAAACCGAGCCGCCACCGCCGCTCGAGTAACATTACCTCGCCCATCTGGTACCTCTGGTATCTCGGGGAGATATATAGGATGAACCTCTCTCATCGGAAACTGAGACACCGATCTGGGACTTTTCTCATGCAGTCTTCCCCTATAAGCTATTATTGTCGTAACATTGGCAAAGACTTGTTCCAGCCCCAGCTCGCTAATATACACTCGATCTCTTATGTCATATAAAACTTGAGGTGCCTCCGCTTCAAAGTGCTGTTGCCAAAGACCAATCAGAGTAGCAGACATGTGTTTGAGGGCATGCTGCTGTATAAAGGGCACAAAACTTTCATAGTTGCCCAGACATCCTCTACACTATAAATAGGGTTACGGGCCCACTGTGCAGCCTGATTAGCTATTACCTTTTTCTCTTCATCCCCCATATCAGATCGCACTAACGGTCCCATGCGCTCCTTAAATTTCGTCCAATCCCTGTCCTCAAATCCACGCACCTGTGTCCCACTTCTTACTAACGTCGGAGGATGAAAAACCACAATGGGAGAAGCAACAGAAGCAACAGGCACTATCGTCGCTGGGGGCTGTGTCGAGGGGGAAAGAGCTGGCGAAAGGGTAGCTGAGACAATAGGTATGGCGGTAGTACTAACGGTCACAGTTGCCACAGACGGCAAAGAAACAGAAGGAAGGGGAGGAGGATGAGCCGAAGCCATAGCTGTCGAAACAACAGCAATAGATGCAGGGACAGAGACAGTGAAAGCAACTGTAACAGATGCTGTAAAGGCACCGGAAGAATGGGATCTATTCTTTGTTGGACATCTGGAGGAGAGGGGTTGGCTATCTAATAATTCTTCCACAAAAGCGTCATCTTCTTCCTGAACCACATACGATCTATCAATATGTAATCGAAACCTCCTATCTTCACATTCAACACCCTTTTCCTATTTCTCCCTATCATATGCTACAGCCTTCTGAGTCAACGTCTGCATTCTTCCTTTCCGGGCCTCTTTTTCTGTCTTTAATCGCCACTGTCTAGCTACTTTCTGCCATGTTCTGAGGGAATCAAACATAGACTGCCTACTTCGTTTCTTAAACAACTTTTCTTGTAAATACTCAATGTTTTGTTCATCAAACGTGCCCGTCAACAGCCACTGCAACTCGGCATTGTCCCTCATATATTTGTGCCATAATGTACTAAACATAATATGTCCAAGATCATGCTTCACATACATATCAAAATTGGAAGTGCCTTCTGGAGGCGCTGGCTGAGCTTCTTCCAATCGAGCATCTGCAGAACAACAGCTGCAGCACAAAGAAATCAATTTGCTAACACTAGGCATCTTCAAACATTCACTATTTTATGCCTAACAAAACAAATACAAATACTTCTTATCCACAGACGACCCTTGGACCGCACCAAATACAAACCAAAAATTGTACCATATCCAAAATGAACCAAAACAAACTTACATGATATGTGCAAGTCAAACTATTTTATTCTCCACTGCCGACTCTTCAGACCAAGCGGTCAGATCCAAGGGTTTTGCCATTTAGGACTCCAGTCGGGATGACCACTGGGAGAGGCACCGTCCGGCAGGACAGAAGGGGCAGCTGCGAGTATCAGGAACTCTTCGTGCAGGGATCCCTGATCCGTGCGTCCGACCGAGCGATGGCCTCGACCTTCCCCCGTCCGCGGAAAGGCCACTCACCCAAAGGAGTCCCTGTTCGGGCACCAACCGAAGGAAATGACCCGATTCGGGTCACCCGGGTCACACAAGACCACCTCTCAGCCTTCCATACCAAATGAAGAGTCGGTCAGACAGTAGAGAATACAAACCAATATCTGTTTATTCAGAGTACGATCAGAGCGGAGCCCTGTCTGCCCAGTCGCTAAGGAGTGCTGCAGAGGGACTGACATAAGCAAGCATAACGATACATTAAATACACTTCGAAACCAATGAAAGCACGCCCACCATGGATTTTTCCAGAGAGATGCAGCTAGACACTAAATTACAAAGGAATAAGTTTCGATTCTTAGGCCAGGCACACATTATCTACCATTCAAAGTTACTCTGCCTGTGCCCACCACTAGACAAGTGGGAGAAGGCGTACATCGAAAGGGGAAGGTGTGCGCTAAGAAGGACAGTGCATTAATTAGTATAGCAGAACTCAGCTCCAAAGAAACATAACCTAGAGAAGGCCGTTTCTCGGAAATTATAAGAATTAGATCGATCACAATACAAAATGGCGCCTGTACACAAAATGGCGCCGCGAATGCTAACTTACATAAAACCATGCGAAAACATAGTTTTTATTCCAACAGAATGATGATGGATTCAACCCAGATCTGTGACTGGGGGTGAGTGTCTGAAAAGTTTCAGTGCTCCGTCCATCATCTCCTTGTGTTTGCTTTGTTCGCCCTAAGTTAGCAGGGTATGCCCAGAAGTGGGTCCCTTGCTCACTTTGCCACTGGATTCAAGCTAGCCTGGCTGATATGGAGTGTTACCCTGAAACCGGTCCCAGGATGCTTGTTTCCGGTCCAGGGAAGACCTGGCTTGGCAGTTCGGTCTGGACTGTTCCCATGAGGCACAGGGTCAAGACTGATTTGCATATAGCTGGGTCTGAACTGAGGTGGCGAAGTGAGCTAAAGAATGATGATGGATTCAACCCAGGTCTGTGGCTGGGGGTGAGTGTCTGAAAAGTTTCAGCGCTCCATCCATCATCTCCTTGTGTTTGCAACATCTAAGAGAGATCAGCAATAGATTTTCTCCATCTCATTGCAGAGGATATACCCTCACCTCCAGTCCAGCGTGCTGTCCCGGACTTCCGCAATGATGGGGATGACAACCTGCAAACCATTGACCAGGACACCCTCCAAGAACTCCTAGGCTCCACGGGGACACCATCTCCAGACACAGGGAGGGCCAACAGCACTGTGGGGTCTCCACATTACCCCACCTACAGGCACCACCTGCCACCCCACCTGTAGCCCTGGACTCGGAGGACCTACAGATTACTTTCCAATGTACTGCAGTAGGAGTCCAGCAGGAGATGGTAGAGCAGATGCGGGTGGGGACAGAGACTGTGGTGACCACCCTAGAGGGAGTGAGTGGGTGCCTCAGTCCCAACAGGGACAACACTACAGCTATAAGAGGTACCTACTCTCTGCTCCGTAGCCTCCAGCAGTCCCTAGCTGACATTGCTGGTGTCATGGGGCAGAGGCATGAACAAATGCCCTGCCAAAATGGCACTAGCGATGTGGGCAAACAGCTAGGGGCAACATGAACCATCTTGGAGCCCATGGAGCGGAAGCAGGACTCCCACTTCGCTGCCATGGCTGCCTAGCACTGTGATGTTGCTGGTGTTTTGCAAAACCAGCTGAGCCTCCTTGCTGCTGTGCTGCCTCATGTGGCACAGGGGAATACTGCTGCAGGCACGGGATCCACATCTTCAGCCCCTGATGTGTGTGTGCCTCCCTCAGCTGCTGCACTACAACACCCCCTTCACGGGACACACTGCATACATCAGAGGAGAAAGATGCAGCGTGTACCTCTTTCACATTAAAAAGAGTCCAGTAGCGTTCATTGGTGCTGCATACCCAGTTTCCTTTTCCCTTTGCTTATGAATATGCCAGTGAAAATCAGCTGCCGCTGTCCTCATTTTGCTTTCGCTCTGTTCACCTTAACCATTTGTGGACTGTCTACCTGGCCTATACTCCCTTATGACATTGTGGTCATCCTCCTCATTGAAGCAAGCCTCTCCTCCACATGTCCCATGACATGCTCCCCCCATGGACTCTGGACATACACTGGCTAAAAAACATCTTTTGGGGTTGTTGTCCTATGAACTGTACCTGTGAGCTGCATCTTTCTCCTCTGATGTATGCTGTGTCTCCCGTGAGGGGAATGTTGTAGTGCAGCAGCTGAGGGAGGCACACACACATCAGGGGTGAAAGATGTGGATCCCGTGCCTGCACATTTAACAGAAAGTTTAAATTAACCTACACTAACTAACTAATCTAACCTATCCTACACTACCTTTTCCTACATGCTATCTAAAACTATCATAACTTAACTTAGTTTACTCTACACATTTAGCATGAAAGGATAAACATCAACCCCCCACGCACCCTTAAGAAACATCTTCACACAAGGACAACAGAAACTAGACCTAAACGTCAACTGACTACGCATACAAGCCTAAACAATCATATAATTTTGGGGTATTTTTGGAGATTTTGTATTTTTTTGGTTTTGTTTTCATACCACATATATAACACATCAAGCCTGCAACCCAAAAAAACACAAAGTACACCTACCCACTAAAATTGTTTTCAACCCTACAAAACCCCTACAACCACCACCCCTACACTATAACTCCAATAACTAACTTAAACTAAGCTATAAACCCATTAAGATCAACATTAAAACTATGTGCAGGGGGAAGGGCAGAAAGGCTCTCCATGGCTAAAATGTGGCTAGGGTCTTGCCAGTGCTTGCTGCCCTTCCTGGAGCAGTGTAATAGCCCAGTCCATCTTATTGTCAAGCACCGCCACCCTCAACTTTAGCTCTAACAGGTCCTTCTTAAGGTCTTGCTCAAATGAACTCGTCCCTCCTGTGGGCGGAGGTGTAGAGACTGGTGGTTGTGAGGGTATGCTAGTGGAGATGCTGGGCAACGGTGCATTGGAGGTATCTTGGCCTGCCCGACCATCTTTTCCTTTGCTTGACTTGTCCAAGGTCAGTGGTCCCTGAGGGAAGAATTTCCATTTGCCCAGACCCTTTTGCTACTCATGTCGCTTCCTTATTGCCCTGTGAGCCTTTGCCACTCGTCGAATGTGGAGGTACTGGTCCCTCCTGAGGTTGTGCTTCCTCAACTGCTCTGGAGTCATGTTGTCTGTTTAAGCAAAAAGGAAAACTGTCAGTCAAAGAGTGACTAGGAACAGGTACCAACATCATGACACAATTTTATTTTCACAACTTCAAAGGCAGCAGCCCCTACAGCCTAAATTCATCTTGCAGCTTAGAGTGAGCTTACACAAGCCTACTATCATCCCAGATTTACTAAGGCCAAAGTACAAAGGCATGGCAATTGTTGCACAATGCAATTGCACCACCTTGGTACATATAGGTATGACCATGTCAGAACATGGTATGCTTAGGAACAATGCTGCTTTGTACCCGTGGTATGGTCCACATCATCTTTACTGAACATTAGTGTGCCTTCTGCATTCTGCAATGGCATTTATGCCATTGGCATTCACCGCAGTAAGATGTGCAATGTCTGCAAAGTACATGTATTGTCTCACAACGTAGTGTAACTGATATGGCATGGACCCATATCAGGACGCATTGCTAACTATACTGAACATTTGGCAGGTATTATATGTAAAAATGTACACTGGATAAGTACCTCACATCACACAGACATATGAAACCTCTCCTGTCGGAACTGTTGTAAGTCCATGGTGGACCATACCATCGCTCATTACATGCTCCCAATATCATAGCATATGGAACTGACAAGCAGTCCAAATTGTTCACATCCATGGCCATTTTCAGGTATCCACTACCACATATTTTCACATTGTCTGCCACTGTGATCATGGCTCCCCTGTCAAGCCTCTGTAATGTGGTCGATCCCTGATTGGCAATGTATTCTCCTTGGCATTAGTCAGGGGCTGATACACATGCAACAATTAACATCTACTTGTCCTGACCTATTAATCAATATACAAAAGTTTATTTCTGGTAGGGATGCACATTGAATCTGGCAATTCACGCAGCATCTGACATCACACTCAATCCTTGCATTACACAATTATTATTGACGAAGGCACTCACTGGTGATGTTGAGGTCCTTGAAATCATCCACCTCACCAACTGGCTATGATGGTAGTCCACCTACAAGACATAACATGTCAAACAAATCAGTTAACTTGGAAAACATATGTTATATGTGTTAGAAATGGGGGTCTCTAGTTTGCAGAGGTAGGTACCTTTGTCCAAATAGGGACCCTTGCTTCTAGTCAGGGTAAGGGGGATACACTTCTAAAATAACCCCTGCTCACCCCCTTGGTAGCTTGGCACGAGCAGACAGGCTTTTCTCAGAGGCAGTGTGTAAAGCATTTGTGAACACATACAGTAATACAGTGAAAACACTACAAATGGACACCTCACCAGTTTAGAAAAATAAGTAATCTTTATCTAAACCAAAACAAGACCAAAAATCCACCATACAGCTATCAAGATATCCTTAAAAATAGGGTATTCACTCAAAAAAAGTTTCTAGCAACAAATAACTCTACCTGGAGTTATTACGACGTCGTGACAGATGAAAATCCCAAAGTACGGCGCCAACCGCAAGGTGCGCAGCGTCGGGCCCGGAGGCAAGCAGACCCACAAAGAACAGTACCTTGGAATTGATGAAAGCAAAGACAGTGCACGACGTCAGGGAGGTGATGCTTCATTGGCGCCTGCGGCTTTGGTTCCTTATGACCCCAGGGGAGTTGATGCCTCTGTTCCTTACTGCAGCGCAGGGGAGGTGATCCGTCGGTTCCTTACTGTGTCGGGGAGGTGACGTCACAGATGGCGGCAAGCCGTCGGTTCCTTACGGCGGTGCGATGTTGATGGATTCGGGAGTCACCCATGTCGAGGATCGGCTCCGCATTGATGAAGCACCGGCGTCAGTGAAGTCGGGGCTGCGGTGCGAGTCGGGACGTTGTGTCGTGGACGTCACGAGCACTGTCCTCGGCTCCGGGGCAGGCAGTGACCTCGATGATGGCTTCAGAGTCGATGCGGCACGGCGTTGGGCCTACGGTGCAAGTCGGGGCGGTGCGTCGTGCTCTTCACTATCGGTGCCCACGGCTTCGGTGCAGGTTACGGCGTCGCTCGCCGGTGTTGGTGTTGCAATTTCCTTCTGTAGCAGCTGAAACAGCAGTTCCAGATGCAGAGAGACAGAAGGGATGAAGTCCTTGTGTCCCTGAGACTTCAAACAGGAGGCAAGCTCAGTTTCAAGCCCTTGGAGATCTTTTCTTCAAGCAGGTGACAAAGCAAACAGCAAAGTCTTTTTTCTCCTTTCCTTGGCAGCAAGCAGCCACTGCAGGCCAACCCCAGACAGCAAACAACACAGGGGCAGTATTCCTCCACAGCTTATCCGGCTCTTCTCCTTGGCAAAGGTTCCTCTTAATTTCCCAGAAGTAATATAAAAGTCTGGGTCTTGGCCCCTCTTTTTATACACAAAAATCCTTTGTTCTCTGAAGGCAGAGAGTGTCTGTACCCAGCCAAAACCAGTTCTGTCCTCACTGGTGCAGCTTCCTGTTGAAGGCAGACCAGGCCCATCCAGGTGAAAGGAAATCTCCTCCCCCTACTCTAAATGCAGCCCAGGTCTATTAAGCCCAGCCCTGACTCATCAGACGTCTGGAGCCACTGCCCCTCTCCAGCCCCTGTCATCCAAAAGCCAGACATGCAATACACAAACCTAGCAGAGGCACACTGGATGGTTAGGCAAGAAAATACCTACTTTCTAAAAGTCATATTTTCAAACACAGAATGTAAAAATCACCCTCACTAAAAGATACATTTTAACATTCTGAGTTCAGGCATTCTAAACTTTATTTTTCTACCTTGTTCCCAGGTCAGTTATGTTTATAAGATGTTATAAACAAACTCCCCATTCTGTCCTATGGGAACAGACAGCCTTCCAATAGTGAAAAACGAAATTGGCAGTATTTCACTATCAGGACATGCCACACGCATCAGGGCATGTCCTACCTTTCACATACAATGCACCCTGCCCACAGGGATACCTTGGGCCTACCTTAGGGGTGACCGATATGTAGAAAATGGAAGGTTTAGGGACTGGCAAGTGTGTGCACTTGCAAAGTCGACATGGCAGTCCCAGACTGCACACAGGCTCTGCAATGGCAGGCCTGAGTCACATTTTACAGACTGCTTTGGTGGGTGGCACAACCAGTGCTGCAAGCCCACCAGCAGCATTTGATCTACAGGCCCTGGTCACACACAGTGCACTATACTAGGGTCTGACAAGTAAATCAAATAGCCAATCATGGAAACACTAATCCATAACACAATTTACAAAAGGGAGCACTTGCACTTTGGCACTGAACAGCAGTGGCAAAGTACCCAAAGCATCTAGACCAGCAAAAAATGGAGTCCAGCACACAGCAAAACACAGGAGGTAAAGGCAAAAAATGGAAGGGAGACCCACACCAATGGTGCCAGGTCTAACAATATGCAACAGAAGCACAGTACATATACAT
This sequence comes from Calotriton arnoldi, assembly GCA_963921515.1. Taxonomy (NCBI): domain Eukaryota; kingdom Metazoa; phylum Chordata; class Amphibia; order Caudata; family Salamandridae; genus Calotriton; species Calotriton arnoldi. Next base: position 230,436 of record CAWUFW010011195.1, read on the forward strand.
AGCTATTGGCTATGTAACCTTTCAGGTTGTAAGTAATCAAATGGCACAGTTGACATGCTTAAGTGATACACAGCGGTAAAGAAGGTTGAAGTGTACATACATATGATGAGCCAAAACATGCACCTGTTGGCCAATTTGTGGACCCAGTTTTTCAACCTCATTACTATTATATTTCACTATGATAGCTGACTTTGAAGAGTCTCTGCACCTACATAACTCAGCAAGGTATAACAATACCCATGCCCTCTTAATTTTGACACCAGGAAATGAGTACGCATATGCATTTGTGTTCCTTAAGTTAAGTGAGTCCTTTACCTGTCAATACTGCAGAGTACCAGATATTGTTCAGACATTTTCCATTCTTCCCTAAGTATTTTATTAGAAAATTGAACAATAACATGTATGGGACATGTTGAGATGTGTCAGATTCAGGCTGGCACACCCTTGGATACCGCAACATGTGAGTGGGCTCCCATCTGACATAAAATGTGCCTCTCATACAAAAGGCATGTACAAAGGAAGTCTCATGTGTAACGAAAGATCCAGTGCCTCTGGCCTCAAAAACATGTCCATGAGGCCATGCAAAGCCAGCATGCGGGATTTGCTATACATTCAGTGGTATGGAGTCAGGCAAGCCAGTGCAAAGCAGTGTCCATAGTGGACATCAAGGAGCCATACATTTTACATAGGAAGTCCTGTGATATGTGTCACAGGACTGTGATATGTGTTTTGCCACATTCACAGGGTAGCAAAGCTGTGTAAGCCATGGCAGGCCTCATTAATGGGTGACTACCCAGGGGAGATATGCTAAGGAGGATCATTGACACATCACTATGTGTTATTCAGTATTGTATGCTTGCTGCATTCCAATGCACACATACAAAAATGTCATACTCTGCCTTAGCATTTCTTTGTGCTGAGAGCTGTCCCTTCCAGTACAATACCAATCATGTGAACAATGCACACACATGTGCACCATAGGTCAAGGGTACGTGTGTATGCTAAGCACACCAAGTGGTTAATTTTCAAGCCCCTTGCGCCACTGAGGCCTCACTTTTTAACACATGAAAAGTGATGCACCGGCATCAAGGGGCTTCTAAATAAACACAGTTGTTTGTAAGGTAGTCCGCTATAAATCAATGGACTGCCCCTTCATCAATGACTTCTGCCAAAATCTGCATTTTCTCTGTCTTGCTGGCCAGCACAGGCCAATCCTAGTTGAGCTGTGCAGCACCATTACTTGTGAATTGCACTCCCACAGAGTTTTGCAGATAACTTTGGGGCTTATTTATAAGGCCCTTGTGCCACCAGTGCATCGCTTTTCATATGGGAAAAAGTGATGTTCCTGCGGCACAAGGGGCTTGTAAATAAGACCCTTTATGTGTAATGTATGTTCTGTAATGGCCCATCACAACTGTACCTGACACATGCTTGTGGTGAAAGAAGCACCTTTGGACTTGATCTGCACTACCTGGTTTGTCATCATATGAGTTATCTGGATGGGCTTTGGGCATGTGCATCAGCTCAATGCTTCCCATTGACTCATTTGCATCAACTAAAGGGACGCTGATACTTGTGTGGCCCGCTCAGTGTCACAGATAGCACTGGTGCACTGATCATGCTAGTGCTATTGCCACGACATTTCCCTCATTTGCATGGGGGCATAGATATTTTGTGAAAAAAGTCATGTGAGCCACGCTTAATGTTACCACTATTCATCAATGGGTAAATGAGACACCTAGGTAAACACACAAATCATGTGTACTTACCAACTTATCCAACAACTTGGATGCCAACGTAGTTGAGGAGGTCTGACTCTCTGCCAATCACATCTGCCCAGCAATGTTTGAGCTGGGCAGACAAAAACAGCTTCTGTACCTTTTGGTGCACTTTCTCCGAACTTTGCTACCACGCTGCCATGGGGAAGCCCAGGAGCACAGGTATACACGTCCCCCGCTGGCTATCATGTTGGGCAGGTAATAGGTCCCCAGCCACAGGAAGCTCCCAAACTCCTCTTCGCTCATGGGGCGAGCACTACGGTTCCCAGGCATGATCCCACTCAAGCACAACAAACGCCCAAACAAAGCTGAACCCCCCCAAAAACCCACAACTAGCCCTATAACAACAATACCCCAGAAGACGAACACCCGACTGAACTCAGGAGAATTCTCAAGAAAACATCACAAAAAGGACTTGAGACATGACAGGGACAGCATACACAACTAACCAGCTCCAAACACACCAAAACACTCTCCAGCACAGCCCAGACACAACCACTCACAAGCTCAGACAGTAAAACTGTGACTTACAGTGAACATGAAAGTAACTTCACACTTCCTGGTTTGCAGCATGCATGATTCACGACATCACTTCCCTTTGTCCATAACATCATTTCCTTGATGGAAGCATCACTTTTTCAGCCGATGCATCATTTTTTTTTTTTTACGCTAGCAGTCAATGTGTCAATTTCACACTAGGCCTTATAATGCACCATGCGGTCATTCAGACGCATCAGCTGGGAAGCGACATTTTCGGCTGACGTAGCTGCAAAATTCACGCTTTAGGCTCATGTGTTATTTTATTTTTACGCAATAGGACAAATGTGTCTTTTGTGTTTATTGGGATGTGTAATGCATGTAATCATTTGCAGGGGTTGCTGTGTTGACAGTGTACACATGTGTAAGTTAATACTTTTCAGGGATCGTACTATGCATAGGGCCCAATAGCTCAGGCAGATCAAGGGCACACCTTATAAGAGTTGTCCTGTGTGCTAAATTGGTATTAGCACCCAATGGCATTGCTTTAGCTTCCCCAGGGATGCCACAAACTAGCACAGCCATGTGGTCAGTGCACCCATATCTACGACAGCACAGCCTACTGCCAATCTGTGATGTGTACCACAGTGCAGGCAGCAGGCTATGGGGATACTTGGGAGGGTTACATTTTCCCTTGGCGAGTGCTGCGATTGGCTGCAACCACCTTGAAGGGGAGGAATGGATGGCGCCATATGATTGGTTTAGTTTAGGCCATTCATATTCAAGGGTCATACCCCACAGGAAAGTAACAGAGTCATAATTTGTGGGCCACATGATTTTCACTCATGCTGATGGCGCTATGCTAGATCAACATGCATGCCTTGGTGTCACCTCCTACATATTGCTGACAGTAAGGCTGTGTAAATCACATCATAACTACACTCTGAATCAAGGCAGAGTTGCTTGTGCATAGCAGTGGGTGTTCACATGCAACACTCATGTAGTTTGACACTGAGACAGGTGATGAGACTCACATGGACCTGGCACAGTCCAAAACCTGACAGACATACCGAGTAGAGCCTGAACAAGGATGTATCAATAGCTGTAACCTTGGGTAATCTGTTTGAATGTGTCCTGCGTACTGTTGCTCACATTTGCCATGTAGAACTAGTCCATGAATGGTTTATGTGCAGGGAAGTGTTGAGAGAACCCGAGAACCCACCATATCATATTGTGGTACACAAACATCAACTGTGTGGCCTTGTGTCCGGAAGGATATGTATGGACCATTCACATTGTAATTGCACATAGTCTTTACCACCAAGCATAGTCTACGATTTGTGGATCGCGAGGCCAGCTTGTCTAGCCACAACTAGTCACGGTGTAGTACAATTGTGAATATGTTTGCCATTAGGACCCATCACAATATGTTACTAGGTGGTGCGGTTACTTTAAGTTTGGTGATGGCTACGCATTCAGACATGAAGTTCACGTGAGATTTTTAAGCCACATTGGAACACTATATATTGGGATACATTGGTGCATGGCACCTTGGCTATATTGACCTTGCTTCATGTGATTTCTGATGCTCAATTGTTAAGTATTCTGAATCTGGGTGTTATGTCTTCAATTTCACACAAAGGGCCTGATTACGACTGTAGTTGTGGTGGCGGTCCGTGGACCACCACAATGTGACTACCGAATGTGAATGCCAAAAGTCGTAAAGTTAGACTTTTGTCTCAGTTTACCTTTGTGACTCGGGCCCAATGTTGTTAAAGGTGTACTGCCATGGGGAGGGTAGTGAGTGGATATCAATGTGGTACATGGTAGTGGGCAACTAGCAGTGCACTGTGTCCACTATGGTGACAGTACACAAGGGGTTTGAGTTATGTGGGAGTCTTGCGCTGTACAGTGCAACTGGTAGACTAACCACACTACAGTGCCATACTGCATGGGGACAGTGTAGGCCTTATTTCCCAAATGATTCTGTGTCCAGAGTTTGGTGTCTGCACTGGCAGGAAATGTGCAGCATTGCTCCAAGACAGGTACAATATTTTCAAGAAGTCTGTGTTGTTGGCTGTCATGGCAGATGTAGTTTGTGCATGAGTCTGTACCTTGCTGCACAGTATGGAGCCTTGGAGGACTGATAGAGTGATTTGTGCATCCCAAAACGGTGTGCACATAGGATGGTATGTGTGTATATGATGAACAATGTAATGTAGCATGTTAGACATGACCTTGCAAGGTTAATATATGGCTACATTTCTCAGTTTCACAGGTCTGGGATACATCACATGTCTCATGACTATGAGATTTACCTGTGGACACACAGACTAAAGGAAGGGAATACCTTACTTCAACACAGTGTTTGGACACAGCATTTCACATAGTGTTGCATTAGAGAGGCTCTTTCAAACAACTGAATGCATACACAGGAACTCATGTAGCAGTTGTTGCCACAGGGCACTACTGGATTCCATCTGTATGCACTGACCTGCATCCAACGTGAAGGGCTGGAATGTGCGATATTCCTAACATACAGCACATCCATGGGTTGTCTGCATACACACCATCACATACTAGTGACTAGCTGTAACACCCCCCCCCCCTTGCACCATGGTGCATGTGTGTCAGCGTTGTTTTCTCAAATAACTTAATGGTTTAAGGGACACATTCCTGCACCAAAAGCAAACAATCTATTCAATTCCTTCATTCTATGTGTCCTGTGGAATGCAGGACACATAATAATTGAACATGACAAACAGTTATGTCATTATGTATCCTCATTTCAACTCCCCGTGGGAGGAACACTATTTGCAAACTGCCCCAGGGTTCCTGATCCTTAGATTTGTAACAATGCGTGAGATCTTCATTGGTGTTGCGTGGGAAAAGCCACTGCAAGGTCCATGCAACATATCTTTGATGTAGGGTGCATCAATGCTGCACCTTGCTCTAGCTTGCCTTCTGCATATCTATGAGGCCACTCAAGGGCACGCAGACAAACATTGCATTGCCTCATTGATATAAGTTGGAGACCTGCTCCACCAGAGCATCATGAACAGTGATGCTCCAGCAGCGCAGTTCACTTGTACATGTGGCCCACAGTGGTGTAGGTGGTCTTAACATGTGTGACTTGCAGGATTGCCATGTAGTATGGCGTAAGTAAGAAAGCCCACACACCAACTACGTATGCTCTGTTGCATTCAGCCCAAGACTAATATGGCAACGTATTCCAACATATTTGACTGTCCTGTGGTCTGTCATGTGCTTACCAGCTAGTAGGCCAATTCCACATGTCACATTCTGGTAGCGCTCATTGATAGTGGAATAATGGAAGATGAAGGAATCATGAGCACTCCCAGGGTACTTTGCGAGGACATTGATGAAGAGGCCCATATGGTCCACGAATGCCTGCGTGTTTATGGAATGCCGGTTAGCATGCCGCTTGAGGATAAGACGCTACCTTATTAATTGATACAACATGACTTTTTATTTATAAAGTCTCTTGACGAACAATTATTATTTGGACCTTTTCTTCACTTCGACTTCACCACATAGGATAATTCTTAAGTCCAATATTCTGAGGCGTGAGAACTCACCAACCATACTGTTTGCGTGGCTATTTTATGCCCGATGAGGTCCAATTTCGTCATTGACATATTTACTTTATAGGAGCCTTGACAAAGTTCCCTCTGGCAAAAATTGGGAACGAAACGCGTTGGCTGTGTGCCAGTTTTAAAAAAAGATTGATTGAATAAAAAGAAGTAATTCTGGAACAGATTTCGACGTCGTGTATTGACTTCACAACGAGTGCACCTTCTATTTCCTTTTTAGAATTTGGCTACTACTGACACCTCCGGACGGCGGGTGTAGGAAGTGTTTGCACCATTTTTTGAATTTATCTGTACATGAGGACTGGATGTGCTTGACCTTGGTCTGCCGTCTCTCCTTTTTGTGTTTATGGAATGCGTAAGCTTCCTATTACGTTAAAGGTGTAATCGAGCCACTGGAGGCACAAGTTGCACATGGATGCAGTCCATTGCCCCCAACACATGTGGAAATCATGAAATGGCATAAGAGCTTTGCTTGTTTTCCTGTTGGCTCTGAGTTGTGTTGGGGAAGAAGAGGTACTGGGGTGTGAGGTTTATGATGGCATCCATGACGGAGGGGAGTAACTTAGAGAAGGATGACTGGAATACTCCTGCCACTCTGGCTGTGGTGGGTTAGAAAGTTCCATACACCAGCATGTGTAAGACAGCCAGTAGCTTGGCCTGCAGTGGGATTTTGATGCACGGCTGCAATGTTAGCTGCAGCCTTGGTGCAATCTGGTGCAGAAGGTGGACAATGGACTTCCTCCTGAGCATGTAATGGGCAATGACCTCCTCCTCCCTGAGGTCAATGAGGGTAATCCTCTGACGGTATGTTTTCTCCCTTCTCCTGCGCTGCCTCTGCCCTGATGGTGGGGGTGATGGTGAAGGTGGTGGTGGTGATGGTGGTGGTGGTCTTCTTGGTGCTCCGAACTGCATTAGGAGTTGCTCCATGGTACCGTTAAGCTTGCCAGAGTGATTTGGGTATGTTCTGCTTTTATAACAGTGGACCTGCGTCATTTTTACACCTGCGTTTCCATAGCGGTGAAAGTCTGCCGCTATTGGGACTCTGTGCCTAGTTTGTCAAAGTAGTGCCATTTTCTCAAATTGTTGTAAATACGGCTGCTGCAGTTTTGCGTGTTTTTTTAAGGGGGAACACCAACCTTGCTTATCATTATCGGTAACTGCTGCAACTGGATCTGGCACTGTGAAAAATAGGTGCAGGAGTTGAAAAAGTGATGTTAAAGGTAAGCCTGGGCGGAGTTTGCGGTGTTCTGCTACGCGGAACTCCACTAGGTGCAAAAAAACTCCACTGCACTACGCGGAAATCCGCAAGCGGCGGACTGTGTTGGATAAATGCTGTTCGTGGTGATTTTCAATGCCAGGTGCTTGTCTGCACTGTGCAATCATCGTGAACGGCACCATGCACAGCGCAAGCGGGCGCTGCTTCCTTTCTGCCGCTCGAGTAGATTTTTACTCGATTGGCAGCTTTCTCAATGCAAGCGGACAGTTTCTCAACGCGAGCAGTTGCGACCACCCGCAATTGGAAATCTGACCGCCTGCGTTGAGAAATCTCGCCGGGAAGTTGATTTTCCATGCTTGCCAACTTGATGTTGACGATCGTGAATGAGGAAAAATCTCACCGGGAGGTGGATTTTCCTCACTTGCGCTCGCCAACTTGACGTTGATGAACGCGAGCGAGGGAAAAAACTCCGCTCCGCGGAGCCGAGTTTTTCAGAACTCCGTGAGCTCCGCGTAACCCGGAGTGCAGAAATCTCTGCAAACTCCATGAGCAGAGTTCACCGCCCAGACTTAGTTAAATCCTCTAGCATCACTTTGCAAATATGACACCAAAAAAAAGCTTCCTCAACCAAAATTACGCTGCAGAGGCGCAAGTTCCTTGTAAATATGCCCCTTAGTCTTGCAGAAAGCTGACAAATCAGTTTCCGCCTTAATCAACTCAACATTTTGTGTACAGGGATAAAATATTGATTTGAAACATTAGGCGCCCAAAGGCTCACTGGGAAAAGCAATGAAAACAAAGAATCTTGAAAATAGGTGCTTATAAAGCGCACAGCTACTCCACAGAGTGTCCCGGTGCTGAAAAACTACCGAAAAACAGGAAACCAGAGCTCAAAGGCCAGGCCAAGCCGAGAGGAGAATTACTGCTGGAAAAGCCAGGTTTTTAGCTGTCTCCAAAAAGTGAGCAGGTCCTGGACCTGCCTAAGATGGAGAGGCAGACAGTTCCATGAGCGGGCGGCCAGCACTTGAAATGAGCGACCCCCTACCCGGGAGCGGGCAAACTTGGAGATAAGCATCAGAGACTGCCCTGAGGACCTCAAGGCTCGTTGCAGCGCGTAATGTTGGACCCTACTCCTGAGATATACAGCGCCTGTGCCATGGAAAGCCCGAAAAGCCAGGACCAGCGCTTTAAACTGGATCCTCTTCCGTACCGGAAGCCAGTGCAAGGCCTTCAGCTGGATTGACATGCGTGCTCTGGGACCCACCATGAGAATGACTCTGGCCTCCGCATTCTGAGCCACCTGCAGATGATTCAGTAAGTACTCAGGTAGACCCAGGTATAAAATGTTAACGTAGTCTAGCCTAGATATAATTAAGGCTTGGACTACAGTCTTCCGATCTGGGCATGGATACCTGCTTCCCAATGACAGGTTTCATTAATGGAGGTCCAGCACACACAGGCACACCAGAGTTAGGGAGTTCACTTTAGGGGTAATTTTGCTGTGGCTTAGATTGAGAAATAGGCCTAAAATGACAGGTTTTTAATATAGCAGCAATACCCAGTCAAAAACTAGAAATGACTTAGGGCCCAATTACTAGTACTACGGTCCTGGGACCACCACCATCATGTCGGGCCTTCTGCCACCATTGTGTCAGGCCTCCCACCCGATTACCACAATAATGGTGGGATTCAGGATCCCATGGCGGCGGAGGTGGGGAGAGGGGCTGCAAATGGTGGCGGTGCCGATGCCAGCACCACCGAGCAGATTACAAACTGCCTTTCCACTGCCCATTTCATGGTGGTGACCCCGCCATGAAAAGGGTGGTGGAAAGGCAGGGAAGCGGGCCCAAACAGGGCCCCTGGGAGAATCTCCCCATGGGGGTGTGTGCAGGGGGAACATGGTGTGCCCCTCTAGAATTGCATGCATTTTGTGTGGGATGGATGACATGGTGCATGCCACACAGTGCACCCAACATGGCAGTGGTCCCTCAGCAGCGCATGACTGCTGGCTATAATCCTCAGGCAAAAGATGCCGCTGTCATGGGGCCGCCGCCGCGGCCCCGCCGGCCCAGCTACAGGATCGCAATTGGATGGGCGAGATGTTGCGGGTTGGCGGTCTCCCTTAGACCACTACGGCGGCGGTCCGGCTAGAAGACAGCCAAAGTCATAATCAAGCCTTTAGACATATACTCATTAGTCCAATCATTGCAGAGCAAAACAGCCCACTGCCTGGCTTTCGATAGAACAACTACTTCCTGGGTCAATATGGGCCACCTGCTGTAAACATGCCTAAAATAGGGGAATGTCGTATACCAAATGAATCTACCAGATTGAATTTAATGAAAGCCGCTCATGAAGGAATAGTCTATGTGCGTGATGGGGTGTCTGCAGTGTTACACATTTTATAGGTGAACTATGTCTAGTCAGCTAAACAATATGGATTACAATGTGAAATGTATCAAAAAATAAGAATTCTACAATCTCTAGATCCCCACCAACTGGAAAAATATCAGTGTATCCCTTGCAAATTGTGTACCTGGGTCTTATCGCTCCTTCACAATCAGAAGGCAGATGAAAATATATATTGGCAGCAGTAAAATATATATTGGCAGCTGTAGACTATTTTACACACTTTATGTGGGTGTGACTCTAAAGCTAGGCTATTACTCCTGCAGTAAATACTTCTTAGGCTTAGTAACGATGGGCAATGTTCATACATTTCTTTCCTATCTAGGGCCAACTTTCACCTCCAAGGCATTTGCAGAGGCAATTTATAAAGTAAAAATAAGTCTCCATTTCTCACACCACAATAGGCCCAGTACCAACAGGATCATAGAGAAAGCTAACAATACACTAATTCAAGTGTTGACTGCGAGACATTAGACAACTCCGGGTCATGTGTTCAAAATCTGGTAGGTGCAAAAAGACGAAAATATAATATGGCAAGATATGCACTGTCCTGCTGCTGTACTTATGAGAGGCTCTTTGGTTAAAAAATGCATGCACTGGACTTCCCAGGATGGGAGGATCCTCAAGATCAATCACAAATCTGTTGCAGGATTTGTAGCAAACCTGGGATAGTCGAAGTCAGATTTAAACTCCAATGCCATATCTACTGACTGGCTAGTTACTGAAGGTCGGTGTTGTATTGGGATTGAAGGAAGTGTTCAGTAGAACAACAAGTCTGATATATTGTCCGCCTTATTGCAAGTCCAAGTGCTTTATAATAAGTGGGATTCTGTAATCCCTGTATAAATGCACGTCTCTATTTTCTTTATAATTGGAAACTAGTGACACATTCAGTCACTGATTGTATGGAAAGGATGTCAGAGCTCACCATTATACGTTAATACAGTCGAGTTCTGATGTCACAATGTCTGCTGCCAGAGCCAGAAGTCAATGTGAAAGGCAGGTCATTTCACGGAGTATAATTGAAGCAGCTGCTTAAAAAATGAAAACGGAATGTTGCTTTTCTTTCTTCTGCTCTATTTGAATAGCTTACAATGACAAGTCAAGAGAATATTTTACACTCCTTAGATAGAGAAAAGCTGGAATCTTTGTGCATGTTTCTACACATTCTGAGCTACTGAAGTTTTTCCTTTTTTTTCAACTGACTTGTATTGAACTTTTTCTAATATCTCTTTGCAAGAATTATCTAAAAGATTTTTGATGTGTTTGATTTTGCACTAAAGGTTTAATTTTTAATCTTCATGTTTGCAAAGAAGTTTGCTCTTTCATGTGACAGAGCTATGACCTAAGGGTTTAAGTGGTTTGTGGGAAAGATGATGGTTTGACCATGCATTATATGGGATAAAGTCTCCCCAGGCTTACATTATAAGGCCATTGCAAGTCACCTTGAAGTTCCATAACCTTATGCAGTACTTCGGCCTTCTGCTGCATTCTTCGATATGGTTATGGAACTCCTTATGAGTTAATTCATCCCTTATATGATACACTTGCAATAAAGATGAGAGGAACTCTGTCACATTTGTGATACAGTGTCCATCTGTCAAACTCTAAATCAGGCCCTTAGTGTTATAATTATTATTATTACCCTAATTTGAAAAGCACATGTCTTTCTGAAAGGGTTTCCCAGTGCTAGGTAAATAGAGAAGACATAAGATAAGAAAGAATTAGAAAAACTACCTCTTCAGGAGTTTCCTGAACGTATCAAGAGAAAGGGGAAATTCTGTTAATCCCTGCAGCACGTGGCAGGCACCTGAAGGTGCCTGCCACATGGTGCTGGTATTAACAGGGGGGCACCATAGGTGCCCACTCTGCCCCTAACCGGAGGCCGTGGAGGAATGGGGACCCCCAAAGTCGCTTTCTGACAGGCTTTCCATGTCGGAAAGTCCGAGATGGAAAGCCTGACAATATAATCCTCAGGGATTGCGTCGGGGCCTCCGACTGGCTGATGGGCTCCTTCAGCCTGTCAGAATCCAGACGGAATGACCGTCCGGTTTCAATTCTGATCACCACATTGTTATTAGGTGGTCGGAATTGAAAGCAGAGATGACGGTCTTATAGCCTTCGACCTGCAGATGGAGGCTTTCCGACCAACATCATAATCGGCCCCATAGTCTTAACCATGCTGTAGCCTTTACCATACAGGTTTTTACAACTACTAAGGGCCCGATTCCGATGTCGTTCCGTAGGCCTCCAAATCAGATTTGGCTTTTCCGGATCCGATTCGTAGCCCTTGTTTATGACTGAACCGTACACAGGTCCGAATGACCAAGTACGATGCAAAGATCGCGTACGTGCTGACCAAACCGTTTCCGGGTCCCAAACCTGTCCGTACGACTCATTCGTAGCCAAAACGCACCGCGCTATGGAGCCAAATTCCGACCGAGCGCGTATGATGCACGATTCGGACAGCCGCTTTGCCTTGGTCTCAGCGAGACAAAGCGGCTGTCGGAAGCATACTTCGGGGGGCCGTACAAGGCCCCCCTTCACCCGGGGCATTCCGAATCTGTCACAGGGGTGTGCCCATGAAACTCCCCTGTGGCATGCACCGCTAGGCATGCACAGTGTGGCGGCCACCATGGGGTGCCCTCCAGAGGGTTTACGCTTTTCCCCAGCCACACCTTTTCTGCTATGGGAGCCTGTGTACGCGTCTGTACACGGGCTCCCATAGAGTTCAATGGGAGTCCAAGCGAACCGAGTCTGTAAGCATACGGCAGCATCGTACTTGCTCGTTCGGACTCCCGGAACACGTCTCGCTCGGAAAGCCCTCCAGACCCGAGTCGTACGGAGGGCTTTCCTAGCGAGATCGGAATCGGGCCCTATGTCTTTACCACTAGTGTCATTACAATGCATCAGATACAACTATCTTTGGATCTAGATATTTAGCACACATGTCATTACTACTCATTCTTTTACCACTAGTGTTATTACTACCTATGTGTTTTACAACTAGTGTCATTATGAAGCATTTTTTTACTAACAGTATCATTAGTACTTATGTGTTTTACCACAAATATGTTTACCATGCATTAATATGTAAGCATAGGGCTAAATATATAGGTAAGTATACGTTATATGTGTTTGGTCAATATTATTTTTGATAATATTTTTTATATATTTTTCAAGTAATAATAAGATGTAGGGATGGGATGTAAGGGATATAGGGGTATTGGGTGGGGAAGTGTGTTAATACTCAGGATTAATTTATATATATATACATATATATATATTTTAAATTATAATATGTTTTAGGGATGACATGTTAGGGATGCAGAGGTATTGGATGGCGAAGTGTATTAATGCTCATTTATTAATTGTGATACTTTAGTATGCATATTTATAAATTATATGGTTGTGAATTCATAATTTTACATTTTAAAATATTTTATAAAATTGACAAATCAGCATTTAAGGATGGGCTGCAAGGGAAATAGGGGTATTGAGTGGGGAAGTGTACTAATAATCAGCTATTTATTTATTTATTTATATATTTTATTTGAAAGGTTTTATATAGCGCTGGCTAGACCCGGAGGTATCAGAAGCAATCAAGAAAAGCAATTGTTCAGGGTAAACAAAACAAGCCAGTACAACTCACAATTAAGTTAAAGGGGGCAAAAAGCACTTTACATGAGTAGAAGTTATCAAGAAAAGCAATTTTTCAAGGTAAAACAAAACAAGCAAGTACATTTCACATTAAGTTAAGGGGGGCAAAAAACTGGGTGATTCGCAGGTAATAAACATCAAAATAATAAGATGGGGGTAACAACTCAGGGCAGAGAAGAGAGTATCGACGAGGAAGGACAAATAGTAGAGGTAGGGGGTAAGGGTAGGAGAAGGGGGGGTGGTGAGGAAAAGAGGGTAAGGTCAGGGTAAACAGGATGATATATAAAAAGGGAGAGTGAAGTGAGAGCCAGGAAAAACAGAAAGATAACCAATGCAGGGGAAACAGAAAGCAAGGTCATGGGAGCGATTATGGACCCCAATATTTGTTGAGAAGGTGATGTTTTAGGTCTTTTTTAAAGCTGAGGTATGAGGGGTTACAGGGCAGGTCCCTCGGGAGGGCATTCCAGATATATGGGGCATTTCCGGAGAAGGAGCGAGATTGGGTGTTTTTTTTTTTAAAAAGCAGGGGGACGAGGAGGAGTGCAGTGGTGCTTCTCATCAGTCAGGAGCAGCCCGCTTTATTGAGTTTGTTTGTTAGGTACAACGGGGATTGTTGGTGAAGAGCTTTGTGTGTGATGCAGGCAGTCTTATAAAAGCATCTTCCTTCAATGGGCAGCCAATTTAGGGATTTAAGGGCCGGCGAGATGTGGTCAAATCGTTTACAGTCAGTGATGAGCTTGGCTGCCAAGTTGAGCACAGCTCTAAGGGGGGCTAGGTGTACTTTAGGGGTTCCGGTGTGGGATAGCGTTGCCGTAGTCAAGTATCGAGAGGACCAGTGATTGGACAAACGATTTGAAGTCGTCTAGAGGAATGAAGGGTTTGATTTTCTTGAGGTGTTGGAGAGTGAAAAGTGCTCCTTTGGCGGAGTTTTTTATGTGGTCCTTAAGAGCCAGGTTTTTGTCAAGAGTGAAACCTAAGGATTTCACCAAGTCGGATAAGGTGAGTGGACAATTGAGAGCATTGAGATCCGTGATCCAGCCTTGGATGGGGAGACAGTTGTTTTTAGGAGAGAAAAGAATAATTACAGTTTTATTAGGGTTCAGTTTAAGATGGTTGGAGTAGAACCAGGATTGGATCTTGCTCAGGGTATTGTTTAAGTGAAGTACATCGGAATGGGATTTAATCTTATAGTAGAGTTGGGTGTCATCAGCTTAGAGGTGATAGTTGATTCCAGCTTGTATCAAAATGAGGGTAAGGGGTTCCATAAAGAGGTTGAAGAGAGAGGGGGAGAGAATAGAGCCCTGGGGGACACCCAGGGAGACAGGTGTAGGATTGGAGAGGCAGGCGTTGATTTTTATTTGTTGTGTTCTGTGCTGGAGGAAAGAAGAGAACCATTTGAGGACCAAACCATTGAGGCCAAAGTGAGTTTTAAGCGAATTAAGTAAGGAAGAATGGTTGACTGTATCGAAAGCTGCAGAGAGGTTGAGGAGAATAAGAAGGCAAACCTCACCATTGTCAAGGGAACTGTGGATGGCATCCACAATGTTCAGCACGGCGGTTTCTGTACTGCAGCCTTTCCTGAAACCGGTTTCAAAGGAGTCAAGTAAGTTGAAATTGCATATGTGTTTGTGCAGTTGAAGTAATGCACATTTTTCAAGGGCTTTAGCAAGAAGTGGGAGGTTAGAGATAGGGCGGAGGTTGTTAGGATCATTGGGGTCAGCAGTGAGGTTTTTAAGAATGGGTGTGATTTGTCCGAGTTGGAGGGAGTCAGGGACATATCCCTTGGCAAGGGAGGTGCTGATGATTTTAGTCCAACAAGGGGCTATGATGTGGTTAAGATTGAGAACTAGGTTAGAAGGAAGTGGGTCTTTGGTGTGTGAGGTCGGCTTTAGTGTAGCAATGATATTAAAGACTTTGAGCTCAGTCATAGGACGGAAGTTATACCAGGAGGTGTTATTTTTCAGTTGTAAGTTGGAAAGGATGTCATCGGGCGAAGTTGGAATGGGTAGGTGAGTGGGAGGATTAGGCGGTAGGGACGTTGCCGAACAAGGAGGTATGTCTATGGCATCGTCTATAGCATATTGGGGGCTGGGCAGGTCCAGGCTTTGAGGGAAGGATTGGTCAATTTTAGCAATTTTATCCAAGAGGAATTTAGCAATTTCTTCACATCTTTCAATTGAAGCCGTCAGCTCTGGAGGGGCAGATGATGTTTGTTTTCTAACAATGTAAAACAGCTCTCTGGGCCTGTTTTTGGCATGATCAAGTTGAGCTCTAAAGAAAGATGCCTTTTCATTGAAAATGTGCTTCTTATTAGTTGATCTAGAAGATCAAGATGGGAGGGTGAGGGATGTTGTCTCCATGTTCTTTCTGAAAGTCTAAGTTGTCGTCTTTCGTTGTTGAGTTCAGGATTGAACCAGGATTTGGATTGGATTTTTCTTTGTTGTTTTAGTTTAAGAGGGGCGACTTGGTCCAGGACATCACTAATGATCTTATTGAAATGTTCAGTGAGCTTGTTAGCCTTTTGGGAGAGAGGGGAGTGATGAAGTTGAGCTTGGAGTTTAGACTCTAGTTCGCCGGGGGGGACTTGTTTAAGGTTTCTGGTCCACTTCATGGGTTTGTTATTTGCTGCAGGAGGGAGTAGGGCACTGGTTGCGATCTTAAACAGAATGAGGTGATGGTCGGACCAGTTGATAGGGATGATGTTAGAAAGGGAGGCCAAGTCAGTGTTGGAGATGATAGCATCGAGTGTGGCCCCTTTGATATGGGTTGGATTGTGGCATAGTTGCTTAAGGTCATTCATCTCAAGAAGGTTAATGAGCCCATGACAATGGGATCCACTGAATTATTCCAGTGGATGTTGAAGTCTCCTAAAAAGAGATTTTCGAGGCAGAAATTAATTGTAATACATTAGTATTAAAATTTATGAATTGTAATTGATATAAATTAATAATTAATTTAAGTTGATAAACATTTAATACAATTTTAAAATTTGTATTTAGGGACGAGATGCAAGGGATATTGGGGTTTTGGGTGGGGAAGTGTATTAATACCCATGTATTAATTTATATATATTTTTTAAATTATAATAAGTTTTAGGGAACGGGATGTTAGGGATATAGGTGTTTTGATAAGTAAGTGTATTAATACTCGGGTATCAATTGTAATACTTTACTATTAATATAATTGGAATTGTTTTCAATTAATGATAATTTTTATTTTTAAAATATTTAACAAAACTGCAAAATTTCTATTTTGGGACAGGATGCAAGGGATATAAGGGTATTGGGCGGGAAAGTGTATTAATACATAGGTATTACATTTAATACTTTAATATTAATATTTATGAATTGTAATTGATATAAATTAATAATTAATTTAAGTTGAACAATATTTTATAAAATTATAAATTAGTATTTAGGAACAGTATGCTAGGAATATAGGGGTATTGGGCAGGGAAGTGTATTAATACTCAGGTATTATTTTTACTACTTTGTTACCAATATATAATATTTGCGATTTTGTAAATGTAATAATAATACTAAAATTATAAAATGTACTAAAAAAAATTAATATGTTTTTAGGGATGGGATGTAAGTGGCTTAGGGGTATTTGTTGTGGAGGTATATTAATACTCAGGTATTAATTGAAGTATCTGAATATTAATAATTATAGGTAATTTAAAAATAGTTGAAGAAATTGTTGTTTTTAAATTAAATACAGATATGTCATTACATTTTTTAAATATTATTAATTTATTTATAAACATTTATTTGTGAAAACTGCATTTTAACACATTATATGAAAAGATGTAAACATAATACAAAGGTGTAATATTTATATTATTTATTTAAACATAGTATAAAAATAACAAAAAAGTGTAAAAAAATAGTAAATAATAAAACATATTTTACAAAAATATAAACAAATTTATTGTAGCACGTAACATATTTTTTAAACATTTAATACATTTTTCCCACGGTTTACCATCAAGTTCAAGGGCAAATATTGTCCTTTTTATGCTTGATGCTCGCGGTTGTACATATGTTTCTACAGTTAGTGGAGTATTGCGGTCAAGATCAGAAGCAAGGAAGAGCTGCAGTCAGGTAAGAACAATTTACTTTACATTATTAAGTATATAGGTGGCTACGCTTACTGTAAGGTACAGTGGGAAGGTGGTTAGATGTAGGATAGAAATGCCTGGTATGTTTTATGTGTTTGTATCCTCTTACCATTCCCATGCAGGCTGTGTTATAATACTGATGTTGGGATGGTTGTTTTTTTTTGTTTTCAAAGTAAGTTTAGAAAAGTTGTAAGATAACTTTGTAAAACATTTTTTACCTTCTTTGAAACAAAAGCAACATTTTTGCTTTTTTCCCTATGTGTTTTGTATACTGTTTATAGTCTTCATGGAAAAAAGATCACGTGGCTGCAGGATGAAGAGGGATGTAGTAAATCCAGTACTACACAGCCGCGGCCACTGCCGCTGCAGGTAAGAGCGGTGGGGCTGGCTGGAGGGGATCTCGAGTGACGACCACAAGGGAAAATTAATTATTTATTTAATTTTCCCTTGTGGTCATCTCTCGAAATCCGCCCCCAGCCAGCCCCACCGCCCCATTGCTCTTACCTGCAGCGGCCGCGGCTGTTACTATAGCATTATTTTTGGAATATTTATATTTGGAAACAGTATTAATTTTTAGGGTTCCTCTTACTTGGACGGCATAGTTTGTGGTAAAGTCTTGCTTCAGTAGAATTTCAGTGTGCTCTTGAACGCATTCACTGTATTTATGGATGGCAAATGGTGAGTGGCCCTTTTTATTCGTGTTTGGTGTGGTAGATGAAAATTTAAACAAAGATATGTGTTTGAATGTACGTTTTACCCCGAGTTTTATTGAGTATGTGTAGTTTATTATTTAGTTTGTAAAATGAAAACATTTATTTCACTTCCTGTTGTAAAACTAGAGCCATTTTTATTTGAGAAAGGTGAAAGTAAGGAGTTAAAATAAAGGTAGGACTAAGGGGCTTATTACGATGTCGGGCAGTTCGCCACCGCCGGGCCGGCGGTGGAGACCACTCCAGCATCGTAACGCGATAAAACCCCCACCATATTACGATGGCGGTGGGCTTTTCCGCCGGTAGCAATCGAAACGATTGTCCGGCGGAACGTTCATCGGGCTTATAATGGCGGCGGTGACTAGCAGGCTCCGCCGGCACGATTATGATGCCGGCGGTAGCCAGCCTTTCCGCGGCGGTTGAACCGCCTTTGAAAGGCAGGCGGTGAATGTCTCCGGGGACCCGTTGCGGGCCCCCCCTGTGTTGGGGTGGGGTGGGGGTGCACTGGGGGGTACCCATGGTACCCCCCTACATTTCACTGCACCAAGTGGCAGGCACATTGTAGTGCCTGCCACGTAGTGCAGTAAAATGCACGACATGCTCCTTTATGCATCGTGGCGGTGCAGCTATCAGCACCGCCCGCCACAATGATAAAGGTGCGGAATACGACCGCAGCGGTAGCGGTCACATCCTAATTGCATTGACGGGACCGCCGCACGCATGGCGGTTGGACCCAATCACCGCTACGGTGGCGGCCAGATCAAATCCGACCGCTATCGTAATGAGCCCCCTAAGTTGCAAACATTGTATTTTGGAGCGTGTTTTTTCAATATTAGTCGTATTGTGTCGAATTTAATTTATTATATTTATTTGTATAATGTGTTTTGAAAGATATTAGTTTGTACATCTTTTGTTGTTATTTTTATAATTTCTTTTCATTTTTTTACATTTTGTGAATTAAAGTGCTTTTAAGCATTGCATGTAATGGCGCATTGTAACAGTATGCATGATGATGTGATACGTGATATGGTATGTGTGGTAATGACACATTTAATGATACTCTATGTATATGTGTGGTAGTTTGTTCTGTGGTGAAAACGTGCGTTGTAGTAGTAAGTGCATTGTAAAAACTCAGTTGTTTAGGTGTGCATGGTAAAGGCACCATCATGCATCCCCTCAAAAAGGCAGAGTTCCATAGTTTAGGGCCCAAATAGGAAAAGGACCTACCACCTTGTTGAGCCTTGCCAAACGTAGAGACCATAGCAAGATTCAGATTACTAGAGCGGAGAGGCTGACTCGGGCTAAGGGTACCACCAGTGACTTGAGATAGAGTGGACAAGATTTCACCAGAGCTTTGAAACCATAACATAGTGCTTTAAATTGAAGATGCTTGCTAAGCGGGAGCCAATGAAGGCCTCAAAGAAGATTAGAGGTTGAAGAGTGCTTAGGAAGATGAAAAAGCACCTGGAGAGATGCATTCTGAACTACCTGTAGGCGTCTAAGTGCAACCTTTGATGACCCAGGTAAAGAATGTTACCACAGTCGAGTGTGCAAATGATCAGTGCCTGCACTACCGTCCTTTAAGCTGTAACTGGAAGGAGCCAGAGTGTTTTCTTTTGCCACCTCAGGGCGCCAAAACAGGTGGAGGCTACATTAGTAATTTGATGATCCATCGAGAGCTTGTTGTCTAGGCAAAAAACCCAAGTTCTAAACTACCTGAGCAGGGGAAAGAACAATACCCAGAACATGCACCCAACAATGAGGGCCCCAAAGATAATGTTGATTAGCAACCAATACAATTTCAGACTGATTCCCATTTAACTTGAGAGAATTACTGTTCATCCAGGTTGCCACCTTAGTGAGGCGAGAATTTAAGGTAGCACAGCTATGATCTTCATTGGGAAAAAGAGATGCAATAATCTGGATATCACCCACATAAGAAAACAACATAGGTTCGCAACTTGCACCACGTATGCCAGAGGCCGCACATAGTTGCTAAACAGGGTCAAAGTTAAAGACTAACTCTGCAGCATCCTGGAAGCAAGAGGGTATGAGTCAGAGTTATGTGCTTTGATGAAAACCTGGATAGAACAATCATGTAGAAATAACCGTAGCAAGGTTAGGGCCAGGTCTTATATGCCCAGATCCTCCAACCTTTAAAGAAGTAACTAATGGGAGACAGTGTTCAAAGCCACGCTAAGATCTAATAGAATCAAAGCCGCCGTACCTCCCCTGTCAAGCTGGAGTCTAGACTGTTCGGTGAATCCTAGTAAGGTGGATTCAGTGCTATGATCAGCACTGAATCTCGATTGTGAAGAGTGAAGAAGACAGTTGGTTTCTACAAAGGCTGAAAATTGCTGGTTAGCATGTTTTTTCGGAATTTTTGCAAACAGTGGTAATAGCAAAATGGCCGATAGTGAGCCCAATTAAGAGAATTGAGATTAGGTTTCTTCAATAAAGGAATTACCACAGCATGTTTTCCAGGTTTTAGGAACTAGTCCTTCCAATAGCTAGGAATTGAGGAGCGTAATAACCATGAAAAAAGATCGGGACACAGCTTTCTAAAAAAATGTTGAAGGTAGAGGATCTAATGGAGAACCATACTTAATAGAGTTCTGTAAGGACACAAACAATGGGATTTTATTAGGGGAAAAAGTCCTCAAAGAGCAAACAAAAGAAAACAGCTAGATCATCACACAGTGAAAGTATGGCTGCAGAGGAAATTTTAGCAGGCTCAGATAAGGATTTAACAATTTGAAATAATTTTTTAGGGCAATTCTGAGCTGAATTGATTTTATACTTCATCTTATCCTCCTCACAGTAGGCTTAACACCAGGTCATCTCTAAACATTTGCCGCTCTTTTTAAGCCCATGTTAAGGAGTCGTTAAACGAAGGAGTGGAGGAAGTGATCTGGCATTAGTGTTGGGTTTAAGTGGGAGCACAGAATCCAAGGATGACTGAACCCAGTTGTCAATGACACTGGAATCGATGTCCACTGACCGACTGAGTTCAGGTAGAGTTGCCTGTAGAAGTGAACTAAGAATAGCTGATTTGAATTTAGACCAGTCTCTAGACCAAGAAGTGGAATCACAGGGCCAATCATTTAAGATGGTCTTAGTTGATATAGAAAATAGTATCACAAAGTGATCAGAGGAAGCCAAAGAAATTGTGCTATCAAGTGACACCGTCCTCAAATTAGAGAAGAGAGGGCCAAGTAGATGTCCTGCTACATGAATGGGTAGGTTGTTAAGTAGATGTACATCCAGTGCAGGGGACGTGGCAAAGATGGCAGCCGCACTAGACGTGCTTCAAGGAGCTCTGTGGCCGGCCAGATCAGGATCCTTCACTTATACTGCCATCCTGCTCCCACTAGCCCAGACAGTGATTCCTCATCGTTAACATACCTGGGGGCAACACGGGTATGCCATGCTGAGTTGGATGATCCCCTTGCACTGCACATCGCCACTGGGGTGCATCTGAGGTCTATGGCGGCTCATAGCTGAATGGCCCTACCTGCTGCAAGTTTCGTCTGGAGTCACAGGGCTCTAGGATGGCAGACCCGGGCTGGGCTGTGCCATGAGAGCAGCTCCCCCCTGCAGGGTTGCTGGGCCCAAAGTGCTGTCCACAGCATTGTGCTATGCTGGGTCCTGCCTGCGCGCATCTTGGTGGACACATAGCTACTGCTGGGCTCTGGGGGCTTGGGCAGCTCCCAGAGCTGGCCACTGTACCTGGAGGACAGCCACAACATCCTTTCCTTGCCCACAGTTGAGGAACTCTCCTGGGACCCTCACTGTGGGGGCTGAGGAGCCTGAAAACACCCTGCCGAGCGATCCTCCAGAGGTACGTGATGGTGACTGGCACCACGGCTGCGGCCTGGGAGGCTGAGGATATTCCCTCATGGCGGGGGGCACCTGAGGGGTTTCACCCTTGTGGTTGGAGCTGGACTGGGTTGCGTGGGTTGCTCTGTCTCTGAGATACTTGAGGAGTGACTCCCACGTTGGGACTTGTCTGGACGAGCCTGAACTGCCTGCCTGTGTTGATGGACTATGTGGGGGCCCGCTGAGAAAGCTGCTATCCTGATTCATGGGGGCTGAGATGTTGTAAGTACACAGGCACCCCGCTGACCCCTTAAGGTGGGCTGCGAGATTATGGACCTGGTCCCTGAGAGTCTGGGGCTGTGGTGCTGATGGGTGAATGGGCCCCCCTTACCCGGCCTGTTGAGGGGGCCAAATGGACCTTGCCCCTCATGAGTGAGTGTTCCCCCTGCAATGGTTTCTCCCTTATTGGCAGATTGGACAGCTGGGTGTACACGGGAGTGGATGATAGATGAAAACAGACTTGGGGTCCTTGTTGTGGACATGTAAACTCTTGGTCCCACAGTGAGTAATCAGAGGATACACGAGAGGCTGCTTTCATTGGGCAGTTCCTTGCTCGCTAGAGTTGTGTGCTGCTTCTGGTGAAGGGTTGCCTCACTACCTTTTTGGTAGTCACACCTACAACCACTTGATTCAATGCTCAGCTATTTGCTTCCCTGACCCAGATACTAAATGAGGAGTGCCATCATGCATCTGGGTTTGGGGTGCCATCATTGGGTGTTTATTTGATTAGCTCACTGTGAGATGCCTGGTAGTGGACAAGATTTGCCGGATTGCCCCATCTTGCCTCTGGCTTCTGCTCTGAAGGGATGACCTTCCACTTCTACTCAGATTAAAACAGTTTGAACTTGATTCGTATTTCTGGTGTTGGGATATCATTTGTCCAGATGTTGCCAGTGGATCCCCTTTTTTATTTTCTGCTTCCCCTGTTTTACATATATGGGCATGAGGATGGGCAGACCACAGCAGGGGGCACAGCAGACTAAGATGGATCAATACCAGGCGCAGGGGTGGCGCCGCAGGGTGACCCTGTCCGAGGGGTCCTACCGGAAGAAAGGGAGCACCCACAGGACCCCACCAGAGCACAGATACCTGCTGCTATAGAGGCATTGAGTGCTGCAGTACAGGCTAAAATAGATGCCGTCTCCCTGGATGTCGGTCTCTTAAGGGTTGATCTCAGTATAGGGGCAGAGAGATCCCAGACCACAGAACAGAATGCGACCGAACTACAGTGCAAGGTGTCCACCCTAAAAGCTGCACTGACTGATTTATCTGCTAAGACAGTGGCTCTGGAATGCAGGACTGAGGATGCAGAGGGACGCTCCAGGATGTGTAACCTTCGCTTTGTGGGATTTCCAGAGGGGGTCAAAGATGGACACCTGAAATCTTTCTAGGGAAATGGATCAAGGTTGCTCTTCCTACTGCTGACCTGTCTTCCTTGTTTGTCTTTGAATGAGCGTACCATGACCTTAACCCATTGCTCCTGGCCGGGGCACCGCCCCACCCTTATTGCCAAAATCTTCAACTATAGGGACCGGGAGAAAATCCTTAAGGCTGCCTGCTGTGATGGTGATCCCACATATGAGTTTTATGTCATCCTTATATTCCCTGATTACACCCACCTAGTGCAACAGATGATGACGTCCTTTGGGGATAAGAAACAAAAGTTGAGGGTGATGGGACTCCAGTACATGCTCCTGTACTCAGCCAAATTGAAGGTACTCCATGGTAATCATGCTCATTTTTTCATGACTCTTGAAGTGGCTTGGAACTGGCTTGAGGTGGTTGGGCTCTGACCCCGCGGGTGGCAGGAGAGCATCCTTTGGTAGCCAGAGCCCTTCAAGGCAGTGGAAAGGTGAGGTTGGCTGGGCAGGCGGGCCTCTCGCTCTTTCCAGCTTGAGGTAGTTTTCTGGGATGGCTCCCATGGCTTGGAGAGTCTGGAGGCAGACAGTGAAGGGGAGCATCTGCATCGCATTGACCCATCACAATTAAGATCCAAAAAAGAGAGGCAGCAAGGGCACTTGTGGAGGAAATGACTGCCTCCAACTCTGACAGTAGTGTTGCTGATGTTGTTGAGGAGACTCCCCAATCTGAGGACTCCTGAAGATACAGGGAGACCGGCACGAAGTCTGCTCTTGGATGCTGGGAGCGGTGGGGGCCAATTGACTTGTCGGTACAGGGCGGGGCCATGGCAGGTGGTACATACTACGTGGTCTAAACTCCTTTCATGATTTAGATACTGAACTAGGCAATGTTTGCGTGTAGTGGGAGTCTGAGATATGGGCATGGCCAACCCCCACGCTTCTTATTTTCAGTACTTGTGAGTGGTTGTTTGCACGGGGAACACGTGTTTGGTGTAGTGGATATCAGTGAGATGATGCCATAGATGATGTGATGATTGATTGTATTGTGCACATGGGTTACAAGAGAGAGTGACGAGGGTCAGAGGTGGGGACGTGCTGCTGGGTGAGGTCGACTGCGGTCGGTGCCTGTTTGTTTCTCCCCCCTGACACTATCGCATTGACTGAGTGTGGAACGGTTTGCTGCCAGTGGGTGGTGTGTGTGACTGAAGCAACTTTTATTCTTTTGTTTAGTGTATTCTTTCAAGTGTTCTCCTCCCTTAGTTGTGTGGGTCAACTTGACATGCACTGATTATTGTTTACCTTCTCTTTTGGGATAAGGGTCAAGGGTGTTGACGATGATTGGGGAGGCACGAGTTGCATTAAATGTGTTTACCAGGTGGGTGTTTTTTTTCTTGTAGTGTTATGGTTATTGATGGCAGGGCAGTGGGGGTCCTGGACAATGGGGTGGGGGGAGATAGGTCAGTTCAAATTTTGTACCTGGAATGTTAGTCGGCTCAACTCGTTTGTGAAACGAAACCGGGTGCATACATATCTCCGTAGACATGGTGTACAAGTTGCAATGCTACAGGAGAGACATTTGTCGGAATAAGATGTCCATAACATTCTTAGGAAATGGAAGGGGCAAATGTTTTCTTCCACATCTCTACTTATGCCCGGGGCATTGTTGTCTGGGTGGCCCCACAGGTCCCTTTTTGGGTTCAGGGCCTTACAAGGGACATTGAGGGGAGCTATATCCTAGTACATGGTATGCTTGACATTATGGAGGTCTGCCTACTGAATGTTTATGCCCCAAATGTGGATGATGGTGGTTTTTACTTAGAGCTGGAGGAGAAACTTCCTCCATATGTAGGAGTACCTCTAATATGGACCAGATACTTTAATTGTGTGCTCAATGGTGCTTTGGATAGGCACCCCTGAGGTTACTTATTAAGCCCACATGACTGACACGCTACACACAGTGATGGACCGTTTGCGCTGTGTTGACCTGTGGCGAGTGACACATCCTGGGGTACAGGAATACACCTATTATTCCACCGGCCTGTGATGCATATAGTCGACTTGACATGTTCTTGGCTTCTGGTGAGTTGGTGGCCGCTGTGCTGCAGACACGCATTCTGAGACGCTTTCTATCGGGCCATGCCTCAGTACTTTTGGAGTGGGGTGTGGGTGGAGCCCAACCGAGAGTTCCCCTATGGTATCTCCCACCGGAGACACTTAAAGACACCCTGTTCCGGGAGGAACTAAGGGAGGTGACCACGGGGTATTTCGGGACTAATTGGCTTCTACCTCTAGTAGGGGATAGGAGTGGGACACGTTCAAGTAGGTGACATGCAGGGAGTGCCTGTCTTGAGTTGGTGACATGAGATGCTGACTTGAGGGATAGCTTGCTGAGGTGGAGAAGGTCCTGACTGATCTACTGGGTCCAGGACCCCTGTTAGTTGCGCAACATGAGGCCTTACTACGTGCGCAATGCTGGATGGGTGATATTTGGGACAGACTGGATTGCTTGACTAGGTGGGAATACTGGCAACTATTACACCAAGAAGGCGACAAATCTGGGAAACGTTTGGTGTGGTTGCTAAAGCAGGAACGCCCATCACTACTTATATGAGCACTCAGACTCCCTAATGGGATGGATGCTGCCACCCAGGTCAACATTAGCACCCTGCTGCAAGGCCATGTAACAGCAGTTTATAACAAGCATTTGCAATGCAATAGGTCTCGCAGTTGTGAGAGTTTGAGCTATTGGCATTGGAAATGGCAATGCCTTTTATTTATGTGTTGGTTTTTAAAACATAAATAAAAAGCATTATCATTTACAATGCCAATAACAAACTTTCGCAAATGCGAGACCTATTGCATTGCAAATGCTTGGTTTTTTTTGCACCTTTGCCGCCACTTAAACTCCTTGTGTTGCCCCCTCCCACCGTTCCCACAGCACTGCCTTTCTATATATATTTTTTTTTGCAGTATTATAAAGTGCAAACTCAACCTGAAGGGATCAGAGCGCTTTACATGACCACCAGCTCCAGTACAGATGGACACATTTGATTTTCAGGCACGGGAGATTAAATTATTTGCGCATAATCACAGGATGCTTGCTTATCCCAAATGGTAGCCTTTCGGATTTTATTTGTGATGTCTTCAGTGGAGGCTGCTTTGTGTATGGTGGAAATGACATTAATGTCTCGGGCACCAGTTTCCTTAGCAGAATGGTAACGTAATGCTGTGCATCTCACAGCCGGTCTAAACTGACTTTTCTATAGCAACCTCACTGCAATAGTGGCCAATAGCAACAAAACGCTTGCAGGATTTTCTCAGAGGGCTTTTGCTAATGCTAGTGGAAGTTCCTACTAACATATTATTTGCATGGCACAATTCCACAACTAACAATTCCAATACGACCCACATAATTCCACTACACACCACATACACCCACTCCAATCCATACCACATAGGTAAGAGACAGTTACGCCAATAGCTCTAACTCTCTTTCTTTTTTTTTTTTTTAACACCCAAAAACACAGGTCTGGGGTCTGGGGTCTGGAGCTTAGCTCCTACCTATTTGTTCTTTTTCGTCACCAAAAAGGCAAAGCTATCCACACAGTTCCACGCCACACAATTCAACTCCACACATTTCCAATCCAAACCACATAATTTGACACCAAACCACATAATACAACTCAACAACACATTTACACAACACACCACATACATCCAATACACACAATTCTACATCATGCCACAAAATTCAACAGCATACTACATAATTAAACTCCACTACATACTACTCCACAACACAAAATACCATTTAACATAATTACACTCCATAACGCACAATACCACTCCACATAATTCCTGTACACTCAATACCACATAATTGCTAGCCACATAATTCCACAGCATACCATGCCACATAATTCCACTACACAAATCCACCATACCAAACAATTCCACGCCACACAATTACACAACTAACGAATTCACATATTCCACTTTACACCACAAACATACACTCCATAGCACATAGGTAAAAGACATTGCCATATACAATGCTAATAGCTCTAACTCAAACAAATGCGAGACCGATTGCATTTCCAATGCTTGTTGTTTTTTATTACAGAGAAATGAAAGTAAATGCCTGTGTAAAAACGTTTTCTTTCAAGTCTGTATCTTCTTATACAGTAAATGTACATAAATCACAGAAAACTCATACGAAAATAGAAAATCGGTTTAAATAAATACAGAGCAGCATTGCAGCCAAACATGATTTTCATTTTCTAGCTTTTAAAACTGTAAATTTAAAAGGTAAACTGCTGCCACAAACATATGAAGGAATTAATGATACATGTATAGAGTACCCCTGCTATCCACAACCGAGGCGACCAGACGCTAGAGACCAAGACTTGTGTTCCGCAAGATGCAAGCTGGATTAACTTAATTTGAATTAAATAGTCTGGTTTTCAGAGGTTTCCAAAAAGAGGCTTCTGTGGAAGCAAGGCGGAGGTCCTGAGGCAGGGAATCCCACTACTTAACTGCCAGATATCCAAAGAAGCGCCCTCCCCGTCTAGCTTGTATGAACACGGGATCAACCATAGCCTGGCACCAAAGAACCGGAGGGGCTCGCCGGAACACAAGGAAGAATACAATTCTAAAGGTATTTAGGCCCATCTTCGACGAAAAGTCAGGACTAAGGCCTTGAACGAGATCCGTTGGTGGCAGAAAGACTATTTTGTATGGAAGAAAAGCAAGAGCTCTCCATAGTCCTAGCCTGCAGCACAGTCACAGATGGTGCCCCTGTTCATCTTGACCGTCTAAAGAAACAAAGCCTAAAGCTTCCCTTCCATTGCTGTACTGGACATGAACGGAGGGTTGGTCATTATTTTAGTGGAGATTTTCATTATGGATGGCTACTGTTACATGGATCTTTTTGTTCGTCCTGTGATCTTCATTAAGATTTGTAAACACTGAATTAAATAGCAGAGGAGACAAGAGAATTGTAAGGAATGTAAGCAGAGGACATACGACCAAACAGGCATGGACTGCTTACAATCTGTTTTTATAAAGCATGATAAAGTGCTTGGCAAGCAGGACCAGATTTAAGCCAAGAATGACCGCTAGGATTCCAATTATCATTGAAACTGAAACTCTAGTTCATCGCCCTTCAACATGCACCAGTCGAGACGATTTTAAAAGGCAGCAGTGAAACCTTGACTTTTTGTACTACTGAAATGCAATAGTGTTCTGTTGAAACAAAGGGTTATTACCTGTTCAATAATGCAAAGAAGCAAGTAGCTATAAGCAAATCAGTGGTAGGCGGTTCTCTTATTGCCAACTTTGAACAGAAGTACTTTTAATTCCTAACACATCCTTTTTGGATGCATTAGTATTTGTGCCATTCAGGAAATTATCAGAATTACCTTCATTTTTAGAATAAAATAAAAAAAATTACATTCGGACAAAAGGAGTACCAGATACACAAACTGGTATACAACAAATAAGTAAGGCCTCTATGTACAGAGTAACATTAGAAAGACAAAGGGAAAAGAGTGTGGATACTTAGACCCATTCCAATCCTAGGTAATAAAGCAATACATCGTTAAGATCCTAGAGTTTAAATGTCAGATCAAACAGTAGTCCACCAAGAATACAAATTCTACGAACTATTAACATATTTAAACAAGCTCGGGACATTGCGCAAAAGGCTCTGAAGCCCGCGAGCCGCCGTGCGTGTGCACATCTGCTGTCCGGCGCTGGGCGACGTCAGTTGCGTGGCACATGGGCGGCACATGGAGCGCGCGGCCGGAGGTGTCCGGGGCTCCCGTGAGCTGAGGGAGCCCCGTGTGTTGGAGAAGTGAGGCGGGAGCCCACCCCGCAGAGGGAAGTCCGGCGGGAGCCCACCCCGCAGAGGGAAGTCCGGCGGGAGCCCACCCCGCCTTCGTGAATGCTGCATGGTGCGGCTGGAGCAAGATTCAGCGCTGAGTCCCCACAAGAGCCAGTGAGTGGGGTTGAGCGGGAGGCATGCTGGGCGCCTGGACAGGACATGTGCACGCGTATGGTGCGAGCAGGAGTTGTAAAAAGACGCGAGCCGTACGCGTGCACATCTCCTGTCTGTTAAGCTTGAGCACAGACAGTCGATGTGCACGCGTACGGCTTGCGGCGTTATTACAACTTCTGCTCGCACCATACGCGTGCACATCTCCTGTCCAGGACTTGCGGTACGCGTGCACCTGTCCTGTCCCGCATCGGAGCAAAAGTCGGCGACAATAGATCTCGCATAGCGAGCAGCGCTTTGCGCTGCATCGCTAGGCGAGACCTAAAAAGGGCCTGGAAGTAGACTCCATTGAGATTCAGAAATTTTTGGGTGACTTACAGATCATGCGCTTTACTGATGCACAGAGTGAGGGTCTCAGGGAGGCGCTCAGACTTGAAGACCTATAGGAAGCTGTGACGAGCATGGCCCGTTGCAAGGCACTGTGCCGAGATGTACTCCTGGTGGAGTAGTATCAGATGTTTACTCACCCCTTGCTGCCTCACCTGCTGGAGACCCTCCGGGAGACCAGATGTGCAGGTTCTCTGGTGCCTTCTATGCGAGAGACCCAGAGCGTCATGGTCCCCAAGCCAGGTAAACATCCACTGGATTCCAGTTCCTACCATCCCTTGTCCATGATGAGAGTAGACACTAAAATATTAGCTAAGACCTTGGTGATGTGCCTAGGTCGGGTGGTAACCCATCTAGTTCATGAAGACCAGTGTGGTTTGTACTGGGCAGAGGGACACATATGAATCTGTGGCGGCTTTCCCACATCGTTCATTCTGTGGCGGGTGTTGAAATGCTGGGTTGGTGTTGGTGACATTAGACAGCGAAAAAACATTCATTACTCTGAGCTGGGACTACCTCTTGGAGGTCCTGAGGAGGATGGGACTGGGCCAGGGGTTCTTCTACTGGGTTTGACTAATTTATGAACAACCAATGGCATTTATCTGAAGTGGAGGCGTAGTATCTGAGGGCATCTGTTAGAAATGGGGGTCTCTAGTTGGCAAGGGTTTGCACCTTTGTCCAAGTAGGGACCCCTTCCTTCTAGTCAGGATAAGGGAGTTACACTCCTAAAATAACCCCTGCTCAGCCACTTGGTAGCTTGGCATGAGCAGTCAGGATTATCTTAGAGGCAGTGTGTAAAGCATTTGCACATAACCAACAGTAATACAGTGTAAGCACTACAAAAGGACACCACACCAGTTTAGAAAAATATCCAATATTTCTATATACTTAAGACAAGACCAAAAACGATAAAAATCCACAATACAGTACTTAGAAATCTTCAGTTATCAAAATAACCTTGAAATACAGTTGCTTGAAGTCGATAGCTCCGTCCGGGGCTTTCACAGCGTCATGAACAAACAAATCCAAACAGTTCTGGCTGACTGTGGTGTCGCGGGCCAACTACGGTGTCGGAAAGACCCGCAAAACAGTACCTTTAGAAATGCAGGGCGTCGGCGGCCTCTCGTTGAACTCCGAAAGCACGGTGTCCGCAGGCGTCGGTTCCTGAGGTCGGTGCAGGAGTCGTCGGGCCCTTGAAGTCACAGGCATTGCAGATCGAACTCCTCGCGTTTGTAAGTCAGGAGCGCTGGCGTCGGCAGACGTCGGGTGCTGCGGTGCGAATTGCAGCAGTGCGGCGTGTGATGCCCTCAGGTCACGGTGAGAGCAGCGGCTCGGTGGCAGCGTCAGATGGCATCGTCGGTGAGACCAGGGTCGCGGAGCGAAGTGATGCGGTGCTCGTCGCAGTGCTGGCAGGCCATGGCGCAGGCAGCGTTGTCATCGTTGCTGAAGCTCTGTCATCTGCTGACGAACTGGAGTCGGTGGCGCCAGCGTCGGTAGGCCAAGGCTGCGGTGCGGGATGAGGACGGTGCGTCATGTAACTAACGAGTGGTGCCCTCGAACCACGGTGCAAGCAGCGGCGTCGATTTCGGCGTGGAGCGGCGTCCTCGGGGATACCAAGGCGGCGTCGTGAAGCGAGGCAGTGCGAAGTGCGGTGCCCACAGGTCGCGGTGCAAGCAGCGGCTCGGTGATGGCATCAGATGGCGTCGTCGGTGAGACCAGGGTCACGGTGCGGCGTTGTGGTGGTGCCCTCTGCGGTGCCTTCAGGACACGGAGTCAGCAGCAATGTGATAGACGGCGTTGGGTTGCTTTTTCTTCCGTTGCAGCACAAAACACACAGTCCCCAGTGCTGATGGCAGAAGAACTTGAAGTCTTTGCTGTTCCTGAGACTTCTTGAACAGGGGGCAAGCTCTACCTTCAGCCCTTGGAGATACTCAAAGAAAGAAGTTGCAGAAAGTTCAGTCCAGTCCTTTCACTGCCCAAGACAGAAGCAGCCACTGCAGGCCAACACAGAAAAGCACTCAGCAAAGTGGTAGTTCCTCCTCACAGCATCTCCAGCTCTTCTTCTTGGAAGTCTTCTTGGTCCAAAAGAGTTCTAAAGTTCAGGGGTTTGGGCCCCACTTTTTATAGCCCAAACTCCTTTGTCCTCTCAGGCAAAGAGTGTCTGTGCCCAGCCAGAAACAGTTCTGTCCTCTCTGGTGTAGCTTCCTGGTAGGAGGTGGAGACGGCATTGTCAGAGGAAGACCAGGCCCATTCAGGTGAAAGGAAATCTCCTCCCCCTACTCTAAATGCAGACCAGGTCTATTCAACCCTTTCTTGACCCACCTCCTCAGGCCCTGTCATCCAAAACCCAGACAGTCAATCCACAAACCCAGACTGTCATCCAAAACCCAGACAGTCAATCCACAAACCCAGCAGAGGCCTACTGAATGGCTGAGCAAGAAAATACCTACTTTCTAAAAGTGGTATTTTCAAACACAGTATGTAAAAATCGCTTTCACTAAAAGATGCCTCTTTAGATTCTGAGTTCAGGCATACTAAACTTTATTTTTATGCCTTGTTCCTAGTGCCAGTTATGTTTATAAGATGTTATAAACAAACTCCCAATTCTGTCCTATGTGAACAGGTAGCCTTGCAATAGTGAAAAATGAAATTGGCAATAATTCACTCTCAGGACATGCCACACACACCAGGGCATGTCCTACCTTTCTCATGCACTGCACCCTGCCCACAGGGGTACCTTGGGCATACCTTAGGGGTGACTGACATGTAAGAAAAGGGAAGGTTAGGGCCTGGCAAGTGGGTACACTTGCCAAGTCGACATGGCAATCCCAGACTGCACACAGGCTCTGCAATAGCAGGCCAGAGTTACATTTACAGGCTGCTTGTGTGGGTGCCACAATCCAGTGCTGAAGCCCACTAGCAGCATTTGATTTACAGGCCCTGGCACACTCAGTGCACTTTACTAGGGACTGACAAGTAAATCAAACATGCCAATCATGGAAACACCAATCCATAATACAATTTACAACAGGAGCACTTGCACTTTAACACTGATCGGCAGTGAGAAAGTGCACAGAGGCACTAAACCATCAAAAACAGAGTCAAAACCGGGAGGTCAGAAAGCAAAAAGGCAGGGGAAACATGCCAAAAGATGCCAAGTCTAACACATGTCCACTCCAGCAGAAAGTAGAGAGAACTACCCAACCTCCTGGGAGTTCTCTTCAGTAAGGCGGAAGAACCTGGACAGACCATCTGCGTTGGCGTGTTCTGTGCCAGGGCGGTGTTCCACCGTAAAGTCCATTCCCTGTAGGGAGATGGACCACCTCAACAATTTTGGATTCTCACCCCTCATTTGCATCAACCATCTTAAAGGCCTGTGGTCTGTCTGAACCCGGAAGTGAGTCCCAAACAGGTAGGGTCTCAGCTTCTTCAGTACCCAGACCAGACCACAGCAAAAGCTTCCCTTTCTATGGCACTCCACCTGTGTTCCCTGGGGAGTAGTCTCCTGCTAAGGAAGACTATAGGCTGGTCTAGGCCCTCTTCGTTCAGTTGTGAGAGCACTGCTCCCAAACCATGCTCTGAAGCGTCAGTCTGCAAGACGAATTCCTTGGAGAAGTCGGGTGCCTTGAGCACGGGCACCGTGCACATGGCGGCCTTCAGGGCATCAAAAGCTTTATGGCAGTATTCAGTCCAGATCACCTTCTTGGGCTGCTTCCTGGAAGTCAGCTCTGTTAAGGGGGCAACAATGGTGCCATAGCCCTTAACAAACCTCCTGTAGTAACCGTTGAGACCTAAAAAGGCTCTCACCTCTGTCTGGGACTTGGGGGGCTCCCATACCAGAATGGTGTCAATCTTGGGCTGTAGGGGCACCACCTAGCCGCTTCCTACCTGGTGTCCCAAGTACACCACAGAACCCTGCCCGATCTGGCACTTACTGGCCTTGATCGTGAGGCCTGCCCTCTGCAGAGCCCTTAACACTTCACGAGCTGCTGCAAGTGTTCTTCCCAGCTGGAACCGAACAATGCAATGTCATCTAGGTATGCAGCACTGAAATCCTCCACTCTGACTGCCTTCGCATTTGGGGCCAGAAGAAGTGGGTGACAAGCCTGTCAAAGGACTTGTCCCGCCCCAAATGTCCTGCCAAAGGCACGTCATGAGCCAGACCCAGTAGGAAGGTACTGAAGCACTGGGGTACCACCAGCACACGGGCTGACCCAGGCTCAGCGAACTTAGGCTCGCTATACAGGAGACCATTCTCCCAGTAGATCCAATGTGATCCAGACTGATCACCAGCTGCCTGGTCTGCAGCCTTCTGCCGCAGACCCTCTAGAGAAGGGCATTCTTTCTGCTCCCTGCAATGGGTCAGCTCAGAGATGTCCCCCAGTTCAGCTACCTGCTCCCCTGTAGGTACCGGGCGTCCTCCTCAAGGTCAGCCTCCTGCCAGTTCGTGGGAACCTCAGGGGCCGGTTTCCCGCGCCTGCTGCCCTTTCTCTTGGCAGGGACCTGGGCCACTGTCTCAGGCTCCAGGTCCTTTTGATCACACTTTCTGGCCGCCATTGACCGAGTGGACACACATGCCCACTCTGGCAACCCAAGCATCTCCAAGTGAGACCTGAGCTCAACATCCTTCCACATGGACTGCTCCAGGACGTTACCTAGCAGACAATCTACAGGCATGGTAGGGCTCACAACCACCCTCACGGGACCTGTGACCCCCCATTCAAAGGGAATCTGTGCCACTATACACTGGCGCTCCGAGTTGTCCACAGAAACCACTTGGGGGAATGCCCCAGGGACTACCTGCTCCTCAGAGACCAGGTGACACCGGACTATGGTCATACTGGCTCCAGTATCTCTGAGAGCCTCTACCCTTTTCCCATTGATGGTCACCCAGGTGCTATATTTCTTTGTGTTAGGGGGCACCTGGTTTACTGGGACTATCTCACTGTCCCCTAGTGAGACAAGGGTCATTTCTGCGGGATCCCCACCCTCCTGTGGATACCCCTCCTCCCCAAGCGCTACACTCGCCAACACCTTGGTCTGCCCACCAGTGGGTGGCTGTGCCCTTTTGGGACACTTGGGATCCCGCTTCAAGTGACCCAGCTGGTCACAATCAAAACACGTGCGGGGGGCAGTCTCTGCAGGCTTTTCTGAAGAGACCACTGCTTTCTTATCTCCTGGGGGATGGGAACCTTTACCCTGGGTGTTAGTTTGGGGCCCTTTAGAGAACTCCTGTGCTTTACCCTTGTCCCCCCCACTTTTCTGCTGGGGACCCTGCCCACCTTTGGTTGAGTCTTACCCAGCCGTCCGCCTCCATAGCAAGCTTCCTGGGGTCAGTCAGCTTACTATCAACCAAGTGCTGGTGCAGCTCTGCAAAACATAGACTAGACAAGTACTCCCATGCAATCAAATTGTAGAGCCCCTGAAAATCTGTTACATTACTGCCCTTCACCCAGCCATCCAGAGACCTGCAGAAAGAATCTACACATTCCAACCAAGTGTTGGCATCAGTTTTCTTGCTAGACCTAAACTGATCCCTATACTTCTCAGGAGTGAGACCATACCTGGTGAGGAGAGCGTCCTTCATATCAGCATAGGTGACGTTCTGCCCCTTACCCAAAGCTATCAGAGTATCCCTAGCTTCTTCTGGAAAGAGAGGCCACAACCCTGTCCCCCAATTATTTTCAGGGACCCCATTCATATGAATAGACGCCTCATACCCCAGGAACCCCCATTGAATGTCATCCCTCTTCTTGAATTCCTTGCCTACATTCTTTGGGATGTGCACAATTCTGTCTGACTGCCCTGATGAATTGCTGCCACCATCTGAGCTGGTTCTACTCCTCTGATCCAGCTCATTTATCCTGATCTCATGGTCTAGCATCATCCTTTTCTCCTCCATGGCTAACTTAAACTTCTCCAGTTTCATAGCATCTCTCCTTG
This sequence comes from Calotriton arnoldi, assembly GCA_963921515.1. Lineage (NCBI taxonomy): Eukaryota > Metazoa > Chordata > Amphibia > Caudata > Salamandridae > Calotriton > Calotriton arnoldi. The sequence goes on from CAWUFW010011195.1 coordinate 265,985, forward strand.
CTTCCTGCCTGTCCTCCAGCTCCTCTGGGGACAAGCCACTGCTGCCTGCTTTAGAGGGTGCCCCCCCTCCCAAAAGCAGAGTGCCACCCTTGGAATAGGCTCTTTTGCCTCCATGCCAAGATCCCCAGACAGCTCACTGGCATGTCTGGCTGCTACCCAGGCCCTCAGCGCCTTTTGTAGCTCCTCTTTTCTGGTGAAGCCCCTGATTTGGACTTTGAAGTTTTTGCAGATCGCCTTCAATTCCTTTTCATTGTAGGTTTCTAACCTCTCCTCCTCAAAGGCCACTTCCAAGGATGCAGCAGATGATGCAACTGATTCACGCATGTTGTACTGGAAAGTTCAAGTTCAAGACCAATGGAAATGCAAAAAAGACCAAAAACAGTATGTGGTACGTAATGGTCTGTGATATGGTAGTTGTGCAAACAAGTCACTGTAAGTCAAGTGCAAACGCAAGTCCTATCCTCACCGCTGACAACCAGTATTAGAAATGGGCGTCTCTAGTTGGCAAGGGTCTGCACCTTTGTCCAAGTAGGGACCCTTCCTTCTAGTCAGGATAAGGGAGTTACACTCCTAAAATAACCCCTGCTCACCCCCTTGGTAGCTTGGCAGGAGCAGTCAGGCTTATCTTGGAGGCAGTGTGTAAAGCATTTGTGCATAACCAATAGTAATACAGTGTAACCACTACAAAAGGACACCACACCAGTTTAGAAAAATATCCAACATTTTGATATACTTAAGACAAGACTAAACACGATAGAAATCCACAATACACTACTTAGAAATCTTCAGTTATGAAAATAACCTTGAAATACAGTTCCTTGAAGTCGATAGCTCAGTCCAGGGCTATCACGGCATTGTGAACAGACAAATACAACAGTTCTGGCTGACCGTGGCGTCGCGGGCCAACTACGGTGTCCGGAAGACGCGCAAAACAGTACCTTTAGAAATGCAGGGCGTCGGTAGCCTTTCGTTGAGCTCCAAAAGCACGGCTCGCGGTTGAAGTCAGGAGCACTGGTGTCGGCAGGCGTCGGGTGCTGCAGTGTGAAGTGCAGTAGTGCGGCGTGCAGTGCCCTAAAGTCGCGGCGCGAGAAGCGGCTCGGTGGCGGCATCTTATGCCGTCGATGGTGAGCCCAGGGTCGCAGTGCGAAGTGATGCGATGCTCGTCGCAGTACTGGCAGGCCACGGTGCAGGCAGCGTCGTCGTCGTTGCTGAAGCTCTGTCATCGGCTGACGAACTGGAGTCGGTGGCGCCAGCGTCGGTAGGCCAAGGCTGCGGTGCGGGATGAGGATGGTGCGTCATGTAACTTACGAGCGGTGCCCTCGAACCACGGTGCAAGCAGCAGCGCCAATTTCGCATGGAGCAGTGTCCTCTGGGATACCAAGGCGGCGTCATGAAGCGGGGCAGTGCCGTGCCCACAGGTCGCGGTGCGAGCAGCGGCTCGGTGGCGGCATCAGATGGCATAGTCGGTGAGACCAGGGTCACGGTGCGGCGTTGTGGTGGTGCCCTCTGCGGTGCCTTCAGGACACAGAGTCGGCAGCGATGTCGTAGACGGCATCGGGTTGCTTTTTCTTCTGCTGCAGCACAAAACACACAGTCCCCAGTGCTGATGGCAGAAGAACTTGAAGTGTTTGCTGTTCCTGAAACTTCTTGAACAGTGGGCAAGCTCTACCTCAAGCCCTTGGAGATACTCAAACAAAGAAGTTGCAGAAAGTTCAGTCCAGTCCTTTCACTGCCCAAGACAGAAGCAGCCACTGCAGGCCAACACAGCAAAGCACTCAGCAAAGTGGCAGTTCCTCCTCACAGCTTCTCCAGCTCTTCTTCTTGGCAGTCTTCTTGGTCCAAAAGAGTTCTAAAGTTCAGGGGTGTGGGCCCCACTTTTTATAGCCCAAAATCCTTTGTCCTCTCAGGCAGAGAGTGTCTGTGCCCAGCCAGAACCAGTTCTGTCCTCTCTGGTGTAGCTTCCTGGCAGGAGGTGGAGACGGCATTGTCAGAGGCAGACTAGGCCCATTCAGGTGAAAGGATATCTCCTCCCCCTACTCTAAATGCAGCCCAGGTCTATTCAGCCCTTTCCTGACCGACCTAGACTCTCTGGAGCCACTGCTCCTCCCCAGCACCTGTCATCCAAAACCCAGACTGTCAATCTACAAACCCAGCAGAGGCCTACTGGATGGCTGAGCAAGAAAATACCTACTTTCTAAAAGAAGTAATTTCAAACACAGAATGTAAAAATCACCTTCACTAAGAGATGCATCTTTAGATTCTGAGTTCAGGCATACTAAACTTTATTTTTCTACCTTGTTCCTAGGGCCAGTTATTTTTATAAGATGTTATAAATAATCTCCCCATTCTGTCCTATGGGAACAGGTAGCCTTGCAATAGAGAAAAACGAAATTGGCAGTAATTCACTATCAGGACATGCCACACACACCGGGACTTGTCCTACCTTTCTCATACACTGCACCCTGCCCACAGGGGTACCTTGGGCCTACCTTAGGGGTGACTGACATGTAAGAAAAGGGAAGGTTAGGGCCTGGCAAGTGGGTACACTTGTCAAGTCGACATGGAAATCCCAGGCCGCACACAGGCTCTGCAATGGCAGGCCAGAGTTACATTTACAGGCTGCTTGTGTGGGTGGCACAATCCAGTGCTGCAGCAAACTAGCAGCATTTGATCTACAGGCCCTGGCACACTCAGTGCACTTTACTAGGGACTGACAAGTAAATCAAATATGCCAATCATGGAAACACCAATCCATAATACAATTTACCACAGGAGCACTTGCACTTAAACACTGATCAGCAGTGAGAAAGTGCACAGAGGCACTAAACCAGCAAAAACAGTCAAAACCAGGAGGTCAGAAAGCAAAAAGTCAGGGGAAACACGCCAAAAGATGCCAAGTCTAACAGTATCCCTATAGAAAGGGGCACAAGGCAGGTGTGCTCGCTGTCCCCACTCCTTTTTGCCCTGGCAATGGAGCCCTTGGTGATATGGTTGTGCCACGATATGGCCTGGTGGGGCATCTCAATGGGGGGACGTACTCACGTCACCTCCTTATATGCCAACGATGCTTTACTCAATGTTATTATTTTTTTTATTTATAATGTTTGCCACCTTGAGAGGTCAGTACCTGCACTCTTGGTGGTATTATCCTCCTTTGAGATGGTCTCGGGCTTGCGTGTCAACCGCCAAAGTCGTTTCTCTTATCACTGGTGGGACTGGTCAGGGTGGATGCTGCTGCTCTCCCTGTAACAGAACTCCGATGGGAGTGTGACCAATTTCGGCATTTAGATATATAGGTTGCCCATACAGCAGATGTTCGTTTTGCACTGAACATGGGAGCGGTAATTGCGGGACAGGATGCCTTGGTCCGATTTTAGAACTGCCTGGCCCCTCCATTATGGGAAGAGTGGACCTCAGCAAAATAGTTCTACTTCCACGTTGCCTCTATGTCCTTCAAAATTCTCTTTGCTCCATTCCGCATACTACCTTCATCACCTTGAATAGTCTCCTGATTTCTTTGGTGTGGGCCTGCGGGCTTAGTAGGGTGGAGCTAGAGATGCTGTAACTGGACATGGTGTGTCTAGAGGCTTGGGTCTACCAGACATTAGCCTCTATTATGTTTCAGGATTGTTACAGTCTGTGGGGCAGTGGTGTGCTAAGAGTCCAAATACCAAGAGAGCCTTATTACTGGAATTGGGCTATGGGGCCGACCTCCCGAGATGTTTGATGATGGGATCACAGGTTCCCCCTGATTACCTGTTCATAGTCCGTCAAGTTGCAGGGGTTTAGGAACGGGCAGTTACCTTGGTGCTCCATAGGGCTTCATATGCTAGACAGCTTCCCCTTCAGTGGCTGTGCAGTTTCCATCAGATACAGAACATGATGGACCTTATACGGTGGTACGCTGGGGAATGTTTGACGGCTGGAGATCTGTATTCTAATAGTACCTTCCTCTCATTTGAAGACACAAGGGAGTGTTATCGGCTGCCACCTGGTCAGTTCCTTCAACTTGTTAAAATTTCAATCACAACCCACAAACTGTGGGTGACTTTGCCAGACAAACCAGCAGAATCACAAACATTGCAGTTATTTCTTGACTCAAGCTAAGCTAGGGCACTGATTTCATGCATATATAAAGCTCTGAAGGCAGACTGCACGGTGAACATGACGAAGATCTGGAACAGATGGTTGGCAGACCTACCACTGCCCCTCACAAAGGGAGAGTGTCAGCGAACATTTGTGCAAGTCCGTGAGGTCGCCAGCAACGCCCGCTTTAAGCTCATACAGTTCCATTATCTACATCGCACCAATCTGACACCTTGTTTCAACGTGGTGCATACTTCTGCGTGCTCCTTGTGTGGTCAGCAACCAGCGACGTTCCTCCATATGACCTGGACCAGCGTGAGATTGCTAGACCATTGGACCACTAGGTCTGCACTGATGAGAATGTGGAACGTGATCTGGAGGAATATGTTGGGTAGGCTAATGAAGGATGAAGAGCAGTGGTTATGTAATCTGTTCATTCTCAGACTCCTCTGAAGAGGTCTGGGGGACCCACCCGGGACAGGATGGCTGCCCGTGGTTGCGGGGACTCCTTGATTCTAGACGAGTGGTGGCCTTCTAGGAACAGGCTGAGCCCTACATCTCCTGTCCCCCGGTTCCTTCCCCTCCCCTCCTTTCCCCCCCTCTTAATCCCTGTCCAGTGGTATCTGTTAACCTCCCTTGAAGACCCGGGAACCTGAATCCTGTTTCTCTTTAGTTCTGGCTACTGCAGTCGATGTTCACACCTCTTAATGTCTGCTGCGACTACTGTTGATAGTTTTTTAATTTTTCTTTGGGTGGTTTATTCCCGGATATAATGCACTGTATGTTGCTAAGTTGTTGTGACACTGCACATACTATATCATGATACTATTGGGATGGGATCACTGACATGTAGCACAGGTCCAATGCAAGGCGCTTATACATTGTATTGCTGACTGTATGACGCTACATTTTCCTTATTAGTGTACAGTTTGCCTATCTGATAACATGTTATGTACTGTACTGTGAAATTCTCAATAAAAACAAGTTAAAAAAAGTAGATGTGCATCTAGTGCCTTAAGATCAGTCACCAAAGAAGAAGCAAATGTGCAATTTTTATTGTCAAAGTTAATATTAAAATCATCTAAGATATTAAAATTAAAACATTTGAGAATAAAAGGGTAACATGCTTCTGCAGAGAGCACCAATTGCCCACCAGTCCTGGAGGACAATAGAAAAAGGAGCCTGAGAAGGTGAAATTCTTTGTTAAACATGAAGAGAAGATAGTAGAGGGTGGCAGCTTATCAACTTTTCACTGTGCCTTAAAGATTATCTCAACCCCACCACCCTTTCTGTTCAGGCGGTACTGTCTCACCACGCCATAATCCACAGGTAGAAATGCAATATATCAGGTACTGAAGCATCATAAAGCCAGGTTTCCATCATGGCATCTAGCGAATTATCAATTCAAGAGTTAGAAACTTCCAGTTAATGCTTAACAAAGGAGCGGCAGTTAATATTAACAAGTATTTGCAATGCAATCGGTCTTGCCTTTGGGACCTTATATGTATTTAGCTAAGCAGCACATTAGCCTGGGTGCTGAAACATCTACTGTTCTTTAACATGGAGGGAAAGTAAGCACCAAACTGCGTGACACGCCAGGTATGGGAACACATGGAGAGAAATATTGCCCTTCAGCGGGAATGGTATAGTCCAAAGCTCTGGTTTTAATATAAAATCAGGGCCTTCGGTGGTCATATCACTGAAAATACAAGATTTGAAAAAAATATTATTGTCTACGGGTGCTTGTGGAAGACAATTTCTATGGACTGGAATCTAGAGAATGCTAAAGTTATTCTGGTATTTTACTGATCCCGGCTGGTTGTTTTCTATCAAGACAGTTAAATAGAGGCAGTTGAACAGAAAAAAAGTCCCTAAGCGGAAGCAGACACGTTCTAGGGCTGATCTCCAGAGCCCACAAAGTACATACACATATAAGTATATACTAAAGTATAGTCAAACGAATACCCTTGCAGGCATAGAGTGACGCATACATTATGCAAAAAAGAAGCAGAGAACTCTGGGTTGGCTTGGATGGCATTTTACCAGTCCAAAGCTGTAATACTGTGCCTGGAGTGATAAATGGCTTTTGTCATTTTACAGCTCAGCATGGATAGCACTGTGCTAATCCTATGCTTAAAGACTTTGCTGTAGAAATGGCAAAAGACTTTGTCACTTTCTATCTCGGCGTGGATAGCACTGTGCTAATCCTATGCTTAAAAACTTTGATAGAAAAGCAAACATTTGAGGTGAGCAAATTTAGAGTGTCGCTGATGTTGAGGGTGCTCTATACTGGAGCTGCCTTCCACCTAAACTAGGGAACTACCCAGATTTCTCTGCTTCTTTTTTGCACTAAAGTATAGTATATACTAAAATATATATAAGAGGTCTCAAATGCTCAACCTAAAAAGGGGTCTTTAAATGGTATTTAAAAGATTGTCTATCAGCAGAGTATGTTCTACTTTCCAGTTAAGCATACATAGCATACAAAAACAGGACAAACTTACAACCAACAGAAGTCTTGGATTAAAGGAACACAGAGGTGGAGAGCTCACAACAACTATTACATTAATGGGACACAAAGGCTGCCAATTACTTGAAATTGTGGACTTGAGGAAGGATATGTGACATAGAAGCAAATACCATGAGCATCTCTTAAGCCTGAAAACAATTCTAAGCATAAAACTGTGAATTACAAAACAATTCTTATTGTGAAGGGAGATGGAAAATTAATTCCCACACCAATCCCTCACCTAACCATTTACTTTGGAAAGTGCCTATTTCGAGTGGCACTTCTAAGGGATTACAGACTTTATAAACACTGACAAAATGTGAAAAGGCTAATTTCTCTGAATGTAAAACTAGCCGCCTCGCCAAAGGCATCACGTTTAAATGCAGCAGTAGGCCTTACCAAACAATGGCAAGACCGGAGCTTAGAGAGTTTCCAAGCACTAGAGTTGTCAACTTATCTGGTTGCGGGACTAAATCTTTTGGCACAGATTTTTCAAAACTGAAAAGCTGGCACTTAAAGACCCTTAACTGCTGCTATTCTTAAAGGTGGTCACGGAAAATGCGACACGTTTCCACTATAAGACTGAAAAACAGTGTGCATAGATATGATATGTACAGTAGAAATGTTCTATTCTCTGTGTCTTACGGGTATGGATGGGATGTGGTTTCTGTGGTATGTATGGTGCGTGCTGGGGTGTCTGTGTGTGGGTGTTCTCATGATCCTCCCGAAGATAGAGCCAAACTGATCTCCACTGAAAGGCAACAGATGTCTCTCCCAGAACCTATAGTGAAAAGAATCTGCTACTCTCACCAGTGCACCCAAGTATGGGCAAGAGATGTACAGATTATGGCAAAGCACCTGAGCATTGCTCTCCCAATTAGATAAACCCATACTATTAGCACTGGGTATACATCAAACAAGCACTGGCATAGTGCAATAGTAACTTGTGGGATTTCCAATAGTGCACCATGTCAGTATCAATAGTTAACGGTAGACGGAAACGTCAAAACAGCTGTACTCACAATAAGTTTCCTAAGTTAAACAGAACCAAACCATTATAAGAATTCTAAAGGGAGTTAATAAAAAATACTCCTACTACCATGACAACCTGCTAACCTTCCCCATATCATTCACAATACAACAGCACATATTATCTACCATTATCCACACTTTTTCTTAAGAGGCACAGTATTTGACAGGCAGAAGTGTTGGCACCACCACCTATAAGTGAATTTTATTAACTGATATACATCATTTAGAGTCTAGGTATTTTTTTCAAGATGACTCTTTGCTAGCTGCAAAACAGTATTGTTCTACTTCTTAGTCATGTAATGCTCAAAATTGAAGACACACCTTGAAAAAAGACCAGGCTGCAGGAATGTTCCCTGTGTGAACACCCGTTACACCAAACATGTATTGAAAAGCTTTACCACAGAAAGATTGAACTGAGCAGGATATGATCAGAGGGTTGAACATATTTCAAAATACAAAACTACTCTTAAGCAATGCTAAAAACCAGGAATTGGTTAAAAAAATGAAAAAGAGCAAATGTTATAAAACAACGCTTGAATGTATTTCCATGTAGTGTTACTGCTTTAAATAATGAGAAGATGGAGGGGGCAGACAGAAGGAGGAAGAAAGAGTGAGTGAGAGATTAAATAAGATTTACATGGTAAGTGAAAGAGGGCAGGAGTAAAAAAAATAAGTTTTAGAGAGGTTTTAAATAAATGCTAGAAGAGGCACAAAATACTGGGTTGTCACTCTGAAAATGAAAAGAGACTTTGGTTACCAAAAGGAACCTTTAAAAGGACAGCAAAGACCTGAAGTGGTTTTGAGAACAGCACTACACAGTATGTCGGATGCCTTCACATTTAAGAATGAAAAACATGGTTAATGTACTGCGCTCGAGTGAGATCCCGTGTCGTAGTTCTGCTTTTGAATTTGAATGCCTCTTTTAAGGCCCGTTTAAGACTTTCATAGCAAAAGTGGATGTGAAGGTGAAAAAATGACCTAAGCACATCAGTTAAATATGGCAATGGGTTTGCTTCCCAAGTGAGTTTTCGACCTCTAAAGGCAATAGAGTACTGAAAAATAAGTGGATGCTGAACATTTGTTTAAAGGTTGCACAGTTCTCCATGTGGCGCCAAAGCATCTCTTGTTATGGCAAGAGAAGGAAACTGTGTGGTCAGACCAACTGACCTTATGGTTCTACAACTACTTCACTAACAGTGTTTTTCAGAAGCGCCCAACATCTGCCCTCCTGTCATTATTGCCTGCTGATATTACCCCGCCCTGCTGCAGTGATCGGCTCCACCAAACATCTCACAACCAGCAAAGCTTTAACAGTTACACAACCACCTGCCCCGCGGTGCTTAGCGCCTCGCAGTAACACGCTCTAAAATCCATAGTCTCGGAGATCATGGAAACCCTCTCCAGTCTGGGGCCAGGAGCATAAACTGGTCACCGGCCACCTTGCCCCGATGAACTCCGTGCTCTCGCCCTGTCACTTCGACCCAACTTTGGATTCGCCGGTGTACGCTCTCTTTAGGAGCTGGAAGAGTGCTCGGGTGAACTCTCAGATCTCCTTTTCTAAACGAACGTTCCCTCCTTGAAGCACGGCGCTGAGCTCCTGCCCCGTCCGCAGGTTCACCAGCCTGCCTGCGTTCAAACTGTTTGCCATACCCAGAGCTCTGTGCCCCGTCCGCTAGGATCTGAGTCACCCTACCTTAGGTACGAGTTCTCTCACCTGCTACCCTCCCATTCTCACCAGAGCTCCACGGGCGGTGCTTGCGTTCTCCACCATGGCCGAGCGTCCCCCATACCTGGAGCAGCTCTGTCGGCTGAACTCTGCCCATAGCTCAAACCTACCAAGTCTACTTCCACCTCAACGTCAGCCCCAGTAACACCTAGGCCCCACCCGAGCACGCGCCCTGGGCATACTGACGTCAACGCCGTGGAAAACCAGATGAAGAAAAAACAAGCATTGGCAATGCAATAGGACTTGCATTTACGCGAGACCTATTGCATTGCAGAGTGCGGAAGGCATGAACAAGGAGGGGGGGAGGCGGGTGACAAGGCACAGACTGCGGGAGGGGGGGCACGGGAAGAAATCGAGCAAATCATCAAATTTACTAAACAATGTTTAAAATAAAAGGTGCCAATCTATTTGTCTATTTAGTGTTAGAATCAAAAAGCACTTCTTATGAAGTTTAAACTGCAGATATCACAAATAGAATAGCACAATTATTACAGACAATCTATCCACGTTCATTTATTAAAGGATTAGAAACTATGGGCTCAATTTAGAGTTTGGTGGAGATGGAACTCCATTGCAAAGGCTCTCTCTGCTAAACTGAAAGTCTGACCATCTCATTTAGAGTCAGGCGATCTTCAGTATGTCGACACTGGAAACTACTCCATCTCCGCAACATAAACTCTGACAACCGGACAGAGTAAGGACCATTGGAGGTTTTGCCATTTGTCTGCCCGTACACTTTAGAGTTTTCACTGTACGAAAACTGCAAAATAACCCCCACACAATGGTAGAAAATTCCATTGGCCTGAATCAATTGTTATTTTTTTTTAACAATAAAACCCCTCTATGGGATCCTGTTCTTGAGAATAAAGAAAAAAACATTGAAAGTTTGCCATCCGTCATATTGAAAATGAACTTGAGACTTGGTGAAGTAAGCACACATGCAGAGGGGTGCGTGCACCATCAATGCTGACTGTCCCAAGGTCATAAGTGAAAACAAAAATGACGGATGAGCACCTTCAAGCAGCACTGGATTTCTTACTATTAGAACTTCATATCGGTCGGAGAAGCTACATGTTCCTTTATTCGTTGTAGCCTAATGAACCTACTTATTGAGGCTCTGACTGCTGTTGGTCTGCTTTATTACCGTGCCATGCAGTGCCACTGCCTGGCCGCCAAGCCTAGCCCAGGCTATCTGCTGTGCAGCTAAACTACTGGTCAGGGGTGGCTGTGTTGTTTACAATCGAATCACTGTGAATTGCAATTGGCGGGCAGGCAGGCCACGGGAGATTGCGACTTGTAGGCTTGGAGCAAGGGCGTAACAAAGGACCCCGCAGTCCCTCCGGTGTGGGGGGAGGGGGGCAGGCTTGGCCATACTGGAGGGACCCCCTCAGCCCCTACTGATGTGAGTGTGAGGGGCCCCTTCAGCATGTCTTGCAGGGGGGCCCCCTCACGTTTTGTTACGCCACTGGCTTGGAGGTAGCAGGGAGGCTGAGGTGGCCAATTCATCGGCATATAGGTGCTGGAGGAGCAGAGGGCTAATGCCACTGGGCCCCATTCCTCGGGCTGCCTTTAGTCGGGGGAGTTGTCTGTTGGAAGTAGTCGGAAGCTCCGAAAACATCTGTTGCACTTTTGTTGTCCTTGTGTCCAGGTCGCTCATCAGCCCCTGTGGATTTCTGTGGAAGCTCTGGTGCCAGTCCTGCAAGGGTTGAGAGAAGTAGAACAGTCCCGTTGGACAGCTTTATTGGACCCACTTTATCAAGCCTTGTGGGGGACATGCGGCAGCAGAGAGCAGTAGATTCATCAGATCACAGCTTGCAATCTGCTGTTGCTCTCTATCTGCCGCCCTGCATATTCGGCGTACAGTGCTTTGGTATGCTGGTGCCTTGCAATGAGCAGAGTTTGGTAAACCTTGCCCATAAGAGTGCCATATCAGTGCTACATGAGAGAGTGTTATGCCTGATCTACACATACAACTGTGTACATCGGTATACATTGATCTATTGGTCTACTGGTTTTCCGGATTGCTGAATTATTAAGAATTACCACGAACAATAGGATTAAGCCAGGCATGAAACAGGAGCAGTTCTTCCATCAGATTACCTGTCAATATACAATGGATGTCGTTGGGCCCTAGTGCTGCGCCCAAAGGCTAACCTGGTTTCGCTAGACCCCTACCCGCCCTCAACTCCTGTCACATGGCCCCTGTCTTTCAAAGTCTGCCCTTCTGGTCTGGTCCAGGTATTTCTTGCCTGACGATGAGTGCTTAGGGGGCAACAGAGGGTAATGACAGGGTGTAATTGGGGTGCCATGTGTGGTATAAGGGTTGGGTGGTGTTGGTGGTAGAGGTTGCCAAGGGTGGCTGGCAGCTCAATGTAGTTTGTGGTTGGAGGAATGGTAGCGAGCCCTTTCCATATCAGACTGTCATTAAGCGGTAGGATATCTCAGTTGGTAGATTGGGAGTCCTCCACAAGTAGGCCATGTGGCTGTCTGTGTCCACTTTTGTTCCAAGACATCAGTTACCTGTATCCAATAACTGCTACCTTTATTTAAGGGTTCAAGTGTAGGCAGTGAACACAGGATCATCTGGCTAATATGCCCTCTAATGGTCAGTCAAATTTCCAAGATAGGCTCTCAGAGAGCAGGACCTCAGACGAATGTAGTTGTGGGAACATGCCCTTTTGTATGGTCAGCCCCCCACTTTTGCTCCAATGCTGATGGATATGATTCTGAAAGTGCACTGAAGCAGCTACCCAGACCCCAGTGCCAGTGCACTCCCCCTAAAACTGATATATGTGAATTTGTGACCCCAATTGGCAAAGGACTTTAACCCCCTTATAAGTCCCTAGTATATGATACCAATTGTACCCAGGGCATGGGTGTTAAAGGGGTCACCAGGGCCTGAAGCACTGTTTGTGCCACCCTGAGTGATCCAAGTAAATTCTGACAGTAGACCTGCCATTGAAGACTGCAGGAGCAGTGCAAACTGCTTGAACTCGACTTTGCCCTCACCATGTGTGGCAAAGTCAATGCACTATTTGTAATATATGCCAGTCACCCCTAAGGAAGGCCTAATGAGCCAAGGAGGCAGGGTGCATTATATTAAATGTGTCCAAGCTTATATGTCCCTACAGTGGCCTTTACCATTTAAGGAAACTATAAGTGATAGACGGTCCATAGGATAACATGGGCTGGCACCCAGGCAAACCTGAGGTTGGCAACTCTATTATGGTACCACCTGAATATGTTGTGTTTGGTATCAAACAATGTGCCTCATCACCCCTGACATGAATTTAATATTAAGGACGATGTGGCATGAACCCAGGCGGCTACCACAGAGTTTGTCCATCTGGTTGACCCACCCTTTCCTAAGCTCTAGCTGCCAGCCCGTTCTTGTTGCCCCAAAGATAGAAACCTGACACCCTGCTAGGTGGTGTGAACTCTCCCAGGAGTCAGAAACAAAAGCCTGGATGGGAAGGAGGTCACACCTCCCTCCAGGTGTGGCCGGTTCAGGTAAGAGTGGTGAGGCATGGTAGTGAGCACTAGGTAAGTGGTTTTATTTGTTTCCCTATTCTGTCATCTGTAGGCTTCCCCCCGCTATTCCCCACTGCTCTTACCTAAACCGTCTGCGCCTGCCACCCTCCCTACCAGGAATGGCTAGTAATGTGGCACATCAAGGCGGTGAGCTTTCGAAGGCTTCACTTTTTGTGATATGCAACCAGGCCAACTGCTGTGTAGTTCTTATAAACCTATATAGGATCTGCGCAATTAGACAACATACACTGTAGGATTGGTGTCCAGACTGATTCTAGACACCCCCACCGGGTATGTTAGCCTGTATACCAGCTAGCTCACAGTGCCACTAGAAACCCCTCTTACCAAGGAGAGAATAGTTCTTGGCAACTATCGAACATGACAACCCTGATCCCTCAGGATCGTGGAAACAGTGCAATACTTCTCGCTCAGTCACACGTGCTCACTTTGTCTCAGAGAGATGCACAGAATAAACGGTGGGGACGTTTTTCAATAAGCATTTATTGAACCAGCATCATTCTAGTGTAAAATAGGTGTGCTGAAACAACAATTAGACAGTCACAGATATAAATAATTTTAAGCACTAACAGAGTAGAAGGATGGCAGATTTCTACCATTGTGCTAAACCAATCAATGCAGGCAAGTATATAAAATACATGACAGTAGAATGCGTACTCCTATGATGCAAACCTAACTAGATGTACCTAAGTGTACCTAGCATGTATGTAGGTGTAAAAGCCAAGAATTCCTCTAGGATAAAGTGAACCCAATTACCTGAAGTGAGAGACTGTGGGGCCCCGTCTTGGTCTCGAGATGGACACCCCGCAAGGGATGTCAGACCACTGCGAGCTGGAGTGTCTGCGTGCAGGAGCCTCAGCTTCTCGCGTCAGTGTGTCGGCATGGAAGTCTTTTTTTCCTCTGACTACCTCAGCAAGATATGGTGTATATATACCCAAAGTGGTACCCCCTGGGGATATACCTTGCTGTGTCATGTCAGACTAGGATGACGGAAAGAATGACCCTTATACATAGTTATTATGCAGGAGATGGTAGGCCTGCTGTCCTGCTGTGATTCCAACAATCCTCATGCATAATGAATGAGGCTTAAGCTTTTCGGAGAAAACCCCATGTCATCTTTAGGCATTACCATAACTAGGTAAAATGTCAGTACTAAGAACCGTTATGCAGTGTAATATCAGGGGAATGTAGGTGAAAGGTGCATTCTTTACCTGAGCCAATATTGGGGTACCTATATGGAACATAACACTCACTCCTCATCTGACTGGACGACATACTAAAAATTCTATCATACGGCTAAATGTTGTATGCAAACTATTAATAAGCCCGTAAAAAATAGTACTTAAAAATGTAAAATTTCAAAAAATGCTAAAAGAGAAAAAAAATATTGCATGTGATAGAAGTCTGTACTAAATATGTTCGTATATATAGTCCGAACAATAAGTGACTGAAAGCCATGCAGTTTTTATAAAAAGTGTTTTGTTTAAAATTCCAAATTTGGTTGTTTTTGAAAAAGCCAAATTTTCCCAGCACACGATGAGCCAAATGTTTATGTGTCCTGGCTGGGAGACGCAACATCACTGTTGCCTGCAATCGCAGATGACGGTCCCTGCAACACCTCGCAGATCAGGTCAATTGAGCACAGATGTTCCTCCGTATTCACCACAGCTGCTGCTGGGGATGTATGAGTGTCATCCAAGGCCTGAGTATTCGTTGAGGAGCTGGTATCCTTTTCGACAGGAGCTGAAGCATCCTGTGGTGGCTCTAAGAATGCAGACATCAACATTGGAATACGCTAAGGACACTGCAGAAAATGGGCCGTTATCGAGTCCAGTAAAAGCATCAACGTCTGGTGGCGCAATTGTTGGAAGTGTTAGACAGAGTTCCAACACGCATTCTTGTCCGCAGAACAGGCATCGGAGGGCAGGCAGAATACAGTCTATCCAGACTGGTCTACATGACAAGAACCAAGACTCTCTCAGTCCTCGAAGACGAGGTGTGCCCAGATGGATTACCATGTGGTCACGATATCAGCGCTCCAAGAGCGTTCTTTCCATCTCCTTGGTGACTGGGCCATCCATTGCGTAGCAGAAAAATGACAATAAGGATACCTGCTATTAGCAACAGGATCAGTGGAAGCCCTCCAAAAATGCTTCTGATTACGGAGTGTATGAAGGTGGGAATAACTCCGAGGATTGTCTGAAAGGTGCTTAACAGTCCAGAGCCTTTGGTCTTAAATAGGTGGACAATACCCATCGTATCAGACATGTTAAAGATACGTTGTACCATTTCTGTGAAATGGAAAGGGCAGTTTGTCCGTACTAGTGCCTGTATCTCAGCAGAGGACCTTGCAACCTGGAGATCATAAGTTTCCCGGGCGGAGGTTAAGGGCACGATTTGCTGTAAAAGCATGGCTTTCATTCGGCTCGGAGTATCAAACCGTGTAAAGGAAACATTCAACGAAGGCCATAACGGTGCCTACCTGACTGTATGGGTCAGTGGAAACAATACTTGCATACAGCAAGTAACCCTGGAGCTTACAGTGACAAGATATGCGATGCCCAGGAGCATCCCACAACAACCTTGATCATTCAGCATCAAGTAACTCCCATTTGAAAGCAATTTGAACACCATATTAATCACAGCAGCTGGGGACCCTTTCAAGTGACAGGATAAGTTAGCAACTGAACCATTACAGGCCCCGTGAAGCATGATATCCTGGCATATGAGAGATCCACTTAAAGAATTCTCGCAGTTGGTACAGCTAAGGAACACTTCCATGTCCCCACTCCCGCATCGAAATCTGTATGGCAATTCCCAAGATTCCTTGATGAATTCCCTACCCATCGCTTCATATCTGCCCGCCTGTTGTTGTTCTAGGCAATACTGAAACTAGAAAGTTGTAACCAGTCGTGTTATATGGCCATGGATTAACCATTCTGTGGATGGTGATTCTGCCACAGTAAAAGGTAATTTGTCGAGTTTTTCAATACGCAGCGTTGTATATTTTGCTCCCCTTTGTGCCATAGTTATCTGCTTTTCAGTTAGATTGTATGCATAAAATAGGGACGTACTGTTGATAAATTGCCAAGGCACATAACCAGCGCACTATGATTGCAGCGTCCAGCTCAATAACATAATAGAACGTAGTTGAGATTGTCCGTGTTGTAGTATGGATAAGTCCTGCTCTAGTATATCAACAGCAGAAGATACAATGTTGCCCAGTGAATAAATCCTGGATGTTAATGTAGTCATACCATTGTCAACTACTGTTATGTTCCATATAGGTACCCTAATATAGGCCCGGGTAACATCATACCCCTTCACCTACATTACCTCCCCTACACTACACTGTAACGGGCCTTTTAGGATTGAATCTTTACCTAGTTCTAGTCCTGGTTGCAGACGGAGGGTTTCTCCAAAACAATAGAGTCCTATAACTCCATCAATAGACTCACACAGTATGAATGAATATTCATAAGGGTTCTCAGAAACCAGGCTGGGGCTACACCACCCTCCTCCCCATATCTACGTACACGGTTCATCCCATACGTCATCCTCACATCCAACAATGGCTAATACAAGCAACAAGGGACAAAGGAACCCTAGATACTTTCTGTATAAATACAGCACATCTTGCTAGTGTTAGTTAGATGGAACCGAGACTTCCAGGCCGACACACTGAGCAGAGACGCTGAGGCTCCTGCATGCAGACGCTCCAGCTGACAGTGGTCTGATCATCCCTCGCGGGGTGTCCACCTCGATACCAAGAAGGGCTCCTACATTCTCGCTTCAGGTAATGGGGTTCGACTAAATCCTAGAGGGATTCTTGGCTTCACACCTACTCACATGCTAGGTACACTTAGGTACATCTAGACAGGCATCGTAGGAGTACGCACTTTCTTTTATCAATGCATTTTATATTCATGTATTTATTCATGTGTAGTGCAAAATGGTAGAACTGTACTATCCATTTATATTCACTGTACTGCTAATCATATATCTCTGCTACTGTCTAATGGTTGTTGCAGCTCATATATTCTACACAAGAATAACGACTGTTCAATAAACCCTTATTGAAACGCCCAGGCTGTTTATTCTGTGTATCTCTGAGACAAGGTAAGTGAGCCCGAGTGACTGAGCGAAAAGTAGTATATTGTTTCCACGATTCTGAGGGATCAGGGTTGTCATGTTCTAAGGTTGCCAGAAACTATTCTCTCCCCGATAAGAGGAGACACTAGTGGCACTGTGAGCTAGCTTATGAAAACAGGCTAACATTTTCGGTGGGGGTGTTCAGATTCAGTCTGCCACCAAGCCCACAGTTTATGTTATCCGAACACACAGGTCCTGAATGGGTAATATAGGAACTACATGACATGGTGCCACCAACATTGGTTGGGCTCTTATGTAACAGTAGAATCTGAGTAGTTCAGTCGTGCTATTCTCAGAGACCCCTACCCACAAAACACCAGAGAAGTCTGGAGTGGGTGGGCACAAATTCCGCCACAACTGAGAAGGCGAGAAATCCTATTGATTGTCTGTTGGTTAATCAAGCTTGAAGGACATTGTATTCCTAAAATTGCGCATAACACCTTATCTTAGTTCCCTTGAACAAAATTTCTCTTTTTCAAAAAAACTGAGGAAGATAATCCGGTGGTGGCTAGACGCCTCTCAATAGGAGAAGAAGATGTGGAGGGAATTCTCATTGCACCCAAATTTAGACAAACTATTTATTTATTTTGAAGGTTTTATATAGCGCGAACAAGACCCTTGCAAGTATCAGAGCGCTTTACAAGGTGAATATAGGAAACAACCAGCGATATAGTAAATAACATAAGGTACCGTACAATCAAGAGTCGTATAACCACTTATAAACATTGTTCAAGTGAATTTAGTCATGAGGAGAGATTTCACTTCTTTTTTGAAAGATGCATTAGAGGGATTCCGTCTAGTTTCTGGGGGCAGTGCATTCCAGATCCTGGGCGCCATACCCGAAAAGGCTCGGTTGTATGTTTTCTTCTTGTTGAATCTTTGTGGTTTCAGTAAAAGGTTACTAGCACTTCTGGATGATCTGTTGCCACATGAAGGCACCAAGTTCTGTGCTAGATAGCTAGGAGTGTTGTGATGTATGGCTTTATGCGTCAAACATGCGATTTTTAGTTCAATTCTGGATTCGAAAGGTAGTCAGTTAAGGGATCTGAGGTCCGGGGAGATGTGAGAGTTACTTTTGGAGCCAGTAATAAGTCTGGCTGCTGTGTTGATTGAAGCTCTTAGCGGGCCGTCGAGGATCTAGGGAGACCGCTAAGAGAGGCACACCCATATTCCACTCTTGGGATAACTAGTGCTTGTACTGCCAGCATGAAGTCCTTTTCGGGCAGGTAGGGTTTTAGTTTTCTCAATGTGTTCATCAGAAAGTATGCTCCTTTTGTTGTGGCGCTGATGTGTTTATGCATATTTAGGTTTCTGTCCAGCGTCACTCCCAGCGATTTCGCTGAGTCGATGATCAGCGGTTGGCAATTGAGTGCCGTTAGATGTTTCAGCCAGTCTTGAATTATGATGACTTGGGTGGGAGGAGCGAATAGGAGGAATTCGGTTTTGGTGATATTTAGTTTAAGATGGTTTTCGGCTAGCCAGGTCTGGGTTTTTTCTAGCGTTGAGTTGAGCGATTTGATGTCTTCTAGTGAGTGGATCTTTAAATATAGTTGTGTATCATCTGCGTACATGTGATACTGTATGTTAGAGGATTTAAGAATTTCGGTGAGTGGTTCCATGAATAAGTTGAAAAGTGTGGGAGAGAGAGATGATCCCTGTGGGACTCCTAAAGTGACTGGGACGGGTTTGGACAGGGATTGATTGACTTTGAATCGTTGCGATCTGTTTTGAAGGAACGAGGTGAACCAGTTTAGAACAGAACCAGATAATCCCATTCTGTGTTTCAATAGATCTAACAAGTTGTCGTGTTTGACGGTGTCAAAAGCCGATGAAAGGTCGAGCAAGATTAGAAGCAGGCTTCATTTTGGTCCAGGATTTGTAATGCATCATCTATTATGTGGGTCATGGCTGATTCCGTACTGTGCCCAGCCCGGAATCCGGACTGGTATTGGTTGAGGAGGTTGAAATTGTCTATGTGTTTTCCAAGCTGAGTGTGTACACATTTTTCTAATAGTTTGGCCAGGGTAGGGATGTTGGATATTGGGCGGTAATTATTTAAGTCCGCGGGGTCAGCCATTGGCTTCTTTAGGATGGGGGATACCAGCCCAGATTTAAGGATTTCAGGGATGATTCCTTGAAGGAGAGAAGTATTTATAATCTTGGTCCACAGAGGTAGTAGCAGTGGAATGAAGTCTTTTATGCATTTTGCGGGAAGAGGGTCTGAGAAGTGGTTGGCGGGATTCAAGGTCATGAGCATTTTGAGTAAAGCTTCTTCACTGTAAGTATCACCCTGAAACTATTAGAAAATGGTTTACAAGCTAGGGGTGGCATAGTAGCTTTCGTGATTGAAGCACACAAATCAAATAAAACAGAGGTATTGTATTCGTGTGTTACATTCCCAGCAGCAGATGCAAGAACACACACATTTCACTACTATGTAGAAGGAGATGCACCACAGGAATATGGTCCGTTCGAGGACATAGACGTTCCACTCACGTACCAGGAACACCTATACTGGTTTAAAGGCACCCTACCCCATATAAGAAACAGAGTAAGATTAGGCCCGCTCAGAGGAGATGGTGCAATATTAGCGGCCTACACACCACATCCTGACATTGACACAATGCTGCAGCCAGACTTACTCTTACAACACAAGGATTTAATTCTACAGAAACCTGACACAGTTTGTCATGAGGACTTTCACAGTCCAACCAACATCAGTTGCAACAAATGGAACTCAATATCAGGGTACAGCAACTTAAATCACACCACAAACATTACACGCAGTAATGGGCAAGATGCCCACGAAACGTGAACAAATTCCATTCTGGGTAGCTCAGAAAATAACTCAGCTCGAGGCAGTATTCCCGAATACTACCCCGTTTGAAAAACACAGAATGCTAACTATCTGCTTGCCCATGGGGATAACACCACAAGTAGAGGACTGCACCTCTTGGGGTACAGTCTTTGCTGCCATATATACCAGGACACATGGTATTCCTTCCTTAGCTGTAGTACCAGAAGTATTGAGACAAATACAAACGATTACGGAGTAGAACCTGCCCTGAACTTTGGGATGAAGTTATTAAATAACTATGATCAGGTATCAGCCATAATACAAGCTAATATTAAAGGGGAAGCAGCTTCAGTGGCAATCCGCCAACGCCTAAGGGAGTTCAGCCCGTTAGAACAACAACACGAACTTCCCAAAATAATACTGCGTATGCAGAATTAGGCAGAGACAGTTTGGGTGGGAAAGCATTAAAACCACAACTGATGGGCAGTCCTGAAAAGGACACTACCAAGCAGACAGCTGCTTCTTCTAAAAACAAGTGGGATAATAAAAACAACAAAACTTCAAAAACAGATCTCAATCCAGAGGCTGATCTCGTCCACAGGAGCCCTCTGAAAACAGATACAACCTTAGGAATAGGGATAACATTAGGAAACCTGACAGGTATCAGGATACTGATACATGTTCCTCTCGTTCCTTTCAGGGCTCGACGAAAAACTCAGAGAGAGAAGGACGGTCAGAACACAAACAGGAGCGTACAAAGTCCAGAGACAAGCAGCACGCTCAAGACTATACTTCCAAAAAAGAAGAAAAGCCAAAATCAAAACCTCAGTTTAAGAAGAAGAAAGTTGCAGGCATAAAGATCAGACATGCCCAGAATTCTGAGGACGGAACTTCTGAACGGGGAATGGGCTCTGACGATGCTAGACAGTGCGGCAGAAGTAACAATAGCTCACCAGAACCTGATGGAATTTCTGGTGACAGCGGACTTGAATGATTACATCACGGTGGAAACACCAGACACAAGGGTGAGCGTCCCACATAAGTTACACGAAATAACACTCCAAATGGAGGGGGACAAGCCCAGGAAAGTTAAAGGTCTCTTTTGGGAAAATGTGTCATCTGGTTATGACATCCTATTAGCAGAACAAGATTAGCTGCCAGCATTCGTTATGGAGTGCCCTAGGGGAGCAACAGTAATATTTCCAGCATTCTCTGACCTCGTTCCCATACATCTTAAACATGCATATGCACAGGAGTGGGCAGTTACCCTAGCTCCAGCACTATACAAAAATCATGCCGGTTGGGATGAGGATTCAACCCACCACGTGATCCGTTAAACGTTTCACCAGATGCTCAGAGGCAATACCCAAAAAAGAAAGAAGCTAAAAAACAGGTCAGGGAGATCTTAGATCAACTTGAATACCAAGGGGTGATTGAAACATGCACCTCACCAATGAACAACCCTTTGTTTCCAGTATCAAAACCGGACAACTCATATTGTCTAGTTTTAGATTACAGACATTTAAACTCATGTACAAAGACATTCGCTGTCCAAAACGTACACAGTGCCGCATTAATGAATAACATTGTGTGGAAAAAGTACAAAACTACATTAGATATCTCAAATGGATTTTTCTGCCAACATATAGCGCCTGAAAGCAGGTATTTGACCGCATTCTCAGCGTTGGGGTCCCAGGGGCAATTTTGTCGTCTCCCGCAGGGATATAAGAACAGACCGGGTGTATTCTCAGCAAGAGTAACAGAGTTACTCCAAAATTTTGATGAAGAAGCATTGTCCTATGTGGATGATATTTATTTGATGGACGATGACTTAAAAAAGCACATGACCAGGGTGAGCACCATTATTATGGAATTCGCCTCTGAGGGCTACAAATTTAATTTTAAGAAATCTAAAATAGCCCACCTCAATGTCCTGTTTTTAGGATACGAACTTTCAAATGAAGGGAAAAGCCTGGCAGCCAACTTTTTAGAGAAATGTGCCCTGCTTCAACCATCAAAATCATTACAAAATCTACAATCAATACTGGGATTCCTAATTTTCGGCAGAACATACATTTTGGATTATGCAGAAAGAGTAAAACATTTCTACAACTTAAACAAACCTGACTTTTCAGTTAGACAATGGACACAGGAACACACAAACATCCTACGTTCACTACAAGAAGACATGATAGCTTCAAAACACTTACAGACACGTGTAAATGTACGCAACCTAGTGATCTGTGTAATAGCGGGTCAATGCGGGTACACTTACTTAACCTTCAATGAAGGCGGAACCGTACCAATTGCATACAAATCACACCTGTACACAAGCGCAGAAATGCGTTTCACTTCAACAGAAAAAATCCTGACAGCAGTTCAGACCCCTGTAGCAAGAGAAAGAGCACAGGCTCAGGGGAAACGCATAATTGTCGTAACCCCAGTACCAGCTTTAGAAGCTGTTACAAAGGCAAGCATTCCAAACGCAAAAGCCTTACATCCAAGATGGATACAATGGGCTAATTCTCTTACTGCAACAGACGTTGAATACAGATTTGACCCAAGTCTAAAAACACAAGCATTTCTGCAATACGAACAAGAATATCCTCTACCTAATGAAATATTGCCTCTCGATCAGTATGAATATATTATTTATACTGACGGATCTGCTCAACCGGCCATAGGGAGTAAGCAACAATACAGCGCAGCATGTGCAATCGTTAAAGGTCGCATGTGGGATGGAAAGTTCCATCCAAGTTGCACCAAAACGCAATCTCTAGGAGACTGCATGGCTCAGTTGGCAGAGTTAAAAGCACTGATACTGGCACTTGTAAATATGGATCACGAATTCCCCACACTTATTGTGTGTGATTCCTTTTACTGTGTACAGTCAGACTATTAATATTTATATAATTGGGAACAGAACGGGTTCAAGGATGCAAAAGGTGGCACTATTAAGCATAAAATGCTATGGGAACAGGTAGTTGAGTTGAAGAATGAACTACCGAGGGCTCAGTTGATACACACACTGAGTCATCAGCGTGATGGCGTTCACGTTGAAGGGAATTCATTGGCTGATGAAGCCGCAAAGAGGGCTGTTCGTACGGCTTCCGTAGCTGCCATCACCCGTTCAAAAACGAGGATAGACGGTGAGATTATGGTCGCTGTCATTGCTTCAAGCAAAAACAGTGGTGCAGTACCAAAGAAATTTCCACTTAAGTACTCCTACAAGTTAGATGCAAACAACATTCCATATGCTCAGATTTCCTGGAGTGGGGGACAGAGTAATACCAAATATGGATCGCAGGCAAGGTTTAATACTAGCAGCACACAAGGGTTTGGGCTCTGCGCATACAGGCGTCACAGCGACTATTTCATTGTTGAAACATCGCTACTGGTGGCCAGGTCTAACAAAACAAACTAAAGACTATGGGGCTCATTACGATGGCGGGCGGACATCAGTCCGCCCGCCATCGCTGCGGAGCTGGGACCGCCCGCCGGTAAGGTGGCGGTCCCGTTGAGTGCATTAGGATGTGCCCGACACTATGGCGGGTGCATCCAGGCCCCTGAACATTGCGGACAGTGCTGCTGGCTGCAGCACCGTGCGCAATGCACAAATGGCATGTAGTGCATTTCTGTGCACAACGTGCAGGCACCACGCGGTGCCTGCCACCTTGTGCATGGAAATGTAGGGGGGTACCACAGGTACCCCCCAGTGCACATAGACCCTCCCCCCACAAAAAGGGGGCCCGCAACGGGCCCCAGAACCCAGCCTCTGCCAGCCTTTCCATGGCAGTGGAACTGCCATGGAAAGGCTGGCTGACACCTGCACTGTAATCTGGCAGGCGGTGCCTGCTAGGCACTGCCGCCATTTCACACATGCTGATGCTCCGCCTGGCAATAGTGATGATTGCCGTGGCGGAAGCGTGGAGAACGGTCATTGAGACCGCCGCGGTCAGTAAGCGATACCCCCGCCATCCTAATGTGGCGAAAGGGAAATGGGAGCCAGATGGCCGGGCCGACGGTGGCGGTCCCTCCGCCATCGTAATGAGCCCCTTTGTCTTGAAATGTGACATCTGCCAACAGATGAAAAGCTCCACCAGAACACGCCCGGCGCAGACACCATTACTAATATCTGACAAACCTCTCGCATGTGTGTATATGGACCACTGTGGTCCCTTACAATCTGATGGGGCTTACAAGTATATCATGGTTGCAGTGGATTCCTGCTCAAGATTCCTATGGATTTGGCCTCAGCGCTCGGCTGACGCTCAAACTGTTATCAAATATTTGCAAGTCTTTATAGGGATATACGTAGTTGGCAAGTTAGATTCTGACCATGGCCCGGCGTTTAGCTCTCGGGCTTACAAAGAGGCCATGAAAAGTATGGGCGTTGCACTGCAGTACTCCTCTCCATACCATCCTGAGGGAAATTCGGTTGTGGAGAGGAAAAACCGGGGCTTAAAGCAATCTTTAACAGCTAGGGTATTAGGCAAGGGCGGTAGTTGGGTCAATCACCTTTATGGGGTACAAAGAGCACTCAATAACCAGCCAAGAAATTCTCTAGGGGGTGTCACTCAATATGAGGTCCTATTTGGGACGAGAATGTGGGTACCTGATCTTGATTATGAAGGTGCAGTGGCGGATGAGAAACCATTTGATATCCATGATCGTTTGTCTGTTTTACTGGATCTAAATGCATCCAGGACACAACAAAGCAACGTTGTCCAGAAACATACCGCCACTGGGGAAGTCAAGGCAAACACGGCAAGACTTGTCTGGATCCCAAAAATCGGGGATCTGGTCAGAGAGAAAATAGCGGACAAAAAAGAATTTTGACCATCATATAGAAAGCCTGCACCTGTCCTAGCAATTCAAGGAACAAGAACTGTACTTTTGCCGCCCCGGGAAAAAGGAGAAACGATTTGTCTCAATTGCCCTATGTGGCCGATACTGAACAGTAGGCCTCATGGACTCCACAGTAGCAGACGCCCTCCTCTAGCTACAATCCAAGAAGTTCAAACAGAAAGACTCATCACGTTTGAAGAACCTCCTGTGCGGAATGAAGGACTACGCAACAATGCTATGGAACTCGTACCCCTTGAACCAGAAGTTCATCT
The DNA here is from genome assembly GCA_963921515.1 of Calotriton arnoldi. NCBI lineage: Eukaryota > Metazoa > Chordata > Amphibia > Caudata > Salamandridae > Calotriton > Calotriton arnoldi. Next base: position 290,956 of record CAWUFW010011195.1, read on the forward strand.
TCAAAATTCAATTCAAAACAACACACAAGTTGCAATTAGACCAAATACAGACATCTACGTCAACATGCCTCGACGAGAGCAAAATGAGATTTCAACAAATCCCGATGCAATTCCTGCAATTGATCGAACTGCTTCTGGCTACTTCATGAACTTTGATACGTTTTCCTTGGATCCAAGTGAACCGGAAACAAAGCCAGCCCAAAAATCACGTAAACAGCAAGCTAAAGACTTTGTGAACTTTCTTAAAAAGACTTACCTGGTATCACCTTGGGTACAACTATGGGTAATTACTGGGATTCTATTTTTTCTTTTCTGACTAGCTTTAGTTATAACTTTTAGCATGCTTATTAATGGACGATACCTTCAACAAAGCTCTACAGCCCAAAAAGTTAATTTGATTTTAAACCCACATCAATCTTCACATCGTGAACAAAGAGACTTGTCAACAGTAAACATTACAGCGGTTCCTATACCGGACGGTATAGTCTGGGACAAAGTTGGTTTTGATATATTCGGCCCGACTGAACTTTTAAAACTTTCGCATGTATTTAAAATTTCATTAAGTGATATCATTACCTCCAGTACATTTTCTGATGATTGGGACTCTGAAACTGTTAATAACATGTTGTATGATCTAGAAAAAACTGCTGCATCTCCGACACTGAAATGTTAGAAGGTAATTCAGACTATGACACATTGTACTGTTACCAACAATATGGTCATTATTTCCTACACAAATCTATTTCACCTAGAAATGTTTTTGAGTACCACCAGTGGGAACATTGCCCGACACCACCTAAAGGTAGTTTGCATACATTTGCACAGAAATTTGCTTTTTTCCAGGTTTTAACACCACTGACCCGACCAGATATTATTATAAGGTTACACCGACATCAGCACTGAAAATTATGTTGACTAACACCAAACAGATATACTCTGCTTCCTTTATTGTCCAATTGTCTGAACAGGGTTTTGACCTATGGAAGGACACAATAGACTTAAACATCAGTCTGGGGTTCTAGAGACTGGCAAGTCCAGGGAACAGAAGCTCTATTTAGAGCATGCCTCATTCCACAGCATATGATATTTCTAAATAACACTGCGCAACAGACATCCTGTCTTGGACTAGCCAAGAACAAGGACCTGAACACACCTCGATTTCCAACACCATCACAGATGGGGGGGTGGCAAAATTCAATTTCACAGGAAGGGGCGACAGTAGATGACATTTTAAAGTACAATAGATCAGACCCTAATTGGAAAGAATGGTTGGTTTGGCCCTTAGACACGAATGAATGTCAGAAACGATTCTTGGGTATTACCGAAGGGTATAGTATCCACAGGCCAGAACCACGTTATGTACAAAGAGAACATCTAGGGGTAGTGACATCCTACAGTGTTGGGAAGTTGTGCCTTGATTGGCTAGAAACCTCAACACTCACAGAAGTGAAACAACACTTAGCCTTACTCTCACAAGACATGGATCTTAGGGATTTTTTACTAGGTCCCAGGAAACCTCATCAGAAACGTTTCATATATGCTGGCATTTATGCTGCCTATAATGAAAACTGGAAAATATCCCAACAAGAGGCCACAGAGAGAATACGGGAAAGAGACCGTATTAACTTGGAGAAACCTCTAGCAGTGGTAGGCAACTGATTAACAACTTTGATCTCCAGGATATATTCCTTAGGCAACATTGTATCTTCTGTGATAGACATACTGGAACAAGATTTAGCCATATTACAACACGGGCAATCTCAGCTACGTTCTGTTACGTTATTGAGCTGGACGCCGCAATCGTTGCGTGCAGGCTATGTGCCTTGGCGTTATATCAACAGTACGTCTCTGTTTTCTGAATATAATCTAACAGATAAACTGATGGAAATGGCACAAAGGGGAGCAAAATATACAATGCTGCGTATTGAAAAACTTGAAAGGTTACTGTTCACTGTAGCGGAATCTCCGTCTACGGAATGGCTTATCCATGGCCACATCGCTCTACCGGTCACTACTTTTCAGTTTCAATATTGCCTTGAGCAAAGGCAGGCGGGCAAATATGAAAAGATGGGTAAGGAATACATTAAGGAATCTTGGGAGTTACCATACAGATTTCGATGCCGGAGTGGGGATCGAGAAGTGTTTCTAAGCGGTACTAACTGCAAGAACGCTTTAAGCGGTTCTATCATGTGCCACGACATTTCACTGCACGGAGCTTGCAATGGTTCAATAGCTAACTTGTCCTGTCACATGAAAGGGACTCCAGAAGCCGTGATTACACTGGTATTTGAGCTGCTCTCGAATAGGAGTTACTTGATGCTGAACGATCAAGGTTGCTGTGGGATGATTCCGGGCATTGCCTATCTGGTCACTGTGAACTCCAGGGTTACTTGCTGTATGCAAGTATTGTTTCCCCCAACAAATACAGTCAAGGAGGCGCCGTTATGGCCTTCGTTGAATGTTTCCTTTATACAATTTGGCACTTTGAGCAGACTGAAAGCCATGCTTTTGCAGCAACCCGTACCCTTAACCTCAAATCGAGAGACCTTTGATCTTCAAATCGCAAGGACCTCGACTGAGATACAGGCACTTATACGTACAAACTGCCCCTTTCATTTCGCAGAAATGGTGGGTCGTATCTTTAACATGTCTGATACGAGTGGTATTGTACACCTATTTAAGACCATAGGGTCAGGATTTCTAAGCACTTTTCAGACAATCCTCGGAGTTATTCCAAATTTTATACACTCTGTATTGGGAAGTGCTTTTGGAGGTCTTCCGCTGATCCTGCTTTCTATCGCAGGGATCCTGATTGTCATTTTTCTGCTCCGCAATGGACGGCCCAATTACCAAGGAGATGGCAAAAGCACTCCTTTAGCGCAAATATCGTGAGTGCATGGTGCAACATCTGGGCACACCTCGCCTACAGGAACTGAGCGCCTCTTGGTTCCTATCGTTTAGACCAGTCTGGATGGACTGCATCTTACCTGTTCTTCGATGCCTGTTTTGTGGTGAAGAATGCGTGTTGGACCTTTGTCTGACACTTGCAACGGACACGCCTGCGACTTGAATACCCGGCTGGAACCCCTGAGGGCCCATGCTCGGCAATGTCCCCAGCGTATTCCCATCTTGATGGCTGCATTCCTCGAGAATCCGCAGGTGCCTTTTACAACTGGGTTGAGCATCAGCTCCACCGCTAGAACCACTAGCACCAAGATATCGACTACAGCACTGGCTGCCTCTACACCAGCTAGTGGCAGTAGTGAATATCATCTGTGCTCCATTGACGTACTTTGTGAGGTGTTACAAGGACCGTCCCCTGAAGCAGCAAGCAACGACGATGTTGGGTCTCCCAGCCAGGACACTTAAACTATAATTGGCACATCGTGTGCTGGAAAAGAATTCAGTTTTTCTTTTTCTCCAAGACTTGACTAAATTTGGAACATTTCCTTTAAATTGACACTTTCGCTGAAAAAGCATGGCCTGCGAACGCTTATAGTGCTTCCACTTATATAAACAAACTCAATTAGGACTTCGGCTTAAGTATCTATCCCCAAAAACTGATTTTCAAAGTAAACAGATTTTGTATCTTTATTATTTTATTTTTCACCTCTTAAAACTGTTTTTAAATGATTTTAAGACAAATATTTTTAGAACACTTCCTGATGGTTTTAATGGTTTTAATGCGCTACTACCTAAAAGTGGAAATGGTTCGCCAGCATTTTTATCATTATTGACTGTTCAGAAGAGGAGTGGGTGTTATGTTCCATATAGGTACCCTAATATAGGCCTGGGGAACATCATACCCTTCACCTACATTACCTCCCCTACACTACACTGTAACGGGCCTCTTAGGATTGAACCTTTACCTAGTTCTAGTCCTGGGTGCAGAAGGAGGGTTTCTCCAAAACAATAGAGTCCTATAACTCCATCAATAGACTCACACAGTATGAATGAATATTCATAAGGGTTCTCAGAAACCAGGCTGGGGCTACACCACCTTCCTCCCCATTTCTACGTACACGGTTCATCGCATACGTCATCCTCACATCCAACAATGGCTAATACAAGCAACAAGGGACAAAGGAACCCTGGATACTTTCTGTATAAATACAGCACATCTTGCTAGTGTTAGTTAGAGGGAACTGAGACTTCCAGGCCGACACACTGACCAGAGATGCTGAGGCTCCTGCATGCAGACGCTTCAGCTGACATTGGTCTGAACATCCCTCGCGGGGTGTCCAACTCGAGACCAAGAAGGGCTCCTACATACTCACTTCAGGTAATGGGGTTCGACTAAATCCTAGAGGGATTCTTGGCTTCACACCTACTCACATGCTAGGTACACTTAGGTACATCTAGACAGGCATCGTAGGAGTACGCACTTTCTTTTATCAATGCATTTTATATTCATGTATTTATTCATGTGTAGTGCAAAATGGTAGCACTGTACTATCCATTTATATTCACTGTACTGCTAATCATATATCTCTGCTACTGACTAATGGTTGTTGCAGCTCATGTATTCTACACAAGAATAACAACTGTTCAATAAACCCTTATTGAAACGCCCTGGCTGTTTTTTCTGTGTATCTCTGAGACAAGATAAGTGAGCACGAGTGACTGAGTGAAAAGTAGTATATTGTTTCCACGATTCTGAGGGATCAGAGTTGTCATGTTCTAAGGTTGCCAGAAACTATTCTCTCCCGATAAGAGGAGACACTAGTGGCACTGTGAGCTAGCTTATGCAAACAGGCTAACATTTTTGGTGGGGGTGTTCAGAGTCAGTCTGCCACCAAGCCCACAGTTTGTTATCTGAACGCGCAGGTCCTGTATGGGTAATATAGGAACTACATGACACTACAGCTAACGCCTTTTCTAGGTTAATTCTATCGACTTCACGGAGGTTCTCTGCAGGTTCTTGTTGAGAGATTTTCCAGATTTGATTATAGACAGCGTAATAGAAATGTTTCTGACGTGGCTTTCAGGGACCTAGTAACAAATCCCTTAAATCCACCTCATCTGAGAGTAAGGATAAGTGCTGTTTCACCTGGGACAGTGTCGAAGTCTTTAGCCATCATTGTATGATGTCACCACTCCCGGATGTTCTCTTTGTACATATCGTGGGTCTGGCCTATGGATACTAAACCCTTTGGTCATACCCCTGAATCTTGATTGACATCTATTTGTGTTTGTGGGCCAAACTAACCATCCTTTCCAATTGGGGTCTGAGGTATTGTACTGCATGATGTCATCTATTGTATCCCCTCCAAGTGATGTAAAATTGATGTGTGAAGGTGTGGGAATCCGAGGGTGTTCGAATCCTTGTTCTTGGCTAGTTCAAGACAGGAAGTCTGTTGCACAGTGTCATTCAGAAATATTATCTGCTGTGGAATGAGGCACGCTCTAAATAGTGCTCTGTTCCCTGAACTTCCCAATCCTTTGAACCCCAGACTTGTTTCATGTCTATAGTGTCCTTCCATAAGTCGAAACCCTGTTCAGACAGTTGGGCAATAAAGAATGCAGAATAAATCTGTTTGGTGTTAGTCAGCATATTATTCTGTGCAGGTGTAGTTGCAACCTTATAGTAATATGAGGTCAGGTCAGAAGTGTTAAAGCCTGAAAAATACGAAAACCTCTGTGCAAAAGTGTTTTAAATAATTTTCGGCGGTGTTGGGCAATGTTCCCACTGGTGGTATGTGAAGACATTTCTAGGGATACTGGATTTGTGTAAAAAGTGATGACCATAATGTTGGTAACAGTACATGCTATCATAGTCAGATGTGTCCTCTAATATTTCATTGTTTGAAAATGCAGCGGATTGTTCCAAATCAGACAACATATTCTTTACAGTTTCAAAATCCCAATCACCAAAAAATGTACTGGAGGTAATGATATAATTTTAAATAAATGTGGCATTTTCAAAAGCTCATAGGGCCAAATACATCATAATCAACCTTGTCCCAAACAATACAATCAGGAATTGGAACAGCTGTAATGATCAATGAAAACAAGTCTCTTTGTTCATGATGAGATAATGTTTGAGGTTTTAGGACCAAGTTCAAATTTGATACTGCAGAGCGTTCTGGGAGATATTTTCCATTTATCAGTAAACAAAAAGACAGTCACTAGGCCAATCCAGAACAGAAAAAACAATATTCCAGTTATGATCCAGAGCTGGAGCCAAGGTGAAACTAAGTAAGTCTTTTTTAGGAAAGTGTAGAATTCAAGAATTTGTTGCTTACGGGAAACTGGAGCTCGCGTTGTCTCAGGTTCACTGGGATCAAGATATCAAAATCGATGAAGTAGCCAGATGCAGTTCGGTCTATTTTTGGTAGCTCAGCAGGTTTTGTTGAACTGGTAGGTGTCTCCTGTTAAGGCATATTGATGTAAACATCGATGTAAGGCCAAATTGATATTTGTAGTTTGAAGTTCTGTTTCCAGAGGAATGAGTTCCATATCAATGTTGGAAATTCCATTACTTTGTATTAGTGACTCTTCGAATGTTATGAGTCTTTCCGTCTGAACTTCCTGTATGGTAGCGAGAGGAGAGTGTCGGCTACCCAGGAGCCCACAAGGCCTACTATTCAGTATCGGCCACATAGTGTGGTTTGATCAGATCAATAAAGACGAATCTCTTTTCTTTTTTGCCGGCAAGAGGCGGAAGAAGTACTGTTCTTGTTCCTTTGACATCCAGGACAGGTACGGGTTTTCTGTACAATGGCTCAAATTCTTTCTTGTCCTCGATCTTTTCTCTGACCAGATCCCTGACTTTAGGTATCCAGACAGGTCTTGCCGTGACTGATTTGACTTCCTCAGTGGTGGTGCGTTTTACTTGCACTTTGCTTAGTAGTGCCCGGGATTCATTCAGATCCTGTAAAACAGCCAAACGTTTATTGATATCAAATGATTTTTCATCCGCCACTGTGCTTTCACAATCGAGATCAGGTACCAACATTCTCATCCCAAATAGGACCTCGTAAGGAGTGACATCCCCTAGAGAACTTCTTGGCATGTTATTGAGGGCTCGTTGTACCCCATATAAGTGATTGACCCAATTACCACCCGAACCTAATACTCTTGTTGTTAAAGATTGCTTTAAGTCTTGGTTTTTCCTCTCCACAACCAAATTTCCCTCTGGATGGTACGGAGAGGAGTACCGCAATGCTACACCCAAACCTTCCATGGCTTCCTTGTAAGCCGTAGAGCTAAACTTGGGACCACGGTCAGAATGTAATGTGCCAACTGCATATGTCCCTATAAAGACTAGCAAATCTTTTATAACAGTTCGAGCGTCAGCCGAGCGCTGAGCCCATACCCATAGGAATCTAGAGCATGAATCCACTGCCACCAAGATATACTTGTAAGCCCCATCCGATTGTAGGGGGCCGCAGTGGTCCAAATAGACCCAAGCGAGTGGTCTGTCTGATATTAGTAATGGTGTCTGCGCTGGAGGTCGCACTTTAAGACAAAATCTTTTGTCTGTTTTGTTAAACCAGGCCACCAATAGAAACCGTCGCGGTAATCCCTGCGTGTGCAGAACCTAGACCCTCGTGTGCAGCTAGTATTATACCTAATCTGCGATCCATGTTTGGTATTACTCAATCCCCCTCACCTGGAATCTGAGCATACGGAATGCTGTTTGCATCTAACTTGTAGGAGTACTTGAGTGGAAAACCTTTTGGTAAGGCTGGGCTGTTTTTGTGTGAAGCAATGACAGCTACCATTATTTGTCCGTCTATTCTCGTTTTTGAACGAGTGATTGCAGCTACGGCAGCAGAACGTACTGCCCCCTTCGCGGCTTCATCAGCCAATGAATTCCCTCCAACGTAAACACCATCACGTTGATGACTCAGCCTGTGTATCACTTGAGCTCTTGGTAGTTCGTTTTTTAACTCAGCTACCTGTTCCTATAGCATTTTATGCTTAATTGTGCCATCTTTTGAGTCTTTAAACCCATTTTGATCCCAGTATTGAAGATATTTGTTGTATGACTGGACACAGTAAAAAGAATTGCACACAATCAGTGTGGGGAATTCCCGATCCGTATTTATAAGTGCCAGTAACAGGGCTTTTAATTCTGCCAGCTGAGCCGTGCAGTCTCCTAGAGACTGTATCTTCGTATCGCTGGGATGAAACTTGCCATCCTGCATACAACCTTTTACAATCGCACAAGCAGCGCTGTATTGCTGTTTACTTCCTACGGCCGGTTGAGCAGATCTGTCAGTGTAAATAATGTATTCATACTGATCTAGAGGCATTATTTCATTTGGTATAGAATATTTGTGTTCATATTGCAGGAATGCTTGTGTTTTTAAACTTGGATCGTATCTGTATTCTACATCTGTTTCAGTGAGAGAATTAGCCCATTGTATCCATCTTGGATGTAAGGCTTTAGCATTGGGAACGCTTGCCTTTGTAGCAGCCTCTAAGGCCGGTACTGGAGTTACGACAATTATTCGTTTTCCCTGAGCCAGTGCTCTTTCTCTTACTACAGCGGTCTGAACTGCTGTCAGGATTTTCTCTGTAGAAGCAAAGCGCATTTCAGCGTTTGTGTACAAGTGTGATTTGTATGCTATGGGTACCATTTCTCCTTCATTGAAGGTTAGGTAAGTGTACCCAGATTGACCCGCTATAACACGGATCTCTAGATTGTGTACGTTTAAGCTTCTCTGCAAATGTGTTGAAGCTACCATGTCAGCTTGTAGGGAACAAAGGATATCTCTGTTTTCCTGTGTCCAATGCCTAACTGAAAAATCAGGTCAGATTAAGTTGTAGAAAGGTTTTAATTCTTCTGCATAATCCAAAATGTATGTTCTGCCAAAATGTAGAAATCCCAATATGGATTGAAAGTTCTTCAGAGATTTAGGAGGTTGGAGCAGTGCACACTTTTCTAAAAAGTTAGCTGCCAGGCTTTTACCTTCACTTGATAACTCGTATCCCAAAAATAGGACGCTGAGGTGGGCTATTTTTGACATTTTAAAATTAAATTTGTAGCTCTCTGAGGCGAACCCCAAAATTATGTTGCTCACCCTTGCCAAGTGATCCTTTAAATCATCATCCGACAGATAAATATCATCTATATAGCACAATGCCTCTTCATCCAATTTCTGAAGCAAATCTGTTACTCTCGCGCTGAACAACCCCAGGCTATTCTTATACCCTTGGGGGAGTCGACAAAATTGACGCTGGGAACCTAGCATTGGGAATGCTGTTAAATACCTGCTTTCAGGCGCTATGTCTTGGCAGAAGAATCCATTTGAGATATCTAATGTTGGTTTGTATTTTTTCTGCACAATGTTATTCAATAATGCGGCACTATGTGCATTCTGTACTGCAAATGTCTTTGTGCATGTGTTCAGATGCCTGTAGTCTAAAACTAGACGATATGAATTATCAGGTTTCATTACGGAAAACAAAGTATTATTCATTGGAGAAGTGCAAACTTCTATTTTACCCTGGTATTCAAGTTGATCTAAGATCTAACTGACCTGTTTTTTCGCTTCTTGTTTTTTTGGGTACTGTCTCTGTGGAGCTGGAGTAGTTTTTACTGGGATTACATGGTGTGATGTCCATCCAACATGGTTGCGATATAATGCTGGAGCCAGGGCTACCGCCCACTCCTGCGCGTATGTGTGTTTTAAGTATATTTGAATGTGGTCGGAACATGCCGGTAAAATTACTGTTTCTCCCTTTGGGCAACCCATAACAATTTCAGACGGCCAATCTTTCTCAGCTAAAAGGATGTCATACCCAAAAGTCAGGTTCTCCCAAAAGAGACCTTTAATTTTTCTGGGTTTGTTCCCCTCCATTTGGAGTGTTATCTCATGTAACCTATGTGGGACACTTACCCGTGTATCAGGTGTTTCCACCGTGATATGCTCATTCAACTCCGCTGTCACCAGAAATTTCAGCAGGTTCTGGCGAGCTATTTTTACTTCTGCTGCGCTGTCTAGCATCGTCAGAGCCCATTCCCCATTCAGAAATTGAGTCCTCAGAATTCTGGGCATGTCTAACTTTGAGACCTGCTACTTCTTCTTGAATTGAGGTTTTGATTTAGGCTTCTCTTCTTTCTTGGAAGTATAATCTGAAGTGCGTGGCATGTCTCTGGACTTTATACACTCTTATTGTCTGTGTTCTGACCGTCCTTCTCTCTCAGAGTTTCTTGGTGAACCCTGAAAGGAACGAGAGAAACTTGTATCAGTATCCTGATACCTGTCAGGTTTTTTAATGTTATCTCTATTCCTAAGGTTGTACCTCCTTTAGGAAGGCTCCTGTTGATGAGACCCACCCCTGGATTGAGATCTATTTTTTTGTTTTTTATCGTTATTATCCCATTTCTTCTTGGAATAATCAGGTGCTTGCTTGGTGTTATCCTTTTCAGGACCACCCATGAGTTGAGGTCTCGTTGCTCTACCTCCCAAACTATCTCCACCTAATTCAGCATAGGTGTCTGTGATAATTTTAGGTAATTCACGTTCCTGTTGTAAAGGAGCAAAATCCCTCAGGTGTTGGCGTTTTGCCACTGCTGCTGCCTCCCCTTTTATATTCAGTAATATTATAGCTGATACCTGGGCAAAATTACCTAATAATTTCATCCCTAAGTTCAGAGCAGGTTCTGCTCCATACTCAGTTTGTATTTGTCTCAATACGTCTGGTATTACTGCTAATGACGGGATACCATGAGTTCTGGTATATATGGCAGCGAAAACTGTACCCCAAGTGGTACAATCCTCTATCTGGGGGGTAATCCCCATTGGCAAGCAGATTGTTAGCATTCTGTGTTTTTCTTGAGGGCTTGTGTGTGGAAATACTGACTCTAGCTATGTTTTTTTTTTAGCTATCCAGAATGGCATTTGCTCACGTTTTGTGAGCATTTTACCCATAACTGCATATAACATTTGTGGTGTAATTTTAGTTGTAGAACCCTGAATTTGTCCTGTTTGTGTAGCTCTTGTTGGCTGAAGTGTAAGTGTTCTCATCACGAACTGTGTCAGGTTTCTGTAAAATGTTATTATTTCTTTATGAAGTTGACATAATTCTGCTACTGGCATTGAGTCAATGTCTGGATGCGGTGTGTAAGCCGCAAGGACAGGCCAAGTGGCTCCATCTCTTCTGAGCGGATCTAGTCTTACTTTGTCTTTTATATGGGGGAGGGCTCCTTTAAACCAGTTTATGTGCTCCTGGTAGGTGAGCGGAACTTCAATGTCCTCATATGGACAGTATTCATCTGGTGTTTCATCTTCAGTGTAAGAATGAAATGTATTTGATATTGCATCTGCTGGTGACGAAAGTTACTGTCCCACCCCTAGCTGTGACTCCCTAGTAAGGGCAGTTCTAACATTTTCTGAAATGTTGATTTCATTTTCCTCTTCTTCCTCCCTGACTAAAGCATGTTGTGCTCGCACAGCGGCATTTTCTTCAGTCATTGTTGAAAAAGTTTCAAGGAAGAGTTTCAAGGAAACTGAGAAAAGGTTATATGCACAATAGGAACAATTTCTCTTTCAAGCTTGATAAACCTACAGCCAACATAGGATATGCCTACTCAGCTATGGCGGATAGTTCCCTTCCCACTCCAGACATCTCTGGGGAAATGTGAGTAGGGGTCTCAGAGAATAGCACAACTGAACTTCTCAGATTTGCCTGTTAAATAAGCGCCAAACCAACGTTGGTGGCGCCATGTCGTGAAGTTCCTATAAACCTATATAGGATCTGCGCATTTAGACAACATACACTGTAGGATTGGTGTCCAGACTGATTCTAGACACCCCCACCGGGTATGTTAGCCTGTATACCAGCTAGCTCACAGTGCCACTGGAAACCCCTCTTACCAAGGAGAGAACAGTTCTTGGCAACTATTGAACGTGACAACCCTGATCCCTCAGGATCGTGGAAACAGTGTGATACTTTTCGCTCAGTCACTCATGCTCACCTAGTCTCAGAGAGATACACAGAATAAATGCTGGGGACGTTTTTCAATAAGCATTTATTGAACCAGCGTCATTCTAGTGTAAAATAGTGTAAAATAGGTATGCTGAAACAACCAGTAGACAGTAACAGATATAAATGATTATAGGTACTAACAGAGTAAAAGAATGGTAGATTTCTACCATCGTGCTAAAACAATGAATTCAGGCAAGTATATAAAATACATGACAGTAGAATGCGTACTCATACGATGCGACCCTAACTAGATGTACCTAAGTGTACCTAGCATGTATGTAGGTGTAAAAGCCAAAAATCGCTCTAAGATAAAGTCAACCCCATTACCTACAGTGAGAGACTGTGGGACCCCGTCTTGGTCTCGAGATGGACACTCCGCAAGGGATGTCTGACCACTGCGAGCTGGAGTGTCTGCGTGCAGAAGCCTCAGCGTCTCGCGTCAGTGTGTCAGCATGGAAGACCTTTTCTCCTCTGACTACCTCAGCAAGATATGGTGTATATATACCCAAAGTGGTACCCCCTAGGGATATACCTTGCTGTGTTATGTCGGACTAGGATGATGGACGGATTGACCCTTATACATAGTTATTATGCAGGAGATGGTAGGCCTGCTGTCCTGCTGTGATTCCAAGAATCCTCATGCATAATGAATAAGGTTTAAGCTTTTCGGAGTAAACCCCATGTCATCTTTAGGCATTACCGTAACTAGGTAAAAGGTCAGTACTAAGAACCGTTATGCAGTGTAATATCAGGGGAATGTAGGCGAAAGGTGCATTCATTACCTGAGCCGATATTGGGGTACCTATATGGAACATAACACAACCAAAGGAGAAACCAGCCCTCTTCCTGCCCCCTCGCACATTTTCACCCGGTCAGGCAGAAACATTAGGTATTCAGGAGGTGTAAATCCCCAGAAGGCTAGCCACACCTCCAGGGTGGGCTACCTGTTCTGTACAGCTAAGGAAGAATTCTAGTATCTTTAAAAGTGTTAGCTTAGTGGGTCCTGGGTAGAAAAGGTGACCTACATCCCCAGATGTGATCACTTTAGGGGTGGATTAGCCGCAGGGGATAGTATCCAGTTGGACACATGCACCCAAACACCTAATGCCCCTAAATCTAAGGAGTAAAGAGCTATGTCTGACATCAGAACCTGAGTTCTGATCTGACTTGCAACAAGTACAAAAGAAGAAACCTGTGTCTGCGATAACAGTAGCTGCAGAAACCAAAGGCGTGATACTTGGCACCTGTGGCAATTTTCCTGGAACTGCATGACCATGGCTCGTCCTGGACCAAAGTTCGGTTCCCCTAGACAGAAGGACCCCTTTGAGAGCCAAAGGAATCACCAGACTCCCATGGACTAGTTGCACTAGTCCCCTGCAACCGCAGGTAAAAACAATGTACCTGAACCAAAGAATCGCTGGCCCCTAGGACTGCCAAGGGATCGCCCATAAATAGATGGTCCAGTGCATTGTGGGAAATGTAGTCCTGACCTCCATGAAGTTTCAGGCGGCTACTCTGATCCCCAGGACTTCAGGACATCGGATTAACTTTCTGCTCTGCTTACTTACCAAGGCTTGTTGGTCGCCTGTCCATCAACCAACCCCTTTACTCAATACTGCACCTTGAGGGAGCTCCTAAAAACCTTTATCTGACGTCAGCAGTGTCTTCATTGTCAATTTTTTGCACCCTGTTTCCCCACCAGCACTGTGTAAGCTGTAAAAGCAGCTCTCCCATGGCTCCTGCTTCAGCACCAAGGACAGCCAGGAAAACTTTGTACCCGAACTTCTCAAGACAGGTAAAATTGAACTGACTGTTGTGGCTTGATCCTGGGACTCACATCACCTTTCCCCTCCTTGGCTTCCAGTCAACTTGACCTGCAACTGACCGATTGTCACTACCACTTTTTCCAATTTTTACATTGAATTGCTTAACACATATTCCTCTAGTAAAGCATGGCTGCTGTTTGCCACTCTACCAGGACTGAGCTAAGGATTTATAACTGTAAATCCAAGGGCCATCTTTGGGGTAGTCAGCAACTATTTTTCTTTATAAGGATCTCTCAATGGTACTCAGAATGAAAATAAACTAGCAATCACCAAAATTGAGTATAAAAAGAACAAACATGAGTAGGAGTCCGTTGAGGATATGATGATCAAGGGTTGTAAAATTAAAGGCTCAAAAAAAAGTGTACAGAAGCTCACTAAAGACTAAATCATCAAAATTATGCTTTAGCCAATAAATAGTCAGTCAGTCAGTCAGAAATCTTTATTCGGCTGTATGCCAGCCATAAAAGAATACATCATAAAAAAAGCATTTCTGGTTAAAAGCACAATAGTATTAAAAAATACAAACATCAAGTAAGAAAAAAACGGTTAGCCAGTATCCAGAAATCAATCTCTGCGAATAAGTGCTACAAAACTAGTAACCGCACCAATATTTAAACTGGAGATAAAAAAAGGACAAAGAAAGGGGGCATCTACAAACATGACACTTATCAGCAACAGTTTCAAATATCATCACATATCACTGTGGGAACATACAAGTTGTAATAAAATACAATGAAATACACAAAAGAAAAATCATTTTCCAACAATGTTCCTAAGCCGAACTGCAAAAGAGATATATTTATAAACCATTAGGCAGATAAATTCATCTTTTAAAAGCTGAAGGTAATACAAAGCGGCCCGACACTTTCTTATATTTAGGGATTTTAAAAGCAGTTTTAAAAAAGGCACGTCTTGGGTTAATGTAAAGCTTTCAAAAAAACATGAAATGCAGCGTACACTGAACCGATTCTGAATTACATGGGCAAAGGTCCAGCTTAGCATCAGAATGTGCATTGCGAGGGTATGAGACCAAAAGATGAGAGGTGCCAAACCTAAACCTAATCAAATAATACAGTTTGGCATGGCTAAAATAAAAAGAAAGGTAAGGCTCAATGCCTGAGGAACAAACAAGAAGTGAGTGATCAACAACCCTTTTTTTTGCCATCTCGCAAGTGTCTCTTATCAAAAAGGAATGAGCCAGGAATTCTCTTTTTAGCTTTGCCCTTGAGATTTTGGCAATGTTTCCGGGATTGTCGAAACAATCCGACAATCCTAATTTCTCCAGCTGAACTTTAACATAGGAGATCCAGGGAATTTTATTCGCCCACTCCATTTTTAAGCAGTCTGTCATGACGGCGCGATTCAGAACCGCTTCTTCCTTTACCCAGATGTTGTGCCACAATAATAGAGGAGCTAATTGTATACGAAAAGACAGGGGGATCACGCCAAGTTCACTTTGACAAATAGTAGCAGCAGTACTTGTTGGAACAGTCAACAAACGTTTTAAAAACATGTTTTCTGCTCTCTGTAGGCCTGCAACATTGCAGAAACCCCAGACTCCAGCACCATACAAGGTAGCAGCACACGTACGTACTTTATAGATTTCGATAATTACCTTGATGGGGCGGGAGCCTAGTTTCTTGGCGAATCTAAAGATGGCCTCCAGATTTTGATTGAAACCCCTAGTCCTTGCATCTACTAGGTGGTGCCAAGTGCTTTTTGAATCAAAAAGAATCCCTAGATAGGAAAAGGAGGGCACATAAGACAATTTCTCATTATTTATAAATCATGTCTTTAAAATTGTGGGGGGTTTACCCACCACCATGGCATGGGATTTCGCTACATTTGTCTTCAGGCCAAGGTCAGTCATAAAATTGTTAAAACTGGTTAAAAGCCTTTGCAACCCCACCCCAGTTCTAGACATTAAAACACAATCGTCTGCATATAATAGTGCCGGTAACGACCTACGACCTATCTGAGGAACGTTCACATTCCCATTTTTTATGTGGCTTTCTAAATCATTTATATACAGACAGAATAAAAATGGAGCGAGAACGCAGCCCTGGCGTACCCCATAGCTCATTTCAAATGGGGCAGTGAGTTCCCCGCCAGCTCCATAACGAACTCTCCCTGTGACATCCCAGTGCATAGCTGCTAAGAAGTGCACGATAGCCGGCTCGATGCCCATTTCCAGCATCTTCTCCCAGAGCCTCCCTCACTGCACACAGTCGAAAGCAGACGTCAAGTCCATGAACCCTAAGTAAAGAGATCCAGGCTTGGCTAAGGTGTATTTGCCTATGACCATGTGCAGATTAAGGCACTGTTCTATCGTGCCCAACCCTCTCCTGAAACCATATTGGGTGTCCGAAAACTTACCGTTTTCCGAAACCCAAGCTTCGAGCCTTTCTAGAATTACTCTGCCCATGATCTTGCAGGTGCAGTCTATTAAAGATATTGGGCGGTAACATTTGGGATCTGCCCTATCGCCTTTTTTAAAAATAGGTACTATTATTGCAGATCTCCAGGAGTCGGGGGGTCCTTGAATCGCATAGCAGCTTAAAATATTGGTTAGCAGTGGGAGCCACAAGGGAGTATTACTTAATACAAATCCGCAGGGATGCCATCAGGGCCAGAGGCCTTGTTCTTCGCAGTCTGAGCTAAAGCCCTATCCACCTTGTCTAATGTTGGGGGTGCCAGGATTGAAGCCCCATATGTGATGTTAATGCTAAAATCAGGATCGCTACCAGTTTTATAACGACATGCAAAATGTTTAACCCAAGTCTCAGGCATGATTGCCACGTCAATTTTACCACTGTTGGTGCCATAAAAGTAGTCCTGGTTAACAGTTTGGCAGAAAAGTTTAGAGTCCCTGCTCTGGCAAGCTACGTGGAGTTATTCCCAGGCTTCCTGTCTAATTTCTAGCTTGCGCTTCTCTAGCGCCTGCTTATACTCAAGGCGTGACTGCTTTACCTCGACTGTGTTTCGGGGTTTTATTTTCGAAACCCTAATTAATTTATTATGAAAAAAAGTGCATTCACTATTAAACCACCTTTTGTTGTTCTGTAGCCTGGGCTTAATTTTCTTAGCTAATATGGCATTTATGGTCTCTGTTATTGCCGCAAATGATGTTAACTTGACTATAGGATTTATATTGTCCCCCAGGCAGTCTAATACTTGAGTCAAGTTAGTTGTTAAAATTTGGCATGACACCTGATCAGGGTTTATGGTAGACCACTTCCGTAGTAGCCCTTGGTTCTTAACATAGGTTAAAGGGCCTGAACTGGCAGGGGCAATTTGATCATCTGATTGGATCACCAAAATATTGATGGACTTAATAGAGTTATCTTTAGTGCCCCAGTATTTTCAACTAAGAAATTAATATATGATGCCATTAAGGCAGTTCTGGCCCATGAAGGAGATGTCCACTGAGCCAACAGACATCTCTAAATTCGATGGGAAGAGTACCCTTTGCATGGCTGTAGTAAAGTACTCTGCCATACAGAAGGTACATACAGAGTCCACCAAACTCTAAACAAGGCCTATATTTCATGTGTTTAACACAACAAGCCTAATAATTCACATAAAAACACCAGGAAGGAGTCTGTTAGGGTTATTCAAAGAAACATTAGAGTCGGCTTTGCATATACTAGAATATTTATTATTAATTCCCAGATTACTATAATAAATTCCATCTTTCTATTACATATGATTTGCATGATGATTGCACATAATAAATAACTTAATCTTAAAAAACACCAACAGCTACATGTGTGTGTCTACTACTTACAGGGGCGAGGGACCTCCAGATAATAGCTTCTCTGACAAGGTTGTCTGCCTGAAAACACTTCTTATGTAGATGAGCCACATTTGTCCTAGAGAAGAGTGCAAAATGTCTGTTTTCCTTGTCTAGGAAGGGGGATGAGATAAGCAAGATCCCCTTTGGTAAAGGAAGTTATTAGGGGGCACTTTGATTTGGGAGGGGGTTTCATAGCAGCACAAACGTGATCTACTAGGAAAATCCATTAAATAACCTTCATAACTATTATTTTGGATGATGGCAAATTTAAATACCATGGGCCCAATACACAAAAACATTTTTGACTGTGTATATGTGTTTATGGCAACAAAAAAAATCTAAATAAGCTTGGTAGGAATTCAAAAAAGATGCTTGGCAGGCATAAATGGATTTACTACTGCTGATTTGTCCACCACAAGTGAGGAGAAATCACCAGTAGGAAATCCCGTGCAAGGCATGAGAAGGGGAGGTTACCCAGTATTTTTGTGAATGCCCATCAATACGTACATTTTTTGGCATTCACAAATGTGAACCCTACGCTTTTTCTCCATTCCATCGATATGGTCAGAACTTACTCTAGCCAAGGGATGTAGTCACTCTCCTTTCAGGATGCAAAGGAAAATATTTTAGCTTCTGATTCGCTGGGAGTTCGGGTAGATGGCTATCTCTCTCAATAATACTAAAGTAGAAGAAAATATGCTTTTGCACTTTCAGCTGCCCATATTGATTTGAAGAATTGTATGCTATGTACAATTCCACACGGGGGAATAGGTAGCCTTAAAATGTCACATGATTAGTGTAAAAGGGCACCTGGAAACATGCACCTGACATGGCTCTCAACGCAAACTATTACTAGGGTTGTGCAGAATTTGTGTTATTTGCTTTTTGGAAATAATGCAAATTACAACAAAATTACGCATTTATGTGATGAGTGTAATCTAGCATTTAACACTATTTTCTTAGCACAAAATGCATCTTTGCATCCAAAACAGGCGCTACATGTAGCAGAATATAAACAGAAGCCATTTGCATGCTGTACATTCATTATTTTTTGCTCTTAAAGTAAGGATTTTACCTCAAAGACGGATAGGTTTGCGTAGCAAGATTACACCGGCAAAACAAAAAATTTGCCCAGCCCTAAGTCAGTTCTGCCTGTTTTGTGAAGAGCAAAGGAGTTCAAATGTACTTCAATCAGAACCATAGAACTCTACCCATACTTTTTAAATATTCTAATGAATTGGACCGTCTGTTTTCCAAATAGAAGAGGGTACGCACAGATGGATATTTATTATTAAATAACAGAATATTCTGAACACCGAAAATCTATGAGGACAAAATAATGCTGCAGAAATAATCAAAGGCTGTTTACTGCATACACATCATAAATAACAATCATACAAAATGGCTGAAAACATATTCAAATATATTTAAACATTTAAAATAATTTTTACTAGTAAAAACCTGAAGAAGCCCTTACAATCTTGATTTCTTTTAAAATGAATAAATGCAAAATAATTCTTATTGGAGATGTTCTGCTACAATGAGTACATTTTAAACACACAAATTCAGTGCCAATTGTTTGATATCCATAATGTTGCTAATCGTGGCAGAGGTTTATTAAATAAATCAGCAGCCCTTCAAAGTCTCTTTTGTCTTGATGACTATTGGATTTGATCACAAAGGCATTTTGGAGTGTGCACGGCAATACTGCCGAAGTGCTCATTTATGCACCATTGCATGTGCTTGTTGTTTGACACCAGAAATCTAAAATGGGAATACAACAGGACTATTCAGGGAACATTTACATACAATTACATACAATTAGTACAAAAAGACAGGTTTCCACTTTTACTAATAGGTAGTTGGGTGTTGTGTGATCAATTTTACAAGGGCATCTAAGAGTGTGTAAAAGGTCACAACTCTAGTACTACTTCCATACTGATAAATTCTCATGAAATGTGCCCCAGGTATTTGTAAGGGAATAACTGGATGAAAGGATTGGGCGTATGAGGCAAATTTAGGTAGTTAGTTCCCCTACATCCCATATAGATTATCATGGATGTAAAAAAAGCAGGGTAAATACTAGTCTTATAATATGATTTTGGAACTGTTAAGGGGGCAGTAATATCAGAAAATCTGTCATGAGAAGTAAATGTTCACAATCCCTTTGCCATGCTCTCTAAAATGGAAAGGGCAAGGAATCCACTCCTGTAGCAGGAAGCATCCTCTCTACTGGGATCTCATTTGGAGATTCTGGAAATAAGACACTTGGGAAACAAATAAAATAAAGTAACATTATTCCGGCAAAACATTGGAGTATTGACATACAAAAAGAGAGTAAGGCTCTTCCTAAAAATGTAAAACTAAGGGGCTCATTACGATGTCAGTGGGTCCGACACTGACAGCTCGTCGTTGTCAGACCCACCACCATCTGCCCCTGCAGTCCGCCCTGGAGGCATCGGGTGGAGGGACCGTCTGCAGCGCTTCCGACGGGCTCAAGGGGCCCGTCGGTGCGTCAGTGGTTCAGTGATCCTACACCACCGTAGGGATTACAATGTCCCTTTCCTCCTGCTCTTTCATGGCGGTTCACCCCCTGCCATGCAAAGGCAGGTGGAAAGTGACTTCCCCTGGCCATCTCCTATGTGGCCTGAGGGGCACCTCTGGTGCCCCCCTAACCATCCCAGCACCATGTTTCAGGCACTGCATGGTGCCTGCCACATAGTGCAGGGATGTTTTTAAAGGGTTTATTTTCTTTTAGGGTGTGCGCTGCAGTCCGCAGCATACGCCGCAATAGAAACTATACACATTGCGACTGTGTGAAGGCGATCGCATTGTAATCAGGGCAGCGGGACCGCTGACTTCTAGTTAGGCTGTGGAATAAAAAAGCGTTTTAAGGGGTTCACTGATGCACCTGGTCCTTAAACCAACAAAGAAGAGATTGGCACGGAAGCTGGAATATCAAAATAACAACTTTATTAACCTCACGTGAGGGAGACTGCGTCAATACAGTACCCTCAGGCTACTGTAGGAGGCAGTCCATGGAGTACAGAGACCCTGGGTCTTTTATGCCCAGTTTATAGCTGAGTTAGCATGTAGACTCAAAAAGAGGCGGTACAAGTGTGCATATGAATAGCTAGTTACATATAAGGATACATAAGAATCGCTTACTCAACAGAGTGGGAGGGTTTACAATATTGCTGACATTAGTTAAAATAGCCTGACAGTTACTTCAAGAGCAGGTGCATTCTAGCAGCTAGGCCTTTCTGAGCATGTGCAGTGCTCTGGCTCAGTACTGAAGGAGTTAATTATAGTTCCTGACTCAAGTGAAATACAAGAGCAGGCAACAGTGAAGAGGGAGAAAGCACATGGCGAGCACATGGCTAACTAAAATGGCTGCCAAAAACAAAATGGCTTCAGCTGATGCGAACAGCGATTTCAGCTGATTTCTACAGATGTCAGTTTTAGCATTAGCTGAAGACATCCGCTATGAATTAATAGAAGCATGGAAGTTATCCTGCACATTTATCCTCATAAATCCATTAATATCCTGATCCATTGCTAAGTGGGCATTTACATGTTTAACATTGTTTAACTGGTGAGATACAAGTAGAAATACATGGGGAACAGAGTATTGGGTCATAATGAACACACAGATAGCAGGAGAAAATAATGGCTATTATTACAAACAGAACTATCAATTTTTCCAACCCCAAGCAGAAAGTAAATCCCAAAACCATCCAGTCCAATTCTAAGTTTCAGGGCTCCTATGTATTTCAGTGACCATCTATTTCAGCTTCAGAATAGCCAACAGCACATATCTAATATAATATCTTAAATAAAAAACATTTTTTAATAGACCTTTCCAGTGTTCTTTTTATGAGGGCTAGAGTACCAATTGATATGCTCAGGAGGAGGGCAGAGTAGTATTTATCAACTGTTCAAAAAAACGTTTCTCTTGCAGAATAAACATTCCTAATGCAAATATTAAAGAAAATACAAGGATCATTACAAAAACAATTTTCGCTTCAGGGGACCAAGAAGACCAAATGGGGCCATGGGAATTAGGACGAGGAGCCGCAAAGGGCTGCTCCTCCTCAAAAATAGGACGACCGAAGGGATACATTGCTAAAAAGTACTTAAAAGAATAGAAGCCGCTGCACAACCAGCCAGAGGGGAGTCTTCTCCCTGTGTCCGTCTGAGCCTCACAGGCAGGCTCC
The DNA here is from genome assembly GCA_963921515.1 of Calotriton arnoldi. Taxonomy (NCBI): domain Eukaryota; kingdom Metazoa; phylum Chordata; class Amphibia; order Caudata; family Salamandridae; genus Calotriton; species Calotriton arnoldi. The sequence goes on from CAWUFW010011195.1 coordinate 312,738, forward strand.
TATCAAAGTTCTTTTCCAACGGTGGAGCTGCACAACTTGCAACTCAAGAAAACAATCACGGCCCAGTTTTAAGGGAAAAGGTTTCTTCTTTCAGGATAGGGCAATCACCCTCCGGGGCAAATGCCGTCAACGATCCTGTCCAGTGTCTCAGGCAGTGCACCAGTATTCTTCGCTTTAATCTAACAGGCACCAAAGGCACAGCACCTGTACCCTGAACTCAAGTCCTTCCCTAACTCCTGTGTTGCTCCGCTGGCGCACTGCTCTTTTGTCGGGGCCAAAGAGTGTACCCAGTGTGCTCAGGCATTCCTTGATCAACAAACAGAGGTGCAGACTTGCATTCACTTGGGGACCAGGACTCAAAGGCCTGATGCTGGGATATCTGAGGCAACCCTTGTTTCAAAGGGGGTCACCTCAAGCAAAAGCCTCCTTGCCGTCCTTGTCGGTCTGTGACTCTCTCAGCTGGGCATCAAAAACTGGATCCACGCAAAGAATTCACCATCCTGATTTGTGACCCCGTCTTTCGTCCAAGACAGGAGCAGGGGTACACACTTCACGTCCCAGTGCTTCCGGCCTTCTACCTTCACTGAGGTCCTAGTTGTCAGCAATGCCTGAGCTGGTTCCTTTTACCTTGACTCCAAGCTGGATCAGCGCTAACTCTCCAGGCTGAATCTGATGTCCGGGCCCCTCTGGCAATGGTTGTAGGGCAGCAGATATCTATTGATGGACAGAACAAAAAAATCTTTAGACAAGGCATACAAATAATCTATCAACAGAGAGGATAGTCTATTTCAGAATACCTCTTTTTAGCCTTGGGGCGCCCCATACATTAGCAAGGCACCCAAGAACCACTTCATCTATCTGAGAGTAAAAAAACACTGGACCTATTAGCGAGTAGAAAAGGAACTTTTTGGTGAACTGACAAGAGTAAAACGTTACACTATGTGAAGCAGCCAAGGAAGTCTATGTTTATTTACTAAATTCTGAGGGAAAAAGAAAAACAATACGGACATACTCTAAATCCTTACATTTGTGTATTCCTATTTCATCTGAAGAACCTCAAGAAAGGGCTTTTGTGCTTCTTGTCTTAACAAGCTTGTGTTTCATAAGTCATAACCTTTCACTACCTGTACAGGACTGCAGACACTTCTAAAATGATTTTTCTTACGTAAAAACACCTACATTTTACGCTTAGGACCATGCTCTCATGTTATAGGCGCGGCGGGAAAATCTAAAACTGCTAATGTAACGGGGATTCTTATTACATAAATAACTAACAAAACCTCAACATAAGGGCTGTCAGCTCAATTACACAGACTAATAAGAGACTAGTAATGCCTTTGCAAAACTGTATGTAGCATGAGAATAACAAACACTAATGGTGTTATCACCTGAGAATTTTAGAACAAAAACTACCCACATATAGTTCCCCTTTAAAGGTCAAATAAGGGAACATCAATCCAGACTACTCATCCTTTCATAATTTCATCAGACAGGATGGGCAGTAACATGGCGTATTTTTTTATTCATTTTATTAATGCTAACAATAATTTTAAAACAGTATTACTGAATAGCCAATTAAAAGTCTCATGGCCGTTCCTAGACAGCTTAGACAGGCTCAAGAGAGAGTGAGAAAAAGAGAGAGAGGGAGAGAGAGCACATAAAAAATGACAATGTATTACTTAATTTTAGTTACCCTTAATTTGCCCAGGAGCTAATTTCCCTAATCTCCTCCCCTATTTGACAGTAGGTAACCTGAAACAGGTGACCTTCTGTCAACACTATCTACCCCTATTTTTGGCAGCTGAGCACAAACAAACTTGTAGGAGGTAAATAGCACATTGAACTAGCTAGAAAACATTAATAACCAACTACCAATTCCTTTAGCAATTGTACTAGTGTAACATGAGGGCGCATGAATGCAAACTGAATTTCATTGCCTCCTTATTGGAGCCCTTGCACAGTAATCTTTAAACTAAAAGCATTATTTCTATATACATGGCAGAGCTATGCTCTACACAGGGCCCACATACATTACTGCCTTTCCTTCGCTTCTTATGACTGCGCAAAACCTGCCTAGTTTTTTGCCAAAAATAATAAGCAAAGCTTCTCTTTCTCTTTGCGCTGTCATCCCTTCCTTCAGAATCTTTTCCGAGGTCGAAGTGCCAAAGCAAACCTATTAGAAAAACCCCTCCTACGTGGGCATTTTGCTGGTCTGCTAAATACAGAACTCGACCTCTGCCCCTTAAACCTGCTGTCCCATTTCTGTGCAAAGCTATTACCATGCGGTTTTCCAATTCAAAGTAACTCTGAAGAATCACAGCTGAAAAGCAGTCCTGTTCCGTGCCTGTGAGCTAATAATTTTAAAGGTAAGATGCACTGTTTGCTGTCTTATTTTATACTTATTTTTATTTGTATGCAGTGTGTGATGTGCTTTCTAGCAGTTTAGAGGCCAGCTGCTTGTTCTGTACTTGCATGTGTGCACTGCTGAAGCCTGAGATCAGTTTGAAAACAGCCCTGGGTGCCAGGACTGCTTTTAAAAAGTAAATTGTGCCCAAACTCGACTTTGGTGGTAGGGGCACTTAAAAATGAATAATCTACAATGTTTTGGCATATTAGGGACCCCAGGGTCTCCCTAGATATCCCAGGGGTGGGAGGTCAGAAATGTATAAGGTACACCCTTATAAAATAAGGTTTTATATGCCTGGGTAAAGTGAAATTTCACATTTCACTCCCCACATTGTGGTAAAGTGCTGCTCAAATTCAACTTTGATGCTAGGAGCTTATATATTTGTCACAGTAGGATTATTAGACATTGCAAAATGCAAAAACGATTTTAGTGCAATTATTTTTAATAAACATTTTTTTTTTTCATATAGTCAATTTTTTTGAATAATGATCACTAACCCTTTTGATGTTTCCACATATGAAAAGCAAGCCTCATTCCTTTCCTTTTGCCTTTAAATGCATGTATTTATAACACTAAGCACAGAAGCTGTACTGAAACATAAAATAGTTGTTGTCACTTTTTAAAGGGCAGTAATTATTTACCATCAGAACCATAGATATGCTTATTTAGAAAAGCATCAAGAAAGAAAACCCTGCTTTTAATCCTTTCTATTTTATCCGAAATAATGAAGCTGTATTTGTAACTTTTAAAATCAGTAGTCTTTAACGCACGTGCTGGATCTGTAGCTTGTGGCCGGGCATAGCCATGTGTTGTTTACTCAGCTGTGCTTTTACGACCAGCAAGCCTCAACTTCTACGCCTTTTTCAGGAGAAAAACCCTTTGCTGTATTGTAATGTCCTGAAAAAGTTTGATCTCCGTCTGTTTTGACAGACAGCTTCCTCTCAGTCAGACAGCGGTAAACAACTGTTTAAAAGCTCTTTTCCTGGTGCTGGAAATTTGAGCACGGTGCAGTCTATTTAAAACACAGGCATTCCAAGCCAGCACAAATCTATCGTCTTGTAATATAAAAAAGAGGCGCTTTTATTTCAGCAGCAACCAATTACTGAGATGATGTGAATGCCTTTTAAATATTAATATCTAAGGATAATGCTGTAACATTTTGTATTAAGTCCTAGTTTGAAAGCACACAAATTCGTTTTTTTTTCTTTCTATGAGGCCTATTTATTCCCTATTGAGTGTTAATTCTAATGTTTCTTTTGTGGCAATATTCCCATATCTATACTTTGTTACTGTTTTACTTCTAATGGTAGCATGCAGCTATTTAGCATATGTTACATAATTCATTCCTTGAATTTTAAAATGTAGTTCTTTCAATGACATTTGCATAACAGAATGATGACAAAAAGACCAAATTGAGCTCATTCCAGACATTTTCAAGAAGGGGGGCCACACTCAGAACACACAACACTGCTTGCTAAGGCAAGCCATTCTCACACAAAAAACATAGTCACTACTTTACTGAAACAAGTACTTTCAAGCATCACCACCGGTGTCAATCCACAACCACATAGACACTAATAAAAAACAATTAACCCACAAATCAACACTTAGGACAAAGCAACCTCAGACCTTTTCCAATAATACACCAAATTACCAGTTGAGCTGGCAGAACACTCAAAAGCGCTCCGCATCACCACTTATGAATTTTACTAAGTGCGCAGATATATTGTTGTTTCATAGTGTACTAGTCATCAAGGAAGAAATACCATTTTTAATATACCTAAACCCATTTAGGTGTCCCCTCTTAGGGGAGTCAGCTGAGTACTTCCTAAATCCATATTGGTACTTCCAAGACAGCAACACTTTCTACGAAGTGTGCTAGGAGCAGGCATGACAACAATATTATAGTATATATAATATTATTCTCCAAGTGACACTTAACACAATTTGTGCCGTTCAAGACTTCAAAATTTAGAGAAAAATCTCCTCATTACCTGCTTTCATTTGCTGCAGCAAACAAACAAACAAACCACAAATCTTGGCCAAGCTAATCCAAACAAAAGTGTTGGTACAGCAACCTTACCAAACCAAAGTCTCCAACCTCCATCTGCCAAGTTCTGAGTGACCTAACGGTCGTTTTAAATTACTCACACCAAAGAAGATCTCAGTCGGGAGCGGCCAACACCTGGAGGGTCAGATCGGGAAAACCGGAAAACACGTTGGTCTGCAAAGACAAAGGGTCTCCTCATGCAGGGTACCTCCTCAGTAGATTCCTGTCTTCCGTCAAGACCACTCCCTTGGATAGCCACGTCTCCGATGAGGCCCACGTTTGGGCGCCAATTTGTGGAATAAAAAAGCCTTTTAAGGGGTTTACTGATGCACCTGGTCCGTAAACCAACAAAGAAGAGATTTTCACAGAAGCTGGAATATCAAAATAACAACTTTATTAACCTCACGTGAGGGAGACTGCTTCAATACAGTACCCTCAGGCCACTGTAGGAGGCAGTCCATGGAGTACAGAGACCCTGGTTCTTTTATGCCCAGTTTATAGCTGAGTTAGCATGTAGACTCAAAAAGAGGCGGTACAAGTGTGCACATGAATAGCTAGTTACATATAAGGATACATAAGAATCGCTTACTCAGCAGAGTGGGAGGGTTTACAATATTGCTGACAGTAGTTAAAATAGCCTGACAGTTACTTCAAGAGCAGGTGCATTCTAGCAGCTAGGCCTTTCTGAGCATGTGCAGTGCTCTGGCTCAGTACTGAAGGAGTTAATTATAGTTCCTGACTCAAGTGAAATACAAGAGCAGGCAACAGTGAAGAGGGAGAAAGCACATGGCGAGCACATGGCTAACTAAAATGGCTGCCAAAAACAAAATGGCTTCAGCTGATGCTAACAGCGATTTCAGCTGATTTCTACAAGGCGGTCCTGCTTCCACTATGGTGCCGGTCGTACGAGAGTCTGACCGGCATCGTAATCAGGCCCTCAGTTCCCAATTCATGCATGGAATCAAAAATCTGCACTCGTAGATTTATTTATCTTCACAGGTACAGATTTATGATTTACCCTTATGTACAAAGCCAACCAGTAGCACTCCTGAAGGCTACGTCAGTCACATCTTTCCAGGCATACCACTGACAAACTAATGAGATTTTTTTTAAAGTGCTACTTTTCAAATTCAGATTTTCACAAGTGGATAATTCTACATTTGGGAAAGGTAGTCAATGTGCAAATCCATATTTTTCTTTTTTCCCTAGGAAGGAGAACATGTTTCTCCAGTGAAAAACCCTGTCCACTACTCTCCCACCTCCTATGGTGGTGAGCCATTCCCTTTTCCACCCTGCAGGGGGAGTTAACCATATGGTGGAGTAAACCTGGCAACAGGTTAGATATATGTTTGTATATGATCACAAATTCATGTGCTTGTGTGTATTCACAAACCTACAAGATAAACCATGGCTTGATATGTCCACTCCACCACTTTTCTGTTTGCTACATTTCTATACACAGGTGGCAGAGAAAACCACAGTAATAATGGCTGTACAGGTGCTAGTTAACGTTTTGTGAATGCCTGGAAGTTGTGAATCTTTACATTTTTCTCATAAACCTTATTTATGATTGCAAACATCCTTGTGAACCTAGTCCTCAATGTTTATTTGCCAGGTATAGTAATGGAGCACTTGCACGGAATTGTAATTGAATGCTTAAAAGTCAATGAATGCTTAAAAAATCTTAAAACCAGGAAATTGAAGAATGCAGTCTTGGTTTTTACTCATATTCTAACTTTTCTTGCTATCTAACCTACATATATTTTACTAAAAGGGAATTTGGCTATGTATATGGCATTCATCACAAATTGCTTTATTCCGTTTTTTTCTGTTAGTGCTAGAATGTATAATTTGCAGTCATTTAATCACATTGTTAAACAATCACAAGAGAATATGCCTATTCCTACAGCACATTGATAATTGTAAGCACAATCGCGATGAATAAGGGTTAAGTCGATATCCAAAGGAGAAGAAACACTATGTCACTCAATGTTTGGTACTCGTAATCAATATTTATATATGTAAAACACAATAAACAAATACAGAATTAATAAATTCATACACAGTGAGAAGTGTCCCTGTAGTATCGGCTTCCCAGCTTATTCACTGCTGTCATCATTTGGAATGTGAGTATTCATGATGACATATTAGAATGTTGGGTTCTGAGCTTGTCAGTTAGGAGCTTGGGACTGAGCTGAAAGGTTACAGCTCCTGGTGGGGTCTTATCTTGTCTTTATCTTATTCTTATTACCTTAATACTTATTAACTACCACCTTGTACCATCCTACTCAATAAATACCTATTCTTACAAGAACCTACGTGGACCTGATCTTCATTTACATCACTACAGATTTGGCGACGATTTGGGCACTTCGGCCTACTACTTCAATGGACTTTTGAACCTCAAGGTAAAGAACTTTCTCTGATTATTCTACGTATTCTTAAGCATACTGGCACACTAAACGCTAAAAGACCCCACCAGTGACCATTCCACTACTGGTCGTCCTCATCTTGACCTGCCAGTCCCTGCTATACTTTCTGTTATTTAGTACTATTCTTCAATCAACAGCAGCAATTTATTTCCATGCCTACGTTGACTTGCCTCTTACATTCTGCTGCCTGTCTACTCAAATTAGCTCCACATTATCAAATTGACTTTTCTTTCGTATCCGCATGTTGTAAGGTGCTTTATCTGAGCTTTTAATAACTTTGACGGCAGTAACGTAAAAAAAAAAAAAGAAGAAAAGAACTCACTTCCTTATGCAGTTCTGACTCTTTTAATTATCCCTAGTCCTGTTCTTCAATTAAAATACATTAACTTATAAGGTCCTTTACTACTACCATGGCAGATATTCGTATTGTCGTTAGGATGGTGACATTTGAATGTGTCACGAGCCTCCTCCTCGCGCTTGTACATAACGCGCGCAGCTCTTCCTGCTTCATCTGTGACGTGTACCTGTTTGCCTTCTTCCATGTTTCGATGCACAGTGACGCCGGGAGCCAGCCGGCGCAGCGTCACCACTGCGTGCCACCATTTTGGAGCCACGATTTCTCTGGACGTTCACCATTCAGCCCTGCTTTTGCCAACCACGTTTGCTTTTGCCAACCACGTTTGTTTCCTACGCGGGACAATAAAGTTTTTTTGTTTTTTTTTAACATCGTTTTCATGCTGCCTCAACACGTTTCTAGTATCGATTTCAAAGTCTTCGGAATACCAGATTTCTATGCCTCTTCATCAATTTCCATGTTTCTTCTACTACAAGACTAGAAGGTCTTCTACATTCCTGATTTTTCCTATTCTTCACAGGTACTGTTTTATTTCTAGTAAAGTTTCATTATTATGAAAACTACAATGCCACGCATGTCATCTTACATTCGGTGACATGCACACCATTTATTGATTTTTATTACCGCAAGATCTCTATTTTATAAAGTTACAGCGCCTTGTCCCTGCTACAAGTTCTTTGATAAATGTCAGTTTACTGTGTTTTTGACGGCGAATAACCTACGCTGATTCGCACAACCTTTTACATCTTTTAATTCTTCTCAAAGCACTTTGACAACGGTGACAATTTTATTTTATTGTTTTCTTCTATCAATTGACAACGGTGACCACTTTACTTGTTTTAGTTTATTGTTTTCTACTATCAATTATCACATATTTGGTGAGAATTCCCTCACCTGTTTCTCTTTCAAGTATATTTGGTGTATGGTACGCTGTGATTTGAACCAATGTTTATAGTGTATTTGTTATGCCTTTTATAAATTTGTATGCAATATGATTTATTTTTTTGGGGTTGCAGCAGGTATAATTACCATTTATATGATTGCTACATGCATTAGGTATAAATATGTACCAGTTCTTTACTTATGCTTAATTCTAATGATAAATTCTTCGTTTTTATGATGCATTACACAGTTCTGTTATTGAACTTACTTAATGAATTTATTCATATTTCTGCATTCTACAAGAGTGGATGTTCATAGTCTACATTTACTGGTTTCAATTGCTAAATGCTGACGTCAACCTTTAAGGTTTAGTACTGCTTACTTTTAATTCATATTTCTGCATTCTACATGAGTGGACGTTGTTAGTCTACATTTGCTGGTTTCTAAATGCTGACGTCAACCTTTAAGGTTTAGTACTGCTTACTCTTAATTCATATTTCTGCATTCTACATGAGTGGACGTTGATAGTCTACATTTACTGGTTTTAAATGCTATATGCTTACGTCAACCTTTAAGGTTTAGTACTGCTTACTTATTCTTCATGAGCTCCATTATTGTTAATGTTTTTTTTTTTCCTTTTGCGCAAAAGTTTTATTCTTCTAAACATTTTCTTATGCGTAGACGTACGCTACATGAAATTTGTTAATTATCACACTTATTACTTATTAGTTTTAAATGTTCTGTGCACTTAACGCTTTTATGTGGTGATTATGCCAGATTCTCACGGCCTTTTTTTTTTTTTAAAGGTTTCATTCAAAATTAATTATTCTTCTGGCAACTGAGGTTTTCCTTTGTTCATGCTACTGTTAGGTGTTAATTTTCACCTTTCTGCTTAATATCACTAGACTTACTAATTGTTTTCTCAATTGTAGCACTTCCTTGTTCTTATATATTCTTTATGTGGTTCTACCTTTCACTTCTTCGTTTGTGGGTTCACAATTTCTCCAGTCTGGCCAATTGGTGTATTTTGCGATACTTTCAACGTTTGTGTTCGGTGTCCACCTTCGTATTATCTCTTTCTCTTTGTCCTTTCAAGTGAGGTTGTGTTCTCTTTCTTATTTTCCTCCTTCTCTCCTCTACTCCTTGCTTCGCTTCCTTTTGACTTCCCTTGACTCTTTTCTTTTTTCACATCTTATTTCTTATTGTTTGTAATTGTTTAGTCTCTTCTCACTTTGCTATTGCAAAACAAAATGTTATAAAAAGGGTGTTGGCTTTCCAGCTTATTCACTGCTGTCATCTTTTGGAATTCCTTTATTTCTTCCTTTGACTCGTCTCAATTTTAATCTTTCTTCATTTATCACCTCTTGTGTTCTACTGTTCTCAGATTTATGTTTTCCTTTCTTCATATTATTTTTCACCCCGTTTCTACTCTTCTTTCTTATGTTCATTGTTATTATTTGTAATTGCCTTGTTCACATCTAGTTTAAGTTGCAATTACAAAATGTATAAAAGGGGAAGATGTGTAGTATCGGCTTCCCAGCTTATTCACTGCTGTCATCATTTGGAATGTGAGTATTCATGATGACATATTAGAATGTTGGGTTCTGAGCTTGTCAGTTAGGAGCTTGGGACTGAGCTGAAAGGTTACAGCTCCTGGTGGGGTCTTATCTTGTCTTTATCTTATTCTTATTACCTTAATACTTATTAACTACCACCTTGTACCATCCTACTCAATAAATACCTATTCTTACAAGAACCTACGTGGACCTGATCTTCATTTACATCACTACAGTCCCCAGTGAGAAAATAGAAACTACAGCAATAGTGACATATAGTGACATGAAAAAAAAAGGGGGGTTCCAAATTCAAGGTAAAAACGACCATGAAACGATAAATAATGGGAGCAGCCTCCTTATGTAATCATAGGGGCTGTTGCATGGTTCGCTTTGAAATATTGTCGATGGCGTTTCAACCCCTGTGACAATAAGGGGTCTCTTCAGGACCTAATGATGTAGGGACATCTGGTAAGTGATCTGTCAGCGTGAAAAAAGTGCACCACAGGAAGGTGAAAAATTGGAGCGCTTACTCACATCGGACCCGGCCGGGCACCCAGTGAGGGGAGCTGACAGGGAGGGGTCAATGGCAATTGTCCTCCTTAGAAAGGTAAAACGTGTTGCATTATTGAGGGATCACAGCGATGTGTGTTTATGAATCCAAATGAAAGCAGTTAATGCTTAGCGCGCTTCTGTCTGCCACTCCGACAGGCGGGTGTGCAAGTTGATTGTGATCTGTCTATACACGAAGGTTCATGTAGACCGAATATAGGAAAGCAATGTTCCTGGAAGCGCGGTGACAGCACGCGTGCATCCGCTACGCGTGGAGGTAGACCTGCGTCAGTCCGTCTACCTGGTACTACTCACACTGCACTGCACTTTATATTCTAGAAAACTGTTGTGTGCACCCCAATATTATTGGGGTCACACCTGGTAGATCCCGGTTGGCTGACATAATTTTGAAACCATAAATATCGTGCTACGGAAATGTTGTGTCAAAAATATCAATCACAAAAATATTATTTTTCTATACACATAGAGGTAAGTACAAAAATATTTTTAAAAATCATTTTACACTATTATTGGAAAAAGATATTCAAAAATATCTTTTTTGATATATATTGTTAAAGGACTGCTGTGCTGCTCTGCCAGAAGAACTGCTACTCAGTTGCTCTTCTGCCCTTCTTCTTGAGTGAAGCCCCTGAGCTGCATCTTAAACCATGAACCACCAGAGTGACTCCAAGGGCCAGTTGGATGGCCTCCTGACCAGAAGGGACAGAACAGGCTCCAACCACCTTGAATCCAGTCCCTTCTTAAACCATGGATCACCAGAGTAACTACAAGGGCCTGTTGGCTGATCAGAAGCACCAGGGACAAAATTGGCTCAAACCACCTTGAACCCAGCCCCTTGAATCAGTCTGCTGAAGGTGCTCTGCCAGCCCAGCTGTGTCCTGTGAGCAGAACCGATGCAGCGCGACATATCTCTTCACAGCCACTTTGGAACTGCCACAGCACGACACACCCCCAATGTCGAACCTTGCATCATTGCCCACAGTTTCCTCAGACCCTCTGGAGCACGAGGCATCATTGACACAGGCCTTCGCATTGTAAGGTCCTCATTGATGTCATCCTCAACAATGATACAAGACTCTGCATCACAAGCCCCACAACTTCTTCAGAACCAGCCAGTGAGCAAGGCATCTTTGATGGAGGACTTCACATCGCACGCCATCTGTCGACTGTACCCTTGATGACAATGTAGGACCTTGCATCTCAGCCTTGCAGTATAACCTCTGCTACAGAAAGCATCCTCGATGTGGGATCTCACAATGCTCCACACCCAGAATTTAAGGTACTCTGCTCAGCAAGCTTAACTTGGACCCTGTTTCCGGCCCATGCTCCATCGCAGTCGGCCTGAACTTGTGACTTTGTCCCAGTCCAGCACAACCAGATAACCACAGTTGGCACTTTCACTCCCCTCAATCAGTAGCCCAATTTTCAACATGAGATTAGTTAGGGTTTTGGTATGTCTACAGCTTAATAGTTCTTAGGTACTACTGATCTTTCCCTGGCTACTCTGCTACTTCTTGCAATTAATCTTTTTAGGGCTGGCAAGCCAATGAGTTGACTTGTTGTTTGTTCAATAACATTTGGTATAATATTTTAAAGTATTGTTCCTGTTCAGTCTTATGAGCTCTTACTGGCCTGTTTTAGGTCCTGTCAAATTTTGGTGGCTTCCATTACAGTAATATGGTTATGTTCACTAATGTCTATTTCATTGTTAGTGGTAGCCTTGTCATATCATTCATTTAAATAATATTTGGTGCATTTCTGGTGTGTTTTCTCACTGGTAGTGCACTCCTTACTATCAGTATGTCCTCTATTATTCGATAACAGCATCCCTTTATTGAATTTTATATATTTTACAGTTTCAGACATTTTGTTTGTGGGTATTAGAGTATAGAAAATATACATTAAACCAATACGATATATTTTTATTTTAAGAAACCTATATGTGTTATATTTATTTTTATGTTTTTACATTGCAGGCGCATATTTTAACTTACATTCTGGATGTTGTAGATTTTTGCTAAGGTCCTTGGCGGTCTTGTTGCTCTTGATTGAAATAAAGATTAATTAGAAGTAAATAGCATGGCACAATTCCTCCCTGAAATCAGGGAACGGGAAAGAGTCAAGCAAGGATATCCAAAAATAGGCTGAGCAAAAGTTCCAGCTGCAAAAATCAGAATCTAAAAAAGTGTTGAGGTGCAGAGAACGCTATGAAAAATAAGGCAACATATCCTTCACTTGTAAATGCCTCTTACAAACTGGAACTGACATCGCAGGAAAATACTCAACTTCATCTTGGATTGAGAACTTCAGTAAGGATTCTCTGGAAAGAAAAATGTATAGACTTGTCTAGGCCCATTTTCCGAAATTCATGACATCAGTTTGGTACACGAAGAGGAATCCCAAGTTTGATATTATTTTCCCATCGCTGAACTCTGCATTTCAGCGACTGCTACACAAGCAGCCTCCAATGGATGTCAGCCTTTTGGGCCTCATCAGTAAAGTGCAGCTTGAGTCCAGTGACACAGTGAACAATTGACTCATGTCTGGGCATACCTGTCGCACTAGGGCATCTCACTCAAAAATGATGAGTGAAGTTTTTAGTCGGCATTCATGTACTCAGCAATTATTCTCTAATCTTTCACCAGTGCCAGCTGGATAAATAGTGGACGTTCTGCACTATTTTACTTGTGGCCTGGCATAGGGCTGAAATCTTACTCTTTATTCGGTGGGAGGCTAAGTGTCAGTGATTCTGTGTTATCTACCCTGATGCCATTGAAGTAGCAGTGATACTTCACTGCCTTGATGGCAGATGTCTGAGAAGTCTAAAATCTGTCTTTAGCAGAGAAAAAGTAAATGTGAGATTTATCTATTTGGCTTAATACAATTCAATTAGAATCTCTGTTATTTCATTGGCATCTGGGAAATAAAGGTCATTCTTTGCAATTTGTATGGCCACCAGTCAAATAGTACAAAATCACTGCTGTTTAATTATTTTTTTATTTGTTTGTTTGCTTGTTTGCAATTCCATCATGTCTCTCTAAGCTCCCCCTAGATTAACCTACAGGTAGTCCACCTTTACCACCTTAGCCTAGGGTCTTGGTATGTAGGTTCAAGGAGGTATCCCTGATTCCAAAAGTGTTTGAATTATTTGCCAAACCTCTACCGATCCAGAAACCTCAACATTTTCAGCCACATTTGAGCCACTAACATTAATGGCCTGATTTAGATCTTGGCAGACAAGTTACTCCTTTACACCGGTGATGGATATCCCATCTGCTGAAATATAAATCCCATTATATCCTATGGGTTTTGTATTTCGGCGGACTGGATATCCATTATCGTTGTGACGGAGTAGCCTGACCACCAAGATCTAAATCAGGCCCCAAGTCAAGTACTTAAGCCACTGGGTCAATGGAAACCCTTGCCATCAGAAATGTTTGTCCACCTCAAAAATACTCCAAAATATAAACTTTAATAACCCCAATTAGGCAGATAAAAAGGACAGTTAGGGCCTAACTGGGACTTTAGATGACTGTGAAATGAACAGCAGCCTTACTGCACACTTTTGTGATTTTCTGTGACTATTGATCCAATAACTGAACCACGGGACAGTGGAAGACACTGCAGGACACCACATATTTTGTGTGCGTGGGCTTCTAAATGTTTGAGTGGCGGGATTTTGACTTTACTAATATTTGTATTTATGTCAGAAAATTAGCTGCTCAGACTTCAGTTTAATAGGTATGTAAGTCTGGTGTAAAGGGTTGAGCTAATACAAAGACTTGACTCAAATATACTACATCAGTATCCTTTTTATAAGTCTAACCCACCTATATGGAAAACTTCTTGCCAGAAACAGGGATGGAGTTCCAAAATCCCTCTACTCAACATGTGAGACACCCCATGGGATACCACTGGTCATTTAAAGACTGATTTTTTTGTGCATAGCAGAATTCAGTTATATTTACTTACCTGATTGCATGCACATTTTATTGATTTGATATTGCACAACATTACCGGATAATAGCCAGATTCATTGTGCTGACACAAGCAACAAAAATACAAAACAAAATGGAAAAATAAATCATTAATACCTAACCAAAAAAAAGAATGAGACACAAAATCTAAAATGATTGCCAAAACCTATCGCAGGATTAGAATAACAAAATACTGTTCATAAATTAATGAGAACAACATTGCCCAGGAGCAATCAGGCAGTGTTTCATTTGAGCCTGTGGTTTCCAGTGCTCACCACCAGCACTTAATTGGTTTCCGGTGCTCAACAACGACACCTAATTGGCAACACAGCACTTATGACAGTCTGCCATATGGTGGTGCTGCTCATCTAATTTAGAGATGAGCAGAACAACGGTTGTTTGTGAATACAATATCCATTAAAAAATACTAATACCTGCCTCCCCAGCCATTCCTTTAACTCTGGGGACCTAGATTAGTCTGAACTGTCGCACTTGCAGGGTAAAGAGATGGTTAGTAGTTGTTTTGGTACCACCATTGGCAGCGAATACAGGGGCAATGGCTGGTGCAAGCTGCAGGGGCCTCCTGGTCAGGGCCCCGGCACTTATTATTTTACAAAATAAGCACTGCAATCAGGTCTGGATTTTACTATGTTATTTAATGTTTTACTGTATATGAGTCTCTTATGATAATACTTCCAGCAAGAAACACTTGACCAAGTTCTTTGATGACTTAAAGACAGTCAGGTTTCCACAGGTTATAACTGAGTTATCCATTTCGAGTGTGTAAGAAAGTGGGTTGCTCATTATGGAGAAGGTGAGTCCTTCACAAGTAATAAGTCAGCAATTGTCTTTTGACTGGGAACCCATTAACCCCTTGACATTCTCAGAATAGTGAAGCAGAACAGTCAAAGGCCCATTCAGTGGAGGAGGTGTGGGCAAGCAATTCCTATTCACTGGCATGCAACAACACATTCAATGAAATGTTGATCAGTCAAGGCCTTTTCTTTTATATGCATTAAAATACAAATATGTGCATCAGATAGATGGAAACTTTGGTAACACCCTTATGTCACATTTCACCCCTATTGGGTTTTGAATTTCATAATCACAAATCCCTTCACCAATACTGCATGCAACAATACATTATAAAAGGATGTCATTTTAAATAAGTCAGACCCAGTAGTTTATTAAGGGGCACCATATAAAAAAAAACAGCAATCACATGTTAGGATTCTCCATTAAAACCAATGGAATTAATACCCATAGTCAAATGCATTCATTATTGAAATATGCATTACAATAGTAATTGATAATCATTGTCAATAAGACATGTAAATTCACATCAACCACAAACATATTTGTAAGAGTCTGTCGCTTACATTCTTCAGGCCACATTGTGCAGCCATTGGGACATTCAATATTACATGACTGTATGATCACACTGAGCAGTTGGATGAGTAGGCATTGGTTGAAGTTGAATTCCCACCTTGGTGGCCAGACGCCCTGGGTCCCCCTCCCACACCAGCAGTTAAAGCCAAGAATCTTGGTGTCATTATAGATGAAAAACTTAACTTTAAGTCCCAGGTCTCCAAGGTTGTGTCTTCTGCGTATTTTACCATTAAAACCTTAAGAAAAATCCTCCCATTCATTCCTAAAAACACCAGAAAGACGGTTGTGACCTCCCTAGTTTTATCGAAACTAGTCTATTGTAATGGTCTATATATCAACCTCCAATCCAACCTACTTAGAAGGCTGCAGGCGGTACAAAATGCCGCCGCTAGACTAGTCCTGGGCGCTCCCAAATATCAGTGTATTAGGACAGGTATCCAGGATCTGCAATGGCTGACAGTCTGTCAGCGTGTTAATTTTAAGGCTTTCTGCATTGCCCATAAGGCACTGCACAGAGAAGGTCCGAAATTTCTCTGGGACATTTTCAGCTGGTATTCCCCAAATAGACCCCTGCGATCGGCCAATGCCAATCTGATGCCCACTGCTAGAATCAAAAAGACGAACTGGGGTGGGAGGAGCTTCAGTTACAATACCATCAAGGAGTGGAACTCCCTTCCAATACATCTTAGGATGATTCCCACCCTTCTTGAGTTTAGAAAACAACTCAAGACGTGGCTTTTTAGAAGCTAGCTTTCCTGACATAGTATGCAGAACCGGAAGCACCAAGACACCCACGGGTATAAGTGTGCTATATAAGTTGTAATAACATAACATAACAATATGGATCCTAACAACACTGCAGAGCCCGAGAGAAAAAGTGATAGAGCTGTGTAGGGGTTATATTTTCAATGACCCCAGAGGCTTACATGTTGGCAATGCCTCTGCTCAGTCTGGGGCCACCACAAGAACCAAGAAAATATTTAAATAAGATTAGGATGGGCATAATGGGATATCTTTTTTTTTTTTATTGAGTTTTCAAAAAACAAACAACCAATAAGGTTCATCACCATTGATACACAATTACAAAGCACAATTGGGCACGGTTTTACAGTACAGCAAGTGCATATTCATAGTTATTCCATTACATACAATTTTTGGCAGTAATAACGGATCCTCGACCAGTACACACACATAATCTAGTCAGTTGACATACTGAGCAAATAGGAAGCAAGCGGGCCCCATATATCACCTGGTCTAGAAGCACTTGGCAGCTCTTCTGCATAGCATGTAAGTTGATCTCGGGGATATGCTGCCATGTCTCGTATCCAATGATCATGTTTCGGTAAGGGCCTCCTGCCCCAATGAAGGGAGACTCTTCGTTTTGCCAACAGTAACGCTATAGCCACTAATTTCTGATTAATAGTTTGTATGTTTTTAAAGTTACCTAATAAACACATTTGTGGAGTACACCCCACTACCTCCTCCACCATTTTGGTCAGAGTGCGAGTTATTTGCACCCAAAAATCATATATTTTGAGACATTCCCACGCTAAATGTTTAAAATCTGCATTTGGCGCTCTACGTCTAACACAGCTTGCGGTATCCCTCAATCTATACTTATAAAGTTGTGCAGGGGTGTTATAGGTTTGGTGTAGATATTTGAAGTGAATTATTCTAAGATTCCCATTTGCGGTTAATTGCCCTGTTAACCTGCAACACATCATCCAGTCCTCCACATTCAGCGGTGTGGAGAGAATAGCGTTCCATCTTTCTAGCGGCCCTTCTCCTGATATCTCAATGTCTATTTGTGAAGTGTTATATAGTCGTGTAATAAGTTTTAATCTTACTTCTGTCGTGTAAATCAACTGAAGTGCCCCTAAGGTCTGTGGTTCCTCCGGAAATAGTGGGTATAGCTTGCGTAAGGCTGCGCAAAGTCTACTGTATATGAACAACAACATTGTAGATCCCCTACCCTCCGTCATCAGTACTGAGGAGTCTATGAATTTCCCCTCCTTGTAGACATCCCCCATTATGTGTAGCCCCACCGCATGCAAAATACTAAGTGAGCCATTCTCCCTCGTAACTGAGATTTCAGAATGATGCAACAGTGGCATAGCCGGTGCGTACAATGGGGTTTTATGTGCCCACCTCCCAAGTTCCTTCAATGCATGGACTGTAGAGTGTACCGTATCTATTTCTCCTTTTTCAAAAATAGCACTGTTATTCGTGATCATAGCGTTGAGTGGTACAGGAATGACTGCGCCAGCCTCCACTGCCACATGTGGGGTGTAATCAGGAGCTTGTTGCCAGTAATAGGCGAAGTGCGCCTCAGCACATAAATAATATAATTGTAAGTCCGGGGCTGTAAACCCTCCTAGTTCATAAGGGAGTGTCCCACTTAATTCTTGGTTACTTCCCTCCGCAAGGCAACGTGATTAATAATGTATGAAGTGTAGT
This sequence comes from Calotriton arnoldi, assembly GCA_963921515.1. NCBI lineage: Eukaryota > Metazoa > Chordata > Amphibia > Caudata > Salamandridae > Calotriton > Calotriton arnoldi. The sequence continues at coordinate 330,813 of CAWUFW010011195.1, forward strand.
AAAAAAATATTTCGTTAGGCGTATGGGACTATTCGTGAATAAATATAAAACTTAGGTAGCACAATCATTTTCATCAGTGCTATTCTATCTGCTAGTGACAGCGGTAACTTTATCCATCTGGCCACCTGTTCTTCCAACTGTGTTATTGCCCTCCCATAATTAACTTGTATAACCACCTGTGGGTCTTTGTGAATCCATATTCCCAGGTACTTTACCGGGTCTGTGCACCATTCCAGCGGGTATCCAAGTTCTATTGGCGTTGTGCCCGTAGTCAGTGGGATGATAATCGTCTTAGGCCAGTTAATACCCAGTCTCAAATACCATTCAAATCGTACATACTCCCGTATGAGTTTCTCTAAATGTGCCTCCGGCTCCCTCACATATAATACCATGTCGTCTGCGTACATGGATATTGCAAGCGGTCACTGCTGAAAGCGCAGTGCCGCTTCTGCATGCCTCTGTCTTAATATACATGCCAGCGGCTCAAGCACTACCGCAAATAATAATGGCGGCAGGGGGCACCCTTGTCATGTGCCACGCTGTATCGCAAATGTATCAGACGTGTGTCCATTTATACGCACACGCGCTACAGGGTCAGTGTATAAAAGTTTGATTCAATTAGTGTAAACTAACGGTACCCCAATGCGATGCAGCACCGCAAACATATATTTCCAGGAGATCGAGTCAAAAGCCTTAGCAGCGTCCAACAGGACCGCCACCGCAGGCAACGTTGGCTCTAGTAAATGTAATACCGCAAATAGCATACGTAAGTTATGTGTTGTAGAACGGGCCGGTACAAAACCCGATTGGTCGGGAAGCACCATTGTGGGTAGTAATAAACAAAGTCGAGTGGCCACCACTTTTGCCAATATTTTCACATCAGTATTAATGAGTGATAATGGTCTGTACGAATTGCAATTATTGGGCAACTTACCTTGTTTTAACAATGCAACTATCAATGCCTCACGGAGCATGGCAGGTAGACGCTGTTTTTCATAAGCTTCCATATACATCTCATAGAGATAGGGGGTTAGCACCTCAATATACTCCTTATAAAACTCAGGGGGCAAACCATCACGCCCTGTAGCTTTCCCATTAGGTAACGCAGTGATGGCCTCTCTGATCTCATCTAACTTTATTTGTTGTTCTAAAAAATCCCTTTGCCCATGTGAAAGCCATACCAGCACTATATCTTCCAGGTATTCTGCAATGTCTGTTTCTTCTGCTGATTCCCTGCCTGCATACATACTTTTATAGTGCTGTACAAATGTGTTAAGTATTTCTGGCGTATCATATTGGATGGAGTTATCTCCTGAGATTGCTTCTACCACGTGTGTTTTTGCCCATGGTTCTGCATTTCTGCTGGCTAGGGCCTTTCCAGGCCTATCTCCCTCCCCATAATATCTGGCTTTCCACCTTCTGGACATATGCCGGACTTCCTGGTCTGCTGTGTCATTATATTCAGTAATTCTTTCTCTAATTTCTGCTAGTTTAGACTCTTCAGCTGTTATTTCATACTCCCTTTCTAGGTGCCCTAGTTCTAGCTCGAGTTGTCTCATCCTCCCTCGCAGTGATTGGAGAACCCCAGCTTGAAGACCTATACAGGTGCCACGTATCGTCACGTTAAATGCTTCCCATATTGCTTCCATACTCTGCACTGAACCCACATTATGTGCAAAGTACTCCGTAATTGCTTCTCTCACACCTTCGCGGAATACCTGGTCTAACAGCGAGGACGATTGCAAACGCCATTGAAACTGTGGAGGGGTGTACGTGGGAATTGTTGTGATTAGCAGGACTGGGGCGTGGTCTGACAGTGTTTTTGGTAAGTGTTTGACTATAGTAGTCCATGTATTTACATCACTCGTGACCAGCCAGTAGTCTAGACGCGACCACGATTGATGCACATAGGGGTGGTAGGTGCCTTCCTTAACACCGGAATGCCTCATCCTCCAGACATCTATAAGGCCCAGATCTCTCATGCCACCTGTAAAGGTCAGTGCTGCTTTTTTGAGTGAGTCTTCTGCAGTAGTCATTCTATCCTCATCTGGTACCAGCACTACATTAAAATCCCCTCCGCAGATAATTGCTGATGAGGGCAGCTTATGCAAATTAGCCCATAATGTCTCATAAAAAACAGGGTCATCTGTATTAGGCCCATAGACATTAACAATAGTCACTATTGTACTGCATAATTTACCCTGTGCTATTATATACCGCCCTTGTTCATCCTCCTCAACATGCGTAATCTCAAAACGTACATTCTTTTTTATTAGAATCATCACACCCCTCGTATAGGAAGAATAGGAAGACGCCAACTTTACACCAGCCCATCTAGTTGCCATCCTATTTGCTGTATGTTTGGTGAGGTGTGTTTCTTGTAAGAGCCACCTTGATATTGTCCCGGTTTAAATAGGCCAGAACCTGACACATTTTCTTAGGATTATTGAGCCCTCTAACATTCCATGTCACCCAGGATATCACATCTGCCGCTCGTGCCATCGCCTATTGTGCTATACTGTATATCTGTGGTACTTGATTGTGTATGTATTTTCATTAACAAATGTATCATGCACATCATGCCTTTTCACATGTATAGATCCCAAACTGTCCCACCCACCCACTTCAGCATCCCAATTATGCTAAAGAGCCCCACTTTGAACAGAACAATATAATCATGCAATAGCATGTCTTTTATCAAAAGTTCTCACCAGTACTCTTGTGTAAAATGAAAATTTTGTCCGGTTTAGGGTTTCCCCTCTGGGGGGGGTTGCCAGTAGCCCTCCTACCCCCATGTTGTTACAGGGGGGGGGTCGGGGCAAGTACATTTACCACTGTACCTAGTTAACCCAACATGTGTCTAAGCGCTTACATCATCTAGCTATTGTGCATGCCAACTCACAAAGGTGGGATAAATAGCATATATCACTTTCAATAAATGTTATTATATGCACACTATTCACTTGTATAGGCAATAGTTCTTATTACCATTATTACACTAACATTAACATTTGTTCCTTACAAACCATATTTTTCACAACCAATTCCATATTTCCACCTGTCACCATTTGAACTTTTGTTACCAGTTTTGCATCCTTACTCCATTAATTGAATTCAGCTGCTCAGTCCTCATTATCTGCGTCTTCTCCTGCTGTTCTTGATTTCTCTTGTCTTTCCAACTGTCTTACAAACAGCATAGCGTCTTTTGGTGACAAAAATATCTTAGCTTTACTCTTGTGTTGAATCCGGAGACGCGCTGGGTACAGCATTGCATATTGAATTTTCAATGCTTGCATCTTCTTTTTCACTGGTTGAAATTCATGCCTCGCCTGCTGTACAGCTGTCGTAAAGACTGGAAACAGGGCAACCTTTATGCCTTGGTATGTCGTGGTGCCTTTTTCCCTGGCTATTCTAAGCGCTGTATCGCGATCTCGATAATTTAATAATCTGGCGATAATGGGTCTCGGCGGAGCACCTGGCACCGGCTTAGGTGCCAGGGATCTGTGTGCACGTTCTACGACCAACATTGATGAAAAATGTTTTCGGCACCTAGCATGTCTTTCAGCATGGCCTCGACGTATAGCTCCATTTCCCCTGTGTTGGTAGATTCAGGCACTCCTGTAATACGTAAATTGTTACGCCGTGACCTAGCTTCAAGGTCCTCATTCTTGGCCTGTATCACCGCCAATAGTTTTTCCATTTGTGTGCAAGATGCGCTAACCCCCCCCCCACTTGATCTTCTGTCGTAGAGATGCGCTGTTCCGCTTCAGTTATTCGTGATCCATGTTTGTCAAGTTTTACAGCCATATTGTCCATCCGAAGATTGAGGGTGTCTATCTTGCTGTCGATCGATTGTAAACTGTACTGCATCGCCAGAAGTGTACTTTCTAAGGTACCATTGCCCCCTGCTTCCAGTTCTGGTTCGGTAGCCGATGTTACTTGTGTTTGTGATTTAGTAACCCCTTTGGATTCGAATGTAAGCCTGGACTGTTGTTTATCCGTCTTACCCATATTGTTTTATTTTCACATGTCTGTATGTGCAGATTTTAGTCCCAAGGTAGTGTTACAAGGTATGTATAGCACACACTCCAATACACACCACAATTTATTCCTGAGCCGGTATAGCCTTGTCCAATATGTGCGCTGATTCAGTAGTATGTGCTGTCGACATCCGATATAAAACAGTTTAGGGTTTTGTTGCACTCTACAATAATAACTGTCAGTTCGAAATTGCCCACTTTATATTGCTAGTGTTTTGCAGCCGCACTTTGTATTGTTGAACTTCTCGCAATACAGTCAATAGTCGCATACACACTCCTCCTGGCTGGTTAGCTTAGTCAATCCCAGCAGACTGTGTCTTTATAGCGGTGCTTGTCTATATATGCTTGTCTTTATATTGCAATGATATTCCTTATATAACACACAGTTATTAACCAAGCGCCGCTTTATTACAATTGCATACTGCTCAGTTGATCTTTCCTTCAGGCATTGCCTGACACACTTTGATTTAGCTGCCTTGCAAGTCCACAATGCTGATATCACTGTGTTCCAAATACGTAATTTATTCCTTGCAACTTCTCACGAGCAGGCCAACGTATCCTGTACCGTGCACATTCCAGCCTGACACAACAATTTTGCTGCCATACCTCCACAACGATGCAAGCCGCGTCCCCGCTCTTTATACGCTCTACGCGCTAGTTTGCTCCTTTCCAGGTACCGGCCGTATTGGGGCACCGATGTCAGCGTTTTCCGGTGAGTTCTCTCACTGCGCGTCTATCGCTTATTGCTAGCGCAACGGTCAATTCAAATTCAGCATGGGTTGCGACACACAATTATGGTCTCACATACCTTGTCTATTTTGTAGATTATTGCACGGCAGCCCCATCAGTATTATGCTCTGTTCTTCTATTCAGGGGTCATTGACGGTGATACATGTCTTTTCCCACACCGCAAAGCAGGGGACACTGTTCAGGCGATTACGTTGTCTCCCCCACGCAGTAGGCCGCAGCTATTCTCTCCGCCTCACGGCCCACCAGCCCGGTTCTGTCCGTGTATTCTTTTTGCTTCTCCAGCCGCAAGCGTTCCCTGACTCTTCAGGAGGGCAGCAACTGCCAATCTACAGACGCACTGTACTCTGGGTTCTACAAGCTAGGACAGCAGCCGGCATATCGCCCTATACAGCCCTTCGCTCACAGCCCCAGCAGGATCAGTCTCTACCGACCCCCTCAGCCGGACACGCCACAAACATTCACCAGGCTAGTAACGTGCTTTCCTCCATGCGCCAGGCTGCAACTGCTCCCACTAACCTTCCGACGTATCAGTCTGACTCGTTCCCACTTGTATCGGCTGTGATATGCTCCTCGTCTGTATTGGAGAGTAACACTTCCAACACTAGCTCAGCTGTACTGCAGATTTCTTGCGTTGACACAGCGGTCGGTCCAGCACCCCACTCAGCCGCTTGTAGCTCCGCAGTCGGGCGCGCAGCAGCTCCGTTTTTCTCCTTCTCACCTTGGACAGTGGGGGGTTCGATTAGCTCCTTTCCTCACTGTTTCACACCACTCTCGTGGGGCTCGGTAGCAGTTTCACCAGGTGTTCACTAGCGCCGCAACGTCTTTGGTAGTTTCGGCGAATTAATGGCTCGCGCAAGCCGCCATTTTATCCAGGCCTCACTCCGGTAGGAATCGCGTCACAAATCGCTCAGGTGGCGTATTTCTGCCTGTCAGCACACACTCCTATTATTAAACGTTATCCGTCCGATTCATGGATTTCTAATAATCGGGTCTTCTCCTCTCTTCTAGTTTGTCTGTGGTCACACGCCGTGAGTTTCCCATTTAGGTCTGAGTGCCACAGTCCCACCTGCATCACCCAGATGTCAATTATTAATTTGGCAAAATCCTGAGAGACCCAGAGCCCCCACAGCCCTACCGGCTCCTTACATTTGGCAGGAGATGTTATCCTAGGAGTGCTGTTCCCACCCGCTCTGCGTCCAGCAGGAGGGAGCAAAGCACATTGTTTCTCTCACCATAAGGTGAGAGACTCAGAGCGGGGTTTCCCAAACCCCCCCAGACACCAGCTTGGGGGTAGGCGTGTACACAGTAGGCCCTCTTATGTCTTTGGGGCCCTCGGGACCGGCCAGTAATGTACCAGCACCCGGGATGATGGGGGCCCACCGGGGGCAATAAAGTTTTATGGGAGGGAGCCCCATTCACACCTGCTTCCCCAAAAACAATGAATTATGGAAGTTGCTTTACAAATCATACATTGCAAGGGAAAATATCCTTACGAGGTTTTCAATCGAAAACCTAAAAAATATAATTGTGTGTGGTTTGCAAAAAATAGATAAGCAAGAGAAAATAGCACTTGTGAAATATGGTCACTGTAATGGGATAATTGCATGGATAATATACTGCTGTATGCTGTTTTGCTTTTTTCTATTCTCCACTTCTAAGGTGAGAGGAAACAATTACTATGACTACAATGTATGAATTATAATACCTGTATATTTTTCTACCACGTTTCATTTAGACATTATACTGTTTAAAATGTACAAAATCGCATCAAATTTTCCAATTAGCATAAAAATATAATACAGTAATGCTGCAACATAAACCAAAAACATCAACATGCTCCGCAGTATCATCATACAATTATTCAATCTACAAACAATTATAATGACTATTATTCAAATGTAATTCCATACAGATATGCAACATTTAAAAAAATACTATACTAGTTTTTTAAAGCTAAACAAGAAAGAGCAAATAATACACAACTCCACAATAAAAGTGAAAACTAAGAACAAAATCAGTAATGTAAAGAAAATATATCGGCAGCTTTTTAAATCAGATTTTAGGTAAAAAATACAGTGACCTTAAGTGAAGCAGATGCTTTCATACTTCATAATAGATGATTGTTTCTTGTGCATAACGTTTTGTTCATGGCGAGGGTGACCATATCTTAAATCTAAATACCACAAGTATATCTCAGTTTATTTTTTTCCAACATGACCCTTGACCAAATTCCTAGAAAAGGGCTCACTGATTTTTAATTCATGTCTACAGACACGTCACACAAAACACACTCACACCAGAGCCATAATCAATTGTCTCCTTCACCTGAGGCTTCTCCCTGGAAAGCTTTAGGGTGATCAATCAAGTGGGGACTGAGAAAAGAGGAGGGTCCCCTTTCCCAAGCCTTCATCACGGCCTGGGAACCACATTCCCTAGAGCCACGACTTAAATTTTAAGGGGAGGGGGCATGCGCTCCCCCCTCCCGGAGCATTCTATGGCCCCAGAGACCCCATCCCCTGGGACTCCCTGCTAGGGGCTGCAGGGAGTAAAGCAGCCCCCAGCAACATTAAAAAATACAGTAAGTATCCTGGGCCACTAAATCCATGATCCCAGGAAACATTTGATTATATGTATTGGTGATTTTTGGACAATGACAATAGGTGTGCTTTATATATTTTGATATGCTGACTGCTTCATATAGCCAATAGGCCCAACCTTTTATATTTCGGTATTCTGACCCTTTGACAAAGTCAGTAGCTCTACTTTACTTAAAATGACACCCTTTATAATGTAACATCACATAGTCACCATGCACGCCTGGTGCCAGTAAGGGTCTGATTACAACTTTGGCAGAGTGGCGCAGGGTCCACCCGGCCGCCACACTGCCAAAACCTTGGTCAGCCACCGCCAGATTAGGAGTTTCCTCCTGTCTGGCAGGCTGGTTTTTGGCGTTACCATGGCGGTGCCTCAGAAAATGGGCACTGCCGTGGAAACGCCAAAAACAGTTCCTGCATGGCATGGAATGAAAAGTCCATGCCGTGCAGGAACTGGGGTGCATGCACACAGGGGGGCACATGTTGTCCCCCCTGCTTGCATCCCCATGCAGAGGAGGCACAGGGGACCCTGTAGGGCCCCCTTTGTTTCCTCTCCACCATGGTGTTTATGGAGTAGGACCCTCCATGACACCGCCGGCGGAGAGTGCTTGATATTGCAGCCTCCTGTCCATCACAACACCAGTGGTTCCCTGGCGGCTGTGGCGGGGCAATGGCTGTCCAACCACCCTAATTGTAATAGGGCGGTCGGGAGAGAGGCTGGCTGTCCCTTAGTAGGCCCCAGTATAATTTTTGTTATTTCAGAAACTTTGCAAAAATTACATGTATTTCCTGAGCTTACACCATCCCGTTCCCTCATGTAAATAAGATTACTGGTCAGGGAAAAAAACTAACGGCAAGGCATGGGAACAACACAATCGCTAAACAGCAACAATTATCGACTAGAATGTGAGCTGCATTTCTTTAACATGGGCACTGAGAAAATAACCCAAAACTCCATTTTGCATTATTTTTTGGATCTGAGCAAACCTTTCCGGTAAATTTACAGCACAAAATGCTTTTTTTTTCATTTGTTTATTTATTTTTTGATTTAAACAGAGGAAGTGCCACAGGAGTGACGCTACTGTACATACAGTATCAACTTCCTCTTCTTGTCCTGAAGAATCCTTCCTATGCTTTGTTCAGCCATTTTGGATTTTAGAGGGAAAGCATCACTCTTACTTTGTCTACAGTCTTTGCTGCATCCTCCACTTTTGAATTCTTTCATTTTCAGGAAGATTAACACCTTAACTGCTGGGGCTCCCCCACCCCCAATGCTGAGCCCTTTTTTGGCTCTTTGACGTAGTTCATGCTTAGGACTTCATAACGTTTTCCGCATGCGGTATCCATTCCAAATGTCTGTCCATTTTTTCAATTTCCTGGGGATTTTAAAGGTGCCCTGGGAGTGTGGATTCCCCGGGGGAGGGTGGGGGGCGGGAAATTAGGTCAAATATAGGTCAATTTCGAGTTTTTGAGGAACATTAGGAAAAAAGAGCTTTGGATAAAAGTGTTTGTTTTTTTACCTGAAAATGGTATCAATGAACGGTTTGCTGTGCTAAAGTCACCATCTTCTGAGCTTTCAGGAACATGTACAACTGAATAGAAAACCCATTTTTTGCCATAGATTTGGCATTTTTCCAAGAGGTCGCCCATTTTTTCAATTTTGTGTGCTCTTAACCTACTTCCAGTGTGTGATACAAACTACTGTGAAACCCATGGGTTATCCAGAAAAGCTATAGATTTCTGAAAAGTAGACAACATTCCAAATTCAGTAAGGGGTGATATGTGTAGAATCCTCAATATTTGTGGGAAAGTGAGATCGAAAAAAATGGCCATTTTCTCACAATGGCCTATTTACAAAAGCTATCTATCATTATGACCCCTAGACCCTTCTGGTTGTGGGGATATGTAGGGTTTTTAGGTTCTCCAAGAACCCAAGGTACCCAGAGCCAACAACCGAGCTGTACAATACATTTGTTTTTCATTGTGTACCGAGTATAAACCATTTTATATGATGAAAAATGTAGAGTGAAAAATAGGTATCAAGGAAACCTATGTATTTCTGAAATGGACACATGATTAGGGGTTAGGAGCATTGGGTATTTGTACATCTCTGAATTTGTGAGTACCCATACCAGCATATGATTTAGAGGGTATTTTTTAAAATGTCTTCTTTCTTATATACTGGCTTACATTTGAAAGGCACAAATGCAGTTTAATCCAATTAGTAATAAGTAATGTTCTACTATTCTTTGCTCCCTCATGTCTACTAATAAAAATAATATCTCACTTCAGTGGGTCGGCCTAGTGCCCAGCTCAGAAAACAGCCCAAAACACAACATGGACACATCACATTTTTCCACTGGCAACTGAACCTTTTTTCCAATGTGGGTAGCTGTAGATTTTGGACCCTAGCTCAGCCGACACCTAGGGAAACCCAGCACACCTGTACATTTTGGAAAACTAAGCTCCTATGGGTATCCAGGGTGGGGTGACTTGTGTGGCTCTCACCAGGTTGTTTTACCCTGAATCTCTTGGAAACCTCAACCTTTGACAAAAAAACAAAAGTTCCTCACATTTCTGTGCTGGAAAGTTCTGGAATCTGCAGGGAGCTACAAACTTCCTTCCACCCAGCATTTGCCTAAGTCTCCCAATAAAAATGTATGTCACCTATGTGGGTAGGCCTAGTGGCTGTGAGATGAAATGACTCAAAACACAACATGGATACATCACATTTTTCCTGACCCTTTTTGCAAAGTAGGTATCTGTGGACTTTGTCCCTTAGCTCTAGCCGGCTCCCAGAGAAAACTAACAAAGTTGCACATATTTTAAAACTAAACACCTGGGAGAATCCAGGGTCGGGGGACTTGCTTGGTTTACTTTATTCAATTTACCATAATAAACAATAAAAGCAGATACAATAAATAACTTAAAATACAGCTACAATCTTTATATTCATTCAGCGTGAGGAGTGAAAAACTCCCACTAAAAAACCATGAGACATAAAAACACACTGTATGACTCTCTACCAATTGTAAAAATAGTAAGGCCAGATTCACTTGTGTAAACCCCAGAGGCAGCAGCAAAGGGAGAATATACTTAACAAACACATTTATTTTTAATTAGGACATATGCGAACAATGTTTAAAGTGTTAAGTGTAGAAACATTATCGCTAGCACAGATTACAGGCTCTGAGGACCTGTGCCAATAAACCAGCAGCTGGGGGAACACATTTAGATGAAAATACGATGATATGGTGTTAAATACAGTTCATAGTTCATTGACAATTTAACAATCACATAATGCCTACAAGCTTTTTTGGAAAAGGATCTCACTGCCCTTCTTTCCTGCATATACAGCTGATGTATCTCTTTAGCCCAACACACATCAGATTTCATAATTGTCTCAGGATGAGAAAACAACTCTGACCTGCAGAGGGCCCCTACCATATCTTTGATGTACTGTACTCACAGGATTAGATGACCAGTCTCCAACCCTAAGCAGTCTTTCAGAATTATTGTATTGAATTCCAGATCTTTTTTAAGCCAAGTGGACAACCATAATAAGACTGGGCATATTTGAATGTAGTCTGAAATAAAACCCACACCCAATTCTTCATGGACGACTTCTGCAGGCACCGACTGAGGTAGCCTCAGAATCCACCTGAAGAATTTATTCTCCACCACCTGGATGAAGTAGCAAGGCTTATATCCCTAAATCTCTGCACCAAAAGATACTGTGGGAACACATTTGGCTCTATAAAGAGCCAATATAGATTTAATGTGCAGGCGTCCCAGTCTTCTTGCAAAAGCATCTATGCAATGGGCCACTCTGTTAAAGGATTGCACCTGAGCCTTGATTAGAGGATCCCAATTCAATTTCGAGTCCATAAAGCGGCCTAAAGAACAGAAAGCATCCTTCTCGCTAATAGACTGATCCCTAATCAAATGTGTTCTTGTTTTCACTTTATTAGGCCCCAACACCATGGTGTCAAAGTTTGATGAATTCGTTTTCAGATGTAAGCTGCCCATAAAATCATTAAAACAATCAATTAGAAGATGTAAACCATTGGCTGTGCATGCGATGAGCACAGTGTCATCTCCATATAACAAAGCTGGCACCTTCCTGTTACCCACCAAAGGAACATCCTTACATTGTGCCACTAAACATCAAACCAGCTGATTAATTAATGAAATAAAAAGCATAGTTGCTAATATACAGCCCTGGTGGACACCTCTCCCTAAGTGAAAGTGAAATATATATTCTCCTTTGGCCCAAATCTAACTGAAGCCTCCAACCCCTCATGCAAATCAATCAAAAAATTAACGAGAGCCCTTTCCACCCCCATGGACCCCAACACAACCCACAACCTAGCTCTATCTACAGTGTCAAAAGCTGCACTGATGTCCAAATGTATCCCCTCCATCCTTACCTTGATGTACTTAGAGATTATAAAATAAAGATTAAGATTTTGTTCAATCCTCCCTTTCCCAGTTCTAAAGCCATATTGAATATCTTAGATGAGGTTTCCCTTTTCTGGCCAGTTCCTCAGATAGTTTAATAGTACTCTACTTATGACCTTCACTTCAGTGACCTAAAGATTTGTGCCAATAGCAGGCTGGATCTGTGCGGGTTCCTTTTCTGAAAACAGGTACAATAATAGACCTGTACCATGAAGATGGAAAATGGCCTTTCGCAGCTGCGTTAAGGTGTGGAGTAAGTAAGACATTTGTCACTCCCACTAGGTTTATTCCCCAGAATCCCTTGCATACCTCAAACATTGACTAAAAAAATTAATTTTCCTTATATTTCTGTGATGGAAAGTTCTGAAATCTGTGGGGAGCCACAAACTTCCTTCCACTAACCATTGTCTCAAGGCTCCTGATAAAAATTATATCTCACTTGTGTGGGTAGGCCTAGTGCCCGCGACAGGAAACGGCCCAAAATACAACATATGCACCTCACATTTTGGCACTGAAAACAGACCATTTTTTTGCAATGTGGGTAGCTGTGGATATTTGACCATAGCGAAGTCGGCACCTAGGCAAACCTAGCAAATCTGATTTTGTTTTTAAACTAGACAAGGAAGGGAGTTCATGGGTGTGTGACTTGTGTGGCTCTTACCAGTTAGTTTTACCCAGAAGCCAATGAAACACATTCCTGTGATGGAAAATGATGGTATCTTCAGAGAACCACACATTCCCTGCCACCCTGAGGTCCCACACATCTCCCAATAAGAACAGTACCCCACTTGTGAGGGTGGGCCAAGAGACCAAGACACAAAAGGCGCTGAAGTACTACATTGAGAGGTAAGGAATGGGGAGCTGCACAGACATTTTTTTAAAACTAAACAAGCAGAGGAGTCCAAGGTAGTGTGTCTTGCATGGATCCCACAATGCATTCTTACACACCATTCTCTGCATACCTCAAACTTTGCCTGAAACAACACATTTTCCTGCCATTTCTGTGATGGAAATGTCCGGAGTCCCCAGGAATCTACAAAATTCCTACTGCCCAGCATTATCCCACTTGTGCCAATAAAAATGCTGCCCCACTTGTATGGCTGGCCTAGTGCCAGTGACAGAAATGGAGCAAACCAAGGTCAATGGGAGCCCTAGCAGAGGCTCCCATGGACCTTGGTTTGAGACACTCCTGGTTTTCCAGGTGGTGATGGGCAGTGAAAACTGACCTGTATGTCTGCACATCTGAATTAGGGGTCAGATATAGAGGTCAGCCACCGATGGCCCGTTCTCAGTAGGGACATTAGAGGGTTGCAACCATGCCAGAGATGGAGGAGTCTTTCCCACGTTTATACCAATGGTCTGTCTGCATATATATCAATCACCAATGCGATGGCGTATCCTTAACGCCACAGATATAAATCTGGTACTCATTTTTGAAAGTTAATCCATCACTTATACTGGTTTGTTTTAACACCTCCAGAAAGGCTAGCTTCAAAGCACAAATACTTATCAAAGTATCTGAATATTGAAACCAAGACTACTGAAGATGAGCCATAAAGCCACATCAGAGCACCAACTACTTTGTAGTTGTGAGAAAGTCATCCTTTTTGCTCTGAACACCTGCATTTTTTGACTGATACTGGTGGTTACTGACTCTGATTGTGCCTTGGGCTCTGCTAACCAGGCCCAGGACCAGTGATCTATTTTAATGGCACATGGTAATTAGATGTAATTACAATTGCTTCTGACATCCTACCTGTACATCCCTAGTATATGGTAAGGCATGTAGGTTTAGAGACCTTAGTGGATTTAATGGACTGAAGTGTGCACTGCTGTGGTGTCTGGTGTCATTTTAAAGGCAGCCCTTCTTTGCAGGCTGCTTTTAAAATAAAACAATGTCAAAACTCTACTTTGTAATTAAAAGTACTTCTAAATTCTTAAACTATCTTATTTTGACATATATGTCACCCCTTAGGTCTGCCCTTGGTACCCCAAGGGAACGGTGCACTGTTAACTTAAGCAGGGACATTAAAAAGATGTTTTATATGCTCTGGTGAGGGAAAAACTGCCACATTTATTTCCCTCATTATAGTATGCCATCTCCATAAAGCCTATCTTTTGACAAGAGTGAGCTAGAAATTTAATCCAAAGTATTAAAATATTAGTTACAATAAATCCAACAACTTGCCAAGGTTAGATTTATTATAACTATTGCAGGAAAGTCATTTCAGAACTGCTGAACAAAAGTTACCTAAAATCAGCCCTGTAGCAGCACCTTCTGATTGGCCAGCCACTGAGAGTCTGAGCCAAGCTCTCTTGATTAGGTGTGAAGTGGCTTGAGCTGAGACAAAGAGACCACCTGGTGGGTGGAGATCTGCTGCTGCAGATGTCCAGACAGGAAGGGAGCTGGGTAGCCAAACTGTTCTTCAAAGAGAGATAGACAGTGTGGACAGGAACCAGTCCCACCCCCACTTCCTGCACCCTAAGTCAGATGGGAGCCACTATAATTGAATTAGGAGAGGGGTTGGAAGGGGAGTGTAGGCAAACGTTAGCCACACCTGTGTGTTGGGTTAGCCAGATCTGAACCTCCAGGAGAGATTTTCTACATTTAGATTTTTGTTGAGAAGTGCTTTCTGGGACAAAATTATGCCACACTTCTAAGACAGTTGTCATCACAGAAGGTGGCACCCTGCACTCCATTGGTCAGGGATGCCCCCCCGTTGCCAGCCCAGTAACTGGAATACACATGGGAGAGCTGCCCAGCAACTCGGAACTCTGCCTGGACACATCAAGAGAAAAAGGACTGCCCTGCTGAATGCCTGAGTCTGCACCAAGAGAGGACTGCACTCCGAAGTACTGCACCTGCTGCACACTCTGGACTCAACAGGTCAAAAATAGGTTCAAGAAGTCCCTGCATCAACTCTACCAAGACAGGCCCAGCTGACCAGCTCCGTCTGGACTTTAAAGAATTTGACCAGGTGCATTGAGGGAGTTGTAGTCCCATACCTCTAAGAGGTAACTCAGAGGTTGGATGGGGTTGTGGACCATCAAAGAAGTCCAGAAGTTTGGAAACATTAGGACAATCATTGTCAAAATGCTCCATGAACTGACTGATCCAGACGACGAGAGCCAAGCCGGCGATGTCAAACCACGTCTCAGCCTGACGTTTAAGCTTGCATGACTGAGAGCTTCAGAGCTCTTCATTGTCGACGATGAGAACCAAGACCTCCAGAGGTCACCGAGGCATTGCGCTGAAGCAAGCCACTATCATCAGACTGCAGTCTGCAACCCGGTTTGCCAAGGAGACCTGCTCAACGTCGAGGGAAAAATAACCAAAAAAGTGACTATATGTGAAGGTAAAATTTTGACCAGCCCCAACCACCCAACGTATCCGATCCACGCTCTATCGCAGTCAGCGAAAAACTTTGACTTGGTCCTGGTCATGTGCGACCAAATAGCCGTGGTTGGTGCTTTTCACTTTTTGGCACTAGAAAGTAAATTTTTACATTTCATTTTCAAAACTTCATATCTCTGGTTCCCTACTTTGATTTTTTGTCGTTTTGGTGTCATTTTAAAGATAAATATATTTCCTAGTTTTATACATTATTGCTTTAAACACCTGTCTCCTAAGTTAAGCCTGACAGCTCATGAGCCAAGCTACCAAGGGTTGAGCAAGGATTAATTTATTGAGACTTAACTGGACTATATTTGTGATTCTGGTGTTACTACAAGCTGTAGGTACCTACCTGCACCTACTAATAAACCACCTTCCAACGATGTTGCATTCACATGCCATTCATGCACCATACACAAGACTTTCACTCACATCAATATAGAGCTGCAATCGCATTCATGCACCACAGAATGAAATCCCAGTTCAAGATTACCTCTCAACCAGTCATCAACCAAATTGCACACAAACACACCACAAGCAAACCTCTAGAAACACATATGTAAAGACATGTTGACATTTGGTGCATCCATAGCCTGTACAAATGAATAAACAGTTTGACTTCATTTTTACCACCAGTCAAGTAAGTGTCTCCATTCTGAACATTACAGAATGCATGCCTAGTGAACCTTTGCTAATAGCTTCCATGACAGCCACATGAGGCCCAGGAAGACATGACTTACATGCGTCTTTATTGCACTAACTGTGGTAAATACAACTCCTTCCTGCTTGTGAATGCAAGTTGGGGGGTGTCCAAGAATGCCTTTTGAGGCCTATATTGTGTGAACTGAATGAGCATAGACTTTAAAACTAAGTAAAACATGCAGGAAACACTGCCTAACATATACATATTAGTTCACTGTCTGAGCACTGCCTCATCTGCACTAATTTTTGATACTTACTGAAATGTATATTGTCTTGATACTAAAAATGTGAAGATCATCATCATATAAGACATTGTGTCCTGTATCCTATTTCAGTAACATTGATTATGATACAAATTACTAATTGAGTTTGCACACTTTCAAAGCAAGTAGAAGTGATGGTAAATGGGCCCCACTGGATATTTGTTAGACTTATTACACTTACTCTGGTTCTCGTGGGCAAGCAGGGTGGTCCTTGTGTTGTATACATAATTTTCCTAAAAAGCACTTTAAAATCAAGTCAAGGCTTTACATTTGTGCTACACAGGGTAGAACGTGCCAACGTGGCTTATGTTCTGTCCACCATTATGTTCAGTGTGAGTAGTTATAATGCACTTGACAATCAGTGAACAGAACACCTACCACGCTCTGATGGCAAATAAAGGTGTTGAACAGGCCATAAGCAAGTCCATGATTTCCTCAAGTGGAGAAACAAATATTCTATGGCTGCTTGCCTAGTGAATTAGCGACTCATGGATGGTTGGTATCCATGCACAGCCATTGAAAGGTTTACCTTATGTCAGCTCCACATCAGTCAATTTCCCAATACTTTACTTTTGTATGATACAACATAAAGCAAGTAGGAAAACAAAGGGCTGATTAAGATGGGCACTGTGGACAGTAAACATGACTCTCCTGCCTGTTTCCTTGCTTAGAGCAGACTCTAAAATGGCAACATGGTTGAGTCTTTTTAGCTGCTTCAGAAATGTGATTCGCAAATTCTCCATCCTGCAGCCTTGCCACATCCTCCAGAGCATATGAAGTGGCGACTGCTGCTTCTGTATCAGTAAGACTTTCAGTGACAGTCATGTGAAAGTCAAGGAAAGACATGAGTCTTCCTGTGATGGTCTGACGATAAACAATATATGCATTGTATGTTGCCATCTAGTTGTGGGTAAACAGCTTCTTATACCAAGTGCAAGTTTCATGACTCGCAATCTCTGGAACCTGGTCATTTTATCGGCTTCGCCCTTGTACTTGTTGCAATCAAGTATACAGGTGCGCTTGTGAACTTCTCGTATCTTACCCCAAACCGTGAAAGGGGAAATGCTCTCATCATGAATTGTAGTGAGCATGTACACATCACGGCTATCAAAGAACTTGACTGTGAGCAGTTAATTGGAACACAACACAGTGCTTTGGGGTTTCTGGAGCTTCTTACAAACAAGCTTCTGCGGGAATCCTTAGCAGTTAGAATGATCTGTACAGCATGCTACAGTGCCTGCTTTACACAGCTCACTGAGGTTATAACATTTGTAAAGGAGTGGCTGGACAAGCTCTCATTCAGTCTTTCCTGTGACTCCTAGCATGGGAGATCAACTTAAAGAGTTTAGAGTGGTGTCCTTTGCTGTATACACTCTCAAGCTGTATACACTTGCTGTATACACTCTGAAGCTGCACACATAGCCAGCAGAGCTCTCACATAGCATGTACAACTTGATGCCATAATGAGCTCTTTTGCTTGCAATGTACTGCCAGAACAGCAGCCGCCCTTTGTACAGGATCGCAGACTCTTCAATCACTATATTCTTTCCAGAAGTATGTATCTCTGGAAACCTGGCAGACAAATATTCCATAACAGGCTGAATTTTGAACGACCTATAATGGTCTGGATGGTTCCAGGGCAATGCAGCAGAATTATCATTGAAATGCAGCATTTGCCACAATAGCACAAAACATTCTCTGCTCATGTACAGTGCGAAGATGGGGGTTACCAAAACCATGCAACTAGACCAGTAGGACTGCAAGCTTGGTTTGTGCATTAAATCTATTTTAAGTATAAAGCCCAAAAAAACTTCAACTTCTCAAGTGAAGTGGGAGTCCACTGGTATGCCCTAGAGTGCCTCCATGCTCCTTCAGAAATTGTGCGGCATGCAAATTTGTTTGCTGCGCAATTTGCTCAAGGAAGTCAACATTTAAAAAAAGATTGATGTAGTAAATTGGCAAAAAATTGACTGTGTCAACTCTATATCCAGCATCACTAGTGAATGGCGGAATTTGGGGTGAACAAAATGGGGGGGCTGCTAAAAGAGCACTTCATCTGTGCTTGCCACCGCACATGTCTGCTCTCTTGGTTGGTTTAACCTGCTACAGTCGCTCCTCCGCACAGACTGTGTTTGTGAAGGGACAGCACAACTGCCATCATCATGAGATAGATGACAAGGAGTTGTGAGTCTAAAAGACATCGAGAGAGGTGATATATAGATAGAGATGAGGTTGTGTGAGAAGTAAAGTAGATGAAAGAGAGATACAGGGAGTTCTGATGGAAAGACTGCAGTGTGGTGAAGAGATTGGGATGATGCAGAGAAAGAGATGAAGTACAGAGAGGAGGAATCGAGAGTGATAGATATAGATATAGAGACTGAAAGAGAGGGGAAAGGTTATGGAGAGAGGCAGAGTGAGAGGAAGTTGAGAAAGATTTATTGGGTGTGTTGAGAGAGTGGAGAGGTAGACAAAGGTGGGGTAGAAACGTCTGAGACAGAGAAAGGGAAAGAAGGTACATAGAGAAGTAGAGATAAAAGTTAAAGATGAAAAGGTAAGTTGAAGAAAGGAGCGAGAAATGACAAAGAAAAATTACATTTCAGTTTAATTGCTGTCAACTGCCTGAGATTGTGAGGATTAAGGCTGGGCAGGCAAGTATGCACATTAAGGGCAGATTTATTTTGTAGCGCATTTAACGGCAGCATTAAAGTTGGTATGCAGAGTTGTGCAAGGGGGAGAAAACAATACAGAGCCATATATACAAAAAATGGCCTGCTGCTGCTCACTAACCCACCGCAAGTGCACACCATTTGCACCATGGTGCAAGGCATGTGTGTGCTGTCTAGCATAGGATTTGTTTTACATGCATACTCTTCCACTACAAAATCCTATGCCTAGACAAATTCTTAAACATTCCACCTATTGTATATGTGTTCTGCAGTGCAGCCTAGATGCAGTTTGATTAATGTTTGCAGAAATGATGCATCCTTGCATTTTTTTTCTCATAAAGAGGCATTTAAACAAAAATACCACAAACAACAGCTGCTCACGTTCTGTTAATCCTGTGCATCTGTGGGCAATTTTTATTATGAATGGTGCATTTGTGTTACATTTTTAACACCAATAGCATGTTATTCAGCGAAGTAGGGCAATGGCATCATTTTGGGAATTGTGAATAGCAAGCATAAAATGAAATTCCCAGAATAACCCAAATTATGTGTGAATAATATAGGTTTTGCCCATGCCTACTTAAAACATCTCTGCTCAAGATCCACCATCTCCCTTCCAGTCCCATACCATCCCAGCACGTGCCACATTTCTCCCACAACTTCTTCGTAAGTTTCTTTTTCTCTAAGGCCATTTATTATACTGATCTACCTTCCATTAACTGTGTGGTGTGAGATATGTGGCCCAAATTGTCCTTAGCAAAACCTAAACCTAGCTCAAGCCCTGACATTTAGACCATAACACATGAATAAGAATATATTTGTTGCACTGCTAATACATCAGGGGAAGAGTGTTGTAAGGTAGAGTAGGGCTTGAAGTGGAATTCAGGAGCAGTGAAAGAGTAGGGGCACTAGAAATATTGTTATTAATTATGTTTCAATAGGAATTCAAGTAATTAATGCTATGAGCTGGAAATACTTGTATATGTAAAGTAAACGTTCCATGGACACAGAATCACATAAGAAATAACTAGCATCTCTGTGCGACTGTCTGACTATATAAACATGTGCTTGCTGTGGACACTACAATTCATGTTCTTTTCTTCTTCCCTCAGACCATCCAGCTGTTCCGGCCGAAGACTGGGCCTTGGAGTCCCAGGAGAAGGCCTTGGACCATCACTCATGGGAGACAGAGGATCAGCTGCACCTCAGGAAGATGGAGACCATAGCTGAGACGTTCTGCCGGCTAATGATCATGAAGGAGGAAGTGGAGGAGAATGAGGCAGCAGCAGCCGCTACCACCAATCCAGCCATAAGAATCCAGGCAGTTCCATTGCCAAAACTACTGTAGGTGGGTGAGACTGGTGCCCTCCAGAGCAGCCCGTTCCTCTGTTCCCTCAACTAGAGTCTTTCTCCAGTAGATTGTGAAAGGCCTGGAGGAAGTTAAAAAATAACCAGAGGGATATAATGAAAAGCCTGGAGGGCCAGTTATAGCCAGGAGATAGGCCTGTTGTGGGTGGTGAGAGTGGGACAGTTGGGGATGGAGTAGGTTTATTAGAATGGTTTGTGAGGGTTTAATGGGACAGCTGGGGAAGGGGTAGATTTATTAGGATAGATTTTTGAAGGCTTAGGGAGGGGTTGGCCTGTTGTGAGTGTAGTGGTTGGGTTTCTTTTTTGTTAAAATAAATACTTTGGGCCCGATTCACAAAGATAAAGTGAGACGAAAATCTAACTTTAGGACTTTCGGTATTCACAAAGAGAATTTACTACTCGTAAATGCCCTTTGTAAATATCGAAAGGTTTAAAGTTCAACTTTTGGTAATCACAAAGAGCATTTACGAGTAGTAAATGTCCTTTGTGAATACCAAAAGTTGTAAACTTAGACTTTCGTCTCACTTTACCTTTGTGAATCTGGACCAGAATTTTTGTTAGTGATTTGTAATTATTATGGTTATTTATTGATATTATGATAATAATATCTACACAATCTGAAAAAACAGAACGCTCAACCTATGTACTGTTGGTGCTGTACCTAATATACTATCTGAAAAATATGATGTTCCATCTAGCTACCTACCATCTGAGCAGATGCTGGTGCCCAATATGGCCCATCCCAAATAAATTGTCCAATTGTCCATCCTCATCATCGGCTCTTAAGTTTACTCTCTATTTGACTTAAGTTCTCTTGTCACAAGTATTACCCCTGTGCAAGCCTCCAGTCCACCGTAATGCAATTTGAAAGCTGATGATACCTTGCCTTTGAGACTCCTTTCATGGTTTGATGCTGCCTAAGAGCACCCTTCTATCAGTCAGTAGTAGAAATATCAATATACTACCTACCCTCTGCACTTAATCACCCACACTTAGGAGGAATGCTACTTACAACAATCAATGTAATATAGGAGATCTGTTTATGTTATGCAGACTGCACATTCCTGTGTACCATCTCCTACAAAACTCACACATAATGCAGGTACTGGTGGCCCTAACAGGTGGAAACAGGGAAGATGTAGCAGGTAAAATAAAGCTCTTCTTATTCAGACTGGAACAGGCAAACCAGCAAAGAAGGATTCTCATTCTGCAATATGAAACACAAGGAAGAAAACAGAGTGAGTGAACAATCCAAGACAAAGGGCAACATAAAGGGGGAGTCATTTTACCAAAGTAAGAATAATTACCATTCAAGTCACAGGAGAAGATTACATTTGGTAGAATTATCTTATAGATTGATTCTCTATGGGGGGTAGATTGTGGAAACAAATGCACACCAACTATCCTAGGCCTAATCCTGTTTTGTAATTTATTATATCCACTATGTTGTCCCTTACTTGACAGCATAAGACGAGAGGGGCGGTGAGTGCAAATTGGCAGCTTTTAGTAACGTCCCCGAAATGTTTAGCATTGCTCACACAATGTACACCCAACTAGTGTGAGATCTGTTGATAGTGAATAAATAACTGCACAACAGATCACATGAATTGGGGGAAGAGAGTTAGGGATTTCAATAGAGGGTGAGTAAGGGAACTAGGGCAAGGTGAGATAGAGACAAACACTGCATTCACCAAATCCATGAGCATGTCACATCTGTCATGAAAGGAAAATGACAGCTAAATTAACCTATTCAAACAGTCTTTTGAAGCCCACAGTCTCACAACTCAGTTATTAGTTACCTAGGCTGGAAAGCAAAATAGGCAGAGTCCACACAATTTAAAACATTTTTTGTGATAAAAGTAAAGAAAAAAATATACTGCAAACTGATAGTGTAACTTCACTCTCCTGGCAGTGTCCATCTTGGGAGCTGGGCTGAATGCTGTGGATGTTCCTTGTTGAAGATAATAGGCGTGTAATAAAAAAATAAAATGACAACATTGGAGAGTCAAGGTAAGCTTGGTTCACAAGTAGTCAGAGTGCAGAGCATAGTCTAGCGCATGATTAACTAAGAGCTAAACTCATCCCAGACAACTAGACAAATGCAAAATGTACCTTGATCACTCACCCAAATATTAACAAAATTGCCCAGCAGACCCACCATCACTTAGGGCCACATGTACGACGAAAACATTTTGCGAGTCCTGAATTGCGACTCCAAATTGGACCTCATAAAATGTAATATACAACTGTGTCTCCTACACTGTTAGCGATTCACAATGGGGTCACAATTGACCTGCCTCATCAATATTCATGAGGCAGGTCACAATTTGTGACCCAATGGGAATGGCCTCTAATCACAGGGATGGTGGCCTGCTGGGATCAGCAGACCACCTTGTCTGTGATTGCTTTTTAAATAAAGCATTTTTTGTTCCTTAAATGAAAACAGGATGCATTTATAAAAGAAAAACTAAAAGTTTCCTTTTCATTTTTCAAAAGTAGGCTGTGGTCCGTGGGACCACTGCCTGCTCTTAAAAAAGTTTGGCACCCACATTCACAAAGGGGAAGGGTTCCCTTGGGGACCCCTTCTCGTTTGTGAATGGGTTATTTCCTCTTTCATGGAGTCGGTAAAATATGAATGTTTTGCAATTGCATTCTGGTCGCAAAACACTCATACATGCCCCTGCGACTCGCTATTAGGAAGGGACACCTATGAAACACTCCTTCCTAATACCAACTCTCAAACCATAATTTGCGAGTCTGTAATAGGTTACGGATTCACACAATGGGGTTAGTACGTTGCAAAAGGCTCTTTACCGGACTCAAACAGCCTATTTCTCCATTTGTGGCCACTAAAAATGATCATACATGTGGCCTCAAGTTAGGATATGCCACTAGCCTGTGTTATTCAAATCAACTCTTTCCTGTCGTGAAGCGTACATCTTTTCTGTGAGTCCTTTTATTTTCCATGGAAGCAGATGGGTACTGGTCGTTCTTCCAGATGTTGTTGTTCATATTTGCTGATTTTATTTCTTCCATATTGAGATAGACCTGTAGAACAAGAAGATATAAAGAAAATGAATCTTTCTTCAACTGAACCAACTTCAGTTAACAAAAAGAAAGTCAAGTAATCCTCCTAGTGACGCATGGAAGCATTTATCCAGATTGATCACACAAACATTAAATGCCAAGTTTGCATAAGACCCTCCCATACATCGCATAAATCGTCAATTTTCATTTGACATTCACTGATGCAAATTACCTGTTCCACATGCAGTGTCTATTTACCAATGTGTCTCTGTTTCCCATGGAAGCAATATACATAGTTAGGCAGTGCAGTCTTTAAAATGTTCACTGGCAGCTGAGCATGATAATAATGTTGTGTAGTTCCTAGGACCCCCCAGGACCTGCGCGTTTTGGATGACCTAAGCTGAGGACTTGGTGTGCAGATAGACTCTGGACACCCCCACAGGATGAGTCAGCCTTTAGACCAGCTAGCTCTAAGGTGCCACTACCACCCCCCCTGTATTCTACAGTGGTGTGTGTAGTTTCTGGCAACCACTGAACATGACAACCCTGATTTCTCAGGTATCGTGGAAACAATACAGTGAAGCTGTTGGTTCTTTTGGTTTAGTAGCAGGCAATGGTGGTACCACTGGTGGGTGCTGCTGCTGCAGTTTCAACATGCTTCTCGATACTCGGTCAGTATCATGCTCCAAATTTGAATGCAGCACTTCAGTTCTGCTATGACCTTGAATATGCAATCGGTCATGTTTTAGGTTACCTGCTTTCCTTTTCGTGACTATTCAATTTTTGATAATTGAGGCCTCCACTGTTAAAAATGAATGAAAGCAGCAGTGCTTTTTTGTACTGTGCATCCAGATTGATGTCACAGATGCATTTTTCAGAGGACACAATATCTTTTTTGCAGCCTTTGACTTGCATTCACATGAAGGATTACATTGTTGACCAAAGCAGCTTATTTTTCTTTCCATCACATTGGTAAAAGTTTGATATACTTTTTGTTAATATTATGGCAGCATGTGCAGCAGTGGGAATGCTTGCCTCATTATTCTATCCTCCTTGCTGCCTTCCCATTTCAAAATCTCAAAAGGCACTAGCATTTAGATCAGGCACTGCCCTCTCCTTTGTAGTTCATTATCATTGATAGACCTGTTTATCATTGATAAACCTGTACTTATCAAACAGGTGTTGCAGCAAGTAGAAGGTCAAGTGCCAGTGGGTTGGCACTTCTTGTAGGAGGGCTTTTGCAGGTTCTCTATTAGCAAGATGTATGATCCTTGACTGCTTCCACTTTAAAATAAATGCAAATCTTGCCACAGATGACCATTATGTTATTGATTACTACTTATTTTTGGAGGAAGTCCTGCACAATGAGGTTGAAGCAATGCGCTTAACTCTCTGAAATAGCCTCTGTCTGGGGTGATTTTGGCATTACTGCCATTGTTAAATCTCTGGGTTGTAACCATTCATAGACTTTGATAGTACATTTGTATGTGATTTCTCCATGTAGAATATAACACAACTGAATATCTCAAACAGGAGCCTCAACAGTGAGTGTGCACATGTAGTTTGTTACTTGATAAACGCTGCACATGTCTATTGTGAGCAGGATGGACTGACAGTGCTCTCCTTTATTGCTTTGCTAACTGATTGCAGCACTCTGGTGTAGTTGAGCTGGCACAGAAACAGTGGAAAATTAAGTCCAGCTTGAAACCTTCCATTTTGAACAGAGGGTCTCTACAAATTCCCCTCTCCTTCTACCAAAAAAAAGACAGAAGATCAACCATTAATATGTTGGACAGTTTTCCATTTTAAAAATATACATTGTCATAGGTTTGGTAGTACGGTGACTACTTGCTGAACATAAACTTGATAGTGGGTTATTACAATTCTTTTCTTTGTGAATACACCTCTACAAGTGACCTACGGATAGCAAGCAAGCTGTTTGGACACTTTGAAAAGACTGTTGCCATTGTTTCCAAGGTTGCTGTGAGTGATGACTGTGCACTATGAATGACAGTCACAGGGCTTCTACAGATGATGACATCTTCTTACTCGCTACCGCCTCCTTCTTTCAGTTCAACTTCTCTTGTCTCACCAGCAGCTATCTTCCTGAGGAGCTTTTCTCACACAATTGCATGTTGATTTTCATGATGGCCCTGTTGGCATTGAGTACAGTAATGCACATCAGGCTTACCACCATGCTCTAGTTTGTGGCAGTGGGCATTCTGTGATGTGCTTGTCACGTTTTCCAATTATAAAGTTGTCCGAAACTGGAGAGGAGAGCTTTCTTATCGAGTCAATGCCTAAATAACTTGTTGAGACAGAGTTAGGTGGTTGTGTTTGCATTCTTCTGGGTTGGGTTGTGACTGCTGTAGAGGTTGCTGTAGTTGCTACATGTTTTTGGATCCTTGAAAAGATGGAAGCAGGGGGTGTTGGTAGTACCACACAACTCAGAGAAGGTTAAATAGAGATGATCTGCAGTTCCTCTGTGCTACTCTCCACATGAACAATCACAGCTTCATCATCTTCCTCATTTCCAAGACTTTTGTCTCTGGTTGGCTAGTCTTTGTCGCGTCCAATCCATGTAAAAATCAATGGAATGGGAGCCTTGAAGAAGATGGGGGAGTGTTCTTTTTTCCAGGAGCTCTTGAATTTGATATATCCAATGGAAGGCAGTCACAGCAACATCTTGCTCTTGGGTAATCAAACTTCCTTCTCTCCTCCTACATCCAGAAGCTTAGATATAGTAGACTGTGATTGCTGTTGAGTTTCCTGTGAAGAAAATTCAGGAATATTTCCTTCTGTGACAAAATCTATTTAAAGCTTACTGTACTCAGCCATGAATGCTGTCACTGTAGCATTGAGACACATCTGCCCACATTTTGGTGGTGGTGATGTGGCTGTTATTGATCCATGGATGATCCTCCTCCCAGTCTCTTCCTGCCAGAAGATGATACTCAGACTTCTTATTTCCCTTATTGGCCACTTTCTGGCAGGAGGAAGCTTTTTCTTTGGGGCCATCATGTTTACTTCTTGTATGGGTCAGGAGCACGAGCAAAAGCACTTAGCAGAGAAGTGTCTGAACTCTGTTGTCAGTTAATTCACAGACTTCTCCTCTGCCTTGGTCAGTATCCTCTTATGCACTTGCAGGCAAAAAAACGAAGAAAGACAGTGAAACCTGGCAATTTGTGTCAGTGCAATACATGCCATAAAATTCCTAATCACCATCAAGATCATCATAACAATGTAATAAAAATCTATTAACTGATTACATAAAAAAAACTGGGTTCCCTCGAGGGCCCATGGGGCTCCTATGGGAGGTGGGGGCAGGCAAACATTGAATAAATTCATATAAACGTAACTGGTGTCCTTCCAGTGCCGATGAGACCACTATGGGAGGCAGTCAAAAATTAAATAAATTAATAAAATCAACTGTTTACAACAGACTACTACAAATTGCCACAAACACAAAGAAATATAATAGGAGCAATATAATAGGAAAAAAACAAAAAATGAACAAAATGACTTGAGCTTCTTCTAATATCAATGATCCTAATAATTGGCTTTTAAAAGTGGAATAACATGATTAATAATGAGAAACACACATTTGCTTCAGAAAATGGTGATCGCTCAGCACATGACCAGTAGAAAAAGAGACATGGAGAACAAAGACAACATGGCAACCCCCACAGACACACACACTGGTCCACAAAATGGTGGTTGCTCAACACTTAGCCAGCAATGACACACACACACAAATACACACATAATGGCTCCACAAAATGGTGGTCACCACAAGGCCAGAAAAGAAGGAGGCATGCAGACCACAGACTAAATGGTTGCTTATCACACACATACATACACAAACAAACACACACACAACCCCAGACACAAACAGCACAATGCAACAATTGCCCCAATTACCTTTAAAACTTGAAGAAAAACAATTAATTAATCCACTATCTTACACAAACATAAACACACACACAAAATGGTGGGCAACCACTTTGGGAAGAATATAGGAAAATGTCTTGCTACATGTGCCTGGACTCCTGGAGCCACATTGAACCAAACAAACAACAGGCATATACTGACAAAAAAAAACTAACTTTGGCATTAGAAAAGGCCATCCATAGGCCACTAACATATTTAAAAGTATCTGTAGCACAGAAGCCTCAGTGAAAATACATTGAAAACTCGCAACTGTCATGATCATCATCATAATATTTAGCCTAGTGCTTGCATAATGTGATGACCACCACATGTCTGTCTCCAGTTCCCCACAACAGGACCCCCACCCAACCCCTACATAGTTTCAAATTTGAGCCAGCCAGCAGTAGCGCACACACTCAGCAACATTGCATTTCACAAATCAAGTAAAATTAACATATCTCCCACCACTAGTCCACAGAGTTGAGTAGGCTTCTCAGAGTCATCACCATGTTGGTTTCTGTGAAGTTGATAACTTCCTTCTTCTGGCATTTGTTGAAGTAGTCACGCCCTGAGTCCTTCCATCATCCTCCTGACTCCGAGTGACGTGTCCAACTCCGTACCGACTGAGTCCTGACTCAAATGCGATAAATCGACTTATAGTGCAATGCTTTTGATGAAAAACAAGAGAAACATTGAGTCATTTTTTGTGTAGACTAGATTAATTTGTGTTTGTTAGCTAAAGGGACTGGTCGGGTCTTTGAGGAGTGTGAACTGTAAAGCAGAAAACAAAGCAGTAGACGCGGAAAAAAATCTCGCTAAGTGTCAAATGGGAAGGAATAAATCACATTCAGGAAAAAATTATCACCCATCGTCGTTAGGCCACCAACATTGTAAATCATCACAAACACAATCAAGCTTAGTAGTTAGAGTTAAACACCCAGTCTCACTTCCTGCCACATACGATTCATCTCAACACACTCACAAACAACAATCACTCATATCAGCCTTTGGTGCGTGCATGCCACAATTTATCAGTTCTAAATTTAAGCACGGTGAGGGTGGTACATTGCCGATCCTCTTTGTTTCACAAAACACACATTGGCCAGTCTTGTAAATCAAATAATATGGGGCAGCCCAGCTAGGGAAATAAAGAAAGGATAGATAGCCACAGTTTCGAGGCAGGCAGATTGTCTCTCCAATGTCCTTGAGGGGAATGGTGGGGAGACCTTTTCACTACACACTGGTCCAACTCTAATCCGGCAATACAATACAATGTTTCTAAACCGGTGGGGCTGTATTAGTCAGTCACACACAAACAAAATAATATAATGTTCTCCAAGATCATTTATTTATTTTTGTCTTCAAAGCAGTTCTATGATAGAAATAGAAAGTTTTATAGTTGGTGGCCCAGGTCTAGTAGTCAGGGAAGTAGAGTTTGTCCTCAAACTCAGGTGGTTCACCCAGAAGTTGGCCAGCTAACACACTACCACCATGACCTGAGTCTGACCCATCACCCTCATCCTCCTCCAGTTGTACTTCAGGTATGGTGTAATTCAGTGGTATAAAGTCCTGATTCATTTTGATCATGGTTAATTTCTCCATGTTTTGGGGTGAGAGACTGGTCCTTCTCACTGTGACAACTGCACTAGCTGCAATGAACACACGCTCAGAGGACACACTGTCTACCAGGCAAGCCAGATACTTTATTGCCAGCCTGCTGAGTACTGGCCTTTGGTGCCTCTTCCCATACCAATACACCAATGTGTTTTGAACAAGATAGACCTCTGTTGGGTCATCCAGATAGGCCTGGACCATCCTCTCAATAGTTATTGGAGCTTCACCTTGCTCAACCTCTTTTGCCTTTGTCTCTGCACTGGACTTAAGCCATGCCTTTAGAAACCAATCAAATGCATATGTTAGGGTGATTGCTCCTGTTGCTGGTGTCCTTGTTGTTGGTTTAGGCTGCTGTGAGCCAATAGCAGCACTGTCCTCAGGCTCTGAAGGTGAAGGCTGCGCCGCAGAACTTGTGTCCTGGAGGAGTGGGCCTCTAATTCCCATCCATTCTTTTTCTAGGTCAATGGTTTGCTCAGCAATCAACGTCTTATAGTTTGAAATATCCCCGTCTGAGAAAGGAATGAAAGTGGCCAGTAAGTGTCTGTACCGTGAATCTTTCATTGTGGCACACATGTAATGTTTGGATGACACAATGTCTCTTTGCACCATTGTATTAACAGATACGCGAAGGATTAAGCTCTCCACCAACTCATGCGTATATTTCAGACACCTCCATAAGCTGTTCCTGTAGCATATGCAACAACAGGATAGCTTGGCTCATGGTACTGTCCTCCTTGCTGACTTCCCGTGTGAAAACCTCAAAAGGAAGCAACAACTCTGTCAGGCATTTGACTAGGCCCCATTGTTCCATCTCAACTATCATGCCTCTCACAGTTGCATCCCCTCTTTGCATGACATATTAATTGATCGGTCTGTACTACTCAAACAGATGTTGCAACATGTAATAAGTCGAGTTCCAACATATTGGCACCGCCTGTATGAGTGTTTTGAGTGAAATTCTATTACCACGCTAAATGACCCTCAGCTGCTTCCAGGCTTCAAAGAATGGCTGAAATTAGTGCAGATTCTTCTACAGGTGGACAGTCATTTGCTGACTTGCTCTTCTTTTATGAGAACGTCCTGTGCAATGATGTTGATATAGTGCGCCAAACACAGGACCCTGAAAAAACCACCATCTGCCATGGCCTTCACTATATTACTGCCATTGTCTGTGCAACAAATCCAATGTTAACCCCTCTTGGTCGCAGCCATTCAAAGACCTTGTTGTTAAAGCCTTCCAAAATGTTTGCAGCAGTATGGGATTTCTCAATGGCGAACATGACTTTCGAGCACCATTAAAAATCTCAGCAGTATCAACACCTGCAGTTATCATTTCTCTAACCCCCACAAAAGAGATCCATTGTGCAGTGATGCACATTCAATCAGTGGCTTGGCAACTGGTCCACATGTCTGTCGTCAGGTGGATAGTGTGAACAGCACTCTGCTGCAAAGTTTGTCTAACCAATTCCAACACATAACGATGTAGCGCTGGAACAGCAACTCTGGCAAAATAGGACCGGCTGGGAGCCTTCCATTTTGGGCAGATGGTGCCACAAATTCTAGAAACCCCAACCCTTTCACAAAAGAAAAAGAGAAGAGGTTCAGGGCTAACAATTTAGCCAGTTTTGCATTTTACAAACATGCCGTTGGGTGGTTGCTTTTGTACTGCCCCTACTGCCAAAACATGCCAGGAATAGTAGCCTAGATTTTTTCCTTTTCTAGTGCCACTGATGCAGGTGACTTCTTGAGAGCAGAAGGTGGTAGGCTCAATTTGCATCTCAGCGGGGCAGTCACTGTATGCTCTTGCCTTGGAGTCTCAACCTGAGTCTTGTGCCATTGAGATGTTGCTGATGTGGGCGATACTTTGCACTGCTAGGGACATGGCTGATTTGCATAACAAAAATGTCTTCCTCTTCTTCATCTTCCACCGAGATTGGATCAGATTCCCTTCTCAGCCTTTCACCCCCTTCGCCAACACCACTTGCAGTTTTTTGGCTACTAAGGTACTCCTTATTCTGGCTTGTGTGGTGTTTTCTCAAATGGGTTGTTTGTCTCCGGTACTATAGTTTGTACCAAGCTTACCCCAACTAAAACTTCCTTCGTAAATTGAGCATATGGCAATCTTCAGCTCCTGCTAGCTAACCATAAAGAAGTCCCAAACTGGGGAGGTCCCCTTTCCTATGCTGGTGCTACTGCCAATGTCTGATAAACTGGCGGTAGGTGAGTGTTTTGATGTTTGCCTCTCTGCAGTGCCTACTTCTACTGAGGTGGTTGTGGATGTAGGTCGCTGCCTGAGCCTTGCAAATATGGCAGCTGGCAGTGGTGGTGGTGCTATCTGTGCCACATCCCTCACAGCAGGCTGCGATGGGGTAACATTGGTCTCTACTAGGGCTGGGCTAACATCCATGATGACTGGCTTGTCATCATCCTCCTCTTCTACATTCATGAGTCTAAGTCTTTCAGGAACCTTCCTTTTCCCTAGCCACTCCTGGCGTGTCTAAGTCTCAGACTGAGGCGGAATCCAAGTGGAGTCTTGACATCAGAAGGGGGGCTTGGAGAAGAAGCAGCTGGTGGAGTAACCCTCCTTTTTCTTGTTGAAGATCTGGAAGACAATGGATCTTCTGAAAGAGTGCCTTCTTTTACTTCCTCAGATTGAAGCTCAATCTCCTGAACTGCTCCTACTTCAGGAGGAACTACTATTGCTGGCGGTGACTGTTGTCCACTTATCTGAGTTTCCTGCAATGATTAGGTACTACTTTGTGAAAGAGATGAGTCCACTTCAGCGTCACTGCTCGTTGACTTTGCCGTGATTAGACTGGCTGCCTCTGCGCTAGAAATGGGCTTAGGCATAGGTTGGGGTGGGTTCGCAGATGCGGAGGTGCTACTCCCATTTGCCTCCCTAGAGGCCGGTGCAGCAGTCACACGTTTGCCGAAAAAGGTCCTGGCTGGCTCGCCAGTGGTGGAAATCAGCTTCTTCTCCTCCCCACTAGCCACTTTCTTGGCAGCACCTTTTTTTGGGGCCATCTTGAAGCTGTCAGATGGCAGTGGCACTTAGCTTCACAAGCTGAAGAGAAGTCCATGTTGTGTAATCACGTGTCACATCATGCACAGGCCTTGTGTCTGGCAGTACTGCGGGTGATGTTGTCTATTGTGCACCTAAAAGTAAACATGCAAGAAGAACATCACTGAAACGTGGCATTTTTGCAGTTGAATTAGTAGTATCATTAAGGGGCCGATTTCGATCTCGTTAGGAAGGCATTCCTACCGATTCGGTTCCGGAATGCTTTCCGAACGACTCAACCGTGAGCTGCCTGAACGATGGATCATGATGCAAGGCATGTTAAATCTCACCGAGTCGTTTGGAACGCAATCTGCCTGACCGAATCGTATGGAAACAAGCCCGATGCGACTGACTTGTTCAAAAACGCTGAAGAATAGTATTCCTGTTAGGAATCAGACTCGGTTTACCCAGCGAACAGATGACGATGCATCCGACGTGGTTACTGAACCGTGTCTGTTTGTGTCACAAATGGCAGTTTGAAATGGTCAAAAACAGTATAAACAAGCATTGGCAACGCCAAATTCAAAGAAAAAAATTCGAAATATTAGTCACACCCACCAATCCACCTATATAAAGGGCCAAACACATGACCATGATACTTTGATCTAACGGAACTACTGAGAGGTCACAGGATTTGCCACATATCCCCTGCTCTCTGTCTCATACACTCACACTTCACCCACCACACAACTTGCACGGACTTTTTTGGGTCAAAACAATTCTCACAAACACATACTCTTTTTCTTATTCACACTCACCCTCACCGTCACACTCACCCTTACCTTCACATTCACACTCACCCCCACCATGGCCCCAAGGAAGCAGCTAAGGTTCACAGAGAAGGAGTTGGAAGTGCTTGTAGATGAAATAGTCAGAGTAGAGCCACAGTTATTTGGGAACCAAATCCAACAGACCCCCCTGTCCCAGAGAAATAGGATGTGGGACTGGATAGTCAACAAGGTGAATGCTGAAACACCTGTACGATGCACAGTGGATGATATCAGGAACAGGTACTATGATGTGGCAAGGAGGGTCAAAAGCTGTTGGCCAGAGAACACGCCCAGAGCCAGCAGACTGGCGGTGGCCCTCCTGCACCACCCGTGCACTTCACTTCCTGGGAGGAGAAGGTGCGTGCCATCCTTCTGCCGGAGGGCATCTATGGAATACCCGGAGCACCAGAGTCTGGTGAGTACCTACTCCACATTTCAATACTGTTACCAATTACACCTCCATAGACATCACTGTCAAGCATACAGTGATACAAATGACTGGTTTCAAAGTTTCAAAAAACTAGAGTAAATGAGCATGTGATGTGTATGTCATATTGACATACAACATACCTGCAATGAAAATTAAAATGTATGAATTTCCTACCACTCTAACAAACTCACAGCAAGGCTATGTGCTCCAACCACCAGTCACCAGCGTCATCCATCTTGCCAGCACAGTTTCACTCACTTTCAGGAAAGCTGAGTTATAGGTAGGCTGGTTGGGATAGCTGGGAAGGTGGGTGTTGACACAGGCCTGAAGGGAGTTGTAGTCACTTCAAACAATCCTCCTCCCACACAGACCAACAAGCCCACATAGAACTGTGTTTACCTCACAGTGAGTGGAAATGTACAAGCAAGATGGCTGACACTGCTGCCTGGTGTCAGGATCAGAAGGTCTTGATGGGAGTTGCAGTCAACTCAAACAACAGGCACCACTGTCAGGCATCTTGAATGTACACTTTCCTCATTGTCAGGACATCACTCACCCTGGTGAACTGGTTGGTCTGGGAGGGAGGAGGAGTGTTTGCACTGACTACATCTTGTTGTGTAGTTTCTAGGAATCCCTAGGACCAGCACATTTTGGATGACCTAAACTGAGGGCTTGGTGTCCCGACCGCTTCCGGACAAGCCCACAGGATATATCTTACAGTGGTGTAGGTAGGTTCTGGCAACCACTGAACATGACAACCCTGATCCCACAAGGATCGTGGAAAACAGTACAGTACTTTTCGCTCAGACACTCGTGCTTGCTTACTCTCAGAAAATACACAGGACGGCGATTAGGACGTTTCAATAGCATTTATTGGTCCAGCATCAGCCTTGTGTAAAACATATTTGTTGCAACAATCAGGAGACAGAAGCAACGAAAGAGATTGCTAGTACCAATATAGTAAATAGTAGATACATTTCTACCATAGTGCTAATAAGATGAACAAAAGCAGTTCAGATAAAAACAGTAGTACTTGCATATTCCTAAAATGCGCGCCCTAAGTAATTTGCCTAAATGTACCTAGCGTTGATCTGTATGTGTAGCATGTGTATGCGTGTGTATCCAAGAAACCCCTAGGGAAGAACCAGCCCCTTCACCTGATGGTTGAGAATGAAGGACCCCGTCTCTGCTTCGAGGATGACACTCCGCAAGGGATGTCAGACCCCTGCGTATCGAAGATTCAGCATGCAGGACCCCGTGTCAGCTTGGAAGGAATTCTCCTCTAGCTTGCAGGGGGGAATAAGGGTCTTATATACTAGAGTGGTCACTCCAGGGTTTCTTCTAAAATCATTATGTTTTGAAAACAGCCACAACTGTTTTGAAAACAATCATAAATGTTTTTCAAAAACAAATGCAATCATGCACAGCTGGCTGTTGGCCAAGGATGAAAAAGTGGTGACCCTTATACAGAATAAATATACCGTGCCTGAGGACATGTTTATGTAAGTCAGGTACAGGGCTTATGATAGAATACCGAGAGCCTGGTGTCGAAGAGTCAGGAGCAAGCTACTAGGTAAAAGGTCACCTGTTCAGAACCGTTATTGTCGTGTGGATGGGACAAATGTATGTAAAAAGGGGTATACATGACAAGACTAGCCTAAAGGACATGACAATCTCCCATCAGGCTCTGTCCACACACACCTTCCCACCCAGCTTAAACAGCACAACTGTGACTATGCGGTCCCTGACTGGAAATGTACTGGCAAGATGGCTGACACTGGGGACTGCTGTTTGGAGCACAGGGCCATGATGTGAGTTGTGGTTAACTCAGACAACAGGCACCACTGTCAGACATCTTGAGTGTACACTATCCCTCATTGTCAGGACATCACTCTCTCTGGTGTGCTGTATGAGCTATGTGGGAAGGTGTGTGTGTGTGCCCATGTCTGATGGGAGTTGCAGTGACAGTAAACACTCTTCCTCACACCCATGCCAAATAGCTCATCTGGGCCTATGGCTACCTGACAGTGTGGGGAAGTGTACTTACAAGATGGCTGACACTGCTGCATGGTGTTGAACTCTAAGGCAAATACCATCATGGCCCTGTGCCACATACACCAGGCCCCAGTGTCAGCCATCTTGCCAGTACATTTCCATTAACTCTCAGGGACTGCATAGTTCCAGGTGTGCTGTTTGGGCTGCCTGGCAAGGTGTGTGGAGGACAGTGCATGATGGGAGTTGAAGTCAGTGCAATCATTCCTCCTCCCACCCAGTACAAACAGACCCCCAGGAAGCATGCTTATCTAAGAGTGGAAATGTACTTACAAAATGGCTGACACTGTGGACTGGTGTTTGGACAACTATGCCCTGCTGGGAGTTGGGACAAATAGGCACCAGTAATCAGTGACAGACACCTTGCAAGTACATTCCCAATCACTGTCAGGGAAGCTGAGTTACAGGTAGGCCTTTGGTGCTGGGTGGGAAGGTGTGTGGGGGACAAGGCCTGATGGGAGTTGTAGCCTTTGCAAATATTCATCCTCCCAAACAGCCCTGCTAACTCCTCTGTGCCTATGCTCACCTCACAGTGAGGGGAAGTGTACTGGGAAGGTGATTGACAGTGGTGACTGGTATTGATCTTGAAGCCAACTCCCATCAAGGCCCTGTGCACCAAACACCATGCACCTGTGTCAGCCATGTTGTTAGTACACTTCCATTCACTGTCATGTAGTCATTAGCCTAGATGAGCTGTCTGTGCTTGTTGGGAGAAGCAGTGTTTCCTGTTACTACAACACCTATCAGGCTCTGTCAGACACACACCTTCCCACCCATCCCAAATAGCTTACCTGGGACTCTGCTGTCCTGACAGTGAGTGGCAATGTGCTGCCAAGATGGCTGACACAGGGGACTGGTGTCTGGAGCACAAGGCCAGGATGGAATTTGTAGTCAACTCTGACAACATGCACCAGTGTCAGACATCTTGATAGTACATTGCCACTCACTGTGAGGTAGGCATAGTTCCAGATGTGCTGTTTGGGCTGTCTGGTAAGGTTTGTGGAGGACAGGGCCTAATGGGACATGGAATCAGTGCAACCACTACTCATTCCAAACAGCACAACAAGACCACCTTGAACTATGCTTATCTGACAGTGAGCGGAAACGTACTAGCAATATGGCTGACACTGGGGACTGGTGTGTGGACATCAAAGCACTAATGTGATTTGTGGCCAACACAGACACCAGGGACAAGTGTAACACATCCTGATAATACATTTCCAACACTGTCAGGAAGCCGTACTGACATGTGGTCAGTTTTCCCAGGGTGGAAAGAGTGTGTGTAGGACAGAGCCTGATTGAAGTTGGAATAATGGCAAACACTCCTCTACCCACCCATCCCAACCACTTCATCAGGGCCTATGGCTTCCTGACAGTGAATGGAAGTGCACTAGCAAGATGACTGACACTGTTGCATGGTGTTTGGGGCACAAGGCCTTATTGGGATTTGGATTTAAGTTTAACATCATGCACCAGCGTCAGCTTCCTTGCTAGTACACCTCCCCTCACTGCCAGTTAGCCATTGTCTCAGAGGAGTTAGCTGGCCTGGGTGGGAGTATTTGTAATGGCTACAACTCACATCAGGCCCTGCCCAATATACACCATCCCACCCACCACAAACAGCACAACATGAACTAAGCTTACCAACAGTGTTTCAAAATGTTCAGCTGGGTGTCCTCCTACGCCGACGACACCCAGCTGATCCTCTCCCTCACCAAAGACCCTCACACCGCCAAAGCCCACCTCCACGAAGGAATGAAGGCCGTCGCCGAATGGATGAGGACCAGCCGCCTGAAGCTGAACTCGGACAAGACGGAGGTCCTCATCCTTGGTTCCAACCCTTCAGCCTGGGACGACTCCTGGTGGCCAACATCACTGGGAACAGCCCCGCCACCCACCGACCACGTACGCAACCTAGGGGTCATCCTCGACCCCACCCTCTCCATGACTAAGCAGGTCAATGCCGTTTCCTCATCCTGCTTCAACATCCTCCGAATGCTCCGCAGGATCTTCAAGTGGATCCCCACCGAAACAAGAAAAACAGTCACCCAGGCCCTCGTCACCAGCAGGCTGGACTACGGAAACGCCCTCTACGCAGGAACGACGGCTAAGCTCCTGAGACGGCTGCAACGCATCCAGAACGCCTCTGCACGTCTTATCCTCGACATCCCCCGACGCAGCCACATCACACCCCACCTGAGAGACCTGCACTGGCTCCCTGTCAACAAGAGGATAACCTTCAAGCTCCTCACCCACGCACACAAAGCACTCCACAACTCCGGACCAGCCTACCTCAACAGACGACTCAGCTTCTACACCCCCACCCGCCAGCTCCGCTCGACCAGCCTCGCCCTCGCCACAGTCCCCCGCATCCGGAGAACGACCGCCGGCGGCAGATCCTTCTCCCACCTCGCCGCCAAGACCTGGAACACCCTCCCCACCAACCTCCGACAGACCCAAGACCTACTGGCCTTCAGAAGACTCCTCAAGACCTGGCTCTTCGATCAGTAGCAGCACCACCCCCCTCTTCCCCCAGCGCCTTGAGACCCTCGCGGGTATGTAGTGCGCTTTATAAGTGACATGATTGATTGATTGATTGATTGATGCATGACACTGGAGACTCCTCAACTACCAACAGGGCCTTGTGCTACAAACACCAGGCACCAGTGTCATGCAACTATGTCAGTACATATCCACTCACTCTCAGGAAACCATAGTTCCAGGGGTGCTGTTGTGCACGGTGGAAAGAGTGTGTGTAGTACAGGGCTGATAGAAGATCTGGCCATTGAAAACACTCCTCCTTCCACTCAGCCCTACAGGCCCACTATGAAGCGTGCTTACCTGACAGTGAGTGTAAATGTTACAACAAAATGCCTGAGAGTGGGGACTGGTGTTTGGAGCACAAGGCCATGAATGGACTTGTTATAAAGTCAGACACCAGTGCCCAGTGTCAGGCATCCTGCAGGTACATTCGGACACACTGTGAGGTAAGCCTCAGTTCTGTTGGACTGTTTGCGCTGGGCTGGAAGGTGTATGTAGGACAGGGCCTGGTGGGAGACGGAGTCAGTGCAAACACTCCTCCTCCCCCACAAACTAAACGGCTCATCTGAGCCTATGGCTACCTGACAGTGAAGGGATGTGTACTAGCAAGATGGCTTACACTGGGGACTGATGTCTGAACCTCTCACAACTACCACATTTGCCTCTGGGCTACAAACACCAGCCACCAGTGACAAAAATCTTGCAATTACACTTACCAAAATTGTCTGGAAAACACTCTTCCTGATGGCCTGTTGGGGCTGGGTGGGAGGAGGAGTGTAAGTTGCACAATTAGAGCACAAGCACACAAACTGCAGTTCATCAAAGTTCTGTGCCACAAAATGACAGAAAGCTGAGTTCGAGAACTCGTCTGACTATGGAGTCAATGATAAAAATACATGATCGGTGTAGGCACAAAGCTAAGCAGTCACACATTTTGCTACTCACAGCCATTCAAATGTTTAGAATGAGATGAGAACAAGAAGCACCTCACTCACACCATTACAAAAAATATCTGGGAAGATTAACAGACTGTGAGTGTGTAGACAGCCACACCAATGTGACTGGTAAAGACATGCACTAAGCCCAGTACACAGGCCACAAAAATACCTACATTAGGAGGGAAAGAGTGCGTATGTCACCGTGAAAGTAAAGATGTGGACAACACCAACCCACATGTGCCATTCACAGGGTGTCACAAACCAGTCAATGTCTTTGGACAAGTAATGTCAACTAAACATGTCCATTTATGCACATAGCTGGACATGTCCATCAATCCACAACTTGTCAAAAATACAATGTACTCAAAAAACATAGGCCCGCATCATGGATGAAGGAGGCCAATCTACCTACATAAACTCATCATTAGGTCCAGTAGCCTATGAAATGGGTATGATTTGAGGGGCAGTGGACATTCACATCAATCATTGTGTCTTTTATGTACCAACAGGGTGAGCTGGCAACACCATTGAAAGCAACCAGGGTAGCCAGTCCCAGACTCTGGTCGACCCAGAGCCCTCCGGCCAGAGGTCTCTCAGACATCTTCGGACGACGAACAACGACCTGGCCCATCAGGTGTGGGTCACCCCACTGCACCAACAGCGGCTAGCTCAGGATCCTCTGTGACCACTCCTGCCTCAGCTGACAACACCCAGCTGACATCTACCCTCACAGACACAGCTGCCTGAGCCACCACCGACAGCACAGCAGCACAGGGCACTCTGGAGTTGGCGGACAACAACATCCCTGTCAATGAGGAAGGCGGCTCAGTGTTGACTGTGCCAACAACAACTGGGCCTGCTCTGGAGGGTAGGGGTGGTGGGAGGGGACGTGGGGACCGGGGCCATCTTGCAGCTGGTGATGCTGATGAGGAGCACCCACACCTTTTCAGAATCCTCCACGCCTATGAGGGTTGCACAGGAGATTTTGGCCAGGTCGTTGGGATCCTCAGGAACAATCAAAAGCATCAAGCAGCCCACTATGAAAAAACGGACATGTATATGAGCAAAATTGATGACATGACTGCGGTGCAGCAAGACATTGTCACCTGCCTCCACCACATTGCTAACAACATGTCCACACCTCCCTGTGTGCGTACAACATCCAGTGCATCAACATCTGCACAAGCCACAGGGAGGGATGTGGACTCTGGCGGAGAGCCCCCAGCACCGCCGCTGCCTGCAAATGAGGTTCCCCCCGAAAAACATAAAAAGGGTCGTCCAAAGAAGAATCCATGAGACACTGATGGCTATGCATCACCCCCAGGAAGTGACAAACTGCTCCTGATATCCTCCATTGTGTGCCAAGCATTCACTTTGTTGACTTTCATTAACTGTTCCACATTGACTGGAGGGTCTAAATTGGATTTTGGACTCAAATTACTGAAATTTTATGTTTTCTTGAACACTCCCCCAATGAGTGGATTGTAATCATTACGCCATGCACTAAAATAAATCACTTTGAACAAAATACTTGCTCATGTCGTGACTTTGAATCCCAAATGTACAGATTGAAATGATGCACAAAATCACAAAGAAGAAAGTGTCAACAACATTGGATGAGAAATCACCTCAGAAATATTAACTACTGCCTTGTGAGTAAATGTAACCTGTCACAGCATGATAGATAGACAGAACCAGGCTATCACACAACCCATAGTCCATGGTACTGATGCCATTTATGTCCACTGTCTACAAAAATATAACTTTTTCAAACACAATCACCAATCATTGTCATCAAACCTGCTCATCATGGTACATGTTTTGTTTCTAAACAATACTTGGATGTGTGAAAACAGACAAGGCACACCTCAATGTGGAGTACAGGTTTAATCTCCAGATACAAACTGGTGCCTTCAAACAAAATCAGATCACATCACACTGTGTCAAAAAGCGCAAAAGAACAAAAAGATGAACATCAGGTCAGAAGTAAATGCGTACCAGGGAATTCCACAACAGTTCAATGTTGGAATATGTCACTGCATCATGGGTCTGAAAAGGTCACGAGTCTTCAGACAACAAGGCAAAGTACCCTGGTAAGGAGAAACATAGAACAGAGTCAGGAACTCATGAATCAATTGGCACAATTTTGCAGAGATAGGCATCAAAAGCACAAAATGGTCTGTTTGAACACTAGCTAGGATTCATGTTAGCACTGTACCTGTTAATCTTCAAACTTAATTGAACCATTTCATTGGAAAAAATCATGTTAATTATCATACACTCACACACATGCATACACATTGTATACCAGCAACACACTAAGAATTGGGCTTTGGCACCTCCTCTCATTGCATACTTACACTCATGTGAAAAAGTTGTGGATGAGCTGTTGTCACAAATCTAAGCCCTCCTCCTCATCACCACTGGCAACATGTCCCAGTCCTGGATCCTCCCTCTCTGGCGGCTGCTGGTCTCCATCATCCAGTATGAGAGGTATTGCCTTCCTTTTAGCTAGGTTGTGGAGCATGCAGCAAGCTGTGACAATCTTGTACGCCTTCAATGGGGCATATTGGAGGGCTCCTCCTCTGCGATCCAGGCAGCGGAATCGGGTCTTCAGTAGGCCAAACGTCCGCTCCACCACTCGCCTGGTCCTACCATGGGCCTCATTAAACTGAACTTCTGCAGGGGGAATAGGGTTACGGAGTGGTGTCAGCAACCAAGGTTGGTATGGGTATCCAGAGTCTCCTACATTGAACACAGAAAACAATTTGTCTGACAACAGAGCACTATCTGACATACAATCAACTCACACCACAACACAAACATACAACATCACCTACAAACAAACCAGGCATGCTCAGGTTGCAGCTGGGACATCAAATAGGGGATGGCGCTGTTCCTCAGGATGTAGGCATCATGTGCCGAGCCAGGGAAACCTGCGCAGATGTGGGAGATCAACATGTCAGCCAGACATACCACCTGGACATTGATTGAGTGGTAATGTTAGCGGTTTCGGTATGTCTGCTCATTTGCTTGTGGTGGGATCAAAGCACGGTGGGTGCCATCAATTGAGCCAATGACATATGGTATCCGTCCCAAGGCATAGGATTCCCCCTTGATGTCTGACAACTCTGCAGGTGTCTGGAACTTAATGTAGAGGTCCAGGTAATGTAGCAATGCCTCCAACGCATCCCGAAGGACATGGCTGAATATGGTTTGGGTCATGCCACTAGATGTTGCCACTGTATACTGGAATGACCCCGTGGCAAAGAAATGGAGGGCTACCATCACCTTCACCTTGGGGGTCAGCGCAGGAGAATATGTGCGACCAGGCTGCAGATGCGGTGCCAACTGCTTAGACAACTCCTCAATATTTGGCCTGGTGAACAGGTATTTTCTGATTGTATCCAGTTCTTCCATGGTC
The DNA here is from genome assembly GCA_963921515.1 of Calotriton arnoldi. Taxonomy (NCBI): domain Eukaryota; kingdom Metazoa; phylum Chordata; class Amphibia; order Caudata; family Salamandridae; genus Calotriton; species Calotriton arnoldi. The sequence goes on from CAWUFW010011195.1 coordinate 372,838, forward strand.
TGGAGGTCGGAAAGGGCCTGTTGACTGGAGATCGTCTGCGATACCTATGTGTAGAGTGTAAACAGAGTTGGTGTCAGTTTACAATGTACGAAGCAACGTGCATTGAGACAAACTGAACATAAAATCTGAACACAAATAAAGGTACAGAACATTGGAAATACACATTTCTATGAAAAAGGTGTGTTGCATATATTATACCATCATCCACTTAAGTCTGGGACACAAAGATACACTAGTAATTCACATAACAAACACAATCTGATGTGGCTGCTTAATGACAAAGGTAAATGCTTTCTCCATGACTTCAACACCCAACATTTACAGTCGGAAATCTCCCAGATTACACACTGGGTCACACAGTCCCCAAAAGCGGGGAATATGTAAAGAAAACATGTGTATCCCCCAAAACTCATTGGCACTGTGACCAAGCCTAAAAGGGTAAAAGGAGTAGTTTTGTCTTAATATTGGTATTAGCCTCAAAAACAGTGTGTCATGTCCCCCAAAAGGTGAGCTCCTCATGGGAGTGTGAGCTATTTATTTAAAGGTCCATTTCATCATGAAAAAACTGTCTCCACACATGTAATGCACAAAAATACTTCAATTACAGGAGTGTCTGCCCTGCCGACAGATTATTGAAAGGACGCGGTAGCCGCATCCTAACCGATTCTGACTGAGCCATAGGCTGCAAGTTGTAATGCTGACCGACGCGGGTGAGGATTCAAAGGACACGGTAGCTACATCCTAACCAATTTGGTCACAGCCATTGGCTGTTAGTTGTAATGCTGACCAACGCTGGTGTGTATTCAAAGGACGCGGTAGCCATATCCAAACCGGTTCGGTCACAGCCATTGGCTGTTGGTTGTTATGGTAACAGACGCAGGTGAGTATTCAAAGGACACTGTAGCCACATCCGAACCGTTTCGGTCACAATCATTGGTGACAGACACGGGTTTCGGATCGTGTCCTCATCGCGTTGAAACTGACTCGGTAACCTTCCATCTCAATTCAATTGTGTGAATCCTATTCACATTGCGAGCGCTGAACTCCCTTGCAGGAGATGAAACAGACATGTCATGACACGAGACGGTCAGGTGTAAAAGACGATACATCACCTGCTACATAGTGAAGTAGTTGACATTGTGGTTGTGGCATTTGATGTCGACAATTAACAAAAGAAAGAGAGAGAGGAGGAAGCATAAGCGCTCGTTTGTCTCCCCTAATCTTGGATTAAACAAACAAAGAGAATGAGCTCAGAACTACGCTCTAAATAACCCAGTCATCAAGGTCATTGGAAAGGAGTGTCCCTTGCAAGGAACCAATTTGGTTTATAAAAGAACTAGCACCCACCAACCTAGTTGGTGACAGGTTAAAACTACCTCCAGTGTACCCAATTCTTTATTATATGGTCCGTGGGGTAGGGTTAAAAAACAGTTATCTGGACAGTAATGAGAGGATTAATCTTGCACGTCTCTTCAAAGATATGTGAAAATAATAATCCTGGTGAAGTGGTCTACATGTTTCAGCCAAACAGTTTCCAATTGACTGGCTTTCTTCAGGACCTGTGGTTCAGAGTAAACCCTGAACTCACGTGAACTATGCACACAGGCTGAGGTGTGCATAGGTGTGATCGGTGCGTAACTTACGGGTTCCGCTGTCAGATCTTGTAATTTTTAGAGCACAAATATTTTCCGTGACATAGATCCTGGCGGGAGGCGGTGCCTATTGTCACACTTGCGTCAAGTCAGCCACCTGCAGGTTTACCTACTTGTACCTCTCTTCCGGGATCTCGGCGAAACAATGTTTATGTTGATACACGCAATGTTGCAGATAATATCATGTGTGAGGGAGCAATGGTAAACTTGCAGACTGACAAGTGCCATGTATGTAAATGTATCAAAAGATGATAGCACTAGTCAAAATGTTGTTTGAACTGTGAGGATCTGTGATGTTACCTATGTGTCAAGTACATACAGATGACTTATGTGATTCTTTTTCATTTATGTTCACAGCATCAGCACCAGCCAGCTTAGGAGGCAGTCCACAGATGTAGGTGGAGCTGTTTGCCAGTCAGGGTCCAGTGCAGAGCTTGACGTGGTGTGATCCATTGGCATGGAGTGTGAGGGGAGCCACACTGAGGGCAGATCCGCAACAACATCTGCAGCATCTGAAGACCAGTCAAGCTCCAGTGATGACCCCCTGGTGGTGGAGGAGACAGGGGATGATTCCTCTACATCGGAGCCCACCACCACCACTACCATCTCCACCCTCCCAGCTGCTCCCAGGCCCAGTGCCCATGGCCTGTCCCGTGGCAGGGATCCTGTCTCTTTCACGCCAGGCACCTCACCCTTTGCCCCTGTCTCCCCTGCTGCCCTCAGTGTGGAGGCCATTGACATCCTGAGGCAGATCTCTGTGAGGCAGACAGCAGTGCTGAATGTCCTCCAGGTGCATACCAATCATTTGACACAAATGATATCAGTCCTGGAGGGCTTTCACTCGGACATGTCTGCCCTGCAGAGATCCAATCAGGCTCTGGCCTCCACACTGACGGCAACAGTGTCCCAGCTTTAGCAGTCCTTCTCCCTCCTACCTCTTCCACATCCACTGTCCCAACTACCCTCCCTGAACGAAGCACACGCAAACATACACATGCACACACCTCAACAGCCACACACAGCACACAAACACAAGTTGAAACCAACACACATGCACACTCAGGAGACAGACAGCACACTCACCACCAGGGACATACCACCAGATGACACACATGCATCCACAGACACTCCCCAGACCTCAGAACCCTCTGCCTCCACAACTCCTACCCTTTCCTCTTCTGTTCACCCCCCTGCCCAGAAACTCTTCCTATGTGACCTTGGCCTCTTCTCTACTGACCCATCCAAACGCCCTCCCAAGAAGAAGAGGCAACCCACCCCCATCCCTGACATCTAAACCTGCCTCCCCCCTCTAAAAAGACAAGCACAAACCCCCCCACACACATCCTCCCAGTCTCACAAGTCCAAAACCCCTCCACCAACCCGTACTTCCCCAGCCCAGCCCAGTACCTCCCGCACAACAAAAACCCCTCCCAAACAGTCTGAGTCCCTCCCTTTTGCTGTACCCTCCATTAAGGGTTATACCATCCCCAAAATGGTAAAACCAAGCCCATCCCACAGTCCATCGAGCCCTCACAGTCCAGCTGTTGCCCCCCTCAATCTGACCCAACCACTGTAGTGGACCCACACAACCCTCAATCTGACCCAACCACTGCAGTGGATCCACACACCACTCCTGATCCCATCCCTCCCATAACCCAACCCATTCCTCCCTAGTTTTGTCCCTCTGGTGCCTGGCATGCCCCCTAGATGACCCTGCCAGGGGACATGACCCCTTGCAGTTTTGGTGCACGCAACAGTCAATGGGCAAGTTGTTTTGGGCCATTAAGTAAGAACATTTATGGACTGGCCATTGGTCTTTTTTTATATTACGTTTCTGCCTTTTCATGCAGAATAAAGCCTGTTTCAAGTTTTTAATTGCTGATCTCCGTGTCCCACAAATTGTTTTTAGTTAACTGTGACTCATGTACAATTAGTGGTGTAAGTATACAAAGATGTTAGTAAGGCATGTATTGCATATGGTCCATGGAGTATGGGCCCTTTGACAGTCTGTATTCAAGAATTTGGTGTCTACATTTGCTGTGTGTTATCGTCCACATCAGTTTTGGCTATGAGTATGACATGAAGTCACAAACTGTTACTTTTTTACATCACAATTTCACATAGGTCATGCTTTCATTTGTCAACAAAGTGCAAGTGTTTCAAAGTGCAGCAGTTTAGGAGGAGCATGATGCACATGTTTGTGATGTACAGAAAGACATCTGTCTCATCAATACACCTGGGTACATATGGATTTTGACTACATGGTAGTGACTTTGGACACACCCATTTACACAAAGTAATGATACAATACATGTATGTGACTTGATAGTGGTGGACCCATGTCTGTGTCTTCTTCAGATATGGTAGACTAGTGGAAAGGATAATCTTGCCACAGGTGGCATGTCACAGTAGGCAAATACCCTTTATGTCTGTGTACATTTCCTGAGCCCATGGTGAGTGTAAGGTGAGCAGTATTCTGACAGTCTTCTGGCCCTGTTGCCTCCAAGGACTACACTTTCTGTAGATATTCCTGCTCTGCAAGGTGTCTGTGCTCTTAATGGTCCAGTGCTGTCTTATTCATATTTGAGTCATGCCATCCTGCTTTTGTTTGGGTACATCATGTTGATGGTGTGTTTTGTCTGTCCAAGCTTGAATTTCATTTTTACAACCACACATCTGTCATAGTTGAGCATTTGACTGACTGACAATGATGTCCTTTTGAGCTATGCTTGATGCTGTTCCAGATCACACAGAGCTGAACTAGGAGTGTTGTTATGTCTGTTGGATTGACCTGTGCTACAAGTGGTAAGCCGAGTGGACACTGAGTGCACATAAGTGTTGTGGGTCCATCTGCTGTGCAAATGCTACAGGAGCCAGTGTCACATCTAACCCTGGGCGTAGTTCGCGAAGTAGCGCTACGCGAAGCTACGCGAAGTGCACTTCGCACTACGTGAGCTACGTGTAGCACTACGCGAACTGCGTAGTGCGCTGTTCGCGATGATTGCACAGTGCCGGATGCTTGTCCGCACTGTGCAATCATTGAAAATGGCATCTTGCACAGTGCGAGCTGTCTTTTACTGCCGCTCGAGTAGATTTTTACTCGAGCGACAGCTTTCTCAACGCGGACTGGTAGTTTCTCATCGCGAGCGGTCGCGAGCATACGCGACCACTCGCAATGAGAAACCTGACCTCCCCGCGTTGAGAATCTCGGCGGGAGGTTTATTTTCCACGCTCACGATCGGCAACTTGATGTTGCTGATCGCGAACGAGTAAAAAGTCTCGCCGGGATGTCATTTTGCTTGCTCGCGGTCGCCAACTTGACGTTGAGGACCGCGAGCAAGCAAAAAATGACCGCTGCACTACGCTACGCTACGCGTGTTTGCAGTGTGCTACGTGCAATTCGCGTAGTGCGAAGTAGCGCAAACTTCGCAAACTACGCGGGCATAGCGTAGTGCTTTGCCCAGGGTTAGTCACATCCATGCTCTTAGTTGCCACACAGGGGAGAATGTGGAGTTTTGAATGTGAGGCCTAGCTGCAGGTGTGTTTTTCAAGGTTAATGTTGCATGTGCTAAGCTAGCTGAAACAAGGGTAAAGATGAGAGAGAGCAGTGTTTACAAATTTTAAATGGAGTGGAGACTCCTACGTAATGGGTGCTGGACAAATTTGTAGATTGACAGGGAGTGTAAGGTATGAGTCCAGTTAATTGGCAGTTCTCTTGAAGGAGACACAGAGTATCCACGTTGTTCCAATGTGAGGGGTTTTACATGCGGGTGTGTGATTCAGAGTATGCAAGCTTGTGAGAAAGGTTAAATCCTGTGCAAGGTATGGTAGGAATAGGTAGATGTGAAAGGGGTATAACAAGGTAGACAATGTTTAATTATGGCAGGACATAAGAGCTGTAGTCTGTGGCACTATTGTGATAGATGACTGTTACAGGGCAGTTTCAATGTTAGAGGATAGTTGTTAATGTGCATTAGTCAATGGGGGTATGGAGCATGTAAGTCATATGTGGATGTGACAAGGCCACAGTGATACAAGGTTAAACATGTCATATTTAAAAAAAAAGTGGGTAAGTGTATGTACAGGGTGTAAAACCATTGTGTAATTTAGTGTGCTGAACAGTGAAATGTGCGGTGCTGTATTGTTGATGTATGTTGTGTTTGCATCTGTGTATGCATCTGTTTAAGAAATGACAATCAGTAGAACTTAAGCAGAGTAGGGTGGGTGTGTGGCGATATGTTAATGACTGAGGACATATTAAATGAGTAATGTAAGTGTCTTGTGGTGAGATGTGGTGATGTGTAAAGTGTGCGTGACAGAGTGGGCTGTGATGCTGCACGTTGTGATATGAGTGCAGCCCAAGACATTACTGAGGGTGCAACTGGTGATGAGAGTGGTCCATTTGACATGTTACGTTTGACATCTGCTGAGGAGGTGATGAGTACAGTACATTGTGTGCATGTTATGTATGAGAGAGATGTGTACATAGTGATGAAGAGTGGTGCTGTGCATGTAGGTGTGAATGTGAGAAGGGCAGCACCAGTGTGGGATTGTAACAATCGTGTTTGAACAGTTTGAGTACAAGGTTGTAGCTTGTGGGGCAGACATGCTTTTCCATCTAGCTGCACCAGAGGGGTTTATGACGTGCTTGTGTGTATGATAGTTTTGAAATATGAGCATGTACTTTGAAGTGGAAGTGAGAGGGGTCATACCTGCACAAGAGTTCATCCAGACCATGAGGTAATGTTGAAATGCACACATGTGTGGATTATGTGTATGTAAGTAGTCAAAAACAGTTGCCACAATAAATATGAAGTTGTGGAATGTGTTGTCTGCAGCTTGCTGTCTACCAATGGATGTTCATGACTGATTGCTTTAATGGCCACTTTGAGTACACTGTCATATGCAAGACCTATTGGCATCCCAGGACAAGTTGGCTCCACCTAGCCTTGCCTTTTCTGAGTTGTGTGTGGGCATATGTGTCGAGTTACCCTTTGTAGGTAGTTCTAGTCAGTTATTGGTCATTCTTACCCTTGGATATTGCCCTGTGATGGATGTGGGGATTGCTAACATTGCAATGTCATGATTCTGGAACATTGGATGGCAGTCCATTCCTTAGAGGGATCAAGCCCCCTCAATTGAAAAGTCAAGGATGTGTGTTGTTGTGCCACCTGGGGTCAGACTACTCCGAAAACGCATCCCCACACTTCCCAGTAGACTACACACGCATGGGTATTGGTGGCATTCTGACTTGGAATGTCCGAGGTATGGTGACACCAAGGGAGATGGACTCATTGTGATGATATCTCTGGTTGTGCTGACGAAAACACATTGCACTATAAGCAAACACACATGTGACACTGGAGCAGTATACCCTGTTCCATAAGTGTTTACATTCTCAACATTTTGGAACCTCTAATCTGGTTTGGAAAGGGTAGCCCTTGTGTGTGTCCATGATGGCTCCTATTGTGCCCTAGAGCCTGATGGAAATATGTATTTGTTGAAGGTCTCCTTGACATTTTCATAGATTTGGAGACAGTGTTTCAGTGGCAATTGTGGACAAATCAGACTTAATTCTGCACATATCTTTCATCCTCACAAGATGTACCCATGTTCGCAGGCTTGAGGATGGCTATTTTGTTGGAGAGCCACAGATTGAGCCACCCCCCCAGCATCCTTACCCGTGCTGGCAGCTTATCTTACACAATGGGCTGTGCACTGTTCCCTCCAACACAGTTGGTGGATCCTACGTCCTGAGACTCATGCGTACTCCTACTAATCTGCAGGACAAAATCTGCACATTCAAAATGGGATTATTATGTTGTGGCACACACTACAGCCTGAGGAGCTAGATGCTGAATTGCTGCGAATTACTTTCTCCAAAGATGACCGTAGACACATACAGATTGTGAGTTGTGTGCAGCGCACCCAGTCCACACATAGTGACTGTATCCTACATTGTTATTGGTCCATGCTTCTTTCAAATCCAAGATGGATTTTTGTCTACAAATATTTCCATGATAACTGTGACACAACCACTTCTGTGTTGTTCTAGTTGGAGGCACTGAAATCAGTACTGCGTGGCTGGGTCTGTGGACTACTGTGTTGTCTTGACCAATAGCTTCTGGGCTTTCCTGTACACAGACGCCTCACAATGTCGTACTATAGTGAGTACATTGTAGTTCTGTTGCCCTGTGATGTTTCAGTGTGTGTTGTGGTTGACTCATGCTTTCACTTTGTGATACATACATATGTGTGGTTAATGGCAATTCCTGTTGCACCACCAAATGTGTGTTTCTCCTAGTATTTAGTGGGCTAAGTGTACCTACCTGATGATGACATTCCCTCAATGGACATACACAACATGCAATGGACCCATGTTTGGATTGGGATCACAATGATGCTCAGGCACTCTGAAAGTAATTGGCACACAACCGGAAATCATCTCTTTTATTGTGGCCTCTGTGCTTTTACCTGTCTAGGGAGGTTTCACAAAGGCACACTACTGCTGATCAAGGGGGTGGTGTGTAGGTTATACTGTCCAAATGAGACTTGCCTCTCTGCAAGGCCCCTACATACAACCCAACCTCCCTGCACCTGCCATGACCTGAAAGTGATGGTCGTGTGGGGGAGATGACACTGCCTCTGTCAAGGCACGTAAGGCAGTGCACCAAGGTGAGCATGCTCCAAAGGCTGTCCCGCAGCCTCAATTTACAACACAGCTGGTGAGCCAACAAGATACTGGTACCACATTGCAGTGGGCTGGTGGGGACTTTGGAAGTGAGTCAGTCTCTTGGTGTGGTTTACCAAATCCCAAAAGCGTGGCCCACAGGTGACCCTGGTGCACCGGCCCATCGACCAAAGCCCATTGCCGGCAGAGCCAATTCAAGCCTATGCAGAACACTTTCTGATCAAGCTCAACACCCATAGGGCACTAGGTGCTTCAGCCCCCTGTAATGTGTGTGCCAGCCCAGGCTGAGACAGCTTCCCCACAAACACAGACAGTCCTTGAGCTACTATAGGTGGCTGGTCTGTTGTGTTTGCACATCAGCCCCCGGGTATTTGACAGGTTTTGATGGGACCATTTACTGGATGATGAGGCTTTGTTTGTTTTTCAACAGTCCCTACAGCATCGGCCTCTCCACGCTGCCCATTCCCCAAAGTTGCCAGTTACTTTTGCTGCAACAGTGTGGGAATGCATTTCCTGTAAAATGACCTTTGTGTTTGTTTGTTTAGACATTCCTGCAGCATGTACTCCGCCTGTAGGCATTGAGGCACTTTGCATGAGCACCAGTTACAGTGTTCAAATAAATATTGTTAGGGGTATTAGCCCCCCACCCACAGTTTGCATCTACTCCCCCCAACCCCAGTTTGCATCTACATTGTTTGGGGTATTAGCCCCCCCAACCCCAGTTGCATCTACTCCCCCCAACCCCAGTTAGTATTTACATTTTTGGGGGTATTAGCCCTCCAACCCCAGTTTGCATCTACTCCCCCAACCCCAGTTTGTATCTACATTGTTTGGGGTATTAGCCCCCTAACCCCAGTTTGCATCTACATTGTTGTGGGTATTATCCCCCAACCCACAGTTGGCATCTACTCCCCCAACCCCAGTTTGCATATTGATTGCTGGGGGTATTAGTCCCCCAACCCCAGTTTACATCTACATTGTTGGGGGTATTAGTCCACAACCTCAGTTTGCATCTACTCACCCCAACCCCAGTTTGCATCTACATTGTTGGTGGTATTGGCCCCCATCCCCAGTTTGCATCTACTCCCCCCAACCCCAGTTTGCACCTACATTGCTGGGGGTATTCGCCCCCAACCCCAGTTTACTTCTACATTGTTGGGGGTATTAGTCTCCCAACCCCATTTTGCATCTACTCCCCCCAACCCCAGTTTGCACCTACATTGCTGGGGGTATTAGCCCCCAACCACAGTTTACATCTACATTGTTGGGGGTATTAGCCCCCCAACCCCAGTTTGCTTCTACTCCCCCCAACCCCAGTTACATCTACATTGCTGGGGGTATTAGCCCACCAACCCCAGTTGCATCTACATTGTTGGGGGTATTAGCCCCCCAACCCCAGTTTGCTTCTACTCCCCCCAACCCCAGTTACATCTACATTGCTGGGGGTATTAGCCCACCAACCCCAGTTGCATCTACATTCTTGGGGGTATTAGCCCCCAACCCCAGTTTGCATCTACTCCCCCAATCCCAGTTTGCATCTACATTGCGGGGGGTATTAGCCCCCCAACCCCAGTTTGCATCAACTCCCCCAACCCCAGTTTGCATCGACATTGTTGGGGGTATTAGCCCCCCAATCCCAGTTTGCATCTACATTGCTGGGGTTATTAGCCCCACAACCACCCCTTTGGGTCTGAATTAATGGAAGTATTTGCCCCAACCAAAATTGCCTCTACATTGCTGGTAGTATTCTCCCACCCCAAATTTCACTGTAGTTGCGCCCCTGCTTTGTCTTGTATTGTTTTTTGCTGGGTAGTTGCGTTATTAAGTATGGGTAGGTGTTGGACCTACTGTCTGCGACAATTGCGTCGGTTGGGGTGGTAGTATTCTTCATAGGCGGAGAGTATGGGGATGACGTGAGCAATGGGATACACAGCTGCACTGTCTCATTCGCAGGAATCATGTTGCAGCGTGATTCGGAGCTGAAATACTCCTCTTCCGGATGCTCTGATGTGTTGGTTGTGGCAACCGTTTCGTCGCATAGGAAGTACGTTTCGTACTTAGGCGTTCGGAATCGGACTGGGAAGTGCCTCCGGACGACTCCATTCTGCATTTCCAGAGAGTTCTTGTTGGTAAAATGAAGACGGATTCGGAGTGACCAAGTTGTTCAGTAAGTAAAGGGTTTTGGGCATCGTACTGCGTCGTTTGGTTAAACCGGATCCCAGTATGAGATGAGTCGGTTGGAAGGTCCAACTCCGGACGGCTCTGGGATGGCCTTTCTAACAACATCGTAATCGGGGCCCTAGCATAGTTACTTAAGTTATAAATAATTAACAATACAGTGTATTAATTCGTAAAACCACACCAACATAAACTTTCCTGCACACTCAGGAAGGATAAGAAAGAGCAACAACAATACAACAATGTAACCCTTTGATTTATGTGCATCAAGTTGGGAATGGGATGTGGCACTCAGGAGGTGCAGGTGACAAAAGAAAACTGACAATGGAATAATCCCTAGAAAATGAATGCTGTTGTGCAGCTGTGTGTCGCTGATAGCACATAGGGTTGATGCTGGATGTTAGGAAAATGGGGAAAATAACTTTAGAAAAAATAAGTTTTAAAAATGTAAACCAATTTTTTTAAATTTGAAAAAATATTTTAAAATACTTAAAAAAATTTAAAAAAATTAAAAAATTGGAATCAATTTTGAAAAAAATGAAAAAATTGAAAAAGGAGAAAAATGTGCAAAAATTAACAAGTACAAATTTAAAAAAAATATAAAATAAATTAAAATTAAATATAAAAATAATTTGTGAAAAAATTATCAGAATAAAATAAAAAATATTTAATTCAATTGCTGATGTACTGGGGAAGAGGACTACTACTTACTACCATGACAATTGAATTAGGGATCCACTGGGATTTAGGAGGCAAGGAGTGGTGCAGATGAAAAATACAAAAAAGTATGTAATAATATATATACAACAGTGTTCATACAGTACATTAGTATGAGCATTGAGCTACTAGGTCTCAAGCGTAACACACAAAATGACCGCCAGCCACATGATCAAACAGCAAACAAGAAGGCATGGCCTCAAACAAAGAACACATGCAGGCCTATGGCAAAAGCACACTGGCTGGGCTACACAAAATGGCCACCAAAGAGCAAGCAAGGAGGCATGGCCACAAACAAAGAACTCATGCAGGCCTATGGCAAAAGCACACTGGCTGGCTACACAAAATAACTGCCAGCCACATTGTCACAACAACAACAACCAGCAAGAAGGCATGGCCACAACAAAGAAAACATGCAGGCCTATGGCAAAAGCCATTGGTTGGCTACACAAAATGGTCGCCAGCCACATGGTCACAACAACAACAACCAGAAAGAAAGCATGGCCACAACAAAGAACACATGCAGGCCTATGGCAAAAAGCACACTGGCTGGCTACACAAAATGGCTATCAGACACATTGTCACAACAACAAGCAGGAGGCCTGGAAACAAAGAACTCATGCAGTCCTATGGCAAAAACTCGCTGGCTGCCTACACAAAAGGGCCTCCAGCGACATGGTCACAACAACAAGCAGGAGGCCTGGAAAACAAAGCACACATGCAGGCCAATGGATACTAACTATACAAAAATGGGCCCTGGCCACATGGCATGGGGAACAAAAACAAATGGTGGTTTATGGCAAAAACACTCACACACTGGCCAGACAAGGGAGACCTGACAATGGAAGCATGGTAACATAGAGAACACAGCATTAATTCAGCAACCCCAAAAATGAAACTTAACAAGGCTATAAATGTTTGCAACCACACACAGAAAAAAAACATGAAATACTACAAAAATATATTTTGCATTTTAATCCAATGCCATCCATGGCCTAAATGATAATTCAATTCAGCAAACACCACTGAAACAGTTTTTATGCACCTATGACTAGTACTGGGCCTATTGGCCGGGAGGCCCATTGGCAGACTAGGCCACATAGTAAATTAAAAGAATAATGCAAACCTATTAAAAAACCTGGAGAAAATGTACTAAATGGAGGGGCCGATTCACAGAACTAATCTGAGATAAAATCCTAAACTTACTACTTTTGGTATTCACAGAAGGCATTTAGTAGTAGTAAAGTTAGGACTCCATTTGGAGAAGGTTTTCACCTTCAAATTGTCTTTTTGAGGAGATTTAGCTGCTTCTTGAGTAGAAAATCTTCCCTAGGTTGCAGCTGCGATCGATCGAGCTCACTCGCAATCGCGTACGTGGAAAAAGAAGCACCGGAAGTCACTTCTTTAGTCCTGAGGTCCTCAGGACACAAGGGGACCACATCGCCCCACCACCATCAGTGCACCAAGAGGTGCGTTTGTAGAGTGGTGGAAAAAGGGGCGTGGCCTCCGACCACCTCTCAGCAATCCCACTGTGTGGGGCTTACTGGAGGTAACAGGTGGGCTAGTTGGCACCTAAGGACCCTCAGCATTAAAGGGGACTTCATCCCCAACCAAGAGCGCGCCAGGAGGCGGGTTGACAGAGTAGTGGAGAAAGGGGGCGGGCCTCCAGTGAGTTGCAGGCTTCGTTTTTTTAGTATTTTAGGAAGGGGGCTGTGTGGCCCCCCTTCCCTTTCACCCTTTGGGCCTCGGGGATCCCATCCCCCGAGGCCTGGTCAATATTTTTTTAAAAATGACCTCTTCCCCAGGTCATTTTCTGCCCAGGGGACCCGATCCCCCGGGGCGTGGCCATTTCTTTAAAACAATATTTACTTTATTTTAGGGGAGGGGAGCTGTGCGGACCCCTCCCCAGACTGATTTTGGCTCCTGGACCCCATCGCCCGGGCTCGGCCAACTCGTTGGGGACAACAGGGGAGCCTCAAGGCCCTCGCGGTTCCTGCCTGCTCCCTGCCTTCTGCAGGAGCCGGCATTGCTTTTGGGCAGAGGGAGCTGCTCTGCCCAAAAGCAATTCTGCTTCGACTCATGAAAGCAAGAGCATTTTTTTCTTTTTTTTTTTAATAATCTTTATTCATTTTTACACGCAAAAACCAACTACAGCCGTAGTTACTACACATTATGAGACATATTGCAATAACAGTCCACTTGCATTTTTAGTGCCCACTCGGTAGGGGGCACGGAACATTATGTTCTACATAACAGATATTGAACAGCGATATTAATTCACTTCACAGTTTAACAATAAATGTCATTGTATAAAGCTGCGTTAAAACATAATTAAAGCGAAAAAGAAAACAATAACAACATATAACTAGTGTGCCTGTTCTATGACTGCTGTAAGTGTATCGCCGCTAAGTGTGCTGCTTGTGCGTGATGCGGTCTACTGGGGTTCTACTGAGGTGTTTGCTACTTTAACGATAGGTTAGAGATGGAAGTGTGCAATGCAGGTTCCAAGTTATGTGGGGGGGTATGATCGAGTCTGATCAAAAGGCATGAGCCTGCTGCGTCCGTATACTACTCGCTCTTGTATACGGCTTGACACCCCTCTTAGGTGTATACCCCGTCGTGGGTATGCTGAGTGCTTTAGACATGTTCGTCAGCGGTAACATCAATGCCGCTGACATGTCGCCCATTAGTGTACGTGGCCTGGAGGCTAGATTCTATTGTGGTTATGTAATGGTGCCTGTCCACAGGTTGTGACCTGGTCATTGGACGTGGGGTCTGGGATGACGTAACCTCATATTCGGCCACCAAGGCTCGCCATAGGGCAGACAGCCAGTGTCTGATGGAAGGACCTGTCAGGGATTTCCAGGCCATAGCCAGTGTGCGTTTGGCCTTAACCAGCGCCAAATCCAGGAATTTGTTGAGATTTTTCCGGCTTGCATTTCGTTTTGTGATGCCGAACAAGTAGTGTGCGCCCTGAGCCGGTATTGCAGATCCCGTTGTTGTTGACAGTGTCTCAGATACTTTCTCCCAGTATTTTATAATATGAGAGTACGTCCAAACCATATGGACAAAGTCAGCGTCTGAGTTGTGACATCTGGGACATATATCAGTGGAGGTCGGATACATTCGCGCCAACATATGCGGGGTTAGATACGTATGATGTAAATTGTTTAATTGAGTAAATTTTAGCCTGGCGTTCATTGAGACGATCTTAGGGTTCTCCACGCATTGCTTCCATTGCTTGTCTGTTATTTCAGTAGAGAGCGCCATTGTCCAGTATTTGCGCAAGGGGGACAGTGAGGGGGTAGTGTCTATTCTAAGGGAAGTATAAATGGGCGTAATAGCTTCCTGCCTGTACCGTGAGTCTATAGTGTCTGCAAGGTTTGAGAGATTGGGGGTACCGTGCTTATGTCTCCCCAGATGCATGTCGCCTGCCGCCTTAATGTCGCATAGAGGAGGAACGTTCCCGTTGACACGCCATAATCATCTATCAGAGTGTCAAAATCGCTTAGGGTGGAGTCGGCGAATAGGACGTACCACGTTGTCAGGCCAGTTGCCTGCCATTCTGTCAATTCCGGGCACTTCAGATGAGTATATGTCCCTGGTAGTGTCTGGTAGTGTCTCTATGGGGAGATCTGGGGCATACGGTGGAGAGCGGCATTTGGAAGTTACGTATTTCGACCAGTCGTTGCGTGCTGCCCGCAGCATAGTACAGCCCTCAATCCACTGGAGCGGGGTTTTAGAGCCTGATAGCCATTCAAGCAGGTTTGATTGCGATAGCGCCATAGCCCAGGTGTCTAGTTCAGCTTGGTTCTTCTTTGCGAGCCAACGCATGGGCCACTGGAGCTGAGCATCCGCGTAATATAACTCATAATTAGGCGCTCCCAGACCTCCCTCTGATATAGGAAGCTGGAGCTTCGAAAGTGCCCTGGAGTTGCCCCATATCAGAGACACTAGTAACAACCTTAAATCTCTAAATAGCTTCTGGGGTGGTCTGTAAGGGAGGACGGTGAAAAAATATAGGAGTCTGGGGAGGAGGAGCATCTTGGATATTGCTATCCGACCCATAGGGGAGAGCGGTCCAGAACGGGAGTGATGTTCTGGCACTAGTGAGGGCCTTACCCAGGTTACCGTCCATCAAGTCGCATGGAGAATGATAGACCTGGACTCCTAGATATTTAAAAAGTCATACGCCCGGGCAAGTGGGGCGTGAGGCTGCCACTGACGGTGTTCGACTGCGATGGGTGTCATCGGAAATAAGATGGATTCGTCCCAGTTAATTTTTAAGCCCGATAGCCGTGCATGGGCATCCAGTAGAACAACCAATCCTTGGAGCACCGCACCCTGGTTGCGGAGGTAGATTAGTGCGTCATCCGCATATAAGGACACTATATGCCACTGCGTGTGCGCTCGTATGCTCCAATCTAGGACATGGCTGCGAAGCGCGCAGGCCAGGGGCTCCATGGCCAGGGCAAATAGGATTGGTGAAAGTGGGCAGCCTTGTCTGGTGCCACGCTCGATGTCCAATGGTGGTGAAATGACTCAGCCCATTTTCACTCGGGCACACGGGCTAGTGTATAATATTTTCACCCAGTGTTGGAACTTGGGACCTATGCCGAATCTGGCTAGCACCGCCAGTAAGTAATCCCATCCCAGGGTGTCAAAGGCCTTTTCTATGTCAAGGGCGGCTATCCAACACTGCTCAGCTGCTGTCTGGGCCCATTCTAGGAGTTTGAATAAGCGACGAAGATTCAAACCCGTGCTTCTGCCTGGAATAAAACCGTTTTGGTCTGAGTCGACCAATAGGTGGACTGCTTCTAAGAGTCTGTTGGCCAGCAGTTTTCCCAGGATTTTATAATCCAAAGTAAGTAATGATAACGGATGGTATGAGCTCATACGGAGGGGGTCCCTGCCGGGTTTTAGGAGAACCACTAGTACAGCCTCGCGTAAAGAGGGAGGCAATGTGCCCCTGTCAAAGGACTCTTTATATATGGTAAGTAACCGGGGAGCCAGCTGGGTCGAGAATGTAGTATAGAATTTCGTGGCCCAACTGTCCATACCTGGGGTTTTACCTCTGGCTAACTGTTTGATGGTATTAGAAATTTCTACCTCTGTAAGCGAGGCCTCCAGCTCAGTAAATTGAAAGCAAGAGCATTTTCAATGCTCTTGCTTCCATGAAGTGAAGCAGAGTTTGCTATGGCATGGCGGGAGCACTGCTCCCGCCATGCCATTGCAAACTGCAATGTCCCAGGGGAGGGCACCCCAGGACATTGCTGGAGCTGGCCTTGGGGGATGGTGGTCCCCCGGGCCATTTACAGCTCCAGTAGGGGCGGTCGTGGTCCCCGAGGCTGTGGGGGGGAGCTGGAGCCCCCCCCACGTGTTACGGTACATTTAGCCCCAGGGAGGTGGTGGTCCCCGGGGCTGTGGGGGGGCCACGCAGGCCCCCGCATCATTATTTTTGATTGTCCCCGGGACCTGGCCCACCCGGGGGCCTAAAAGAAATGAAGCGAGGGAGCCTGCGCTTCATTCTTTTAAAAAAAATTGCCGTATTCGCGGATCTATCACAAATCCCGCTGAATTTTTTTTAAAAAATGCTTTCTTTGGCCCTGGGGGTCTCTGTGGGATCCCCTGAACAGGCCTAGGGGGTCAGGGGGTTTCTACTCTGCCCCCTTTTTTCACGTTTTGTAACCTTTTTTCTTGTGATTCGGAGTCACAAGATGGCTGTCAACACTTCCTGGTTTGAAGTGTTGGCAGTCAATCAGATTGCAGGCACGAGATAGGAAGGGTTTACGGATCCTCCATGTCCCCAGTTGTATATCTGAAATTTGTTTACATTTCTCAGGAACTACTGAATGGATTTACACCATTTAACAAAAAGAGTGCACTCTGGACCAAGAGCTACCTTTCTGCCAAATTTAGTGTAATTCCCATACATTCATCTCATCAACTAGGTACTAACTATTGACTTATGCAATTAACAAAGCTGTAACTATGCAATCATTGTAACATTTGCGCAGAACTTAGGCAGTCATCTAAACACCCACTTACCACCCATGCAGTAATTGAAATACTGAGGCACACGCATGTACTGATGAAACACTCAGGTTCTACTCATACACTCATCTAATTATGTAGCTAAAGGACCTTTGGGACCAAGAGGCCCACCTGGTACTTTCTATAAGTCCTGCTCAGTGGGATTTCTGAGAGCTGGTCAGAGGCCCTGCCCCCTTTTCACACCATTCTACAAAGACCATTGCTACTTAAAAGACCTTGGAAATTCACTGAAAAAACATATGTTACAGTTAAGTTATAGGTAGGAATTAGCATTTAAAAAACCTTAGAAATTCAATGAAAAACCAAAGGTTACAGGGCTGTTTTAGTTATGAAATAGAATAAAAAAAACTTTAGATATGTCATTTGAGATATCATGAGTGATGGCATCAGTGATGTCACTGACCATGTCATGAGTGATGTAATATGTGAGGTCATATGCAGTGCATTGCAAGGGCGCGAGCTATAGTTAGCTCGGCTAACTATAACTGCTGAATTTCTCTGGTTTTGAAAAAAACAAAGGTTACAGAGACGTTATAGTTAGGCTCAGGTTTCACTCGTACAAAACCAGAGAAATTTAGCAGTTATAGTTAGCTGAGCTAATTATAACTTGTGCCCCGCAATGCACTGCTTATGACCTCACATATTACATCACTCATGACATGACCAGTGACATCACTGATGACATCTCAAATTACATCACTGATTACATCACTGACGACATCAACCAGTGAGTGTGAGTGTTTTTAAAACGTTTATGAGTGTTAGATATATATACCAAGGTGTATTGGTGAATCAGAGGGTGTATGAGTGCCTGTATGAATGATTCAGTGGGTGCGTGACTGACTGTATAAGTGAGTGATTAGGTGTCTCAGTGAATGTATGGATTAGTGACTGATTGTGTGCGAATGTCTGTATCAGAGTGTCAGTTGGGGTTAAGTGGCTGTATGGGTGTGTGAGTGGGTACGTGAGTGACTGTATGGGTGAGTGATTGGTTGTCTGAGTACCTGTATGGGTGTCTCAGTGTCTGTGTGGGTGGGTGAGGGGATGTGTGACTGCCTGTATGGATGAGTGAGTCAGTGGCAGAACGGATCAATGAGTGTGTGTGAGAAGGCCTTTTCTTTTTGTTTTATTTTATTTTATATTTAAAGAGAGGGGGGCTGAGCGGTCCCCCTCCTGTGTCATTTTCGGCCCCAGGGACCCCATCCCCTAATGCCTGCCACTTTTAAAAAAAATATTTTATTTTTTAAAAAGAGAGGGGGCTGCGTGGCCCCCATACAGGTCCAATTTTGACCCCGGGGCTGCCTGGTCTGTAGTGTGGGTGCCCTGGCCCACCCGGGCATCCACTTATGAAACATCGGGGACCAGGTGGAGTCTGAAGGCCCCCGCAGTCCCTGCCAGCTCCCTGCCTTCTGCTGGAGCCGACATTGCTTTCAGACCCAGGGAGCTGCTAAAATGCAGCTCCCTTGATCTCGAAGCATTTTTACATTTTAATGTCTGTTTCCCTGCTCGCTTGACACCGGGCAGGGAAACAGACATGTTCTGATTTCAGCAAGCAAGAACATTGTTGCTCTTACTTGCTGAAAGCACTGTGTTTGCTATGGCTTGGTGGGAGCACTGCAAACTGCAATGTACCAGAGGTGGGCACCCCGGACCATTGCAGGAGCCTGCCCTGGGAGTCTCCAGGGTCATCTGGGGCTCCTGGAGGGGGAGTTGCATGGCTCCCCTCCCATATTCTATTTTGCCCCGGGGAGGTGATGGTCCCCGGGGATGCTTGGGGGCCACGCTGCCCCCCGCCATCAGTTTGTCAAAAGCCTCGGGGAGGTGGCCGTGCAGTTCCCCCCACATTAATTACATTTAAAGCCCTGGGGAGGTGGTGGTCTCTGGGGTGGTGGGGGGGGTCCGTGTTGCCCCTTCGCACTCTTCAAAAAAAGCCTGGGGTTGGTGGCAGTCCCTGGGGCTGGGGGGATGAGCACATCAACGTATATATATATTTTGACCCCCAGCTCAAACCCAATTACGAATGCAACTAAGTAGTAAGTTGGTGGATATGTTTTACTCACGGCTGAGAAAGTTTGTCAGCACCTGCACCATGTTGGAATAGAAAAATATGCTTTGGCATTGTTTTACATAAGTTAGCATTCGCGGCGCCATTTTGTGTAAGGGCACCATTTTGTATCATTATCGAAACTAATCCTTTGTCATTTCTGAGAAACGGCCTTCTCTAGGTTATGTTTCTTCAGAGCTGAGTTTTGCTACACTAATGAATACACTGTTCTTATTAGTGTATACCTTTCCTCTAGATGTAGGCCCTCTCCCACTTGTCTAGTGCTAGGCAGGGGCAGAATGATCTTGACTGTTAGATAGTGTGTGCCCAGCTGCAGAATCGAAACTTATTTTTTGTATTCCACTGTTCTGTTGTATCTGCTTGGAAAATTCCATGGTGGGCGTGCCTTCATTGGTTCCGAAATGTACATAATGTATCTCTAGGCTTGCTGATGCCAGTCCCCTCTGCAACACTCCTAGCGACTGGGTAGATTGGGCTCTGCTGTGAGTGTACTCGGAATAAACAGATATTGGATTGTATTCTCTACTGTCTGACTGACTCTTCATTTGGTATGGAAGGCTGAGAGGTGGTCGTGAGTGACCCGGGTGACCCTAATCGGGTCACTTCCTTCAGTTGGTGCCCGAACAGGGACTCCTTCGGGTGTGTGACCCATCCCCTTCCGCGGATGGGGGAGGGAGGTCGAGGCTATTGTCGGGTCGGACTGACGGATCAGGGATCCCTGTATGAGGAGCATTGATTGCTCGCAGCTGCCCCTTCTGTCCTGCCGGACGGTGCCCTGCCCAGTGGTCATCCCGACTGGAGTCCTGAACGGGGAAACCCTTGGATCTGACCGTTTGGTCTGAAGAGTCGGCAGTGGAGAATTAATTAGCTTTGACCTGCATATATCAGGTGAGTTTGTTTTGGTTCTTGGTGGATATGGTACCATTTTGGTTTGTATTTGGTACGGTCTAAGGGCCGGTATTTGGATAAAAGCATTTGAAATTGTTTTACCAGGCATACAAAAGTGAACTTGTTTTCTTTTGAGAATGCCAGGTGTTAGCAAAATGTTTTCTATGTGTTGTCGCTGTTGTTCTGCAGATGCTCGATTGGAAGAAGCTCAGCCGGCACCTTTAGAAGGCACTCCAAATTTTGATATGTATGTGAAGCATGGTCTTGGCCCTATTATGTTTAGTACATTATGGCACAAATATACAAGGGACAATGCCGAGTTGCAGTGGCCGCTAATGGGCACTTTTGATGAACAAAAGATTGAGTAACAGTTGTTTAAGAGACGAAGTAGACAGTCTCTGTTTGATTCTCTCAGAACTTGGCAGAAAGCAGTTAGACAGAGGCGATTGAAGGCAGAAAAAGAGGCCCGGAAAGGGAACATGCAGACACTGACTCAGAAAGCTGTAGCATATGATAGGGAAAAACAGGAAAAGGGTGTTGAGTGTGAAGATAGAAGGTTTCGATTACAAATTGATTAATGCTATGTGGCTCAGGAAGAAGATGACACTTTTGTGGAAGAATTGTTGGATACCCGACCCCCGCCTCCATTTGCCCCGCAAAGAATATATCCCATCTTTCCTGTCCCCTCACAGCCGCCCGTTATAGTTGCTTCCACTATCTCTGTCCCTGTGTCTACCTCTGTTATGTCAACGGCTGTGGCTTCAGCTCCTCCTCCCCCTCTTTCTTCTGTTTCTTTGCCGTCTGTGGCCCTTGTGACTGTTAGTGCTCCTGCCACACCTATTGTCTCAGCGTCCCTTTCGCCAGCTCTTTCTCCCACGGCACAACCTTCAGCGACGATAGTGCCTGTTACTTCTGTTGCTTCTCCCACTGTGGTTTTTCATCCTCCGACATTAGTAAGTAGTGGGACACCGGTACGTGGATTTGAGGATAGGGATTGGACAAAATTTAAAGAGCGCATGGGACCGTTAGTGCCCTTGACCTTGCCAGGTAGGTCGCTCCCCCACCACACAGCTCCGCCTGTGCTGTCTGCCCGCTGCTCCTGTAGGTAAGATCGCCCTCCGCTTGTGGCCCCGGTGCCAGTTTTGTCTGCTTGTCTCCCCTTTTCCTTTCTGTGCCCCTCGCTGCCCCACTGTTGTTTACCCGTGATTTGCCTGCTCTCCCCCCGTTTTTTCCTTTCTGTGCCCCTCGCTGCCCCACTGTTGTTTACCCGTGATTTGCCTGCTCTCCCCCCGTTTTTTCCTTTCTGTGCCCCTCGCTGCCCCACTGTTGTTTACCCGTGATTTGCCTGCTCTCCCCCGTTTTTTCCTTTCTGTGCCCCTCGCTGCCCCACTGTTGTTTACCCGTGATTTGCCTGCTCTCCCCCGTTTTTTCCTTTCTGTGCCCCTCGCTGCCCCACTGTTGTTGTGCCCGTGATTTGCCTGCTCTCCCCCGTTTTTCCTTCTGTGCCCCTCGCTGCCCCACTGTTGTTTACCCGTGATTTGCCTGCTCTCCCCCGTTTTTCCTTCTGTGCCCCTCGCTGCCTATCGCCATTCCCGCCGCTGCGTCCCCGCGGCCCCGCCCCCTGACTGCCCATTCGCTGCCCCTGCCTCCCGCCTCCCAGCTGCTCCTCCCTCCCACCTCCCCATAAATGGCGGCCGCTGCACGGTGAGGAGAGCGACCCTTGACCTTGCCAGGTAGGTCGCTCCCCCACCACACAGCTCCGCCTGTGCTGTCTGCCCGCTGCTCCTGTAGGTAAGATCGCCCTCCGCTTGTGGCCCCGGTGCCAGTTTTGTCTGCTTGTCTCCCCTTTTCCTTTCTGTGCCCCTCGCTGCCCCACTGTTGTTTACCCGTGATTTGCCTGCTCTCCCCCGTTTTTTCCTTTCTGTGCCCCTCGCTGCCCCACTGTTGTTTACCCGTGATTTGCCTGCTCTCCCCCCGTTTTTTCCTTTCTGTGCCCCTCGCTGCCCCACTGTTGTTTACCCGTGATTTGCCTGCTCTCCCCCGTTTTTTCCTTTCTGTGCTCCTCGCTGCCCCACTGTTGTTTACCCGTGATTTGCCTGCTCTCCCCCGTTTTTCCTTTCTGTGCCCCTCGCTGCCCCACTGTTGTTGTGCCCGTGATTTGCCTGCTCTCCCCCGTTTTTCCTTCTGTGCCCCTCGCTGCCCCACTGTTGTTTACCCGTGATTTGCCTGCTCTCCCCCGCTTTTCCTTCTGTGCCCCTCGCTGCCTATCGCCATTCCCGCCGCTGCGTCCCCGCGGCCCCGCCCCCTGACTGCCCATTCGCTGCCCCTGCCTCCCGCCTCCCAGCTGCTCCTCCCTCCCACCTCCCCATAAATGGCGGCCGCTGCACGGTGAGGAGAGCGACCCTGACCTTGCCAGGTAGGTCGCTCCCCCACCACACAGCTCCGCCTGTGCTGTCTGCCCGCTGCTCCTGTAGGTAAGATCGCCCTCCGCTTGTGGCCCCGGTGCCAGTTTTGTCTGCTTGTCTCCCTTTTCCTTTCTGTGCCCCTCGCTGCCCCACTGTTGTTTACCCGTGATTTGCCTGCTCTCCCCCGTTTTTTCCTTTCTGTGCCCCTCGCTGCCCCACTGTTGTTTACCCGTGATTTGCCTGCTCTCCCCCCGTTTTTTCCTTTCTGTGCCCCTCGCTGCCCCACTGTTGTTTACCCGTGATTTGCCTGCTCTCCCCCCGTTTTTCCTTTCTGTGCCCCTCGCTGCCCCACTGTTGTTTACCCGTGATTTGCCTGCTCTCCCGCCGTTTTTTCCTTTCTGTGCCCCTCGCTGCCCCACTGTTGTTGTGCCCGTGATTTGCCTGCTCTCCCCCGTTTTTCCTTCTGTGCCCCTCGCTGCCCCACTGTTGTTTACCCGTGATTTGCCTGCTCTCCCCCGTTTTTCCTTCTGTGCCCCTCGCTGCCTATCGCCATTCCCGCCGCTGCGTCCCCGCGGCCCCGCCCCCTGACTGCCCATTCGCTGCCCCTGCCTCCCGCCTCCCAGCTGCTCCTCCCTCCCACCTCCCCATAAATGGCGGCCGCTGCACGGTGAGGAGAGCGACCCTTGACCTTGCCAGGTAGGTCGCTCCCCACCACACAGCTCCGCCTGTGCTGTCTGCCCGCTGCTCCTGTAGGTAAGATCGCCCTCCGCTTGTGGCCCCGGTGCCAGTTTTGTCTGCTTGTCTCCCCTTTTCCTTTCTGTGCCCCTCGCTGCCCCACTGTTGTTTACCCGTGATTTGCCTGCTCTCCCCCGTTTTTTCCTTTCTGTGCCCCTCGCTGCCCCACTGTTGTTTACCCGTGATTTGCCTGCTCTCCCCCCGTTTTTTCCTTTCTGTGCCCCTCGCTGCCCCACTGTTGTTTACCCGTGATTTGCCTGCTCTCCCCCGTTTTTTCCTTTCTGTGCCCCTCGCTGCCCCACTGTTGTTTACCCGTGATTTGCCTGCTCTCCTCCCGTTTTTTCCTTTCTGTGCCCCTCGCTGCCCCACTGTTGTTGTGCCCGTGATTTGCCTGCTCTCCCCCCGTTTTTCCTTCTGTGCCCCTCGCTGCCCCACTGTTGTTTACCCGTGATTTGCCTGCTCTCCCCCCGTTTTTCCTTCTGTGCCCCTCGCTGCCTATCGCCATTCCCGCCGCTGCGTCCCCAGCGGCCCCGCCCCCCTGACTGCCCATTCGCTGCCCCTGCCTCCCGCCTCCCAGCTGCTCCTCCCTCCCACCTCCCCATAAATGGCGGCCGCTGCACGGCCGCGCCGCTGGCGCGCCGAAGGCGCGCCTAAGGCAAGCCCGTCTGCGCCCGTCCGCGACTGGACCGCGCCCAGCGCCAGAACCCCTGGATCCCACCGATGCAACACCACTCGACGGACCTACGACGCCGCCACACTCACCGCACTCAATGCCGGCCGGAACCCTGCCTGCTACCGAGCCTCACCGAGACGCACCCACGGACCCTTCACCTGCCAAACCTGCCGATTCACCTGCCCCCTGACGTGCACCACCTCCGCCAAGTCGAGCAACAGCAGCAACCACCTGAAATGCATCCTGCTGAACACCCGCTCCGTCCACAGGCACGCCGTGGAACTCTGGGACCTGCTCGACGCAACAGCACCGGACATCGCCTTCCTCACCGAAACCTGGATGAACGCCTCCTCAGCGCCTGACATCGCCATAGCCATCCCGGATGGATACAAGATCACCCGGAGGGACCGCGTCAACCAGACGGGAGGAGGCATCGCCATCGTACACAAGAACACCATCCGCATCTCGACTAACTCCGACGAGACCTTCACCGCCGCCGAACACCTACACTTCCAGATACACACGGACCCCAAGACCACCCTCCGAGGCACCCTCATCTACAGACCCCGGGACCACGCACACTATTCAGCGAAGACATCGCAGACTTCATCAGCCCGCACGCCATGCCCTCCGCCGACTACATCCTCCTAGGGGACCTCAACTTCCACCTGGAGAACAACAACGACAGAAACACCACCGCCCTGCTGGACAACCTCGCCAACCTCGGACTCAAACAACTGGTGAACACGCCCACCCACTACGCCGGCCACACGCTTGACCCCGTCTTCTCGTCCAGCAAGCACATCTCCTTCAGCCACGCCACCGGACTCCACTGGACCGACCACAGCTGCGTCCACTTCAGCTTCAGAAAGACTGCGACCCACCACCACCCGCAACAGGCTCCCCGCCGGAGCTGGAGCAAGATCACCGCCGAGCAGCTCACCGCCTCCCTCAGCCAGAACACACCCACCGACACAACGGACCCAAACGAAGCAGCCAGCAACCTCGCCAAGTGGCTGACCGCCTGCGCCGACGACCTCGCACCACTAAAAACCCTCCCAGCAGACCCGGAAGCAAGAAAACCCCTTGGTTCACCAACGAACTCAAGGAATCCAAGAAGAACTGCCGCACTCTCGAGAAAACCTGGCGACTCGTCCAGACCACAGACAACAGGACCGCCCTCAAGCACGCCACCCGCAAACACCACCAGCTGATCCGTGCCACCAAGAAGTCGGCACTCAAAGAACGACTGGACAACAACGCCCATGACAGCAAGGAACTTTTCAGCATCGTCAAAGAGTTCTCCAATCCCAGCGCCGGAAACAACGACATCACCCCCTCGCAAGACCTCTGCAACTCACTCTCCGCGTTCTTCCACCGCAAGATCACCGACATACACAACAGCTTCGACGCACAAACAACGCACCCTACCGCCGAACCAATGCCCGCCACCACCACCCTCTGCAACTGGACCCCGATCAACACCGAAGACACCACCCGCACGATGAACTCCATCCACTCCGGATCACCAACCGACCCCTGCCCACACCATGTCTTCAACAAAGCCGACGCCACCATCGCACCCCATCTCCGGGACATCATCAACTCCTCCTTCCACACCGCCACCTTCCCGGAGAGCTGGAAGCACGCCGAGCTTACCGCCCTCCTGAAGAAACCAACGGCGGACCCCACCGACCTCAAGAACTACCGCCCCATCTCGCTCCTTCCGTTTCCGGCCAAAGTCATCGAGAAGACCGTCAACAGACAGCTTGCCGCCTTCCTCGAGACGAATGGATCCCTCGACCCCTCGCAGTCCGGGTTTCGGGCCAACCACAGCACCGAGACCGCCCTTATCGCAGCCACCGACGACATCAGAACCCTAACCGACAACGGGGAAACAGCTGCCCTCATCCTCCTGGACCTCTCCGCGGCGTTCGACACCGTCTGCCACCGCACCCTAGTGAAGCGCCTCAGCAACATCGGAATCCGAGAGAAAGCACTGGAATGGATCATCTCGTTCCTCGCCGGAAGAACCCAGAGAGTCCGCCTCTCCCGTTCAGATCCGAAGCCACCGAAGTCATCTGCGGCGTTCCACAAGGATCCTCACTCAGCCCGACCCTCTTCAACGTCTACATGAGCCCCCTCGCAGCCATCGCACGCCGACACAACCTCAACATCATCTCCTACGCCGACGACACCCAGCTGATCCTCTCCCTCACCAACGACCCCACCACCGCCAGAGCCAACCTGCACGACGGGATGAGAGACGTCGCCGACTGGATGAGGAACAGCCGCCTTAAACTGAACTCAGACAAGACGGAAGTCCTCATCCTGGGCTCATCACCCTCCGCCTGGGACGACTCCTGGTGGCCCCCGGCCCTGGGCACCGCACCCAAGCCAACGGACCACGCACGCAACCTGGGCTTCATCCTGGACTCCTCCCTGTCGATGACCAGACAAGTCAACGCCGTCTCATCTTCATGCTTCAACACCCTGCGCATGCTCCGCAAGATCTTCAGATGGATCCCCACTGAAACCAGGAAGACCGTCACCCAGGCACTCGTCACCAGCCGACTGGACTATGGGAACACCCTCTACGCCGGAACCACAGCCAAACTTCAAAAGAGACTCCAGCGCATCCAGAACGCCTCCGCACGACTCATCCTGGACATCCCCCGACACAGCCACATCACCGTACACCTGAAAGACCTGCACTGGCTCCCCGTCAGCAAGAGAATCACGTTCAGACTCCTCACCCACGCACACAAGGCCCTCCACGACCTGGGCCCAAAGTACCTCAACGACCGCATGTCCTTCTACACGCCCACACGCCAGCTACGATCAACCAGCCACGCCCTCGCCACCGTACCACGCATCCGCAGAACCACCGCCGGAGGACGATCCTTCTCCTACCTGGCGGCCAAGACCTGGAACTCCCTCCCCACTCACCTTCGGCGAACCCAGGACCATCTCGCCTTCAGGAAGCAGCTCAAGACCTGGCTGTTCGAGCAGTAACTTACCCCCTCCCCCAGCGCCTTGAGACCCTCCTGGGTGAGTAGCGCGCTCTATAAATGCCGTGATTGATTGATTGAGTGCGATCTGATGTGGGGGATGAAGAGAAACAGGTAATAGCCAATCAGGCTGCACAGTGGACCCGTAATCCTATTTATAGTGTGGAAGATGTCTGGGCGACTATGAGAGATTTTGAGCCCTTTATACAGCAGCAGGCCCTCAAACACATGTCCGCTACTTTGATTGGTCTTTGGCAACAGTACTGTAAAGCGAAAGCACCTCAAATTTTATGACATTAGAGATCCAGTGTATATTAGTGAATTAGCGCCAGAACAAGTCTTTGCTAATGTTATGACAATAATAGCTTATAGGGGAAGTCCCCAGTCGGTGTCCCAGTTTCCGATGAGAGAGGTACATCCTATATATCACCCAGAGATACCAGAGTTAACAGATGGGCGAGGAAATGTTACTCGAACGGCAGTGGCGGCCAGGTTCCAAGAACAATGGGTTTATACTCCGTGGAAAAGAAGTGAAGTGTTGTCCCTTAAGACTCATTTGCCTGATCCCAGGAAAAATCCTACTGCCTATTATAAAGAATTGACTCAAGCTGCTTCTTCGACGGTAATGACTCTTGCTGGTATTGAAATGTTTTTTGATCTTCTTGTCCCGGTTGATATTTGGAGACAGGTCCATACCCAAGACCATGTTCCTGAGGTGGGGGGTACTTGGGATCAAATTAAGGCATGGGACCAGGAAAGAAAACCGGGCGATACGCCCCAAACGGAAATTTTAGCATTGCCAGGCCGCATTATTACGTATATGCATTCTCTTATTCCGCCGAGAAAAGTAGACTGGGATAAATTGTCGGCTTGTCGACAAAAGAAAGATGAGAGTGTGTCTGATTTCTTCACCCGATTTGAAGGTACATTTTTGGATTACAGTGGGCAGGATTTGTCTATTGAGGGAGGTGTTCGGTTGTTTGTTCATAGATTTGTCTCTAATTTGCTTCCTGAAATTGCGACTCACTTACAGGTGTCTGAAAGTACTTGGTCCACCTCTTCCCCCTCTGTTATTTTGAATATGGCACAGTATTATGAGCATAGGGATAATGAGGAAAAGGAGAGGACAGAGAAGAGGCATAAGGATTTAAAGACAAAGGTGTTGTTACAGCAGGCTTTTAGAGGGAATGGGAGAGGACATGGTGGTCCTGCTCAACAGCTTCCACGCACTAGTAGGCAGCTAACTTCTAACCTTTTCTGATAGTAATTATTTTGACGATCCTCGTGATGGGCAGTATTATCATGATGATTATGATGTGGAGGAAGTGACTGGAATGTCTCATAGCTAGGACAGCCAGGGACAGAGTGGGGGACCAGTTCCGATACCTGTAGATCAGCGTGGTCCTTATGTAACAGCGGGACTGCAAGGTTCGACTAAGGAATTTTTGGTGGACACAAGTGCGACAAAAAGTTGTGTTTCTTGAAGTATGGCTCTGTCTGGCCATAATAATGTGTTGGTAGGGTTTTCAGTTGTACCTGTTGTGAGACCCATTTCAAAACCTCTTGCATTGACTATCGGTCCTTTCACTGTGGAGTCGCCATTCTTGTTAACATCCAATTGTGGTGAATATTTGATGGGTTTGGATTTGTTGAAGAAATTACATGCTACGATTTATTGTTCCCTGGAAGGTGTTTACATGACGATGGGTCCAAATGTGAGTACTAAGCAGTGTCTGTCTCTCCCTCTTCCTGCTGAATTTGCTGACATACCATCTACTTTGTGGGCAATGGGTGATACAGATGTGGGATTGTTGCATATCCCGCCGGTTTCGATAAAAGTTAAAGACAATGCTATTTTGCCTCATATTCCTCAGTATAAAATACCACAGGCCGGAGAGCGAGCCTTATTGCAAATCATTCAGGATTTGATTAAGAAGGGAGTTGTTGAGGAGATGTCTGCCAATATTTGTAATAGCCCCATTCTTCTGATTCTTAAATGGGCACCCTCAGGTTCTCCTGATGACCATGAAGATGTGTATCGCTTCGTGATTGATTTGCGCAAAGTTAATAAAATAGTAATTCCTCCGTTTCCAGTGGTTCCGGATATTACTACACTTCTGACAATGATTCCTTCCACTGCTCAATTCTTTTCTGTTATCGACTTGAAAAATGCATTCTTCAGTATTCCTATTAATCCAGATAGCAGGTACTTGTTTGGGTTTACACTAGCTGGCAGACATTTTAGATTCTGTCGAGCTCCTCAGGGCTATACAGAGAGTCTGAGTATTTATTGTCAAGCTTTAAAGAGCCAGTAGGATTCCCTTTCCTTTCCCTCAGGTAATGTATTGGTACAGTATGTTGATGATCTTCTTATCGCTTCCGATACAGAGCAAGGCTGTAGAGATAGTACAGTTAAATTGTTGTTGTATTTGGCTCATCATGGACATAAGGTTTCTCTCTCTAAATTTCAATATTGTCGACAGGAGGTCACCTATTTAGGTCACATACTGTCGAAGGAGGGTAGGAGATTGACCCCGGAGCGCATCAGTACCATTGTTAAAATGCCTGTTCCCCAAACTCAGAAAGACGTGCAAGCTTTTATAGGTATCACTTCCTACTGTCGGCAGTGGATACCTAGCTACTCTTTACTAATCAAATCTTTGCTTGCACTAACCACTAAAGACGTGCATGAGCCCCTGCCTTGGACACCTGAATGTCAGCAGTCTTTTGAGCAATTGAAAACTGCGCTTTGTTCAGCTCCAGTACTTGGCACCCCTGACTATAACAAACTGTTTGTGTTGTTCGTCCATTAAATGGCTGGTTGCTCACTTTCTATTTTAACACAAACATTTGGAGATAAGCAACAGCTGTGTGCTTATTTCTCTGCTGTTATTGACCCTGTCGCAAGAGCCCTCACGAGCTGTCTAAGAGCGGTCATGGCTGTGGCTGTTTCGATTAGACAATCGGCTGGACTTGAGCTGGATACTGATCTCACAGTCATGGTACCCCATGCTGTGGATACATTTTTTAATAAGACAAAGACACAGCACCTCACCAGTGGATGTCTGACTGGCTATGAATCAACATTGTTCGCTAAACACATTACAATTAAAAGATGTGCCACTCTGAATCCAGCCACGTTACTGCCCCTCCCTTCTGAGAATGATGACATTGATAAACATGACTGTATCTTCCGGACGGAAGAAGAGATGAAAGGACGGGTAGACTTGACTGATGTTCCCTTGTCTGACCCACAAGGGGAACTATATGTCGATGGCTCTTGTTTTAAATTACCAGATGGCACTACAACTGCTGCATATGCTATCACCATGCTGCGTACGGTAGTTGAGACATCACGAGTTCCCTATCAATCAACGCAAGCTTCTGAGCTTGTTGCTTTAATACAAGCTTGCAAATTGAGTGAGGGACTGGTTGTCAATATTTATACTGACAGCCAGTACGCCTTTGGAGTCGCACACAACTTTGGGCTAATCTGGGCTGAGGGAGGGTTTCTTACTTCGCATGGCACTAAGATTCAGCATGGGCACCTTATATTGAGGCTTTTGTCTGCTTTGACACTCCCTAAGAAATTGGCTACAGTAAAGTGTAGTGCCCACCGGAAAGTTACTGATGATGTAGGTAGGGGAAATGCATTTGCAGATTAGACAGCTAAGGAAACAGCCCGGACAAAAATGAAAAGAATGTTCGTAGCAGGTCCCGCTAGGTGGGTGCCTGAAATTACCATGTTTGAGGATACACTTGAGAATGTGAAAAAAATTCAAAGTGAAGCCACAGTTGAAGAGTTGGCAAGGTGGCAGGAAAGTACAGCACAATTGAATTAAGAGGGATGTTGGATTGATAAGTCAGGAAACCAGAGATGGATGTTGCCTGATGCATATGTTCTTCCTGTCGCCACAACGGCCCATGGCCCAGCCCATTTTAGTGCTAAGGGTATTTGCAAGTTAGACCCTTTATGGCAAAATGACAAAATTTCGAAGACAGCTGCCCGTTTAGTGAAATACTGCAGGGTGTGAATGATGCACAATCCTAGAAAAGGTACCCCTAAACCACCTGGGAATTTCACACCACCCACTTTCCCTTTTGAGGTCCTTCAGATGGACTATATAGAGCTAGACAGATGTAATAATTTGAAATATGTGTTGGTGGTTGTTTGTGCGTTCAGTAATTGGGTTGAGGCTTATCCCACTAAAGACAATACAGCCGTTACGACTGCAAAGGTACTCCTGAAGGAGTTCTTTCCTCTATTCGGCTTGCCCCGTTTGATTTGGAGTGATAACGGAAGTCATTTTAATGCCAAAATGATTCAATTGATCTATGATGGTTTGAGTATCAAACAGAAGTTCCATGCTGCCAATCATCCACAGTCAGCAGGTTTAGTTGAGAAGTACAATGGTACTCTCAAATTAAAATTGGTGAAAATATAGGAGACAACAGGGTTACAGTGGCCAGATGCTTTACCATTAGCTCTTTTGTCCACAGGAACAACAGTACATTATAGGACAGGATTGTCACTGTACGAGGTCGTGTTTGGATGCCCCGTAAATGTCTGGGGCGTCCCGCGCCCTCTGCAGTTTTCAGATATTGAATACCCATTGTTGATCGACTACCTTTGCCAGTTAACTGAAAATTTGCATTCTATTCACCACCAGGTCCAGGTTGCCCTGCCAGCTACACCAGAGGGGCCGCGGACACGATATTCAGCCTGGCCATTTTGTACTGGTATGAAACTTCCAGCGGAAGAAGAGTCTGGAGCTGCCGTGGAAGGGGCCGAAGCAGGTCCTCCTGGCTACACGCACAGCTGTCAAGGTCGCTGGCTGAAAGAACTGGGTGCACGCGACTCACTGTTGCAGGATACCTCTACCCTTGCCCTATGATCAATGGGTGAGGAATGGAGTAGGGGACTCTGAGTGTGAGACGGTGCCTAAGTTTGTCCCCTTCAGTGACGCCAGCTGACCTGGACCAAAACGGATGAGGAAAATGATGAAGTGCTGAATGCAGCAGTTCCACCGGAAACACAGGCTATTCAGGAGCCCCTTTTCACTGATCCTTCTGTTACTAGGTATAATTTGTGCCCTCGGCTGAGGAAAAGTGCACCAAAGGAGAAGTCAGATTAGTTAGGGATGGACTGTGTAAGTTAGGGTGTACTTTGCCATAGTACCAACGGAGTTAGTTTAGGGTGATGTGGGATTTGTGCACTGTTTGAACATTGGACAGGATAGATCGAAAGTATTCCCTTTGGGGGTACATTATCCTGGTCGATGTGGGAACCCGAGCTTAGGACAGAGCAAGCTCCACTGCTGGTGCTCAAGAGCGCCAACGTTTTGATTGACAATAGGAGCCTGTACCAGTGAGGCTCTGACGGACACTGGGAACTTACATATTCTTCTTGCTGGCATATTGCCCCCTTGATTCATCATTTGCTATGTATCCCTTTGGCAGGATGGTTGCCGACGAAGAGCAGCCAGTGATTCCCCCTGTTTATACACATATATTCTGGTCTACAAAGAAAAAGATATTATGTGCTATTCTTGGGATTTTACTGCTATTGATTTCTGGGTGGGGTGTCCTGGGTTTTGGAATGTGATCAGGATGCACCATCATGTATTAAACATAAGGTTGTTTCTCAAATACGCACAAAAAGGACAGCCACGAGTAATGTATTTCTAGACACACATAAAAGATTTTTTGGAGAACGTACAGCTTGTTATCCTACTGAATCTGTTACAAGTTTATGGACTGCATACCCATTGTCATTTGTCGATTATACGTATACCCGCCCAGCCCAATTCGTAGAGGTAAGGGGTAACTTTGCAATGGGATATCCTGGCCCTTGTTTGTATTACAGGAAGCCACGAGGAAGGCGATATCCAGGTTGTGATAATAATTCATATTGTGATAATTTGTAAATGAAGGAGCAGAACATTACCTTAGTAGGCTGGCATTATCAAGATTTAACAGTCACCCGGAAAGCTGGTTATTATCCTGCTTGTTGTCCAAGAGTGAATAGTTCCGAAGCATTTTTGTATGTCAATTGTTCTGGAATAATATTGTTCAAAAATACTATGTTTCTAGTGAAAAAGAAGGATCCGAGTACTTTTGGAATGAACATCTGACATGCTCCTGTAGATTATCAAGGTCCACTCTATGCACACTCAGGATTTTATTTTTGGTCCAATGGTACCTATTCAAATGTTTATAACGGTACAGATGATGTTGCTCTAGGAATGGTGCTCCCTCTCGGTGTGCCTTGTAAGTACAGTAAGCCAAATGTAAGATGGGTAAAAAGAACGTTGACTGCAGAGTTTTGTGATGGAGTGACAGATTTGGAAGTCAATAATTATAATAGTAATGGTATCACCTTTGGGTATATTCTTTCCTCCATCATTACTTTTGGTGGCACTGCAATGGCCAGGGGTGAAAAAGCTAGAGAATATTTTGGATGTAAGTTGCAGGTACTGTCCAACTCCACAGTAGCGGCTTTGCGTGACATCACCACCCAATTGGTAAGTATGCAGATATATTCTGAGCAAACTAGATATGCTGTTGATTTCATCCTAGCTAAGAGCGGTGGTGTGTGCACGGTAGTAGGAGACCAGTGTGTAGTTGGGATCACTAATATGGAAAAAAACCATTACCCAACACATTTTAGACATCCTAGAAAATGTTAAAGGAATGGAGAGTGGGAACTGGAGTTGGTCACTGATGGACTTGGCCCTTTTTGAAGGGTCATCCCTGAACTTTTTGCCTTCCTCCTGTGTTTTCTCTGACCTGTTTTTGTTGGTTTTATGACTCTGGGCACTCTACCACTGCTGATCAGTGCTAAAGTGCATATGCTCTCCCTATTGTAAATTGATGTAATGGATTAGTGACTCCATGATTGGATTATTTGATTCACTAATTAGACCCTGGTATAGTGCACCATGGGTGCCCAGGGCCTGTAAATCAAATGCTGCTGGTGGGCTTGCAGCACTGGTTGTGCCAAAGACAGAAGCAGCTTGTAAAGTGTGTCTCAGGCCTGCCATTGCAGAGCCTGTGTGCAGTCTAGTACTGCCCTGTCGACTTGGTAAGTGCACCCACTTACCAGTCCCTAAACCTTCCCTTTTCTACATGTTAGCCACCCCTAAGGTAGGCCCAAGGGCAGGGTGCATTGTAAGTAAAAGGTAGGACATGCCCTGATGTGTGTGGCATGTCCTGATAGTGAATTACAGCCTATTCCGTTTTTCACTATTGCAAGGCTACCTGTCCCCATAGGCCACAATGGGCAGTTTGGTTATAACATCTTATAACCCTAACTGACCAAGGGAACATGGTAGAAAAACGAATTTAGTGTGCCTGAACTCAGAATGATAAAATACATCTTTTAGTGAAGTTGGTTTTAACATTCTGTGTCTGAAAATACTACTTTTAGAAAGTAGGTATTTTCTTGCCTAACCATCCAGCTGCCTCTGCTAGGTTGTGTATTGCTTGTCTGGTTTGTGAGTGACAGGAGGGTCTTAGCTCCAGCAGTCTGATGGGTCAGGGCTGGGCTGAATAGGACCCACATAGAATAGAGAGTAGGGGGGAGGAGACTTCCTTTCACTGACCTGAGCCCTCATAGAATAGAGAGTAGGGGGCGGGGATTTCCTTTCACTCCCCTGAGACCTCATAGAATAGCGAGTAGGGGTGTTAAAGATTGCAGGAATCGCTGTTAGCATGAGCTGAAAGCCATTTTGTACTTGGCAGCCATTTTAGTTAGCCATGTGCTCGCCATGTGCTTTCTCCCTCTTCCAGAGTCTTGCACATGCTCAGAGAGGCCTAGCTGGTAGAATGCACCTGCTCCTAGTATAGAACTGTCAGGCTATTCTTACTCATGTAAGCAGTTTAGTCTCCCCTCCCACTTTGTGGAGCAAGCAAATTTTGTATACCCATATTAGTCAATAAGCATGCTTGTATGTGCTAGGACCTCCCCTTGATTTTATGCTGACTATATAACAAATGCATATATAAGGACCCTGTTCTCTGTACTCATTAGAATGCCTCCTACAGTGGCCTGCGGGTACCGTAAGATGCAATCTCCCTCATCTGAGGTTAATAAAACATGTTTTTTGATATTACAGCTTCTGTGCCAATCTCTTCTTTGTTGGTCTTAAGGACCAGATGTATCAGTGAACCCCTAAGAAGGTTTTTATTTCTACAAATGGCGCCCGAAAGTGGACCTCATCAGTGCAGCGGCTATCCAAGGGAGTGGTCTTGAAGGGAGACAGGAATCTACTGAGGAGTACAGGACAGGAATCTACTGAGGAGGTACCCTGCGCACGGAGATTGTTTGTCTTCCAGCCCAGTATATTTCTGGTCTTCCTGATCTGATCCTCCAAGTGTTTGCCGCTCCTGACTGAGAACTTCTTTGGCGTGAGTATTTTAAAATGACCGTTAGGTCACTCAGAACTTGGCAGTTGGAACCTGGACACCATTTGATTGGTAAGAGCCGTTTTGCGGCACTTGCTGTTGGTTTGATGCCTTTGATTGGTAAGGTAGTTTTAGTAACACTTACTGTGGCTTTGTTTGTATGATTGGCCAATTTTGGAATTTGTTTTGTAAGTTATATATGCATTGCAATTCAT
Organism: Calotriton arnoldi; assembly: GCA_963921515.1. Lineage (NCBI taxonomy): Eukaryota > Metazoa > Chordata > Amphibia > Caudata > Salamandridae > Calotriton > Calotriton arnoldi. The sequence goes on from CAWUFW010011195.1 coordinate 408,528, forward strand.
ATAGGCAGGTAATGAGGAGATTTTTCTCTAACTTTGAAAACTTGAACGGCACACATTGTGTTAAGTGTCACTTGGAGTATAATATTATATATGCTATAATATTTTTGGCATGCCTGCTTCTAGCACACTTTTGTTGAAAGTGTTGCTGTTTTGGAGGTACCGATATGGATTTAGTAAGTACTTAGTTGACTCCCCTCAGAGGGGATACCTAAATAGGTTTACGTATAGTAAAAAGATATTTCTTCCTTGGTGACTAAGTACCCCATGGAACTAAATATGTACATAAAACGGATCCGGATCTGCGCACTTAGTAACATTCATAAGTGGTGATATGCAGAGCGCTTTTTGAGTGTTCTACCAGCCAAAACTGGCGAATTTGGTGTATTTTGGCTTCTTGACCATGGAACAGTTTTTTGGGCTACTTTTGAGAGCTCTTCTTGTAAATATGACTTACAATTAGTATTTACAAATAGGTTGGTCTTGCGTACACTTTGTAAGCAGTCCTAAGTGTTGATTTGTGGGTTAAATGTGTGTTTAAATGTCTATGTGGGGTTTGTGGTTTGACATTGGTAATACTTGTGTGAGTACTCTTTGTGAAAGAATGTCTAGCTTTAAGCGCGCTGTGTTGTGTACTCTGCGTGTATGACCCCCTTCTGTAACTGTCTGAATGAGCTCAATGAGTTTGTTTATGTTTTTTGCTGTCATCATTCTGTTATGCAAAATGTCATTTAGTTACTTACATATTAAATAAAAATCCAGAAACGAATTATATAACATACGCTAAACAGCTGCATGTTACTATTAAATTGACAGAGTACGACACTGTACATGTGTGCAAATTGCCACAATGCTAAAGATAAAATTAGAATTCGTATTCAATAGGATTAAAATAGGCCTCATACAGAGGAATAAAAACGAAATTGTGTGTTTTGTAATCAATAGACTAAAATACATGTTACAGCCTTTTCCTTAAATACATTGTATTAGACATTAAAAGGCATGCACATCATATGAGTGAATTTGGTCGTTGCTGAACTAAATACACATTATAGAAAGATAGATTTGACTGCATTGAAATGCCTCAGTTTTTAAATAGACTGTGACATGCTTTTCTTTCAGCACCCGAGAAAAAAGCTTTCCAACAGCTGTGTTTAAACTGACTAACTGAAAAGAAACTGTTTGACACAGCAAATGGGGATTTAACTCTGTCAGGGTATTTCAAATAATAAAGGGGTTTTTTCCTGAGAAAGGCGTGAAAATTCGACGCCTGCTGACAAACAACAGCTGCATAAATAGCATATGGCTATTCCTGATCACGGCCACAGACAGGAATGCTGAGTCAGCGAAATTTTAAGTCAGTGTAAAACTGGTATACGGGCCTGCATTATTTTAAAAGTTTCAAAAAACCAGTTTCATTATTTTGGATAACAGAGAACAAAATTGAAAGTAGGGATTTCCTTTCTTAATGCCTTTTTTCATAAGTACATCTGTGGTTCTGATGTTAAATGATAACTGTCCTTTTAAAAAGTGGCGCAGACTTTCCTGTTTCAAGTAAAGGCTTCTGTGCTTAGGGTTATGAATGAATGCGTTTAAATATGATAGGCTACGAATGAAGCTTGCTTTTCAAATGTGGAATCATCAAAATGGTTGGTTTTGATTAAAAAATAAATAAAATTAATTATATGAAGAAAAATATATTGTTAAACACAAATGCTTTAAATTCGTTTTTTCATCTTTATAAAGCCTAATCATCATACTGTGAATTCCTAGTATCAAAGTTGAATTTAAGCAGTGCTGTACCGCAATAAGAAGGGAACTTAAATGTGAAATGTCACTTTACCCAGCCGTACAAAACTCATTTTTATAAGGGTATATCTTATACATTTCTGATTTCCCATTCCTGGGCTATCTAGAGAACACTCTGGGGGTTCCTATTATGCAAAAATATTGTAGGATATTCATTTTTAAGTGCCCCTACCACCAAAGTCGAAATTGAGCTAAATTCACAATTTTACAAGCAGTTCTACCACTCAAGGCAGTTTTAACGTGCTCTTAGGCTTCAATAAAAGTATACATATGCAAATATAGAACAAACAGCTGATCTCTGTATTACTAGACTGCACACCACTGTACATAAATGAAAATAAGTATAGAGCAGACGTTATTATCCTACCTTTAAATTACTGGCAAACGGATCGGACAGGACTGCGTTTTAGCTGTGATTCTCCAGAGTTGCTTTGCATTACGAAAACCGCATGGCAAGCCTTGCACAAACAAAATGAGCAGCTGCTGAATGGGTCAAAGGTCGGAGTTCTGCATTTAGCAACTTAGCAGGGTGAAGGGTAATGTTTGCTGGGACACTTCGACCTTCGAAAAGTTTTTGAAAGACGAGATGATAGCGCAAAGAGAGGAAGAGAAGCTTTGCTTCCTATTTTTGGCAAACACACGTTTAGCGCAATCATATGAAACGAAGGAAAACAACCCTCAGTTGAGCATTGATCTGCCAGGTATATAAAATAATGGTTTTAGTTTAAAGAATACTGTGTAGGGGCTACGATAAGGAGGAAATGGATTTTAGTTTGCATTCATGCGCCCTCATGTTAATCAAGTACAATTGCTCAAGGAATTGATACATTTGTTGCTGACGCTTTCTACAGTACTCGATGTGCTTGAATCAGAGAATAGCCACTTTCTAAGATATCTCCTACAAGTTTGTTTGTGCCCAGTTGCTACAAATAGGGGTTGAAAGTGTTGACAGAAGTAAAACCTGTTTCAGGTTTTCCTACTGTCAAAATGGGGGAAGGAGGCTAGCTCCTCTACAAATTAAGGGTAGGCAAAATTATGTTTTCTCTCTTCTTTTTCTTACTTTTTTTTAGTCTGTCTAAGCTGTCTGTGAAATAGCCATGAGACATTTCATTGGCTATTCAGTAATACTGTTTTAAAAATTGTTAGCATTAATAAAATGATAAAATCTATGTTATGTTACTGCCCATCCTGTATGAAAGAATGAGTAGAACAGATTGATGTTCCCTTATTTGATCTTTAAGGAGAACTGTATAGTGGCGGTTTCTGTTCAAAAATCTCAGGTGGCAACACTATTATTGTTTATGTTATTCTCATGTTCTATACAGTTTTGCAAGGGCATTGCTAGTTTTTTATTAGCTAGTCTCTGTCAATAAGCTGACAGCCCTTATTAGAGCTGGAGATAGGGTTTTTTTTCCTTTTGAAAATGATGTTGCATAGTCCAGATCGTGAAAAGTACAATGCAGGAAAGACGCTCATGTGATCCTTAGCAAACATTTTGAAGGAAAATATTGTTTTATAGGAATTTGTTTGTCATAACATGTTCTGCTGGAGAAAATGTACTCACTATGTTGAAGTTTAGTTCTTTTTGCAATAAGAATCCCTGTTAAATTAGCAGTTTTAGATTTTCCTGCTGCACCTATAACATGAGAGCATGGTCCTAAGCATAACATGTAAGAGAAATTATTTTACAAGTGTCTGCAGTCCTGTACAAGTAATGTAAAATCTATGAGTAAAAGTGTAGAACATTTCCTTTTTCTTGAGGGTTCTTCAGATTGGTAATATAGGAATACACCAATGTAAGTATTTGGAGTATGTCTGTATTGTTTTTCTCTTTTCCTCAGAATTTAGTAAATGAACACAGACTTCCTTGGCTGTTTGGGATTGGGTGATGTATTACTCTTGTCAGTTCACCAAAACGTTCCTTTTATACTTGCCAATAGGTCCAGGGTTTTCTACTCTCAGATAGATGAAGTGGCTCTTGGGTGCCTTGCTAATGTATGGGGCGCCCCAGGACTAAGAGAGTATTCTGAGACTATCCTCTCTGTTGATAGATTATTTCTGTGCCTTGTCTAAAGACCTCTTGTTCTGTCCACCAATAGATATTTGCTGCCTTACAACCATTGCCAGAGGGGCCCGGACATCAGATCCAACCTGGGAGTCAGCACCAGTCCAGCCTACAGTCAAAGTGAAAGGAACCAGCATAGGCCTTGCTGGCAACTAGGACCTCAGTGAAGGCGGAAGCACTGGGACGTGAAGTGTGTACCCCTGCCACTGTCTTGGGCGAAAGACGGGGTTACAAATCAGGATGGAGAAATCTTTGTGTGGATCCAGTTTTTGATGCCCAGCTGAGAGAGTCACAGAACGACAAGGACGGCAAGGAGGCTTTTGCTTGAGGTGACCCCCTTTGAAACAAGGGTTGCTTCAGGCCTTTGAGTCCTGGTCCCAAGTGAATGCAAGTCTACGCCTTTGTTTGTTGATCAAGAGATGCCCGAGCACACTGGGTACAATTTGTGGCCCTAACAAAAGAGCAGTGCGCCAGAGGTGCAATACAGGAGTTAGGGAAGGACTTGAGTTTAGGGTACAGGTGCTGTGCCCTTGGTGCCTGTTAGATTAAAGTGAAGAAAACTGGTGCACTGCCTGAGACACTGGACAGGATCATTGAGGGTATTTGCCCTGGGGGGGTGATTGCCCTATCCTGAAAGAAAGACTTTTCCTTCTCCGTGATTCTTGAGTTGCGAGTTGTGCAGCTCCACCGTGGGAACAACAAGAGCCTGCCTGTGAGGCTCAAACGGACACAGGGAGAAGACTCCCCTCTGGCTGGTTGGTTCTAGAAATTCCCAAGGACTCTTTTTTTTTGTTAGTAATGTACCCCTTTGGTCGTCCCATTTTTTTTGGGAGGAGCAGCCCTTTGCGGCTCCTTGTCCTAATTCCTATGGCCCTGTGTGGTCCTCCTGGTCCCCCGGAGCCACAATTGTTTTTGTAATAATATGTCTGATTGCTTTAATATTTTTTAAGAGTAATGTTTATTCTGCACGAGAAAAGTTCATCTGAGCATGTTACTTTACTCTTTCCTTAAGTATATTAATTGATAATTTAGCCCTCATAAAAAATACTGAGAAAGTCTATTGAAAATGTTTTTATTAGGTATGTGCTGTTGGCTATTTTGAAATTGACTTGACGAGCCCCCATCAGAGCCCTGAAACTTAAAATTAGACTAGATGGTTTTGGTATTTGCTTTCTGGTTAGGATTGGAAAATATTGAGATTTCTGTTTGAGATAATAGTCATTATTCTCTCTTGCTACCTGTATGACCCAATGCTCTGTTCACTTTGTACTCCTGCTTATACCTTGTATATACCTGCTTAATGAAATGTTTAGAATGTAAATGCCCACCTAGCATAGGATATTGATGAATTTATGAGAAGAAAATGTGCAAAATATTTTCTATGTCTCTACTAGATCATGGGAATGTCTTTAGCTCATGCTAAAAGGATCATCTGTTAAAGATTGCAGGAATCGCTGTTAGCATGAGCTGAAAGCCATTTTGTACTTGGCAGCCATTTTAGTTAGCCATGTGCTCGCCATGTGCTTTCTCCCTCTTCCAGAGTCTTGCACATGCTCAGAGAGGCCTAGCTGGTAGAATGCACCTGCTCCTAGTATAGAACTGTCAGGCTATTCTTACTCATGTAAGCAGTTTAGTCTCCCTCCCACTTTGTGGAGCAAGCAAATTTTGTATACCCATATTAGTCAATAAGCATGCTTGTATGTGCTAGGACCTCCCCTTGATTTTATGCTGACTATATAACAAATGCATATATAAGGACCCTGTTCTCTGTACTCATTAGAATGCCTCCTACAGTGGCCTGCGGGTACCGTAAGATGCAATCTCCCTCATCTGAGGTTAATAAAACATGTTTTTTTGATATTACAGCTTCTGTGCCAATCTCTTCTTTGTTGGTCTTAAGGACCAGATGTATCAGTGAACCCCTAAGAAGGTTTTTATTTCTACAGGGGTAGGAGATTTCCTTTCAGCTACCTGGGCCAAGTCTGCTCTCACACAATGCTGTCTCCACCTCCTGCCAGGAAGCTGCACAGAACTGGTTTTGGTCAGGCACAGACACTCTCTGCCTTCAGAGAACAAAGACTTTTTGGGTATAAATATTGGGGCCCAGACCCCAAGACTTTAGATCACTTCTGGGAACACAAGACGAACCTTTGCCAAGGAGAAGAACCAAGGAAGCTGCAGGAGTTTGGACTGCCCCTCTGCCAGTGTGCTGTTTGCTGGGTTGGCCTGCAGTGGTCTCTTCATTGCCAAGGAAAGGAGAAGGAACTTTCAAAGAACTTCCATCATCTTGCAGAATATTTCTCCAAGGGCTTGAACTAGAGCTTGCCTCCTGCTGAAGTCTCAGGGCTACAAGACTTCACCACCAGCTCCGTCCTGAATTCCCTTGCTGGGAATTCTGCCTGCAGAAGCCTGCGTGTCGCTGGGAGCTGGAAGCACAACTCAACGAGAAGAAGCGTGTCACTGTCGCAGCTGTTGCCGTCGCATCGCCGGAGAAGCGTGTCCCCGCCGCAGAGCCACCCCCGCATCACCAGAAAAGCGTGTCTTCGTCGCAGCTGCCTGCCGTCGCATCACCGGAGAAGTGTGTCTTCGTCGCATCTGCCTGCCATCGCATCACCGGAGAAGCGTGTCGCCACCACAAGGGTCACCGTCGCATCTCCGGAGAAGCGTGTCGCCGTCGCAGCTGCCTGCCATCGCATCACTGGAGAGGAGTGTCGCAGGGACTGTCGCGGCTCCAAAGTACAGAGTTCACCGCATGGCCGTCGGGCGTGCACACATCATCGTCACGTTGTCGCATCGCATCAAGGGCGCACTCTCATCGCATCGCACCGGATCGTCACATCGCAGTGAGGCGCCTGCTTGCAGCATCGCAACCGAGACACAGTACGAGCACCAACGCATCGCTCTCCCTGCGGACCCTTTGTTTGTTTTGCGTTACGCATCCAAGGTACTTTTGTGAGAAACGTGTTGCATTTATCATCAACTTGAACTAAATTACTTCTACCATCTTTAAGTCTATTTTAAGTACAGTATTGTGGATTTTTGTCGTTTATGGTCTTGTGTTAAGTCTATATAAAGAATACTTATTTTTATAAAAACCTGTGTGGTGTCCATCTGTAGTGTTTTCACTGTATTACTGTATGTGTTCACAAATGCTTAACACACTTCCTCTGAGATAAGCCTGTCTGCTCGTGCGAAGCTACCAAGTGAGTGAGCAGGGTTTATCCAGTAGTGTAATCCCCTTTCCCTGACTAGAAGCAAGGGTCCCTATTTGGTCAAAGGTGTATACCATTGCCAACTAGAGACCCCCAGTTCTAACATTGGTGGTCAGCGGTGAGGATTCTGGACTTGCATTTGTGAATCATATACAGTGATGGGTGTACACTACTAGTGAGTGCAGACCAAACACAACCACATACTGTTTTTCTGTTTTCTGGTGTCCTCCTGGAAGTATTTTTGATACTATGACTCTGGTTAGTTGTTGCAAAATGGAACTCGACTTCTGGCACATGTTTGTCTACACAATGAAGGAGCTGCGTGTGTTTTGACAGGAAAGAGGGCTGCCTGTGAAGACAAGGTCCAAGGAGGATCTAGAGGCATCCCTATTTCAGTATGAGTTACTCCGCTGGAAGGCAACACTACCAGTTGAGTCTAAGTAGGAGGAGTTCTCTAAAAGTGAAGAAGAAACAGAAAAAGATGCCTAGTTTCTGGCTTGTGACCAGAGGCTGAGAGAGATTGATGAGGAGCTGAGAAAGCTTGATGAGGCCAAAAGGGCCTTAGCCCAAGAAGAAGAAATTTGTATAGCTCAGGAAGTGAGCTTTGCTAAGTTGGAGGTGGAATCCAGCTCAGATGGTGACAGCAAAATTGAATTTTCTAGTGCTGAGGGAGTAGTACACACACCCAGAAATTTGGTGCCTGACTTGAAGGATGGGGTTAACATACACCAGGAGGCTCAAGGACATGAGGTAGCTCCAGTAGTGTGCAGTGTCTCTGAGGTAAATGGGGAAACTGACGCAGGGGTTCATGGTCCTAGTGGTGGGAGGGACACTCTACTGACTCTAGATGAGAGGTACAGGGAGAGGGGTTCCCCCATGGTTGAAGTCCTGGTATGTGAGTGTGAAGACCACCCAGAAGAGTGTGGGTTGAGTGACAGGGACAGTCAGATACTGTCTTGCCAATCTCAAGAGAGTGGTGTGGAGTACGTGCGCGAGGCACTGGATATGGAGGTGAAGGATAGTTTGGTTAACCCTTGTAGGGGGCTGTGTGATCCAATTGTGGGAGAGCATATTGTAAGTCCCTGTTTTCCAGAGATATGCCAACACCGGTTGGAGGGTGAGTTCTCTGACCCCAGAGAGCTCACCCGGGAGGCAGACCTTTTGGTGGATTCCGAGGGGTCTGAAGAGGCATTGGGGAGTGACCATAAGAGGAGTTGCTCAGGTATCTTCCAACCCAGAGTGGTGGGAGAGGTTCAGAGTAGCCCAGCTAGGTCCCGTAGTAGTGGGAGGGGTGTAGGGCCTTACGTCCTGTCTCCTAGGAGAAGGAGTGAGACTGGGATATGTCCCGAAAGTGCCCAACCTCAGTATCAGGGCCTGGATGGTTCCCTAAGGGAACACCAGGTAGGGAACCGAGGCTGTCCTAGTAGTCCATTAGAGGGGGATCTCCTAATGTCAGGTGAACTGGGTGTGTCTGTAATCAGACTTCCATCAGTTCTGGTGTCTGGCAGTGCCACTCCTAAGTGGAGGGTGCAGAAGTCCAGCTTGAGGGGTGTGAGGGGGAGAGAGTCCCCAGTGGAAGAACCAGTGGGTCAGGGGCCAGCCAGACGGGCTGAGTCTCCCAGGAGTGACCATGGTGACACCACTTCTGTCCTGGGGGATCTTCACGCACTGTCAGATGGACAGGGGTCGGGAGGACTGTGCCAGGCAGACTGCCACACAACACAGGAGTTCTGTGTTACCCTCGTGAGGGTATGTGTACTCCCCAGGAAGTCCTGGTTCGCCAGGCGATTGCTCAGCAGCAGGGTTCCGTCCCTGGGTTGGGAAACCAGGTTCAGGTGTTGTCTGACCTGGAGGGAGGGACAACACCGGTTTGTCTTCTGGGGGTACCACTCCTGATGGGAGGGTGCAGTACTCTGGAAGGGGGTGCAGAGGGAGGGAGTCCTCGCCTCTGACCCCGGTGCAACCTGAGGGTTTAGATCCCAGGTTGGTAGATCAGTTGCAGAGTCAAGGCCTTGAACTGGTGGGTCAGTGTCAGGATGTCATACCTGACCTGACCGGAGGGAGAGTGGACAAAGGGTGCCAAGCACCTGGGGCTACTGCCCCCCACTCTCTGATGCCACAGTGGTTTGAGAGCCCTGAGAGGCATAAGGCCTGGGTCTCATCACTGACCACTGTCAGTGACCGCTGTGGCTTACTGTCTGTCTGTTGGGACACACCTGTGAGCAAGCTAAGGTTAGGTGCTGCACAGATGGTGTCCACAGGTGAGGAGAACGGTTCCCCATGGGTTAGCTTGGTGGGCCCTGAGAGTATGGACGGAGGGATCCAACTGGGTTCAGATTGGCGTAGAACTGGAATATGCCCCTGCTGTTGCGGGCCAGGGTCCGTGTTCTATCGCCCAAAGCAGAGAAGACCATCAGGGTAGTGATTGGTCTCCCCTGTGTTTTGGCTGGAAGGGGGTTGTGTTGGACTTGGCCCGTTTTGCAGGGTCATCCCTGAACTTTTTGCCTTCCTCCTGTGTTTTCTCTGACCTGTTTTTGTTGGTTTTATGACTCTGGGCACTTTACCACTGCTGATCAGTGCTAAAGTGCATATGCTCTCCCTATTGTAAATTGATGTAATGGATTAGTGACTCCATGATTGGATTATTTGATTTACTTATTAGACCCTAGTATAGTGCACCATGGGTGCCCAGGGCCTGTAAATCAAATGCTGCTGGTGGGCTTGCAGCACTGGTTGTGCCACCCAGAGAAGCAGCTTGTAAAGTGTGTCTCAGGCCTGCCATTGCAGAGCCTGTGTGCAGTCTAGTACTGCCCCGTCGACTTGGTAAGTGCACCCACTTATCAGTCCCTAAACCTTCCCTTTTCTACATGTTAGCCAACCCCTAAGGTAGGCCCAAGGGCAGGGTGCATTATAAGTAAAAGGTAGGACATGCCATGGTGTGTGTGGCATGTCCTGATAGTGAATTACAGCCAATTTCATTTTTCACTATTGCAAGGCTACCTGTCCCCATAGGCCTGAATGGGCAGTTTGGTTATAACATCTTATAACCCTAACTGACCCAGGGAACATGGTAGAAAAACGATTTTAGTGTGCCTGAACTCAGAATGATAAAATACATCTTTTAGTGAAGTTGGTTTTAACATTCTGTGTTTGAAAATACTACTTTTAGAAAGTAGGTATGTTCTTGCCTAACCATCCAGCTGCCTCTGCTAGGTTGTGTATTGCTTGTCTGGTTTGTGAGTGACAGGAGGGTCTTGGCTCCAGCAGTCTTATGGGTCAGGGCTGGGCTGAATAGGACCCACATAGAATAGAGAGTAGGGGGAGGAGACTTCCTTTCACTGACCTGAGCCCTCATAGAATAGAGAGTAGGGGGCGGGGATTTCCTTTCACTCCCCTGAGACCTCATAGAATAGAAAGTAGGGGGAGGAGATTTCCTTTCAGCTACCTGGGCCAGGTCTGCTCTCACACAATGCTGTCTCCACCTCCTGCCAGGAAGCTGCACAGAACTGGTTTTGGTCAGGCACAGACACTCTCTGCCTTCAGAGAACAAAGACTTTTTGGGTATAAATATTGGGGCCCAGACCCCAAGACTTTAGATCACTTCTGGGAACACAAGACAGACCTTTGCACAGGAGAAGAACCAAGGAAGCTGCAGGAGTTTGGACTGCCCCTCTGCCAGTGTGCTGTTTGCTGGGTTGGCCTGCAGTGGTATCTTCATTGCCAAGGAAAGGAGAAGGAACTTTCAAAGAACTTTCATCATCTTGCAGAATATTTCTCCAAGGGCTTGAACTAGAACTTGCCTCCTGCTGAAGTCTCAGGGCTACAAGACTTCACCACCAGCTCCCGCCTGAATTCCCTTGCTGGGGATTCTGCCTGCAGAAGCCTGCGTGTCGCTGGGAGCTGGAAGCGCGACTCAACGAGAAGAAGCGTGTCGCAGCTGTTGCCGTCGCATCGCCGGAGAAGCGTGTCGCCACCGCAGAGGCCGCCGCCGCATCACCAGAGAAGCGTGTCTTCGTTGCAGCTGCCTGCCGTCGCATCACCGGAGAAGCGTGTCTTCGTCGCATCTGCCTGCCGTCACATCACCGGAGAAGTGTGTCGCCACCGCAAGGTTCACATCACCGGAGAAGCGTGTCGCAGCTGCCTGCCGTCGCATCACCGGAGAGGCGTGTCGCAGGGCCTGTCGTGACTCCAAAGTACAGAGTTCGCCGCATGGCCGTCGGGCGTGCACGCATCATCTTCACGTCGTCGCATCGCATCAAGGGCGCACTCTCATCGCATCGCACCGGATCGTCGCATCGCAGCGAGGCGCCTGCTTGCCGCATCGCAACCGAGACGCAGTACGAGCACCAACGCATCGCCCTCCCTGCGGACCCTTTGTTTGTTTTGCGTTACGCATCCAAGGTACTTTTGTGAGAAACGTGTCGCATTTATCATCAACTTGAACTAAATTACTTCTACCATCTTTAAGTCTATTTTAAGTACAGTATTGTGGATTTTTGTCATTTGTGGTCTTGTGTTAAGTCTATATAAAGAATACTTATTTTTATAAAACCTGTGTGGTGTCCATCTGTAGTGTTTTCACTGTATTACTTTTTTATTTTTTATTTGAAAAGTTTTATATAGCGCTGGCTAGACCCAGAGGTATCAGAGCGCTTTACATGAGGAATATTGTTACATTATAACAGTGTTACATAGTTACATGAGATACTAGAGAGAAAAAAACAGGGGATAGAGAAAAACAGTGTTGCATAAATACATCTGTTAGTAAAGCAAATTTTGTGACATAAAAGACAAGTCATAAGGTGCATGGATGGTAGAGGGGAGAAAGTCCAGGTGTTTGTATACAAATCAAGTCTGGGGGACAGGACATGGAGAAGAGACTTACAGGGGGTATCAAAAAGTCAGATAAGCGAGTCGAACAAACCGGAGAGGGTCCATGGAACAACAACGACCAGTGCCGGACTTCTTCACGGATAAGAAATGGAAGGGGGTGAGAAGGGGGGGTGAAAGGGTACATCACAGGGCCAAACAAGAGGTGAGGGGTGAAGCGGACTCAGAGAGGGTCAACATGGGGCAATGGTTGCTTCGGCTACACATGGTCACTGACCCACTGCAAGAATCAATCAGGGGGACCGTCGGAAACCGCAAGATGGCGGATTCAGGGCAAAGACCCCGACAGCCTCGCACACAAGATGGCGGGATTGTGTGGAAGCAGAAATCCGAGCGAAAAGCCAAAACTGAGACCCACCCCAGAAGCAGGGCTGAATGGATGCCAAACAGCAGTGTCTCAATGTCTCAGGTCCAATCCATTCCGGAAATGCAGCAGCCGGGACCAAGCGGGCACTCCCACCCCGACTCGAGAAGCAAAAAACAAGCTCAGAGGCAATCGGATCAGCGAGCCACGGAACTCCCTCAGCTGCGCCCAAGATTGGGAGAAACAACACTCGCCTGACCCAGTCACAAATCCGGAAGGCGAAGCAGGGGGTCGGGCCACCGTGGCCAGATCTGGGAAAGGCAGGAGGCGGCCGTAGGGTGGCAGATCGCCAGCCATCCCCTCCACAGCCACCCGGGAATGACCATCAGGCATCGGCGGCTCGGAGATTGGGTCCGACATCGGCAAGTCCTCGGCAGGCAGGGACAAAGGGAAAAACGGAGAGACGAAGGCAAGTGCTCCCAATGTCCGGCTGGGTAGGTGACGGCAGAGGAGGTGATCCGCGGCCAGTCTCCCCTATAGCTACATAGGTAGCTCCACCGGGCATCAGTCGCAGCGCCAGGTCTCCACGGTCGGCGGCACACACACAGCTCCTCAGAGGTTGCAGAGGCCGGTCTCAAGCCAAAAACCTGGGAAATAGGCGAATCCGAGGACCACAGTCAGTGGAAGCCCAGGTGAGTGAGAAAGGTCCGGGGAGGGGGAAGAATCCAGGGGACCCGAGCCAAAAGGCAGTCCCTAGCCGGGGAGCTCCCGGCCGGAGCTCCTCACCTGTCGGCCATCTTGGCATAAATACAAAACCAACTTCAAGGTTCTAGCAACATGGCTAACTTACTGGGCACATCTGAAGTGGAGAAAATGAAACACATGTGAGGAAAATAAGTACAAAAAGCATAACAATTTTAGAACTTTGAAAAACAAGGGATGTGTACAATCCTATATAAACCTTTGGATTTCAGATTTCAAGCAGGTGGTGAAGACTATTTGGACAGAAATGTTGCTTCCTGGACGGTGGCTTGTCCTACATCCCTGCAATCAACACTACAACAACATTACCAGCATACAATGCTCCATGTCACCCCACACAATAAGCACATGTGGCCGCTCCAGTGTATTGTAGCTATAGATTATGGTTTCACAAACTACCCTGAGATAATAATTATTGCATGCAGTTTCTTCAGATGCGTTACAATATTCGTTTCTCAAGCAGAGGAATGTATGGAGTACAAAAGGTGCAAGAGAACTTAACAGCACTAGGTGTAGGATTAGGACGTTCCCGCTCCCATTTGTTGGCTCATTTTAAACCCCGCTGATTCTACAAGAGCTCAGGTTTCATCTTTTCAGTTATGCAGTCAAATATTCAGTTTGAATGATGGGCCCTGTGGGCCATGTTTTGCTCAAGAGCAGTCTAGTTGCACGTCCTGTAACAATGAAAACTTTGCTGTGCAATATGTCTGATAGTGGCAGATGTCTTCGGTCACACTGTCCCTCCTCCAGACTTCGAGGTTGCTTGTCATCTTTCAGATGTCACGAGTTGATAGAAATACTTGGTTTCCAAAGGCGATGAATTTGCTATTATACTGCGTGCATTGCTCAAGCATGCACAGCTCTGTGCCATGGGTCTCTGCCAGGCTGCAGACAAACCAGCACCAAACAACCGCTAAAGTTCCTTCCTCATGGCTCTAGTAATTTTCAATCATGTTGATGTTGGGTAACTGAACATAAACCTCCTTTGTTTTAACACGTGCTCAGTGAACTGTGGCTCAAGGAGGCAGATGTGTTGCGTTGCTCCACCTATTGGTCCAGAGGCACAGTTTTTGTTAAGTCAGATCTTCAGTACCAGTCCACATTGAAAAGTCACTTGTGTTCTATTAAACTGACCCTTTCAATACCAACGAGGTAAGAAGCACCTATTTTGCAGTGATTTGCATTCTTCGGCAAGACGCACCATCAGATTGGCTCAGTGAGTATAGCACAACATCCATGAGTAGTATTACTGTATGTGTTCACAAATGCTTAACACACTGCCTCTGAGATAAGCCTGTCTGCTCGTGCCAAGTTACCAAGGGGGTGAGCAGGGTTTATCCAGTAGTGTAATACCCTTTCCCTGAATAGAAGCAAGGGTCCCTATTTGGTCAAAGGTGTATACCATTGCCAACTAGAGACCCCCAGTTCTAACAGTCACTTTTTGGTGGATGGGGTTGGATCCTTAAGAAGGTGATTTATTTCATTGTGATTCTGATTTCTTGCTGTGTCCTGGTCCAGTGTCTTCTCTTAAGTTGCTCTTATTGAACCACCCTCTTGCCCCTAAGAGAATATCAATTCATGATACTAATGCAACAATTATGATTCAAAAGAAGTAGAAGACCTCATGCAAATAGATGAGGGTATTTTGAGACATCTTCCCTCCTTACTGTTTCCCTTCCCGAAGTTGAAAATATGGAGTGCTCCTAAAACAATTACAATAATATATCTTTTTGCCATAATACAAAATGTTTAGCTCATGCTAAAAGGAGGGTCTGTTGGAATAGAAAAATATGCTTTGGCATTGTTTTACATAAGTTAGCATTCGCGGCGCCATTTTGTGTAAGGGCGCCATTTTGTATCATGATCGAAACTAATCCTGTGCCATTTCCGAGAAACGGCCTTCTCTAGGTTATGTTTCTTCGGAGCTGAGTTTTGCTACACTAATGAATGCACTGTTCTTATTAACGCATACCTTTCCTCTATATGTGAGCCCTCTCCCACTTGTCTAGTGCCGGGCAGGGGCACAATGACCTTGACTGTTAGATAGTGTGTGCCCAGCTGCAGAATCGAAATTTATTTTTTGTATTCCACTGTTCTGTTGTATCTGCCTGGAAAATTCCATGGTGGGCGTGCCTTCATTGGTTTCGAAATGTACATAATGTATCTCTATGCTTGCTGATGCCAGTCCCCTCTGCAACACTCCTAGCGACTGGGCAGATTGGGCTCCGCTCTGAGTATACTCTGAATAAACAGATATTGGTTTGTATTCTCTATTGTTTGACCGACTCTTCATTTGGTATCAAAGGCTGAGAGGTGGTCGTGCGTGACCCGGGTGACCCTAATCGGGTCACTTTCTTCTACCAACATAAACAACCATGAAGGAATTAGGCCGCAGATCATACAGGTGTACCGATCATCTGTTTTACAACGTCTAAAACTTTGCCAACCAGGCATCTTGCTGGCTGATATCCTCATTCTGGCCCACTCCCATGAACTATCGAATGCTCAGGAAGACGAAATGGAAGCAGCGATAGGCAAAGCAACATCCTCCTCTATCACACCAAAACCTCCCACCATCAAAGTTGAGCAGGCCCATGCCATTCATCGGCAACCAGGAGCTACAAGTCAGGGGCCAACCCCAAAACCTAGAAATCGCGGTGGAAATTGTGGCATTGAGCACAAAGTGGAGTGAACATGCCCTGCAAGAGGAAAGACGTGCTCAAAGGATGGAAAGGCAAACCACTTTTCAAGGGTGTGTTGTGGAGGGAAAACCGGCACAAAATCTGAACAACAACGACGCCCATTAGCAGCTCTGCGCCAGCTCTCGCTGGATGACACCATGAGGCAGACGAGCCTAGTAGCTTTGGACTGGACACCCCCTTGGATGAGGAGGAAGATGACGTCTTCGTGCTGTCCTATGCAGGCCATGCAGGGCGGAATAGGGGGCCGCCTCCCATATGCGTAATCCACATCTGCGGCATGCCCGCCAATGCTCTCATTGACACGGGAGTGTTAGTGAATGTAATGGACTCCAAACAATATGAACAATTAACACCACATCCTCTCAACTCTTTCAGGGGTTGGGAAACTTGAAAGGAAAACCAGTTAAGCTACAGATCGACAAAGCCATCTTCGGCTACAGGCAGAACGGGTACTGAAGTTATTAGAAGAACTTGGTGCCATTGAAAAGATGTCTGGCTCCTCACCCTGGGTGTCACCTCTAGTTATCATGCAGAAACCAAAACAGCCTGGTGTGGTACACCTCAGCGTTGACATAAGACTCCTGAATCAAGCAATTTGAAGGGAGATTCACATAACACCGATGATGGACGACATCATAGCTGACCTCAATGGGGCAAAGTGGTTCTCAAAGTTGGACTTAAACTAGTCCTGGCTCCTCAGAGTCCCTACATTACAACATTTTCCATGCACGTTGGCCTTCTATGCCACAAACGGCTGAGCTTTAGCAGCTCATCAGCGGCAGAGGTGTTTCAGAATGCCATCAAAGAAAACAAGGTGTTATCAATCTGATAGATGATATCCTCATTTAGTCTGAGAGTTTGGAAGAACACCACGTTCATCTGAGAGACACCCTTCAGTGGCTCACCGACAGCAGTTGGGTGCTGAATAAAAGCAATTGCCTCTTCTATCAGAACTCTGTAGAGTTCTTCGGATACATCTTTTTGCGAGAAGGACTCCAAGTTCATCCACAGAAGGCCACTGTAATAGGGGCAGCAACTGTACAGGAGATTCGTACCGAAGTCCGCAGCTTGCTAGGAATGGCAACATACTGCAGGAGTTTCATCCCAAATCTTGCAACAATGTCAGAACCACTTAAGGCCCTCACGTGAACCACTGTTCCGTGGGACTGGAATCCAGCTGCTGACAAAGCTTTACAGTCCATCAAGGAAGCACTCCTCTAGAAGGTTACCATGGCCTAATTCTACCATCAGAGAAAGACGGAGCTGATAGTGGATGCGAGTTCTGTTGGGTTGGATTGAGTGCCGTTCTGATGCAGAAAGGGTCTGAACGAGAGTGAGTCCCAGTAGCATATGCCAGAAGGGCATTATCTGAAATGGAGTCCCAATATGCACAAATTGACCAAGAAGCTCTGGCCATTAAGTGGGCATGCCAACACTTTCATTTATACCTCTGCGACCATGAGTTCAAAGTTGTCACCGACCATAAACCACTCCTTCCACTATTTGCTGGCGGTACCCGCCTGGCTCCTCCACAAATAGAAAGGTGGACTGCACTTATTCACATTTGAGGTGATCTATCACCCCGGCGCCAATAGCCCTGCTGATCATGGCATCCATCACCACAGGATGAGAAGAGCCTGACAGTTGAAGAAGAAGGGACAGAGGACTTCATCAAGATGATAGTTAACCAGGCCTGCCCCGAGACATTGACCCTCCAGGAAATATGTGAGGCCACCAGAAATGACCGGAGCCTGACCAGAGCGAAGGAAGCATTGGCCAACAGGAAATGGCAACGCTTCTTGGATGGAGTTCACAACTTGGTGCTGGATGAGAGTGCATCCGGGCAGCAGCTGTGGAGATTAAGAAGTTAACTCAGCGAAAGTCAGGATGTCATATTGCTGTGTGGACAGTTAAGTGTGATGCCCAAAAGTCTCTGGGCATGAGTGATCGTCCTAGAACACTAGGGGCACCAAGGGACAGGGAAAATGAGAGCCCGCCTCTTCAGCAAGGTGTGGTTTCCAGGTATGAATGTGATGGTCGACACTATAGTACGTAGCTGTCATTCATGTGCCATCATGAACGGAAATGTCTCACCTGCACTAGTCCTGATGGAGGAACCCAGACTTCAACCCTGGTTGAAGGTCAGCATCGATTTCGGGAGCTTTCCGGATGGGTGGACCACTGTAGTGATCATCGATTCATACTCCAAGTTTCGGGTGGTGGAGGTAGTACCATCCACATCATTCTCCCACATCAAGCCCATCCTTGAGAAGACATTTGCATTGGTGGGCATCACGGATGAGGTGAAGTCAGACAATGGCCCACCCTTTCAAGGGCGTGACAATTGGGAATACTAGGAGTCTCTGGCGATTTGTCCTAGGAAAGATCACTCCCCAATAGCCCCAAGCGAACGGGGAAGTGGAAAGGTTTATGCGAACACTCAACCGAGCCCTGAGGATCGGGGTTGACCTGGAAGAAGACGCAGAATGCTGTTTGCAAAAGTTCCTGCGAACCTGAAGGCAAACCCCTTACAGCACTACTAATTGTGCTCCAGCAAACCTACTATTTCTGAGGCCCACACAAGATAGTATCCTGGCTGATACAGAGTGGACATGGACATTGTTAGATTTGGGGGTCTCTAGTTGGCAGAGGTAGGTACCTTTGACCAAATAGGGACCCTTGCGTCTAGTCAGGGTAAAGGGGTACAATCCTAAAATAACCCCTGCTCACCCCCTTGGTAGCTTGGCACGAGCAGACAAGCTTATCTCAGAGGCAGTGTGTAAAGCATTTGTGAACACATACAGTAAGCAAGTGACAACACTACAGATGGATACCACACCAGTTGTATATTAAAAATAAGTATCTTTTATATAGATTTAACACAAGACCACACACGTAAAAAATCCACAATACTGTACTTCAAAAAATGTTAGAATTAACTCAGTTCTCTTTAAGATGGTAAATGTGACACTTTGAGTTCAATGTACCTTTGGATGCGTAACGCTATACAACGAAAGTGTTGCAGGGAAGGTGATGCGTCGGTTCCTTACACGCAAGAACGGTGATGCGTTGGGTCCCTACTGATGCGTATGGGATGCGTCGGTTCTTCTCGACGTGGGGAGGTGATGCGTCGGTTTCTTACTGCGCTTCCGTGGTGATGCGACCAGCAACGGCGTGATGCGATGAAGATCCGGTGCAATGAAACAAAGATGGCGTCTTCTTCTTGATGCGACACGATGCGTGCACGCCCGACGGCCGTGCAGCGACTCAACAATTCTTCCGAGCCGCGATAGGCCCTGCGACACACTTCCCGGTGATGCGGCGTCGTCTGATGCGACGTCGATCCTCTTCTCCGGCGATGCAAGGCGCTCTGGCAACGATGCGACGGCCGTGCGGTGACTCAACGATTCTTCTGAGCCGCGACAGGCCCTGCGCCACGCTTCCCGGTGATGCGGCGGCGTCTGATGTGACGTCGGTCCTCTTCTCCGGCGATGCGAGGCGCTTCGGCAACGATGCAACAGCGGCAGCGGCGGCGACACTCTTCTCCGTTGATGCGGCGGCATCTGATGCGACGTCGATCCTTTTCTTCGGCGATGCGAGGCGCTTCGGCTGCGACGGCAAAGCTTCTCCTTCGTGAGTCGTGCTTCCAGCTCCTTGCGACACGCAGTCCCTCAGAAAGTCCAGCACAGCAGCACTTTCCAGAAAGACTCTTGGGGAGCTGGTTGGTGAAGTCTGTTGTCCCTGAGACTTCAGCAGGAGGCAAGCTATTCTCTCAAGCCCTTGGAGATATTTTACAAGTTGATGAAAGTACACACAAAGTTCCCTTCTCCTTTCTTTGGCAGTCAGGCAACCACTGCAGGCCAATCCCCCAACCAGCACTCAGATTAGGGATAGTCTCCTCCTCAGTTTCTCTGGTTCCTCTCCTCAGCAAAGGTTCTTCTTGTTTCCCAAAGTGATCCAAAATTCTGGGTTCTGGGTCCCCTCTTTTATACTCATATTCTCTTTCTTCTCTGAAGGCAGAGAGGCCTTTGCCTAGTCCAAACCAGTTCTGGTCAGTCCTGGAGCACTTTGTTGACAAGACTCCTTCTTTCCTTTCACAGTGTAGGCCAGGGACATCAGACGCACCACAGGAGGTGGAGCCAGCATTGTGGAGGGAAGGCACAGCCCTATTCAGGTCCCAGGTGCAACTCCTCCCACCCATCTACATGCAGATCTCTCTATTCAGCCCTGGGCTGACTCACCCTGTCTCCTGGAATACCCCAGCCCCTGTCCCTCACAAACCAGACATGGAATACACAACCTAGCAGAGGCAGGCTTGGATAGCTAGGCAAGAAAATACCTACTTTCTAAAAGTGGTATTTTCAAACACAGAATGTTAAAACCAACTTCACTAAAATATGTATTTTATCATTCTGAGCTCAGGCATACTAAATTAGTTTTTCTACCATGTTCCCTGGGTCAGTTAGGATTATAAGATGTAATAATCAAACTGCCCATTCTGGCCTATGGGGAACAGGTAGCCTTGCAATAGTGAAAAACGAAAATGGCTGTAATTCATTATTAGGACATGCCACACACACCAGGGCATGTCCTACCTTATACTTACAATGCACCCTGCCCTTGGGCCTACCATAGGGGTGACTAATATGCAGAAAAGGGAAAGTTTAGGGACTCGCAAGTGGGTGCACTTGCCCAGTCAACATGGCAGTACCAGACTGCACACAGGCTCTGCAATGGCAGACCTGAGACACACTTTTACAGGCTGCTTCTGTGGGTGGCACAATCAGTGCTGCAAGCCCACCAGCAGCATTGGATTTACAAGCCCTGGGCACACTCAGTGCACTGCACTAAGGTTTGACAAGTAAACCAATCCAGTCAATAATGGAGTCACTAATCCATACATCAATTTATCATAGGGAGAGCATATGCACTTTAGCACTGATCAGCAGTGGTAAAGTGCCCAGAATCATAAAACAGCCAACAACAGGTCAGAAAAAATACAGGAGGAAGGCAAAAAGTTCAGGGATGTCCCTTCAAAAAGGGCCAAGTCCAACACAACCCCCTTCCAGCCAAAACGCAGGGTAGACCAATAACTACATTGATGGGCTCCCCTGCTTTGGGCGATAGAACCTGGACCTGGCCCGCAACTGCATGGGCATACTCCAGTTCTACGCCAATCTGAACCTATTGGAATCCCTCTGTCCATACTCTCAGGGCCCACCAAGCTAATCCATGGGGATCCCTTCTCCTCACCTGTGGACACCACCTGTGCAGCACCTAACCTTAACTTGCTCACAGGTGTGTCCCAACAGACAGACAGCAAGCCACAGTGGCCACTGAAAGTGGTCAGGGATGAGACCCAGGCCTTGTGCCTCTCAGGGCTCTCAAACCTCTGTGGCGTCAGAGAGCGGGGGCAGTAGCCCCAGGTGCTTGGCACCCTTTGTCCACTCTCCCTCCTGTCAGGTCAGGTATGACATCCTGACACTGACCTACCAGCCCCGGGCCTGTACCCGGTGGCTGGACAGGAGACTGGGGTGGTAAAGTGCCCAGAGTCATAAAACAGCCAACAACAGGTCAGAAAAAATACAGGAGGAAGGCAAAAAGTTCAGGGATGACCCTTCAAAAAGGGCCAAGTCCAACAGACATGGATGTAGAATAGCCACCAATGAAAAAGCCAGCCGGCATCGTCAGGCACAGGAACCCAGTCTGCAAATTGGAGCCGCTATTGTCACGAAGGACAGTCATCCTGAATGGAAGCTTAGGACACCGTTTGAAGCTGAAGTCTGGGAGGTGGTCTATATTGATGAGACAATGATAACGGTGCAGAGAGGCAAGCGTTTAATTCACAGGGGCTAGCTGATCAGAATGCAGCCAATGACGAAGAGTAGTCTCTGAGCCCCATATCACCGCCAAGTAATGAAACACCACATGCAGCGAGAAAAGCCTGTGCCAGTGATATCTCATTGTCACCATCTCAGGATCAACTGACAACAGGAAGTGCCCTACTGTGGTTTCCGTGGACAGATGGCAAGAGGGGCAAGGGACTAGTAACATCTCCTGGAGCCAGAAGTAGGGTCTTCAACCTAACCCAGCCCTCAGCCCCCAGCCAGAGACTGAAGGACTTTGTCTGTGTGACTCATGCAGTCTAATGTTCATTTGCTGCAAAACATCCTAAAATAAGGGAGAGATGTAGAGTACCACCCAGTCTCTACACTACATAGTATCCTCCACTGCACACTGAGGGCTTGGCTCGGCCTGAAGCTATAAATAAATGGGCTCTAGGTTGATCGAAGCCTTTTGCCAAGATATACATTGATGGTGTGCGCGTGTGTTTGCCCGGTTCTCTGGGTCCAGCCTAGTCAGGTGGCCAGGTCCAGGATGTCCCACTACAAATAGGGGAGGGGGCTGCATGGCCCCCGTCCCAGGCTGATTTTGGCCCCGGGCCCCCAGGCCCTGGCCATAGTTTCTTGGGTGCCCCCAGAGCACCCAGTCTGCATTGGGATGACAGGGGAGCCTCAAGGCCCCCATGGTCCCTGCCGAGTCCCTCCCAACTCTCTGCCTCCTGCGGGAGCGACATTGCTTTCAGACACAGGGAGCTGCTAATCATGCAGGTAATGTGTCTGTTTCCCTGCTCGCTTGACAACGGGAAGGGAAACAGATGAATGCTCTGCTTCCAGCATGCAAGAGCATTGTGGAGTGGAGTGTTTGCTGTGGCTTGGTGGGAGTCGTTAAAGCTCCCTCCAAACCACAGCAAACAGCTATGTCCCTGGAGTGGGTTCCCAGGGCCATACATGGCTCCACGAGGGAGAACCTAGCCTCAGAGATGCGGCAGTCCACGGGGCCAAGGGTCCGCAACGGACCCCTTACAATAATTCATTTTAGCCCTGGGGGTGGTGCTCCCCGGGGCTGTGAGGGGGCTGCGGGCCCCACATATTAATGTCTGTTTAACCCCGGGGAGGTGGCCGTCCCCAGGGTTTGGGCAGGCCCAGCTGGCCCGCTCGTATACATATTTTTTAATGCCCGAGGGAGTTGGTGGTCTCCTGGTCTGCGGGGGGGCAGCATGACCCCGCATTATTGTTATGTTTAGCCCCAGGGAGGTTGCGGTCTCTGGGGTGCGGGCATACCCAGCAGGCTCACCTCATACATATTTTCTGATGCCCCAGGGAGGTGGCAGTCCCTGGGGCTTTGGGGGGGCTGCGACGGACCCCACGCGTTTATGTCACATTTGCCCCGGGGAGATGGCAGTTTTCATTGCGCAGGGGTTTGCCATGCAGGCAACCCCTACATCAATTAAATACATTGCCCCGGGGAGGTGGTGGTCCCTAGGGCTTTTACAAACCCGAGGAGTGGGGGGCTCCTTTTTATACCTATTCATCCCCCGGGAACTGGTCCACCCGGGGGCTAAAGATAGCAGAAGCGTAGGAGTCCACACTTCTTTTTTTTAAAACATTCGGTGGAAGCCGCAGATCCGGGGTGACTCCATACAAATTTGCTTTTGCCCCAGCCAGGGTCCCTGTGGTACCCCACCCCAAGAGGCCTAGGGAGTCAGGGTGTTTCTACCCTGACCCCTCCTCTTTTTAAAATTTTTTTGT
This sequence comes from Calotriton arnoldi, assembly GCA_963921515.1. NCBI lineage: Eukaryota > Metazoa > Chordata > Amphibia > Caudata > Salamandridae > Calotriton > Calotriton arnoldi. Next base: position 431,861 of record CAWUFW010011195.1, read on the forward strand.
AGGGCACGACTGAAGCAAAGTCCCAAGATGGCTGCCAACATTCCTGGTTTGAAGTGTTGGCAGCCAATCAGATCTCAGCAAAAGTGAATTTCTTTTAATACCTCCACAATTACTGAATGGATTTACACCAAATCACAAAAGGCACTTTCCTGGAACACTATCGACCTTCCTACCAAATTTGGTGTAATCCCGTTCAGCAGTTCGGTTACTATGGGAATTAACATGGGAAAAATGTGTTTTGGGACAACCCCCTTTTCCCCTGCACCTGCTTGATGGATCACCATGCAATTTCCAATACAGCAGTTGAAGTGAGCATCATATTAGTTTTGAAAATTCCTTTAGGATTCATCACACGGCAAATGAAAAAACGTTCTTCCTCTGGAAATTAGGTCATAACTATAACTACCTACTGGTGACTGCCAGTAGGTAATATATATATATATATATATATATATATATCCAAGCTCCAAAGTACCCAACGTGCATATATATATATGTATCCACAATGTGATCCCTTTGATCAGTGCGCTCTCGCAGCGGGTGCTCAGCGTGGGGGCCGGATCCTGGCCCCTAATTCAATTTTACACACAAAGGACGCGGCACTCAGGAGTGAAGATTATTCAAATGTGTTTATTTGCACAACTCAACCAACGCGTTTCAGCCCTCTCACAGCTTCGCTCACGGTTAGTGAGCCCTTTCTTTGTTGCACTATTTAAACCCAGCTAGCCTCAATGTGGCATTCTGGGACATGTAGTGCGTTACATTCAACAATACATTATTTACAGAAAGGAAATATAACTGTTATTGTTATTTTCAATGGAGGCCAGTTAGTTCTTAGGGGCATACTTATATTATCTCATGATATAGTATCCTGCGACATTACAATTATTACCAATTTAACACATATCATTCATTTTTATGATATTTTGGCAAGATAACTTAAGTTTCCGAGTTTAGTGCTCTGCATTTGTTTTTTTATATTTTTTACTAGACACATATTTTACTGAGTTTTTACAGGATCTAGTATCCTATGATTTTTTGAGCAATAGTGTCTTAGCATTTTAAAGATAGTTACAGTAAAGTTCTATGTATTTTATTTGATGTTCATTCCAAGTGTGTATAAAGCTCTTCGTCATTGTTCATCCCCCTTGGGGTCTTTGTTTTAAGTCTGACAATATAACGTGATTCCATCTGACGTAGTTTTTTTATTCTGTTTCCACCACGTTCATCCTGTGTGATTGCCTTGATGCCATAGTAGCACATCGCTCTCCAATCTTCTTTTTGGCATAATATCATATGTTTGGCAGTTGCATATGAGAGATCTTTGTTCTTCACTGCTCTAATGTGCTCCAGAATGCGCTTCCGCAAGGTGCAGATCGTGCTGCCGATGTATTTACTGCCACAATTACATTCAATTATATATATCACATATTGTGAGGTTCACGTGATTTTTTGGTTTAGGATGATCGTATTTCCATTAGGTTTTTTAGTTTTTTACCAATCTTACATGCCTTGCATGAATTGCATTTTGTAAAGCCATTTTGTTGTTCCATTAGCCAGTTGGTGTCTAATCGCTGTTTGAAATGGCTTTTTATTAGCATGTCCTTTAGAGATTTTGTATTTCTGTAGGTCACAGTTGATTTTGATCCAATAAGTTGTCCTATATCAGGATCTTTTCCAATTAAGTGCCAATGTTTTTGGATCTTTCCCATGATCTTTCCACTTTCTTTACTATATGTAGTTATGAAGCGTGGCACTTGTTGTTCACAATTTTCCGGTTCTTTCTTTGGTATCAATGTATCATCTCTCGTTTTTTTATCAATACTTCTTTTGCTTTTTTTCAGTGTTGATTCCTTATATCCCCTTACTTTTAGCCTTTCCATGGTTTCTTAGATTTTTTCTTCAGCATCCTCTGGTTTGGACAGTTCCGCTTCATTCGCATGAATTCTCCATACGGTATATTGTCAATTAATGATTTTGGATGGAAACTTGTCCCATGTAATATACTGTTGGTGGCCGTTTCTTTTCTGTAGAGTGTGAGTGTATCTCGTCATCCTTGATATATATTAGGGTGTCAAGAAAGGCAATCTTCGTTCTGTTTGTATTGCATGTAAAGATAGACCAATTTGGTTGTTATTCAGTTTTGAAAATATCTTTGAAAATCTTGTTCTGTCCCGTTCCATATTAGGAATAAATCGTCTATGAAACGGACCCATAGTATTATTTTGTCTAAATCTTCTTGATTCTCCACATCCCACGCCACCAATTTCTCCCACCACCCCATTGTAATGTTGGCATAGTTTGGAGAAAAAGAAATGCCCATGGCAGTTCCGCAACGCTGTTTAAAAAGTTCTTTATTAAAGTAGAAGATATTGTTAGTGAGACACAGTTCGATCATGGTGAGTAGCATTTGGGTATGTTTCAATTCCGATATTTTTCTTTGTCGTAGAAAATATCTGCATGCATTTAGGCCTATCTCATGTCGGATCGAAGTGTATAGCGATACCACATCTATTGTTATTAACAGGAGTTCACTATTCCACGTGATGCCTGTGAGTATCCTTAAAAAATCACCCGTATCTCTGATGTAAGAGCTCATGCTTTGCGCAATTGGTGCTAGAAATTGATCTACATACTCAGAGAGGTTCTCATATAGAGAATCACATGAGGATACGATCGGCCTTCCTGGTGGGTGGTGGAGCGTCTTATGAATCTTCGGCAAGAAGTATATCGTCGGGATAACTGGGAAGTCTTTTGTCAGAAAGTTTAGCTCATCATCATTGATCAAATTCTCATTATGCCATTTTTTTAGATTAATATTCAGTTCCATTATCATTTTGTTAATCAGATTATTTGGCATTTTACAATAGTTTGTGGTGTCTTCTAGTTGTCTATATGCCTCTTGCAGGTAATCCTTTATATCCATGAGCACAATGTTTCCCCCTTTGTCGGCGGGTTTTATTATGAGCTCCTTATTTTCCATTAGTTTTCCGATTGCTTCCCGTTCCTTCTTACTTAGATTCTCTTTTTGATTTTCATTTCTAGTATTTGTTATTTTTTCTAGCTCCTCTATTATTGCCTCACTGAATTGATCAATTCTGTTTCCAGGAGGTAAAACAGGGCAGTATTTCGATTTCTCTTTTAGTCCGCTCTCCACTCTTTTATTTGTTTCAATTTCAAGATGTTCAAGGACTTGTTCTTCCGACATTTCATCCTCATTTAAATTGTACAATAGGTCAAACATGTTTTTCAAATCCTGTGCTTGGTCAATACTGATCATTGGTTCAGTACTAGATGTTAGAGTTTGTCATTGCAACTCAAGAGGTTTACTTTTATATTTATTCGCATGTATTTTAGCTAATTTTAATTTTTGAACATATTTGTATAAGTCAATTCTTACTTCTGTGTAGTTGAAGTGACTCTCCGGGCAGAAAGATAGCCCTTTGTTCAATGCTGTCTTTTCGTCCAATGACAGTATATGCTTTGAAAGATTCACAATGAGATTGTTATCTATTTGCGACTGCGCAATGGGTAGTGCCTTTTTGCGTTTGCCCGTCTGGTTTTCTAGTGCTTGTGAGACAGTTTCCCTCTTCCTCGGCCTCTGTTTGTATTTCTGCCGCGCCTCTTCCTCGTGCCATGGTTTGGTCCATGTGCATTAGGCGCATTTTTTCTAAAAAGTTGACTTTTGGGATGCCTCCTGTCCCACTCGACATCTCTGGTTCACTCATATCAGACTCACTTGCACTTGTACTATTTGATGTTATCTTAGACATTTGCAATGGATAATTCTTTTTCAGTGTGTCAAAACGCTTTGCAAAGGTCAATATTCTGCCGTGTTTGTAATCCTGTTCGTCTCTCTTGAATTTGCGTTTCTTGCGTTCCTGAATTTCAATCTCATATTTCTCCAATCTTACATCCATCTCCTTTCGTAATTTTGCTATTACTTCCTGGTCAGGATGACTTAGTGCTTTTGCTTCCATTTCTTCCAATTGCTTAGTTGTCTCTATTACATCCATCTTTGCGTGTTTTATTAATATGCGCATCATATTCAGAGAGCATTGTGTATTGTTATCCGCCCATTCCTCTAATAATTCAGTTTTCGTATCTGGGTGAGTGGGCATGGTGAAAATGCGTAGTCCCCTTGGAATTCGTTTGACTTCAATGTAGTTTTCCAGAGCTAAATTTCCCAGCTTTTATTTGTTTCCTTTTAATACAATTTTTCCATTTGGTTGAACTGCTGTTTTATCGTCAAAAAACAGCAGTTCAACCAAATGGAAAAATTGTATAAAAAGGAAACAAATAAAAGCTGGGAAATTTTAGCTCTGGAAAACTACATTGAAGTCAAACGAATTCCAAGGGGACTACGCGTTTTCACCATGCCCACTCACCCAGATACGAAAACTGAATTATTAGAGGAATGGGCGGATAACAATACACAATGCTCTCTGAATATGATGCGCATATTAATAAAACACGCAAAGATGGATGTAATAGAGATAACTAAGCAATTGGAAGAAATGGAAGCAAAAGCACTAAGTCATCCTGACCAGGAAGTAATAGCAAAATTACGAAAGGAGATGGATGTAAGATTGGAGAAATATGAGATTGAAATTCAGGAACGCAAGAAACGCAAATTCAAGAGAGACGAACAGGATTACAAACACGGCAGAATATTGACCTTTGCAAAGCGTTTTGACACACTGAAAAAGAATTATCCATTGCAAATGTCTAAGACAACATCAAATAGTACAAGTGCAAGTGAGTCTGATCTGAGTGAACCAGAGATGTCGAGTGGGACAGGAGGCATCCCAAAAGTCAAGTTTTTAGAAAAAATGCGCCTAATGCACATGGACCAAACCATGGCACGAGGAAGAGGGCGCGGCAGAAATACAAACAGAGGCAGAGGAAGAGGGGAAACTGTCTCACAAGCACTAGAAAAACCAGACGGGCAAAACGCAAAAAGGCACTACCCATTGCGCAGTCGCAAATAGATAACAATCTCATTATGAATCTTTCAAAGCATATACTGTCATTGGACGAAAAGACAGCATTGAACAAAGGGCTATCTTTCTGCCCGGAGAGTCACTTCAACTACACAGAAGTAAGAATTGACTTATACAAATATGTTCGAAAATTAAAATTAGCTAAAATACATGCAAATAAATATAAAAGTAAACCTCTTGAGTTGCAAGGACAAACTCTAACATCTAGTACTGAACCAATGATCAGTATTGACCAAGCACAGGATTTGAAAAACATGTTTGACCTATTGTACAATTTAAATGAGGACGAAATGTTGGAAGAACAAGTCCTTGAACATCTTGAAATTGAAACAAACAAAAGAGTGGGGAGCGGACTAAAAGAGAAATCGAAATACTGCCCTGTTTTACCTCCTGGAAACAGAATTGATCAATTCAGTGAGGCAATAATAGAGGACCTAGAAAAATAACAAATACTAGAAATGAAAATCAAAAAGAGAATCTAAGTAAGAAGGAACGGGAAGCAATCGGAAAACTAATGGAAAATAAGGAGCTCATAATAAAACCCGCCGACAAAGGGGAAAGATTGTGCTCATGGATATAAAGGATTACCTGCAAGAGGCATATAGACAACTAGAAGACACCACAAACTATTGTAAAATGCCAAATAATCCGATTAACAAAATGATAATGGAACTGAATATTCATCTAAAAAATGGCATAATGAGAATTTGATCAATGATGATGAGCTAAACTTTCTGACAAAAGACTTCCCAGTTATCCCGACGATATACTTCTTGCCGAAGATTCATAAGACACTCCACCACCCACCAGGAAGGCCAATCGTATCCTCATGTGATTCTCTATATGAGAACCTCTCTGAGTATGTAGATCAATTTCTAGCACCAATTGCGCAAAGCATGAGCTCTTACATCAGAGATACGGGTGATTTTTTAAGGATACTCACAGGCATCACGTGGAATAGTGAACTCCTGTTAATAACAATAGATGTGGTATCGCTATACACTTCAATCCGACATGAGATAGGCCTAAATGCATGCAGATATTTTCTACGACAAAGAAAAATATCGGAAATGAAACATACCCAAATGCTACTCACCATGATCGAACTGTGTCTCACTAACAATATCTTCTACTTAAATAAAGAACTTTTTAAACAGCGCTATGAACTGCCATGGGTATTTCTTTTCTCCAAACTATGCCAACATTACAATGGGGTGGTGGGAGAAATTGGTGGCGTGGGATGTGGAGAATCAAGAAGATTTAGACAAAATAATACTATGGGTCCGTTTCATAGACGATTTATTCCTAATATGGAACGGGACAGAACAAGATTTTCAAAGATATTTTCAAAACTGAATAACAACCAAATTGGTCTATCTTTACATGCAATACAAACAGAATGAAGATTGCCTTTCTTGACACCCTAATATATATCAAGGATGACGAGATACACTCCACACTCTACAGAAAAGAAACGGCCACCAACAGTATATTACATGGGACAAGTTTCCATCCAAAATCATTAATTGACAATATACTGTATGGAGAATTCATGCGAATGAAGCGGAACTGTTCCAAACCAGAGGATGCTGAAGAAAAAATCAAAGAAACCATGGAAAGGCTAAAAGTAAGGGGCTATAAGGAATCAACACTGAAAAAAAGCAAAAGAAAAATTGATCAAAAAACGAGAGATGATACATTGATACCAAAGAAAAAACTGGAAAATTGTGAACAATAAGTGCCACGCTTCATAACTACATATAGTAAAGAAAGTGGAAAGATCATGGGAAAAATCAAAAAACATTGGCACTAAATTGAAAAAGATATAGGACAACTTATTGGATGAAAACCAACTGTGACCTACAGAAAAACAAAATCTCTAAAGGACATGCTAATAAAAAGCCATTTCAAACAGCAATTAGACACCAACTGGCTAATGGAACAACAAAATGGCTTTACAAAATGCAATTCATGCAAGGCATGTAAGATTGGTAAAAACAAAAAGACCATTGTGGAACCTAATGGAAATACGATCATCCTAAACCAAAAAATAACGTGCACCTCACAATATGTGATATATATCATTGAATGTAATTGTGGCAGTAAATACATCGGCAGCACGATCTGCACCTTATGGAAGCGCATTCTGGAGCACATTAGAGCAGTGAAGAACAAAGATCTCTCATATGCAACTGCCAAACATATGATATTATGCCAAAAAGGAGATTGGAGAGCGATGTGCTACTATGGCTTCAAGGCAATCACACTGGATGAACGTGGTGGAAACAGAATAAAAAAACTACGTCAGATGGAATCACGTTATATTGTCAGACTTAAAACAAAGACCCCGAGGGGGATGAACAATGACGAAGAGCTTTATACACACTTGGAATGAACATCAAATAAAATACATAGAACTTTACTGTAACTATCTTTAAAATGCTAAGACACTATTGCTCAAAAATCATAGGATACTAGATCCTGTAAAAACTCAGTAAAATAGGTGTCTAGTAAAAAATATAAAAAAACAAATGCAGAGCACTAAACTTGGAAACTTAAGTTATCTTGCCAAAATATCATAAAAATTAATGATATGTGTTAAATTGGTAATAATTGTAATGTCGCAGGATACTATATCATGAGATAATATAAGTATGCCCCTAAGAACTAACTGGCCTCTATTGAAAATAACAATAACAGTTATATTTCCTTTCTGTAAATAATTCATTGTTGAATGTAACGCACTACATGTCCCAGAATGCCACATTGAGGCTAGCTGGGTTTAAATAGTGCAACAAAGAAAGGACTCACTAACCGTGAGCAAAGCCGTGAGAGGGCTGAAACGCGTTGGTTGAGTTGTGCAAATAAACCCATTTGAATAATCTTCACTCCTGAGTGCCGCGTCCTTTGTGTGTAAAAAAAATATATATATATGTGTAGGCAAATTTATACATACAAAAGACATTATATAAGGTGTAGCCTAGTAGAAAATGATGGTAATATTGTCCGCAGTGCGACAGTGCTCTGCCATATTTTTATTGTCTAACTAATTTTGTAAATATGGAAACAAATGTGTGTATAATATATTATTCGTTATTCATTTGTTAATTCCTTTGCAACAGAGACCGTGGATGCATGCACTCCCATGTGACTAGTGCATTTATTTATGTCGATAGCACCAACACATAACGTTTTGTGTATTCGTGTTGTGTGTCCTGTGGTCTATGAGGACAAATGCTTTTTGTTGACGTGATGTAAACGTCAGTGAATCCTTTTCTTGAAAGTAGGTCAAGGGTCAGGTAGAAAGAAAAAGGAACTAAATCCAGATGTATCAAAAGAGCATTTTGTGATTCTCAAATAACGATTCTTACCGAATCGCTATTTTGGAATCACAAAATGCTATGTACGTAGGAATCGCCAAAGATTGGCGATTCCTTAATATTACCTAATAGCGATTTGGTAAATAGCGATTGCTATTAGGTAATATGACTCCATTTGTTCCTATGAGCCGAAAGGCCCATAGGTGCAAATGGTTTTGCATTAGCTAATTTGCCATTACCTAATTGGTAAGTGCAAATTAGTGAATGCAAAGCCAAGGGTGCCCGGGGGCCTAAATCCTCCCCTGAAGCACCCCCAAAATTTAAATTCAGCACATGTAAAGCGCACACATGCCCTATGGCCATGTGTGCACAACATGGCACTTTGAAAAATGCTTTTTTTTAAATTCGCACATGGTTACTATCAACTTGAAGTTGATGGTAATTAGTGTTTCCTAAATGCACAGTTTGCATTTAGGAAACGCTTCTTACATGTGCATTAGGGATTCGCAAATTGCAATTCCCTATTTGCATTTGCAATTTAGGTAATCGCAAAAAATTGTGTTTACCTAAATTGTGAATACAAAGCCTTTCATACATAGTGAAAGGCCATTTTGCATTCACAAAAGGACGAATTCTGCGATTCACACCATTTGCGAACGCGAAATACATTCATACATCTGGCCCTAAGATCTTCTTGTGGTGAAATTTAGATCCAAGACTTGGTCACCCTCACCATGAGCGAAACGTTATGCAGAAGGAGCAATCAGTGTAAATATGAAAGCACCGGCTCCGTTAAAGTTCACTGTATTATTCATCTACAACTTGATGAGAAAAACTGCATGTGCTATTCCTTTTACGTTAGAGTCTGTTCTGTTTTTTTTTTAGATTTCTATTGTGGAAAACTTTAATACTTGTTCTTCCTTGTTTAACTTTTAAAAATATTGAATAATATTTATTTCAATGTTTTATATCTGTATGGCGCTACGTTTGAATAATATATACTATATAATAATTATGTGAATTGTATGATGGTACTGTAGAGCATTTTGATGCTTTTAGTTTACGTTGCAGCATTAGTGTATTATATTTTTATGATATTCTGAAAATTGGATGCATTTTTGTATGTTGTAAATAGAAGAATGTTCACATGCAAACATCGTGGTAGAAAAATGAACGGGTATTATGATTTACACTGTTACAAGTGTCATTGTAGTCAATGGTAAATGCTTCATTACACATTAGAAGTGAAGATTAGAAAAACGCAAAGCAGCATACACCAATACATTGTGTCTCAAAATAAATCATTACAGTGAGCATATTTCAGAAGAGATGGTATTTTCTCTTGCTTATCTATATTTTTTGAATACCACACACAATTATATCATTTAGGCACTTGATTGAAAAAGTAGCAAGATATTTCCCTTTGCTTTGTATGACGAAAAGGTAATTACACAGAAGACAATATGCGCAGGAGCTGGCTACCTTGTTAAACAAAATAGTGCCCTTTCTAATTCTTGCTGTACATAGGTTAATGAGTATATATGAGACAGCTCTTCAAAAAAACTGTAGAAAATAGATCACTACAATAATGTGTGATTTATTTTTCAAATAATTCTTGTAATGAATATTTTCTTTTCTGTAATACTCAAAAGTATATCTGCTGCAGTGTAGGGCTGGAATGCTTGGTTCATAATGGCACAAAATACTACAGTAAAATTGAGGCTGTGAAAAAATTAACTCATCAATTTAGTTCTTTGAGACAAATGCGAGACAAAGAACCAGCTCTTGCCATTTTATCACTTGTTCAGTTTGATATAATCTGATAATATGTCATGTCATATGGTAGGTGTCATGGTGGACAAAGGTTTAAACAGAAGGTCGCACATTTTTAGCATACATGGAATACAATTGCTTTACGAGAAAGTAAATGCGAAGGGTAAACTCATTGGTCGTCCTACACAAAGATTTCTACGCCTGTAACTTCGGCCATATGTAACAGGATTTTATTATCTGAATCATAATATCTTTGTAGAAATGCATTGCAACAAACTGTGCCTGGTTGAATGTCAGAATATTGACAACAAAAACATTATTTGATTTGGTGTAGAGTTTCTAGCATTAACTCCAATGGGGATATATTTTGTAGACAATATATAGGACACAGTACTTTGGTAAGACGGTATTTATATTATGTAGGTTATTCTATTACCTTCTTCTTGGGATGGTCAGGCAAAATGTTGCTACCAAATTAAGATCTTTGTGGGAATTCATAGAAAAAATCAACTGTGTTTTCCACCATGTAATACTCCAAAGAGTGAGGTTGGGAGTCAGTGTTCTCCCTCAGCCCCACAATGTTCAACGCCAACATGAACCCCTTAGCCAACATCGTCAGTACCCATGGACTAAAGATCATTTTCTACTCCGATGACACCCAGCTCATCCTCGTGCTATCCGAAAACTCCTCTTCCACCAGGGCCAACTTTTGCAGCTGCATGAAAAGCGTCGTCGAATGAATAAAAGACAACTGCCTTAAACTCAACATAAACAAAACAGCAGAACTGATCTTCGGGGACAACGCCTCAGCTTGGACCCTCGCCGACTCCAACTGACTAAGCCAGTAACCTTGGAATCATCCTTCATATGTAGCTCACTATGAAATCAGATCAACGCAGTCTCCTCTGCCTGATTCCTTGCCTTTCACATGCTCTGCAAGATCTTCAAATGGGTACCCATAAAAACTAGAAAAACCATCACTCAAGCCCTAGTCACCAGCCGGCTCAAATACAGCAACCTCTCTATGTAGGAATCACCATTCACCTCCTGAAGAGACTGCAAACCATTCATAACTCAGCGGTGAGACTCATTCTTGACCTCCTCAGATGAACTCACATCACCCGCCCCCCCCCCCCACCTTAGGAAGCTACACTGGCTGCCCATTCAGAAGAGATGCCACTTCAAGATGCTGATCCACACCTACAAAGCCCTTGACAACCAAGGTCCAGAATACATCAACCACCGCATGAACTTCCTCCAACCCTCAAGACACCTATGCCCGCCTCTTTCTACCTCGCTCACACTCCTTGTATCCGCTGCAGCATGAGTAAAGGTCACTCCTTCTCCTTCCTTGCAGCAAAGTCCTGAAATGACCTCCCCCTTCACCTCTGAACCTCATCATTTCTGCTGGAATTCAGGAATGGACTCAAGACCTGACAGTTCAACTGAATGCCCTTCTACCTCAGGGTTCACAGTTCCTGGAGACCCTCACCAGTAATTAGCGGCACTTTACATATCCTGATTGATTGATTTATTGAGTGAGTGAATTTCCACAGAGAAAAATCTTTGATATAGTAAATTGTCATGATTTCTTTTCATTGTATGACAATTGCAGTGTAGTTTTTAAAATGTTTGCATTTAGGACAGAGATGGGAGGAATTTATTCTGGAATAGTGCTGTAGTGTAGTTCCTATTTCCCTAATAGGCTCTGCGCATTGGAATAATATACCCTATAGGTTTGACATAGGACTGAGGTCGGTATGTCCCTATCGAGTATATTAAACTTAATTACTTTTGTGCCAGCTAACTCAGAGGCCACTAGAAACTCCTTGTAAACAAGAAGGGAGTAGTTTCTGGCAACCGCATAAACATGACAACTTTGTTTCCCTTTTAGAATCGGAACACTTCTCAGAATCGTGGAAACAATAGATAACAGTTTCACTCAGCTAGTCGTGCATGCTTAGTTTCCTCAGAGTTACACAGAAAGAATAGACAGGTGTTTCAATAAAAAGGTTTTATTGAACAGTCTTGTTTCTCGTGTAAGAGATATGAGCTGTTATGATCACAAGACAGTATGCAAGATATATAATGTACAGCGTAAGCAGTAGAAATAAATAATACTGCGCTAACATTATCTTTTAGCATATATTCACATACATAAATAACATGAGCTAAAAATGCGAGTACTCATACGATGCTTTTCTAAGCTAGTTCTACCCCAGTGTACCTAACCTAGTCTAGGTGTAGGGCAAGGTAAGAAGTAGATGAAGTATTCTGTAGTATGGTATACTAAGAGTATGTTAAGTCTAGTATGCCAAGAGTCCCTCTAGGTTCTAGTCAGCTCCATACCTTGAGAATGAGAGAGGTGGGAATCTCCTGCCGGATCTCAAACTCTAACACCCCGCGAAGGGAGTCAGAACACTGGAAGCTGGATTCTCTGCGAGCAGGGATGACAGCGTCTTCTCAGTGCGTCAGGCCGGGATACGGGCTCCTCTGTAGTCGAGGTCTCCTCTGACTTGCTTGGGCAAGGGAAGGTATATTTATACCTGGTAGGTGCCTTGGAATGTTAGCATTGACGTGAAGTCGGACAGAGGAAGACGTCAGGAATGAACCCTTAAGGTATAGCGGTTCATGCATAATAGATGAGTTCTTGGAGAAATCAATAATCCTGTGCTAGGGAAATCCCAAGAGCTTAAGGGTCTGGTTTCTAAGAACTCGTTGTGACGTTAGGGTGGACGGGTGTCGGTGACCATGCCTGTATTTGGAGTGCATGGCTAATGCCTAAATAAGGACTGGGATTCTATGCCTATATAAGGGCAATGCGAATTGTGCCTATATAAGGACATGTTTCAGGAAAACCTATATACGGACACCTAAAGCGGAATACAACAGTGCTTGGTGTTTTCTGATTCCTAGACCCTCACTTTGACTTTTCTAGAAATTTAGTCCAGGGCTGAAATAGGAAATGTCACTCAGTACAGAATTGCAATATGTGTGGGAGCACCGCACACCGAGGTCCAAGGTAAATGGGGAAATGGATGCAGTGAAGAAGTGCTGTAAATACTGATTCTCACAGTTATTCTCATTCCCCAGGGATTGACTTGTAATTTTTGTTCTAACCCCACGCTTCACAATTACCCTAGCACATGGCAGCAGCCTCATTACCAGTTAGGCAGGATATGGTGAGGTATTTACCACAGATGCTAAATACCATTACCCTAGAGTGAGATATTGTTGCAAAGTCATCCTGTGCCCTGGGCACCCCTCATCTTTTTGCTGACAGGTACTGGTGGTAGCTGACTCTGACTGACCCTGGGCTCTGCCTAACCAGGCCCAGGGCCAGTTCTATGCTGAAAGCGACACTTAGAATACAGTGAAACCACCAACATACACTAGGGTACACTATGGGTTAGGGCACCCCTGTGATTGGCATGATCTCCCCTATAAGGCCCTAGTATATAGTAAGGCAGGGGGATTGAAACTACCTTTAAATCCCTAGTATATAATAGGGCATGGCAGTTAGAGGCCAGCAACCCTTTATGCACTTGTATGTGTGCACTGCAGAAGCCTGAGGTCAGTTTAAAAGCAGACCTGCTTTTCAACATGCAAATTTTGCCAACATTCGACTTTGGTGTTTTGGGCACTTAAAATGGATAACCTACAATGTTTGGGCATATTAGGTACCCCCAGGGTCTCCCCTAGGTGTCTCAGGGGTGGGGGCGGGTCAGGTATTTATAAGTAGTTATAATGAGTTTTATATGCCCTGGGTTAAGTAAAATTGCACATTTCACTCCCCAAATTGTGATAAAGTGCTTCACAAAATCGACTTTTGTGCTAGGAGCACTGTGGAGGGAGGATCTGCAATATTTCTAAATATTCAGAACCCTTAAAGTCTCCCCTAGATGTTCCAGCGGTGGGGGCTCCTGTAGATATAAGCAGGGTTCTAATAAAACGTGTTTTTATAAGCCCTGGTGTTGGAAAAATGGCCCAAGTCATTTTTCCCATTGCAAATCCCCTGTCACATAAGTTAGCATGGCAAGAAGTTATTAACTAATAAATCCTGGTAAGAGACTCATAAGATAGCATTCAAGGACTTCCCAGAATGGTATTTATAAATCCAACAATATGGTATTGTTGAATTTCTCCTAAAATTTACAGACAATAAGTTATACATTTCATGTCTGTAAGCCAAAATTCAACCTTCCAGTGGTCTGTTGTGATTGGTCAGAGTTAAGTGTATTAGCCAGGCTCCTTTGAAGAGGTGCTAAATGACCCCTGGGTTTAGGAAGCCTTTCTGGGAGGAGAGGTTGCTGGGCAAAGGAATGCCAGGGGGAGGGGTAGTAAATAATGCTCTTCAAGGGAAGGATGAGAAGCTGGAGAAACCAGTTTCATTTACACCTCTCCGTTCTGCCTCACAGCCAGATGGAGGGGTTAAGGAGGAAGTCCCAGATGCAAGAGGAGTGTACCTATGCAGATGAAGCCATCCTGGAGGCTGGTTTAGTTAGTTTTGCACCCTTTGCTAGAAAATCAGCCATTATGAGTTTTGGAGAAATGGTGCTCTCTGGAAGAAAATAATGCCACACTTTGGAGGATGTGGTCATACCCTGGGGTGTTGCCCTGCATCTCATTGGCCAGGAGTGCCCTCCTGCTTGACCCAGATAACTTGGAATAAGTATCTGAGAGGGGCAGAGCCTCTCGGATCTGCTGCTTGAAAACTAATAGAGCAAGAAGGGTCCACTGTGAGGAGTTTTTATGTGCATCAACCAGGCCCTGCACTCAAAAAATTGCACCTTTTACATCATCCAGAACTACAGCCCTGTGGACTACCTTGCTTTAAAATGCCTAAAATGTGGACTACCTGCAAGCTACAGGTTAACAGAGCTCACCTGGAACATCACCACCAAGAATCATCAGCCTGGAGTACTACCGGTGGATTTGTAAGGGTTTTGTCCAAGTGGATTGTGGGAACTGAAGTCCCAAACTTTAAAGGACCATCTTGGAGCATCCAGATCCTTAGAGTAAGTTTTGGAAAGTTTGGGACCCTTGGGGAAACTTCAGGAAGATGTTCCAGAAGTTTGGAGAAACTTTTGGAAAAAAGCTCCATAAGTGGACTGACTCGACCTGGCCAGCCAAGCCGGCAACCCTCAACCGCGAGCTGGTCTGTCGTCTAGGTTCATCCCGCTGAAAAGATCCGGAGGTCCGACTTCCAGAGTTTGACCGGACGTTGGCGGAAACCCAAGCTGGTGAACCCTTACCGAAGCTGGCCTGGTGAAGAGCAGCAAGGGACCCCTGAAGAAAAATCTCAGTAAACGTTTCTAAGTCCGAACGTAGAAAACCTGACCGGGACCAACCGCGAGAGCCAAGCCGCCCACCTTCAAATGCCAGCTGGCCTGGATCCCTGGCTCATTCCACTGGATAGCACCGGAGGTCTGACTTCCATAAGTTTGACCGTGAGCTTGTCGCTAGGCAAACCGGCGAACCCTCACTGAATCCAGACTGGCTGAGACCTTTGAGGGACCCCGGGAAGGAAAGCTCCAGAAATATTTCTAAGTCAGAAGGTAAAAACTTTGACCGAGACCTACCGCGAGGGGTAGCCATGCAGGGCTCCATCCCAGTCTGCCTGAAACTTTGACTTTGATCATGTCTAGCATGCCCAGATGTCCTAATAGGCGCTATGGATTTCTATATGCTGTACAGTCCTACATCTTTAAAAATTCATATCTCCGGTTCCCTACATTGCATTTTGTTTTGTTTTGGTGTCATTTTAAAGATACAAATATTTCCTATTTTTATAAATTGGTGTTTTTATTTTGTGTTGTGTCATAATTATTTACTAAATTGGAGTTTTTGAATGCTTTACTTACCTGTCTTTGAAGTTAAGCCTGTCTGCTCGCAGCCAAGCTACAAAGGGTTGAGCATGGAAATAATTTTCTAAGACCTATTCTGAGCCCTAGACTGTGTTAGTGGCCTTATTGCCAGTGGCAGATATACATCTGTCCCTACTAATAATCCACTTTCCAACAGATATTAACCCTGGTAAGTACCTCTCCTTCTGAGCTCTGAACTTGTAAATGAGGCATAACATACAGATTTGGTATTTAACACACCAAGGGGCACTTGCATCATTCTAAATACCGGTCCCAAAGGGGCAGATTAGCAGAATCTGCCCCTTTGCGACCGGTATTTTTGCATTTGGGATGCATCAACCCAAATGCAAATTTGCAATTTAAGTAATCGCAAAAATTGCGATTACTTAAATTGCGAATGCATTTAGGGAATCGCAAATTGCGATTCCCTAAATGCAATGCATGATGCAATTTTAAATTGTGATTTTGCAATTAGGGATTGCAAATTACCATCAATTTAAAGTTGATGGTAATTTGCGAAAACTTTGAAAAATGCACTAAAGTTAATTTTTCAAAGTTCCATGTTACACACACACATGCCCTTGGGGCATGTGTGTGCGCAACATGTGGTCACATGGCAATTTCAGGGGTGCATCAGGGTGTCCTTTTGGCCCCCTTGCATCCTTGAAATTGCATGCGCAATTTGCGACTACCTATTTGGTAGTCGCAAATGGCGCATGCAATTCCCATTCATTCCTATGGGCCTTTAGGCCCATAGGAATGAATGGGAAGCTATTCCTTAATTGCGAATCGCAATTTGCAATTCGCAATTAAGGAATCTGTAGGAATCACTAATATTTTAGCGAAACCTACATGCATAGTCAATTGCGATTCCATAACTGCGATTCCTTAATAATTACCACACAACTAATAATTTCAATCCCAGTGTAAACACATGTTTGCACAGGGATTGACATTTAGCATAAAATTCCCACTGGGGCCTATAACTAATTCCATGTATAGGAGTCCAGATGCAGTGCTTTTCCATTAGATATAAGTCCCAAATTATTACGGCTTAAATGCTTGCTGACAAGGAAGAATCTGAGAGTGTTCTTGTCTAAATAGCAATTATTTTGTACCCTACAGTTCATTATATATTTGGGGTCCTGTACCTTAAGTGGATTGCTGTTGTGTCTAGATAAGTTGTTACAGAATGCCCTAATTATTAGTGTTTTTTTAGACTGAAGACTGCTGTCCATTTCGGAAAATGTGCAAGATGCATTATCCAAAAGGGTTTTGAATATCATACACCAAATCTTGAAGTTGACTCTTTGTTCAGTGAGTGTGGTGATCATCTTCAACTGAATACACACCCTTCCTGCGCCATTTGCTAATTTGTTTACAGCAGGACCTCTATAAAGTATTTTGCAAAATAAATACCTGTGAACACTGCAGGAAGAACAAGCTTAATTGTGAATAGTGCAAGCACATGGGCATTCAGAAGAGAAAGTCAATCAATTAATCAATCAAGGGTTTGTTAAGTGCAACTACTCACCCGCGAGGGTCACAAGGCGCAGTGGCGGGGGTGTGTGCAGTTCCTCGATGATCACGGTGATTTGTCGAAGAGCCAGGTCTTGTGGTCCTTCAAGAATGTGGATAGTGTTGGTGTCTGTCGGAGGTGGAGAGGGAGGGTGTTCCATGCCTTGGCCACGAGGAATGAGAAGGAACGGCCTCCTGTTCTGGTCCTCTTGATGTGCGGCTGTTGGACTTGGCCCTTTTTGCAGGGTTATCCCCAAACTTTTTGCTTCTTCCTCCTATTTTTTCCTGACCTGTTGTTGTTGGTTTTAGGACTCTGGGCACTTTACCACTGCTAATCAGTGCTAAAGTGCATATGCTCTCTGTGTAAATTGTGAACATGATTGGTTATCCATGATTGGCATATTTAACTTACTGGTCAGTCCCTAGTAAAGTGCACTAAGTGTGCCAGGGCTGGTAAATCAAATGCTACTAGTGGGCCTACAGCACTAATTGTGCCACCCACATGAGTAGCTCTGAAAAGGTAACTCAGACCTGCCACCCCAGTGTCTGTGCGCAGTTGTTAACTGCCAAATCGACTTGGCAAGTGCACCCACTTGCCAGGCCCTAACCTTCCCTTTTCTTACATGTCAGTCACCCCTAAGGTAGGCCCAAGGTACCCCTGTGAGCAGAGTGTGGGGTATGTGAAAGGTAGGACATGCCCTGATGTGTGTGGCATGTCCTGATAGTGAAATACTGCCAAATTCGTTTTTCACTATTGTAAGGCTATCTGTCCCCATAGGAAAGCATGGGAGTTAATTTATAACTTCTTATAAATAAAACTTACCATTGGGACCAGATTGGAAAATAAAGTTTAGTATGCCTGAACTCAGAATCTAAAGATGCATCTTTTAGGAAAGGTGATTTTTATGTTCTGAGTTTGAAAATACCACTTTTAGACAGTGGCTATTTTCTTGTTCAAGCATCCTGTGTGCCTCTGCCTGTTTGTGGATTGACAGTCTGACTTTGGAGTGACAGGGGCTAAGGAGGTGCAGTGGCCCCAGGAGTCTGGATGAGTCAGCACTAGGTTAAATAGGCCTGATCTGCATTTGGAGTGGTGGGAAGAGTAGCACCTGTACCTGAATAGGGCTGTGCCTGCCTTCCACAATGCTGGCTCTGCCCCCCTGTGGTGTGTCTGGA
This sequence comes from Calotriton arnoldi, assembly GCA_963921515.1. NCBI lineage: Eukaryota > Metazoa > Chordata > Amphibia > Caudata > Salamandridae > Calotriton > Calotriton arnoldi. The sequence goes on from CAWUFW010011195.1 coordinate 450,518, forward strand.
GCAAAGGCTCACACTGACAATGCATGTTGTTGTGCACTTGCAGAGTGCCCCCCAGAACTGGTTTGGACTGGGCCTAGAGACCCTTGCACAAAGAGAACAAAGACTTCACCCCCAGCTCCTCTGAAGCCCCTTGCACAAAGAGAACAAAGACTTCACCCCCAGCTCCCCTGAACTTCCTTGCTGGGGGTTCTGACCTGCCAGGAGTGCCTGTGACTGTGTGGGGCCTCTGGAGGTTGTTTCTGCTGCTGGGAGCTGGAAAGCAACGCAACAACAAGAAAATCGACGCATCGCTCTTCTTGCGACAGTTTTTCCGACGCAACGCCGTGGTGCGAGAAGAATCTCCCCGCACCGCCACACCACTGCTGAAACCGATGCAGCGCCTGTCGCCACTGCAAGAATCGACGCATCGAGGGATCGCGGCTGAAGAAATCGACGCAGCGCCGCTCGCCACCGCCGCATCATTCGTCGATGCATCCCAGATTTCCAAGCATCGTCCCTGTGCGGCACGTTTTCCCCGATGCATCACCCACGGATCGGAGTTGTCTCAGAATCGACGCATTGCTTCCCCTTACAGACCAGACCTGACGCACCGCTCCCCTGTGTCCAGCGGAACTGTCGGATCGCATCCACGAAGGTCTCAGGAATCAACACATCTCTTTGTTTTTCGACGCGTTTCATCGCTGCGGCTGTTTGGCTTGTTGAATTTTATCACAACGACAGGTACTTTGCAAGAAATCACGAATCCATAGTTTTCTATGGGCTCAGTTCCTAAAACCTTTTGAAAGTAATTTTTCTTAATACTTGTATGTTGGATTTTTGTCATTTTGGTTTTGTTAAAAATTAGATAAAGATACTTTAAACCGGTGTGGTGTCCATTTGTGGTGTTATCACTGTGTTACTGTGAGTGTTGGTACAAATACTTTACACATTGCCTTTGGAATAAGCCTGTCTGCTCGTGCCAAGCTACCAAGGGGGTGAGCAGGGGTTATCTAGAGTGTGTATCCCCCTTACCCTGACTAGAAGCAAGGGTCCCTATTTGGACAAAGATACCTACCTCTGCCATCTAGAGACCCCCATTTCTAACAGTGGCACCGTCTCAAGGGAGAGCTGGGCTGAGCAGAGGGATCTTTGGGGTGTGTGGGATGTTAGGCGGTGGTTCATGTAGACGGGTCTGGTGTTGTGGAGGGCTTTGTGGGCGTGGGTGAGAAGCTTGAAGGTGATTCTCTTCTCGACGGGGAGCCGGTGTAGTGTCCGCAGGTGTTGGGTGATGTGGCAGTAGAACGGTAGGTTGAGGACTAGTCTGGCGGAGGCGTTCTGGACATTCTGGAGTTTGCGGGTGAGGTTCTTGTTGATCCTTGCATAGAGTGCATTGCCGTAGTTCAATTTGCTGCTGATGAGGGCGTGGGTGACGGTTTTCCTGTATTCGACGAGAATCCAGTTGAAGGTCTGTTAGTTGGCAGAGGTAGGTACCTTTGTCCAAGTAGTGACCCTTCTTCCTAGTCAGGGTAAGGGGGATACACTTCTAAAATAATCCCTGCTCACTCCCTCGGTAGCTTGGCACGAGCAGATAGGCTTATCTCAGAGGCAGTCTGTAAAGCATTTGTGCATCCATACAGTAACACAGTGAAAACACTACAAATGGACACCACACCAGTTTACAAAAATAAGCAAAACTTTATCTAAACCAACAAGACCAAATACGACAAAAATCCAACACACAATACTGTAAAAATAGTTACTTTGCAAGATAACCTTTACAATGCAGAAAAGGCTGAAAAACACAGTTCTTCCGAGTCTGTAGCTCCGTACGGGGCTACCTCAATGCTGAAAACAACAGAGTCTAATAATTCCAGCTGACCGAGTCCGTACGGGTCAGCTAAAGTGTCGACAGACTCAGAGACAGTACCTTTATTGTTGCGGCCAATGCGCTGATGCAGGTCGTTCGGGGCAACCGTCGCAGTTGCGATGTGAGATGGAAGTGTTGCAGCGTGCTGTGTCCTCACGGCTCAGTGCAGGCAGCGGCGCGGTGACGGAGTTGGTGAGACCAAGGCTTGCATTGCACGGTGAGACAGTGGTTGATGCGGTGCTGGCAGGTCACAGTGCAGCGACGGAGCCGGTTGATGTTTGAGTCGGGCAGCGACGGAGTCGGTGACGTCTGTTGCAGCATTTAGCGAAGCAGTGCAGAGTGCAGTGCCCATAGGACACGTTGCAAGCAGCAGCTCGTTGACGGAGTTGGTGAGAACAGGGTTGTGTTGCGAAGCGAGGCGGTGATCTCTGCGGTGTCTTCAGGTCACGGAGTCTGCGACGGACTCGGTGACGGAGTCGGCTGCTCTTCTATTCTGTGGCAACTGGAACCAGCGGAACCCAAGACGGTGCCCAGAAGGATGGTGAGGTCTTTCTGTTCCTGAGACCTCTTGAACAGGGGGCAAGCTCCACTTCAAGCCCTTGGAGATACTTTCTCAAGCAGGATGCACACACAGTTCCTCTCCTTAGCAGAAACAGCCACTGCAGGCCAACCCCAGACAGCACACAGCAAAGGGGCAGTACTCCTCCTCCAGTTTCTCCAGCTCTTTTCCTTGGCAGAGGTTCCTCTTGAAGACCCAAAAGTGATCTAATGTTCCGGGCCCCTATATTTATACAGCAAAATCCTTTGTTCTCTGGTGGTAGAAAAGCCCTGTACTCAGTCAAAACCAGTTCTGTCCTCTCTGGTGCAGCTTCCTGGTAGGAGGTGGAGACAGCATTGTGGAAGGCAGACCAGGCCCATTCAGGTGAAAGGAAATCTCCTCCCCCTACTCTAAATGCAGCCCAGGTCCATTCAGCCTAGCCCTGACTCATCCATACTCTCTGGAACCACTGCACATTCCCAGCCAGTCACTCGAGAACCAGACAGTCAATGCACATCCTAGCAGAGGCACACTGGATGGCTAAGCAAGAAAATACCTAGGGGCAGATTTACAAGCCCCTTGCGACACATTTACGCCGCTGTTGCGTCACTTCTGTGACGCAGCGGCGTCGTAAACATTGGTCCACGTTGCAACAAATTTACAACGTGACGCATCTAGGGAGATGTGTCACGTTGTAAAGCCCTGCGTCACATTATACCTGCATCACGCATGAAAGCCTCGTAAAAGTGACGCCGTGAAATCTACAAGATTTCACTGAGTCTCTTTTACGACAACGCTGCGTCAAAACCTTATGCCTGCTTGAAGCAGGCTTAAGGAGTGACGCAGCACAGCAAGTATAGGCCGCCCCTGAGTAGTGCTGGAGTTGCGTCGCGCTTGCAACACGACTCCAGCACTGCGTTGCCTTTACACCGACAGATGCGTCACGCATCTGTCAATCTTTACGCCACGGTGCGCCGCATTGTAAATGCGACGCATCCATGGTGGCGCAAGAGTTTTTTTTAAGTGACGCAGATTAACTGACGCTTCTCTTCTGATATGCAGAGATACGTCAGTTCTTGTAAATCTGCCCCCTACTTTCTAAAAATGGGATTTTCAAAAACAGAATGTAAAAATCACCCTCACTAAAAGATGCATTTTAACATTCTGAGTTCAGGTATACTAAACGTTATTTTCCTACATTGTTCCCAGGGATAGTTATGTTTACAAAATTTTATAAGCAAACTCTCCATTCTATTCTATGGGAACAGGTATCCTTGCATTAGTAAAAAAGGAAATTGGCAGTACTTCACTATCAGGACATGCCACACACACCAGGGCATGTCCTACCTTTCTCATACACTGCACCCTGCCCACAGGGGTACCTTGGGCCTACCTTAGGGGTGACTAACATGTAAGAAAAAAGGGAAGGTCAGGGCCTGGCAAGTGGGTGCACTTGCCAAGTCAACATGGCAGTACCAGACTGCACACAGGCTCTGCAATGGCAGGCCTGCATTACCTTTACAGGCTGCTTATGTGGGTGGCACAATCAGTGCTGCAGGCCCACTGGCAGCATTTGATTTACAGGCCCTGGGCACACACAGTGCACTGTACCAGGGACTGACTAGTTAATCAAATATGCCAATCATAGAATCACCAATCCATAACAATAATTTACAGGGATAACTTGCACTTTGGCACTGAACAGCAGTGGCAAAGTGCTCAAAGCATCTAGACCAGCAAAAGCAAAGTCCAACACACAGCAAAATAGTCAAAGGCAAACAAAAATACAGGGGAAACCCACGCCAATGATGTCAGTTCTAACAAGGTCTTTTGTAGGAGACTGAGGGTGTGGAAACAGGAAGAAGTAAAAGCGTTGATTTGGCGGTCCATTTTGAGTTCAGAGTCCAGAATGATTCTGAGGTTGTATGTGTGGTCAGTGGGGGAGGGTGGTTTCTCAAGGGCGGGGGCCACCAGGTGATGTTCCAGGCGTCGGGGTGTGGGCCCATGATGAGAACTTCGGTTCTGTCTGTGTTTAGTTGTAGGCAGCTGTTCTTCATCCACTTGGTGACTGCTTCCATTCCTACTTAAAAGTTGTGTGTGTCGGGGAAGGAGGCAGTCTCGAAGGAGCGGTTGATGATTCGTCAAAGCTCGGGCGATGATGTCTGCGGCTCTGTGGTAGATGTGGTGGGGGCAGGGGTCCGTGGGGGCCCCGGAGTGGGTTGACTTCATAGTCTTCAGGGTGTCTACAATGGTGAGGGTGGTCCAGCTGTCAAGTGTCAGCCGTTTGGTGTGGGGAACGGTGGGTGTAGGTTCCGCTTGTAGGTTGTCGTCGAAGTTGTCATAGATGGTCTTGATTTTGTGATGGAAGAAGGCGCTGAGTCTGTTGCAGAGGTCCTGGGAGGGTGATATGTCGTTTGTCTCACTGTTGGGTTGGGTGAAATCTTTGATGATACCGAAGAGTTCCTTGCTGTTGTGTGCGTGGGTGGAGATTTCTGTCCTGGAGTGCTTTCTTCCTTGAGTATCTTATGAGCTTGTGGTGGGCGGCAGTGGCTGCTTAGAAGTTGTTGAGGTCTGCTGTGGTTTTGGAGTACCTCCATAACTTTTCGAGGAGTCTGCAGGTTCATCTACATTCTCGGAATTCGGTGGAGAACCAGCTGGCTCTCTTGGCGTGTGGGTTGGAAGTTTTCTTGAGGGGGCAATGGTGTTGGCGCAGTCGGTGATCCAGTTGTGTAGGGTACGGGCGGCAGTGGTTGGGTCATCGTCCATGGCGGTGGGAGCCGAGCTGCAGAGGTAGGCAGTGAGCTGGTTGTCGGAGATCTTGTTTCAATTCCTGTGCTGGAGCTGGTGTGGAAGTTTGTGGGTGATGTTTGTTTTGAAGGTGAAGTGGACGCAGTGATGGTCCGTTCATGGGAGTTCGGAGGTGTGGCAGAAGGTGATGGAGTTTCCTGCTGTGAAGATGGGGTCGAGGGTGTCTCCAGCTGAGTGCATGGATTTGTTTGAGTCCGATGTTGAGGAGGTTGTCCAGGAGGGGACTTGCAGGGTGATGATGTCGGGATGGAGTTGGAGACAGGTGCACAGGGTACGGGGGGATATAGATGAGGGTTTCTTGGAGGGCGGTGGTTGGGTTGGTCTGTTTCTGGAAGTGGAGGTGTTCTATCAGGCCTTTGGGCCCATCGGTGTAGATGCTCAGTCGGAGGTTGTACTTGTGGACGATGGCTATGCCTCCTCCGGGGTGGTTGGGGCGGTCCTTCTGGGTGATCTTGTAGCCTTCGGGGATGGCGATCGGGATGTCAGGTCCTGAGGCGGCATTTGTCCAGGTTTCTGTAAGGAAGGCGATGTCGGGGGAGGTGCTGTCGAGGAGGTCCCAGATTTCCGCGGCTTGTCTGTGGAGAGAGCGGACGTTGAGGAGGATGCATTGCAAGGTTTGCGGTGTGGTGGAGTTGAGGCGGGTGAGTTGAGGTGGATCTTGGGTCAAGGCGAAGGCGCAGCAGCAGAGGCGGCAGGAGAAAGGTCCGTGGGAGTCGGTCGGCGAAGAAAGCTTGCAATTGTTGTCTTGGCTGGAGTTGAATGCATAGAGGGCTGAGGAGCTGTAGTGCTGGTAGGTTGGAGAACCAGGGTCCCTGGCGCTGGTTGTGGCCGGGTCGCGGACGGGCGCAGACAGGGTTGCCATTTGGAACGCCTTCGGTGCTCCAGCAGCATGCCCACTCCATGCGGCCGCCATTAAGTAGGGGTCGGGGGAGGGCGGGACAGCTGGGAGTCACGAGCAGGAACATGCGTGAGGAGGAGGGGCCCCGGGGGCAGTAGCAGCAAATGGGCGAAGTAGAAAAATTGAAAAAGAAAAAGAGTAAATTAGAAAGGAAATAAGGAAAAGAAAGAGGAACAGATAAAGGAAGGGCAACAACAGCAACAGAAAAAGATCAGAAAAAAACAACGGCACAGCAATGAGGATCACGTGAGCAGGGAGGGGGGCAAGGCCAGAGCAGGAGGCAGCGGTCTCAAACCTACCTGGGCAACGCTGGGGTAGACACTCTTTGGTGGAGCTGTGCGAGGGGAGAGCAATATTCTGGCCAGGAGGTCAGAGGTCTTGCTCACCCTGTTGTGCAGCAGCCACCATAAAGCAGGGGTCGGGGGAGGATGGGACAGCTGGGAGGCAGGAACACATGGGAGGGGCCACGGGGGCAGCAGCGGTGAATGTGTAAAGAGCGTGAAGGAAAAGTGGAAAAATTGAAAAATAAAAAGAGTAAATCAGAAAGGAAAAGAAAGAGGAACAGATAAAGGAAGGGCAACAACAGCAACAGAAAACGGCAGAAAAAAAACAAGGGCACAGCAAGGAGGATCACGCAAGCACAGAGGGGGGCAGGGCCAGAGCAGGAGGCAGCGGCCTCAAATCTACCTAGGCAGCACTGGGGGCAGACACTCTTTGGTGGAGCTGTGTGAGAGGAGAGCAATATTCTGACCAGGAGGTCAGAATATTGCTTCTGCCTATGTCAGTATGCTAGAGAAATGTCATGGACGAGAAGAAAGATTTGCCTGTGCAGTCTGCTCCACGGATACTGCAAGACCAAGAAAATTTAACTCATGTACTTCAGACTTTGTTCAAAAACAATTGCATGATTAAGAATAATTGCATCTTTATAGAATCCATTCACAGACTGAAGCTAGACAAACTTTACAGGGAGCTCCTGCCTGACCAGGCAGAAGCTCCAAGTCAAGAGGATCACAAAAGACACAAAGAGCACCTGTAGGTCAAGAAGGAATAGGTGATAAAGGCTGTCTCAAAGGAGGAAGAGACAGGGCGTGGCTTGATGCGGGAGGAAGATGGCAGTGCAACGGTAAGGCTCTGTGCAAGGGCACACGCAGAGATCTCGGTAGAGCGGCTCTTTCATTTATAAATTGTGCTTTCCTGCTTCGTATCTATCCAGGAATCTCCGAGGATGTCGCTCTCATCATTTGTTTTGCCTGAGAGCACGTAAATCACCTCCTGTCAGGGACGCATCTTCCCTTCAAGGGCTGCCGATAATTTATGGCACACTCAGGAGACACACTAAAGCATGAAGGCGCATGTCTCCTTCAGATGACTACAGCTTTCAGCATCGCAAGTGAGACAGACTTAAATAGTTAACCCTTGCAGCAGAGACGTCTGTGGCTGGTATTTCATTATATTTGTACTTTTTCCTGAGTTGCAGTTTCATTTCTTCAAAACCTCTCCTTTTACAACTGACTTTCCATGAAGAATTTAAGTCACTTTTTCCTAAGCAAGTATTTGGCAATTTTTTTTACTTGCTTGTGTCTGCCAGGGCTTCTAATTACACATTTTAATGTGTTTTCGACCTAATTTAAGCCGCTTCTGAGGAGAATTCTCTTTTTATTTTTTATTTTTTATTCTTACCAAGAGCATATTACCAAGCACTGGTCAGGTCTGTGTTTTTTTCTCTTCGTACAAGAAGGCACTTCTTCTCAGTCATCCATAATAGGCCTTTACGTATGGGCAGATCACAATATAAGAAGTGTCTGACCAGGCTTTCTTCATGCAAGTCCCTTAAACTTACTCCTGCACTTCGCAGTTACTTCAAAATGGAGAGTGTCTCACAACACAAAAATGCTGGCGCTTCTTCTTCCTCAGTCACACATGCTACGGTTGCTCAACCTAATGCCAGCAAAAGACTTAAGAAGGATCTACCGTCACCCTCTAAATCTCCTCCTAATGCTTTTCTGGATATGATATTAGAGGAAATAACAGCTCTATGCCCATTCATGGAAGAAACAAATGTTAGATTACAAAATCTTTTGGAAAAATGGAATCTCATAGAGGAGTGCATTTCTAATGTAGATCAGCAAATCTTTCACAGACAGGTTGAAGATTTGAAAAATCGTAGCAGAAGAAACAGCATTCTCATTTACGGATTACCTGAAGGAACAGAAGGTACTAACCCTACATCTTTTTAAAGACTTTCCTACCACAGATTTTAAATCTTCCTAAAGGTCCGTCTCTTAACATCCAAAGGGCTCACAGACTTGGGCATTATCCTAAAGTTCCGGCCACATCTAGGAAGCCTCGAGGAGTCATCTTGTATTTTCTAGAATACATGAAACTAATGCAAGTCATTTCAGCTGCCAGACAACTTAAACGCATATCGTGTTCTGGACATGATTTATTCTTCTCTCAGGACTTTGGCAAGATTACTGCAGACTGACCGAAAGAGTTCTTGAGTAATAGACCAATGCTGCGCTCCCTCGGAGCTCGATTTGGCCTTTTCCATCCTTGTCTCTTCAAGGTCACATACAATATTAAAACTACTACTTAGGCAGATCCATCCCACCTGAAAAAATTTCTTGCAAGTCAAAAAACAGAGAATATGGATTTTAATGCATGACCTTATCTGTTAGAATGATGCTTTGTTGTTTTGACTTTTTGCTCCTTTATGCTTTTTATGCATTGATATTTCGCTTGATATATGCAGATATGTCAGATAAGATTTATTCTCATTGTTAGCTTCTAGTTTGAATTTTGTTACAGGGTTGGATGCATTCTTTGGTTATTATTTGCTGCCTTTTACTAATTATAACACTTTTTTCCTTACAGGAGTTATTTTGGCTTGTTTCTTGGTCCTATCTCACGTTATGTGTATTATTGCCCATTGTGTGCCTCCCTTTCTTCTGGGGTCTTGCCATTCTGTCTTCTCCTGTGGTCTCCCCCCTGTCCACATCAACAGGTTTTGTAGGTATTTTTATTTTTGTGTTGCATTCTTCTTCTTTCATTCTTTCCTTTTCAGACATCTTCTCCTTTTTTCCTCTCATCTCTCTTCTTTAACTCTCTTGTTTTTTCTTTCATTTCTTTCACACATTGTATTTCTTCTATGGACATATTCCTCTGTTTTCATACTATTATTGCATTTCTCATTTAAAAAATATATATATATTGTTATTTTATTATTTAGTAAACAAATAGAGCAACGGATAAAGGGGACAATACAGCCCAGGGGAGGGAGGGTAGTCAAAAAACATAATCTTCAGGGATGAATAGACAAAAAAGGGGGGTACTAATGCCGAGAGGGATGCTAGTTATACATACAGTGATTGTTTCATGTTGAGTCCCAGTTGCAAGTCCATCATGCTAAGCACGTATGACACTATATGTCCTTCTCTGCTATAGGTGGTCCCAGCGGCAAAGACTGTACACATGATAAATATTTGGAGTATCCCAATAAGAGAAGGAGGGTGAGGAGAGAGTAACAATAGGGGGGTGAGCAGGGGGGCAATGTGAGAGGGGGAGGAAGTTGCATTAGTGTTCCAAGATAACTAGGCGTTACAACCAAAGAGGCCATGACTGCTTTAAGGGGATACTGGGGTGGGAAGGGGCGAGGGATTGTGTAGATATGTTACAAGTATGGCAAATTAGAGGCAGGCTGGTGTTCCTATTGGGGTGGTTCTTGCTGTTGATATGAAACATTTGTGGGTGGCGAATCAGTCGCGGGTGCAGGGGATAGGGCTGGGGAAACAAGTTGTAGCGGGTATAAAAAGAGGCAGAATAACTGCCAAATATCCTTGGGGCGTGAGGCCAAGGGGCTGAAGCGAGGAGTATACCTCAGTTTGCATATCACAGTATGTCATGCTGCAAAAGCCATGCTTCCTTCGTGGGTCATTGCCTAGTGCCCCAATGTAGTGCGATTTCTCATTTTGCTAACAGTAGTGCTATAGCAGTGAATCTCCGGTGCCTGAGCAGGATATTGATGACAATTCCTAACAAGGCTAGTTTGGGGGATGGAGAGAGCAGTGTGGAGGTTATATCTGAGATCACTTGGAATATTATGGTCCAATAAGTGGATATACGAGGACAAGTCCATGTCATGTGAGCTAAGTCAGCGTCAGGGAATTAGTATTTTGGGCATTGGGGTGATTTGGAGGGATCGTATCTGGCCAGCTCAATGGGTGTGACGTATATTCAATGAATGAATTTAAAATGAATCAGTTTGTGTCTGTGGTTGGGAGACACCCTTTTAATTTGTTCAAGGCTACAGATCTAACTCCCTTTCGGATAGGGGTGACCTAGGTCCTCTTCCCAGCGGCGCCAGACCGCCCTGTCCCTCACCTGTTTGAGCGCCATACATGCCTGCTATAGTTTAGTGACAAGATGTGAGCTGTCTTGATCAGTTATTAGCAGTGTAAGAGGCATAAAATCCTCCGGAGAGAGGGGGAAGGAGGGAATCGTAGAGTGGAGAGCAGCAAGTACTTTGGTCGCTATGAACTTGTCCATGTAAGACATCTCGGTCTGTGTTGCCAGATCCGTCAGTGATACTGCGTGGCCATTCGGGAATAAGGACCCAATAGTGTAGAGTTGTAACTTACGTAATGTGCGCTGAACCACTTTCTCAGTTGTGGGTGGGATAAGCGGGTCCGCGGTAAGTGGAGGTTGGGTGAATATAAGGAACCTGAGCCTAAAAGTATGCTCAATTTTCGCCAGGCCCAGCAAGTGGTAGATAAGGGTTGTATGTCGCAAGGATATAATCGCATGCCCATTGGGACTATTGCTCCCAGCGGGGTAGGCTCAGACAGATCTTGCTCGGGTTTGGCATATGGTATGCGAGCATCGGGATGGAACCAGTGATAATGCAAATTGGGCTTGTGCGACTAGATAATATAAATGTAGGTCGGGAACGGCAAATCCCCTTCTCACATAAGGGAGGGTCAGGGTGTCCCAGGCTATTCGTGGTCTCTGTCCTGCCCAGACCAGGTGGATCAGCAGACAAAGGAGCTGCAGAAAAAAGGCTTTGGCTAGAGGGATTAGTATATTGGTGAATAAATACAAGAATAGGGGAAGAACGTTCATTTTAATGAGAGCTAAGTGGCCAGCCATAGACAGTGGCTGCTTGATCCAGCGTTTTGCTTGCAGTGCAAGCCTGTCCATGGCAGGTCCATAGTTTCGGCGGATGACTTGCTATTTATTTCTGTTTAAAATAGTTCCTAGGTACTTAGTGGTATCCGCCGCCCATCGGAGAGGGAGACCGCTTTCTTCCGGGGTGGTAAAGTCTGTGAGCGGAAATAGTTCCGCGTTATCCCAGTTGATACGGAGGCCGGACATGTCACCGAAGCGACCGATCTTGGTGATAAAAGTTGGCAAATTTGTGTTTGGGTCCATAACGAATAGCAGTATGTCATCAGCATACATTGACAGAAGCAGTGGCCCTGGGCGGAATTGAAGGCTGCAGTGCATATGCCTGACTAGGGGCTCCATTGCGACTATGAAGAGCAGGGGGGAGAGGGGCAGCCCTGGCGCGTGCCGCGGGAAACCGGGAAGGAGGTTGACAAAGAGCCGTTCACTCTGAGCATGGCCGTGGGGGAAGAGTATAGGAGTGTGATTAATGTGATGAAGTTGGCTGGCATGCCAAGCTTACGGAGCGTAGCAAAAAGAAAAGGCCACTCTGAGGAATTGAAGGCCTTCTCAGTGTCAAGAAGGGCCACAGCTGCTGGGGTAGTTGGTGATATCCTATTAATCACTGAGAATACTGTCCGGAGCTTCAGCACAGTCGACCTATGTGGGATGAAACCGGTTTGTACCTGTGAGAGAATTTGGTCTAGAAGCAGTGACAGTCTGTTAGCTAACATCTTAGCTAGTATTTTTTTAATCAAAGTTTATCAGTGAGAGGGGGCGGTAAGAATTGCAAGTAGTGGGATCCTTGCCGGGTTTCAGCAGAAGAGAGATTGCTGCTTTCCTCATGGATGTGGGTAGTGTACCGCTATCGAGCGACTCGGCATACACCTCTAATAGATGTGGTATCAATGATTGTTTAAGGGTTTTGTAGAAGGTCCTGGATAGTCCATCTAGGCCTAGAGCCTTCAATCCATCAAGAGCATTAATGGCCTGACCGACCTCTTCCGCAGTAAAGGGCTCACCCAGGAACTGTGCCTGCCCCGTAGTCAGCCACACCATTGCGACTTCTTTTAGGTAGGCAAGTTGTTGTATGAAGTCAGTGGGGAGTTTATTCGCATAAAGGGTTCGGTAGTATGAGACCAGTTCTGTAATTGTGTCAGCATTGTCAGTAGCAACGGAGTTGTCAGACCGCGCAGTGATGTGATGTGCCCGGTTCCCCGTGGGGGGCGTACCAGGGGCGCAAGGGTCCTGCCGGGGCGTTCTCTCTTACCATATCTAAGTGCAGCCTGGTATTTGCCTAGTAGGGTAGCCTCTCTTTCAGCAGGTTCGTTAAATTCGAGTAGTAGAGCGTTGCGTTTGTGGGAGGCACTAGGTGAGGTGAGCGAGTCATCCAATTGAGCCAGTTCTGTTTCAAGGTGGGAAAGGCTGCTGCGTATTGAGCGTAGGACTCCAGCTTGTTTAGAAATACTTATACCGCGGATGTAAGCCTTAAAGGCATCCCATAGCACTGCATATTGTGTCAAGGAGCCGGCGTTCAATGTGAAGTGTTCGCGGATTGCGTCATGCAGCTCAGTTTTGAAAAGAGCATCTAGCAGAGCTGTTGCCGGGAAGGTCCATCTGCATTCCCACCCGGTGGTGTATGGGATTTTCAATTGGAGTACTACGGGTGCGTGTTCCGATTGTGTACAAGGCTGTATTTCTATGTTACTTCCCCATTGGCAGCCAAGTGCGTTAGTGAACCAGTAATCTAATCATGTCCAGGTCGAATGTGGGGCCGAGTGGAAAGTGTATCTGGGTGCATCTGGATGGTGTGTTCGCCATACATTGCACAGGGTTAGGGAGTGCTAAAGGTCCTGGAAAGCTCATAGGGCTTGAGGCTTAGTGTTCTGTCCAGCATTAGTAGAATCACATCTAGGGTCAAGCCAGAGATTTAGATCCCCGAGCAACAGTTTATGGTAGTTGTGCCTGTCGAACATTGGGTGTAGGTCAGATAAAAAAATGGGGTCATCTATATTGGGGGCGTAGATGTTAATAAATAGGGTTGTTTTACCCAGCAATGACCCGGCCACCAACAAGTATCGCCCGCATTTGTCAGCGATAGTGAAGTGGTGCGTAAAGGGGAGGCTATGATGGATTAGGATACATACTCCATGGGAGTAAGTGCTGTAGCCAGCAAAATACAGGTGGGGGCCCCATGAGGAGGCAAATGGGGGGAGTTTGTGGGGGTAAATGTGATTCCTGTAGAAATGCGATCTTGATATGGCATCTGCGAAGATAGGCTAATGCCAACTTTCATTTCCTGGGGTTGTTGAGTCCCCGTACATTCTAGGTAAGCAGTCTTGCCTCAACATTTGTGTCAGAAGTTAATGCCATGGTAAAGTGCGTATAGGAGTGTGTATGTGGTGTGGTCATGGAGTGCACTACATGCGGGGGTCTGGGTAAGCGTGAGCAGGAAGGGTATGGGGGAAACAGAGGAGAAGAAAAGAAGAATAAGAGAGAACGAAGACCCCAAAAAAAACCAACCCCACCACCAGGGAAAAAAGGCCTGGTGAATACCCAATTCCCCAATATCAAAAAAGAACATCCCCAACAAATCAGATCCAGCCGTAGGGGGGGCAACGCTTCGGATGTCGCGTGCCCATTCTGTTTGCAGTGTTAATTTGTAGAATAGGAGTACAAAAACCTTTTGCAATGTATCAAAACATAATAGTTATCGTTCAGTTCTAATGTAGGTTGAAACCGGTTCACAGCAAGTTGAGGTGTGGACAGGGCTGTTCTTAGTTCTTATCCATGCAGAGTGTAGAGAATGCTTGCCATTTCAGTGGAAAGGGAGGCAATATGGAGGGGGAATTCTGGATTACCATCACTCTGAGGAAAAAAATTCGGCACTGGCTGCTAGCTGTCGATCCGGGGATCGGTGCCCAGAGGAGTGGGAGGGACTTTTGCGATTGTTCTCCTTCTGCTGCTTACAGAAGGTTAGAGCAGCGGCTGGAGTGTCAAAGTAATGGGGCTTATCGCCTAGGATTACTCACAACTGTGCCGGGTAGAGCATGGCGTATTTGAGACCTAGTTTACGAAGCTGTGTTTTGGCATCGGTAAGCTTACGGCAGGCTTCTTGAACTGCGGCTGTGTGGTCCGAGTAGAATGAGAGAGCAGAGCCCTGATAATATATCGGTGCATTCTCTTGGGCCAAGAGGAGAGCCGTGTCCCAGTCTCTGTAATTGAAGAGACATGCGATTATGGGCCGTGGAAGGGAAGCCGGGGGCGGGCGGGGGCCCAGCGACCTGTGTGCCCTTTCCATGAGAAGGGTCTTGGAGAGTTGATTTGTACCAAAGAGTTTGGTAAGTAATGTCTCAACAAAGAGTTCTGGACGGCCAGTATTTGTGGACTCCGCTACGCCTAGGATCATAATATTGTTTCTCCGTGATCTGGCCTCTATATCTGAAGGAAGTGGCCCTCTAGGGCCACTCGGGTTTTCTTACAACCACCTGCTATGCCTTCCCAAGAATGAAGAGTCGGTCAGACAGTAGAGAATACAAACTTACATTTATTAGCAATGCTCTGCAGAGGAGTCCATCATGACCTGCACCCTAAGATGTCTGCCGAGGGACTGGCCCCACAACAGCCCACACTGAGTAATCATTCCTCTCGAGAAGCCCCCAACCACGCCAACAATGGAAAACTACCGGCCTGGGCCGATCATGAACAAAGAGGCACAGTAGGATGAGCTAACACCTGCCAGATGGGTACATTTTATCAGGAATCCAAGGCCACAGTGCTGGGTCTCAGCATCTCCTAACGTGGGGCAGAAACTACACATTCGGAGAAGTATGCGAGGGCAGAACGGCCTATTCATTAGTAAGTCGAGAAACAGCCTTGAACAGAAAGAAAAAATAATAACGAAATACAGTGTTCTGCCGAGGCCAGCAATACGAGTAATGAGGCCTAACTCAGGAACAGTCTAAGCAGCCTAATAAGGATTACAAAATGCAAAATGGAGTCACACTCGCTAACTGAAGCCTGTGCATTACAGGGATAACTCAATGGGTTACATAACGTGAATACAAATGACATCTATTTAGCCACACATTGCTAACCTAATATAACGTGAAATGAGTGCGTTGCAGGGATGGGAATTTGAAACCTAACAGACCCTCCTTTTAGCATGGGTGGCTAAATGCTTTATTCGCTATCCGGTAGGGTCTTTACAATTCTGAGGGGGAGAAAGAAATTGCATAGTCACTCATGTTACAAGGGAAAAACAAGCAACACATGAGCATCGAAATCGCCTAATACTCGAAGATGCCCTCATCTATGAGCATCATGTCCTGAATTTCCTGCATCATCATAGCAGAAATCTTGTTATCCCATCTTGGCAATGTGGGGGTAGGGGTAAGTTTACTCACACAATAGGTGCAACAGGCTGGAAGACAGTTTATGCATAAGCAACATGTAAAGATGACTCCTGCGATGGCTATTAGGACAAGTAATATCTTCCAACCCCATGATGTCAGCAGACCCCAGAGCCAACCTGTGAGGGACCATGAACCATTATCCTGATGGATATCTGAAGCAAGTTTGTGTAATTTCTGTATTGCGGAGTACACATCAGGGGCACTATCAGGGATGTACACACAGCAGTTGCTGACGATGGCGCGACAAGCTCCACCCCTATCAGCCAGAATGACGTCTAAAACCATCCGATTTTGAAGAGAAACGAGCCTCGTAGCCTGAAGCTTGACTGTAATATTAGTCAGTATACCGGCAGTAGTATTAATAACTCCCTCAACTACTCTAGCAAGGCGATGAATATTACGACTATTGAACATGGGACCCTAGAACGGCAGAATGCCCTTCATTATGTCAGTAAATTGCTGTAGAGCGGTATCTGTTTGATCAATATCTTCTTTGTTGACAACTCTCTTAACTCAATGTACCTGGAGATCCCTACACTGCAGCTTATGATCCTTGTGGTAATTGGATGGTGCAATGTAAACAGGAGGTAAGAGAAAGGAAACATAACACCTGCCAGACCATCCCCTCGGAAGCCAGGTATAAGCCTGTTCCCCACAGATGAAGTATACATTCGGAGGTGTAAGCAAGGGTGGGCTGCTAGTAGTGTTTAACCGGTATGTGTAGTTACAATGACTCTGTCCTACCGAAATGTTCCCTGTTCCTTCAACACAGAAACTAGCTGTTGCATTGATCACAGGGACAGGCATGGCTTTGTCTTCAGTTATATTGCGTTCCTGGAAACATTTAAAATATTCAGTGACATTAAATCCTTGGAAATCCAGCATTTCATTTCGTAACCAAGTGACATTTTCGTTAACCTCAAAAACATTCTTGCAAGCATCTGGGTGCAGGGTACCCTCATTGCCATCTGCCCCAGGTGTATATCCCTGGTGTACCACTATATACTCCAATACTGCTTCATAATAAGCCTGTACCATTTTCATAGTGTCAGCATGATAGTGCATGTATATCATAGAGAGCAGTTGGAACCAGGCTTCACAGCTACCCAAATATGACAGGGGCAATGACACTAGCAAATCATTTTTGTGCATAACTGAGGGAAGTAGCCCACACACCCAGCAATTCGTGACATTAGTATTACTGTGTACCTGATGGAGCATCTGAACAAAAGCATTTTGGGCATAAGTCTGTCTATGTCTTTCTTTATGTGGGGCCAATGTGACAAACGAGTGCTCAGCTGGAACCGGGGTAGTCCTTATCAAGGTGTGCACGGGATGTTGTTCCTATAAGTACCAGACCACCCCAAATACGACTAGCAAGGAAAGCAAAATTATTACAACAAACACTATTTTACTCTTAGTGGACCAAGAGGACCAAACAGGACCATCTGGAGTGGGACGCGGAGCCGCAAAGGGCTGCTCCTCATCAGGGATAGGACGACCAAAGGGATACATTTAGGAAACTTCAATGGCAACTTATAGGTGTCACAAGGGAAAGAAAAAATTCACGGGCTAGAGCCACTATTGCAACAACAGTACCAGAGGGCACAAATCACCCAGCGTCCGTTTAGAGCCTCGCTGGCAGGCTCCTATTGTTCATCAACGACGGTGCTATGAAGCACTCCCACGGAGGAGCTGTGCAATCGCAGCCCTTGCAGCAAAACAAATCCTTCTTCTTTCAGGATAGGGCACCCTCCCTCCTGGGCATATACCCTCAACTATCCTGACCAGTGTCCTAGGCATTGAACCAGTGTAGTTCGCCCTAATCTAATACAGGCACCTTAGGCACAGCACTTGCGCCCTAAGCTCAAGTTCTTCCCTAACTCCTAGACTGTTCGGCTGATGCACTGTCCTTCTTTCGGGGCCTCAAATTATATTTTGTTATTCCAGGCACTGTTTCATCAACAAAAAGGGGCAGAAACTCAGGATCAGATGGGCATCGAAACTCAAATTCCGGTGTATTAGAAACGGTGTTATCCGGGGCGGCCCTTATCTCTGGTGGGATCGCCTCGGACAGATCTGCATCACTTTCTTCGTCCGTCTGCGCCCACCTCAACCGGGTGTCAGAGAAGGGAACGAAGCATGGCATCTTCCCACATTCCTGATCACCGATGTCTTCGTTGACCCAACGGTCGTACGGGAGCGGTAGAGGTATCCGTTTAACGTGCGAACCATGGATCCAGTGTTTCCTGCCATCTACTTTCACCGCTGTACGGGTGGCAAGAAGGACAAGGAGAGGCCCTTTCCACCTCGGCTCCAAACAGCTTTTCCGTTGAAAATTTCGGATGAGTACAAAATCTCCGGGCTGTATTTGATGCCCGGGCCCCTCTGGTACTTGCTGCAGCGTGGCTCGTATCTGTTGGTGAGGAGAACGAAGATCTTTAGACAATTCATACAGATAGTCTACAAGCAGGGGGTACTCTATCTCGGAAAAGCGCTTGGGTCTCGGGACGCCCCAGACATTAGGAGGGCGTCCAAAGACCACCTCATACGGGGACAACCCTGTTCTAGAATGCGCTGTCGCTCTGGTAGATAATAAAGCCAAGGGTAACGCATCTGGCCATCGCAGTCCTGTGCTTTCTTGAATCTTTGCTAGTTTCAGTTTGAGAGTACCATTGTACTTCTCAACCAGACCTGCTGACTGGGGGTGATTCGCTGCATGAAACTTCTGCTTAATATGCAAACCTGTGCACACCAATTCAATGACTTATGCATTGAAGTGACTTCCGTTGTCACTTCAAATCACGCATGGCAACCCATAGCGCGGGAAGTACTCTTTTAGAAGTGCCTTTGCCGTCGCCATAGCTGTATTCTCTTTAGTGGGATGAGCCTCAATCTATTTACTGAATGCGCAGATCACTACTAGCACATACTTTAGGTTATTAACTCGTTCCATTTCGATGAAATCCATCTGGAGAACCTCGAAAGGGAAGGAAGGCGGTGCAAAGTTACCAGCGGGTGTAGGAGTACCTTTCCCAGCGTTATGATTCAGACAAATGATGCAATGCTTCACTAGGTGCGTGGCTACCTTAGCGATATTATCATTCTGCCATACTGGGTCCAGTAACTTGCATATTCCTTTGGCACTAATATGCGCTGGGCCATGGGCCATGGTAACAACAGGGAGCACATATGAATTAGGCAGCAACCATCGCTGCTTCCCAGACAAGTCAGTCCAACACCCGTCCTCATCCAAGCTACCTGTTCTCTCCTCCCACATTGCTAATTCATCTAGAGTCGCCTCACCATGGATTTCCCTGACATTCTCCAATGTGTCCTCGAACATTCCGTTGTCTGGGACCCACATAGCGGGACCTGCCACTAACATCTTTTTCATCTTTGATCGAGCTGTCTCCTTAGCTGTCTGGTCTGCAAAAGCATTTCCCCTCCCAACATCATCTGTAATGGCTTTATGAGCGCTACATTTCACTATTGCTAACTTATTGGGAAGTGTCAATGCGGACAGCAATCTATGTATCAATGGCCCGTTCTGTCAAGAACCCTCTCTCCGCCCAGAGGTGCCCAAAATTATGGGCCACCCCAAATGCGTACTGGCTGTCGGAGTAAATATTAACAGCCAGTCCCTCACTCAACTCACAAGCCCTGAGGAGGGCAACCAACTCTGCAGCTTGGGCCAATTGGTGTGGGATACTAGATGTCTCAACTACAGTGTGTAACGTTGTGATTGCATAGGCTGCAGTGGTGGTGCCATCTGGTATTTTGAAACAAGAGCCATCGACATATAGTTCCCCTTGGGTGTCAGATAAGGGAACGTCAGTCAGGTCCACCCGTCCCTTCGTTTCTTCCTCCGTCCGAAATAAATAATCATGGACATCATTGTGCTTTTCTTCCGACGGGAGGGGTAGTAACGTGGCTGGGTTCAGAGTAGCACATCGTTTAATGGTAATGTGCGGAGCAAACAGAGTCAATTCATAGCCAGTCAGACACACACTAGTAAGGTGCTGCGTCTTTGTCTTATTCAAAAGCGTATCCACAGCATGAGGTACCATGACTGTGAGGTCCGTATCAAGGATGAGCCCTGCCGATTGTCTGATAGAAACTGCCACCGCTGCAGCAGCTCTCATACAGCTTGGGAGCGCTCTGGCGACATTATCAAGCATGGCAGAGAAGTAGGCGCAGGGTCTCTGCTTACCACCCAAACCCTGTGTTAGAACAGAAAGCGCACAACCGTCCACCTCATGCACGTAGAGCACAAAAGGCTTCTGGTAATCAGGAGTACCAAGCACAGGAGCCGAGCAAAGCGCAACCTTTAATTGTTCAAAAGCTTGCTGGCATGCAGGCGTCCAAGGCAGGGGTTCATGCACATCTTTGGTGGTCAGGTAAAGAAGGGGTTTTGTTAGTAGGGAATAGTTAGGGATCCAATGCTGACAATACGATGTTATCCCAATGAACGCGCGTACCTCGCGTTGGGTCTTAGGAACAGACATGTTAGTAATAGCCGCTATGCGCTCAGGTGTTAGTCTACGACCCTCCTTTGACAGTAGGTGACCTAAATAGGTGACCTCCTGTCGACAATATTGAAATTTGGAAAGTGACACCTTGTGTCCATGATGCGCCAGATGCAACAATAATTGAACTGTGTTGTCTTTGCAACCATCCTCATTGTCCGAAGCCAGAAGGAGGTCGTCAACATACTGCAACAGCACATTACCAGGGGGGAGCTCCAAAGAATCCAATTGAGCTTTCAAGGCTTGGCTATAAATACTAGGACTTTCAGTATAGCCTTGTGGAGCACGGCAGAATCTAAAGCTCCGACTGGCTATTGCAAATCCAAACAGATATCTGCTATCTGTATAGATTGGTATGCTGAAGAAAGCATTTTTTAAGTCAATTACAGAGAAGAATTTTGCTGATGGGGGGATCATTGTCAAGATCGTTGTAATGTCTGGGACCACAGGGTACTGGGGAACTACGATCTTATTTACCTCTCTGAGGTCTATGACAAAACGGTAAACGTCAGGGTGGGCATCAGAAGAATCCAAGGGTGACTTTAAGAATCGGAAGAATAGGGCTATTACACACATTCGCCACAGTCTCTTCAACCACGCCAGACTTAATCAAATCCTGTATTATTAGCAATAGGGCCTTTTCACCTGCCTGGGATATCTTGTACTGGGGAATACGTGGCAATTTAGCATTGTCTCTGATCTGTATAGATACTGGCGAGATCTGAAGTGACCCCACATCCGTGTCTCCTGTAGCACATAACGTATGCGGCACATCTTTAAACTCAGTGGAAGGGGGGCATCCTTTGCGAAGCACTGTTTTGCACGGGCTACCTGCGGACCAACAGTCATGTAAACACCGTCTGGAGAACAAAAAGTTGTCGCATGCAGCCTTTTTAACAAATCGAGTCCTAACAAATTTTCCCCACAATTTGACGTCAGTAAAAACGGTGAATCGACCGTAAAGGGGTCAATAGTCAAAGTAAGAGGCTTGGAAATGGGGCTAATGACCGGTACGCCTGAGAAACCCACCGACACATTGTTTTGGCCAGACAGAGCTGCCCCCGGGACCAGTGAGCGGGAAACAGAGCTATTCATAGCCCCTGTATCAACTAAAAATATTTCAGTAGTACCCTGTAAATCAGCAGTGACGTAAGGTCCGTGCTGATCTATAGGCACAGGAACTGGTCCCTCGCCCTGTCCTCGGCTGTCCTAGCTGTGAGGCAACCCTGTCACTTCATCCATGTCATAGTCGTCATGATAGTACTGTCGTCCTTGGGGGTCGTCAAAATAATTCCCGCTCTACCTATTGTGTGATGTATCCTCTGACTGCATCCCCCCTCTACCTCCTGTCCCTCGTCCGCGTCCTCGGAAACCCCGACCTCTCGGGGCCTCACCTTTCTGTATCAACTCCGGACACTCGTTCCGCCAATGTCCCTCCTGCTTGCAGTACACACATTGATTGAGCCCGAGGGGCGTGTTTGAAGCACCACTCCTGCCGGACTGGGGCGGTTGTTGTGCCGAACCTGAACCTCTACCTCATCCACTTCCCCTCGCAACTTGCTGAATCAATACCCTCGTCTTCAAATCCTTTAACTTTTTCTCTACCCTTACCTTGTCCTCATTCTCTCTATGTTCATAATACTGTGCCATACTCAATATCACTGATGGGGATGATGTCGTCCAAGTACTCTCCGAAGCCTGCAACCGTGTTGCAATCTTGGGAAGCAAGTTAGTGACAAATCTGTTGACAAATAAATGAACACCACCCTCCTGTGACAGGTCCTGACCACTAAAATCTAAAAACACCCCTTCAAATCTGGTGATGAAATCTGACACACTTTCATCCTTCTTCTGGCAACACACAGTCAACTTATCCCAGTCCACTCTCTTTGGAGGGATAAGTGAGTGCATGTATGTTATAATACGCCCCGGCAAAGCGAGGAGCTCCGCTTTCGGCTTGGCGCTGGGCTTACGCTCCTTATCCCAAGCCCTGATCTCATCCCACATGCCCCCCAACTCTAGTGCGTGATCCTGCGTATGTACCTACCTCCATATATCCACCGATACCAACAGACCGAAAAACAACTCTATGTCAGCTAGCGTCATTACTGTGGAGGAGGATGCCTCCGTCAATTCTTTATAATATGCAGTAGGGTTTTTTCGGGGGTCCGGCAGCTGGCTCTTTAAAGATAGGACCTCACTCCTCTTCCAGGGAGTATAGATCCACTGTTCCTGAAACCGAGCATTGACCCGTGGTCTAATCACAGCATCGGTGGAATCACGCAGTTCTGGAATTTTAGGGTGGTAAATGGGATGAACTTCCCTTATGGGATGCTGTGTCTCCATCGTCGGAACCTTCTGGAGCAATCTGCCTCGGTAACCCACTAGTGTCATTATATTGCTAAAAAACTCATTGGGAGCCATACCTGCAGCATATACCCTATCCCGTATGTCATATATTATTTGCAGTGCAGCACCTTGAAAACACTGTTCCCACAACCCTATCAGCGTCGCTGACATGTGCTTAAGGGCATGCTGCTGTATAAACGGCTCATAATCTTTCAACACACTCCACACATCCTCCACACTATAGATCGGATTCCGAGCCCACTGAGCTGCTTGATTCGCCACCCTTTGCTTTTCCTCATCAGCCACCGCAGAACGCACCAATACTTTATCCATTCGGTCTGGCGCTGCTGCCCAGTTCACGTCATGTACTCCACGCGCAGAAGTTTCGACATTCAACTGTGCCTGGGGTGTCACACTCACGGGGGAAAGAGCAGACGCAGAGACAGGTACCATCATGTAGGGAGACAGGTTGGAAGGGGTGAAAGGGGGAGTAGGAGTCGATACAGAACTAATATACTGGGCGGCGGAGCTAACAGCACCGGTCCCGGTGACTGGTGTTAGTAGAAGAGAAGCAAGAGGGGCCGGGGCTGAAGCGGTAGCGCTAGAAACAGGAACGCTAGAAGGGGCGGCACTAGAGGCCAAGGACTGAGATGTCGGGGCTGTTGGGTATATCCGTTCAGGGGCATAAGGAGGAGGGGGCGGGAATCTAATAGCTCTTCGACGAAATCATCACCTTCATCTCTATTAACATAACATTTGTCTGTCTGTAAACGAACTTTCTATCTGCACATTCTATACCCTTCTCTATCTTTCCTCTTTCAGAGGCTACTGCTTTCTGTGTTATGGTTTGCGTCTGCCTCTTCCGGGCCTCTTTCTCTGCTCTCAGTCGTCGCTGCTTTGCTTCTTTCTGCCATACTCTTAAAGAATCAAACATCAACTGTCTGCTTCTTCTAGTGAGCAACTTGTCCTGCAAGAAATTCAATTTCTGTTCATCAAATGAGCCAGTAAGCGGCCACTGTAACTCAGCATTGTCCCTCGTATATTTATGCCACAATGTGCTAAACATAACAGGGCCAATACCATGTTTAACGTATACGTCAAAATTTGGAGAACCCTCCGGAGGTGCAGGCTGGCTCTCTTCCAATCAAGCATCAGTAGAACAACATCGACATCCAAAACACCCCAACTTGCTGAAACAAGGCATCTTAATATAAGACACATGCACTGTCCCTGATGGACAAATATAAGACCAGCAACGGCAAACAAGGACTAGATAAAATAACAAATATTATTCACGAACCAAACCAAACGGTCCAAGGACCACTCCCTACAGTCCGGGGACTGTACCACAATCAAGAAGACAGGCTCCAGCCCCAGACCTTTTCAAGCATTAGCCAAATTACCAGTTGGTCTGGCAGATTGTTCACGGACAGTCCTGGACCTTTTCAAGTGCGGGCCAAATTTCCAGGTGTCCGGTGAACTGCTCACAAACACCCTGTGCCTTTTCAAGGATCCGTAAACCCACCAAGTTCAAGACAAGACAGTCCGGAGACCGTACCAAGACACAGCCTGTCGACTCGTGTCGTTCAAGCAAGGCAGTTCGAGAACTGCAGACAAGACAGTCTGGAGACTGTATCAAGACACAGCCCGCAGGCTCGTGCCGTCCAAGAATGGTGCCATTTTTCCAAGAATCAAATCACTCACCTGGTGCACACAGGTCAAGTCAAGTTATTCTCCACTGCTGACTCTTCGGACCAAACGGTCAACTCCAAGGTTTCGCCTTCTCAGGACCCCAGTCGGTGATCACTAGACGAGGGGGCGCCTGATCAGCCGGGCGGGGCAGCTGCGAGAACCAATCTTCGTCTTGTGTGGGGTACCCCGATCCGCCCGACCAACCAAATGCACCCCGACCCTACAACACGATTACGGGGGAGTCGGATCACCTTGCGGGGTCCCTGTTCAGGCACCAACTGAAGGAAGTGGCCCTCTAGGGCCACTCGGGTTTTCTTACAACCACCTGCTATGCCTTCCCAAGAATGAAGAGTTGGTCAGACAGTAGAGAATACAAACTTACATGTATTAGCAATGCTCTGCAGAGGAGTCCATCATGACCTGCACCCTAAGATGTCTGCCGAGGGACTAGCCCCACAACAGCCCACACTGAGTAATCATTCCTCTCGAGAAGCCCCCAACCACACCCACAATGGAAAACTACCAGCCTGGGCCGATCATGAACAAAGAGGCACAGTAGGATGAGCTAACACCTGCCAGATGGGTACATTTTATCAGGAATCCAAGGCCACAGTGCTGGGTCTCAGCATCTCCTAACGTGGGAGCAGAAACTTCACATTTGGATAAGTATGCAAGGGCAGAACGGCCTATTCATTAGTAAGTCGAGAAACAGCCTTGAACAGAAAGAAAAAATAGTAACGAAATACAGTGTTCTGCTGAGGCCAGCAATACGAGTAATGAGGCCTAACTCAGGCACAGTCTAAGCAGCCTAATAAGGATTACAAAATGCAAAATGGAGTCACACTCGCTAACTGAAGCCTGTGCATTACAGGGATAACTCAGTGGGTTACATAACGTGAATACAAATGACATCTATTTAGCCACACATTGCTAACCTAATATATTGTGAAATGAGTGCGTTGCAGGGATGGGAATTTGAAACCTAACAAATCTTCGTTTTTTATTGCTACGGCTTTCAACAGCCACTCCGTCTTATCCAACCGGCATAAGGTGTCCTTGGCCTGGTCTTCATGGGTGGAGATCCGTTCTTCGGCAGCATCCAACCGGGCGGTGTACCTATCTAGGCGCTCTCCCATTCTATCGAGGGACGAGGTGAGTGAGCCAAATCTGGAATTGATGGCGCTGAACCCAGCGCACAGCTCTGCCACAATGGCCGCCGCACCATCAAGTGTGGGGGCTGCGCCTCCGGCCCCGCGATGCCCTCTGCATCGGGGTGCTGCTCAAAACGCTCCGTAGTGCCAGGTTTGTCAAAAGTTAATTTGCGCTATTTTGGGTCTCCTCAACCCATTTTGCTGGAAGGGAGAGCAGCAGCAGCCAGGTAGTTAGTGGCAAGTCCCTGATTTTATGTAAGGGGGTGTCGCAGCGAGGTATCAAGAGGAGTGCCCCAATGGGAGCCGCAGATCCGGTAAGCCCCAGCCCAAGGGGAGCCGAGTCCCAGAGAAACAAGGGAGGCCACAAGGTATCTGTGCCGTGGAGAGGACCACTGCCAGTGGCGCAGGTTTTTTCTGCCGTGAAAGAAGTAGAGTCCAGTGGGCGGATGTGTCGTGAAGGAACTCGTGGTGGATCCTCCGTTCCGATCTTTGGGCCCTCTTGGATCGCGCTCTGCATGATGAGAATTGGTGAGTCTAGGCCTTGTGGTTTGGTCTGCAGGCATAAGGATGTGTTGGGGCTAGTAGGCTACAGGAGCTGCTGTCAGTACCACGCACCTGTAAACTCTGCTTCCACGGGAGCGATGACCTTTTCCTCAAATCCCAAACTCCACTGTGAGTCAATAAGACTATTCACTCAAAGTGAAGAGGGGGAAAGGGGATTGGGAAGACAAGAGAGACTGCCACTGCTGTGCCTCTTCCTCTCGGGAGTTTCTGGAATATCTTCTGGGCACCTGCAACACAAACACAATTTTACAACTTCCTACGCAACCTCCCAACCGTCCCTCCAAGCTCTCTCTAAGTACCTCCTATTACCTGTTACGCTTAGTGGACTAGCTGCTCTCTTTACTAGATAAATGTTCTTATATTCCTTTGTAGTACATTCCTCAAGTAATATTATTTCTTTTTCTTTAGCAGATTGTTGGCAGATGAAATTCTTGGTGGTAAGTACAAATATATATATATATTTATATCTACTGTATGTTCAATATATTATCTGCTGCTCTTATCCTGTGATACAGTTCAAAAGAGTTACTCTGCTGCTCTTATCCTGTGAACAGTTCAATAGAGATATCTGCTGCTCTATCCTGAGGTGTACAGTTCAAATGGAATACACAGTTGCTCAAACTTGCGATGATGACTCAAGTTAACTTAGGTCTATTCCAGTAATTAACAGAAGAACAAATTTGGTGGTTTCAAAAATCAATCAAAATGCAAGTAGAGTAAATAATCTCCAAGTGCTTCTCTCACTAGCTGTCACGGGGTATGGAGATTATACTGGAAAAGATTTCAGTTCAAAAATAATTAAAAAGAACTTACTTGAAAAAATGTTCAAGTTCTCAGACTGCAACCAAGAAGGAAGCTTGCTAAATTTGAATATCGAGCTCTCATTGAAAGAACCCAATAGGAGTTTATTACCAAAATACCTTCTGTGACTTGTGTAGACTGCAACAAAACTGGATACTAGTACAGCGGTACTAGCGTACTTGCCAAGTGGAGCGAAAATACGGGAAGAAACACTACTCCCCTGACAGACTTTCAGAAACTGCGTGCGTGAAGAGAAAATGCTGCTTCCTCACAGAAAAAATGGTTGAAGTGCGCTCAGCGCTTAGTGCACAAGCGTAATTGCGACTTCACTGCCTCAGCAAACTGAACACTAGAACGAGAACTTCCTAACTGTCTCTTTGCAGCCCCCATCTTGAAAACAGAACGAGGACTAAACTGAATCAGTTTGAGAAGCACCAGCAGCGGCTTCAAGGATGCAGAACGATGGTGCTTCCCAAATGGGTAAATAGGCAGTCTCCTGTATCTAAATCCTTTATAGAGACGGTTCTGAGCAGATTTTGACCCATATAGTCCAGTCCTGACAGTACCCCACACCAAAGCCCCTGCTCCTCCCTCCTTGGGCTTCTTAGGATGAGTTTTGTGAAACTCTCGAATTAATCTTGGGGCATGGACATTTGAACTTGGCTCCCATGACCTTTCCTCAGGGCCAAAACCTTTCCAATCCCCTAAATAAAATAACCTACCCTTCTTCACACGAGAGTCTAAAATTCGCTTCACTTCAAATTCTTGATCTGACTGGACTTGAATTGGGACTGGTGAGGTTTCCTTTCTCAGGTTAGGTGGATTTCTTTTTATCAGAGACACATGGAACACTGAATGTATTTGTAACTTGGGGGGAAGTTTGATTTTTACACTCACTGGGTTAACCATTTTCTCCACCTGAAAAGGACCAATGAATCGAGGTTGGAATTTCCTGTTACCCTTTAATCGCATATTACGAGTGGAGATCCACACTTTATCTCCTCGCTCGTAAACTGGATTCTCTCTCCGCTTCTTGTCTGCCTGCTTCTTGGTGGATCTTTCCGCTTTCTCTAAATTATTAGTTGCTACTTGATATGCTCTTTGCAGTTCTTTCACTACTACTTCTACTGCAGGTACCTCACTCTCGCGTTTCCCTACCAGCATGTTGGGATGTATACCAGAGTTCAAAAAGAAAGGAGAGAAACCAGTGGAAGAGTGAACTGCATTGTGGTAAGCGAATTCTGCTGCCCAGATTAAACTTGCCCATTCACCTTCTTGGTCCATCAAGTAAAGGCGCAAATATTGCTCCAGATCCTGATTTACCCTCTCGGTCTGCCCATCTGTTTCTGGATGGAATCCAGTAGACAAACGAGAATCGACCCCCTATCTTTTTAGGTAGAGCCTAGAGCAGCGCATGCGCTGCTTGCTCGACTTTTAGTAAGGGGCTTTTGAAAGTGCTACCAAGCCGGCCACCAGCTTGCTGTTATGCGCACAAGCACGCGCGACGTTCACAGCAGCTGCCATCTGGCTTTTAGTGCCCGAGACGTGCACAATCACCTCCCCTACCCCCTCCCACTCCCTCCTCGTCAGCTTAATTTGTTTGCTTTTAGTGCGCGCGACGTGCACAATCCCCTCCCCTACCCCCTCCCACTCCCTCCTCGTCAGCTTAATTTGTTTGCTGTACACCTCCTCAGCTTCTTTTTTGTTTTCTATTTGTTTACTTTTGTTATAATCGCGGCACCCGCGCTTCACTTTTAATGTTAAAAGTAAAGCGCGGGTGCCGCGATTATAGCAGAAGTAAAGAAATAGAAAAAAACATCTATTTCTTTACTTCTGCTATAATCGCGGCACCCGCGTTTCACTTTTGATGTTAAAAGTAAAGCGCGGGTGCCGCGATTATAGCAAAAGTAAAGAAATAGAAAAAAACATCTATTTCTTTACTTCTGCTATAATCGCGGCACCCGCGTTTCACTTTTGATGTTAAAAGTAAAGCGCGGGTGCTGCGCTGCAACGACGCACTTCTTGTCTCGCTTTTGGGACTTTATAAGTATTTACTTATGCAGCGCTACATCCTTGCTGCAACAACATTAACTGTTGCATAGTTAAATACTTATAATGTCCGAACAGCGAGACCAATTGGCTATGCCAATGCTTGTTAAGAAAGCCCTCCAAAAGTGTGAAACAAACTGAGGATCCCGGTCAGAGATTACTACCTTGGGGATTCCATGTGCCTTGACAATGTGTTGAGTGAATAATGTGGCCAGCTGAGATGCATTGGGGATGGATTTTAGAGGGACAAAATTACTCATTTTGGAACAATGTTCGACTACCACCCAAATGGTAGTAAACCCTTGACTAGAGGGCAGATCTTCAGTAAAATCCAGAAACAGTATGCCATGGACCTGGAGCTTTGGGCAAGGGCATCAACAAACCCTGTGGAGCCTGCCTTACCACTTTCCCCTTGACACACTGCTCACAAGATGCCACATATTGTCCCACTTGAGTTTCCATTTCCGGCCACCAAAATTCTCGTCTTAAAAGTTCTAGAGTCTTCTTCACTCCCTTGTGTCCTGCTAACAGATTGTCATGACATTGCTGAATGACCTCTTTTTGAAGATTTTCATTGGGTACATAGAGATTTCCTTGATGATAGGGTTTTCCATCTCTTATTTCTCTTCTGGAATCAACTTTGACCCAATTGCACAGTTCTTCTTCAGAAAGGGCATTTTTGATCTTGACTTCCAAGTCTGCATAAGATATGGCTCCCTCAATTTTTTCTTCGGGGATAATCAATCCTTTTTCTGTCACCTTTTCACTCTCATCAAAATTCAAATGAGACAAGGCGTCTGCCTTTCCATTTGCAGATCCAGGCTTTTATGTTAAGACAAAGTTAAAATCTGCAAAGAATAGTGACCATCTCAACTGTCTTGGGGTAAGTGTTCGAGCTGATTTCAAGAACTGCAAATATAGGTGGTCAGTAAAAACTGTTACCTCATGTTTCTCACCCAACAAATAATGCCTCCATTCATGGAAAGCACCCTTTACTGCTAACAGTTCCTTGTCTGCAATAGAATAATTCAATTCTGCAGCTGTCAACTTTCGACATCGATAGGCCACGGGATGTAATTGACCTGTATTCTTGTGTCTTTGTGATAGAATTCCGCCAATCGCCAAATTGGATGCATCTGATTCAACATAGAAAGGTTCTTCTGGGTTCGGGTGCAAAAGAACTGGAGCTGAAGTAAAAATGTCTTTCAGTAACTTGAAGGCCTCCTCAGTTTCAGCATTCCAAACAAACTTCTCATTCTTCTTCAGCAAATGTGTGAGAGGACTGACCTTTTTGGAGAAATTGGGGATAAAGCGCCTATAGAAATTAGCTAATCCAATAAATCTTTGTATTTCTTTTACATTATGAGGAGATGGCCAATCCTTGATCGCTCTCACTTTGACGTCGTCCATAGATACTCCTTCCGGGGACAAAATGAATCCCAAAAATTCCACTCGCTCAGTGTGAAAGACACATTTTTCTAGCTTGACGAAAAGTTGATTGTCTAACAGTCTTTTCAAAATTGCGCGCACATGCTGAGCATGCTCTTCCAAGTTTGCAGAGAAGACCTACCTGCCCTAAGTCTGCTCAGCATACTGGGTCTATCTGTAGTTCTAATAGTGGACCCACTAAAATTGGGTCAGGTCTTGCTATGGCTCTCCCTGTGGTCTCTCCCAAGAGCAAAGACTCCACCTGTGCAGGGGCAACATTATCGAGGGCCACGGACCTAACATCCCAAGTTCACAAGAACAGTGCCAAGACACCCAGAAAACATCTCTCCCTAACATGCACAAACACGTTCGCTCTGAGGAAATACAGTCCCAAAGGAATACGGGCGCCCATAAAAAATCAGGAAGAGAACTTATAGGAAATTATATACTTGATCTGCCCCCCGGAAGCTACGCCTTACACGATTTTATTAGCCAATGTCCCTAAACTGTCCCTGGGAGCTTCGGAACACTGGTTTAGCTTGAAAAACAAATCTTTATACGAGTTAAACCGGAGGACAAGGTTAGGAAACCCACTCTATTCCAACTTTAAAATGGTGAGACGGGTTGGCTGGGTGGGAAATTCAAACAAGTCTCGAGAAGGCGACTGTGTAGTAGTCTCCTTCGGTTCACCTGACTTAGTTCATGCGATTTTAGAGAGGGCAGGTAATTGGTCATTGGCACATTCAGGGATCAGTGTTTTACCCTTAGGATATTTTTATCAACATCACTGTATGACACAGGCACCATTTGGGGAGTTTCTAATGGGGGGGCGAAGGCAAGCCAGATATACAATTCCAGTCAATAATCAGTTTGATATTTTTAATCCCTTAGATGAAAACGATTGACTGATCCCTCTGATCCCATTGGATAGTGGAAGATTGGAGAACGTAGTCACGGCAAGGGGTAACTTGCCCGAAATCCAACTCAACATTAGAGAGGAAGATTTGGGGATCATTAATTCGAGGGAGATGACAGGGGCGTTAACTGTGAAATCTACTACTGGTAGCCCACACTCGGAGTCTGTACACACCCTGGATACACATACTATTGTGTTAACTGCAGATTCTCCGAGCATTGACAGTGCTTTAATCCATGAGCCACAGGATGGTAATCCTTATATTGGACAAGTAGTTGGGAATTTTTTAAATATGGTCACTGAGGATAGAACTGTGCATATCATCGATGGTGCTGTAGATGTTCTCGAGGGTGTTCCTGTTGATGGATATAGGGCAAATAATAGTTTAACTTTATTATCCTGGAACAGGGATACATTCCAAACTCCAGGACCCCGAATGGTTTATTGCTCTAGGAAACATTGACATCTGTGTTTTTCAAGAAATGTGGGCCGTAGAAAAGGTGCATATTAATGGCTATACCTCAAATTGTGTGGATGCCCTCCCCCAAAAACGTCAGGTAGAGCCAGTGGCGGATTGTTAATATTGATTAAAAACACTGTAGGCTGTAGATACAAGCAACTTTTAATAAATTCACCCGATATTATGGGCATTCAGTTAACATTTCCGTCTGGTTTAGTCCTGACCGTGTTAAATGTTTATGCAAGGTCAGAACCTTTCAATAGTGAATCCATAGTAGTTTCATTATTAGATGATCTAGTGGAGGGTTTTCAAGCAAACTCTAAAATTTTAGTCGCTGGGGATTTCAATGTCGCGTTTGAGCCATCCGCTATCTTAAGTGCCTCACTTGAAGAGGAGGACGAGATCTGGGGCATCCCCAATGTGGTAGCTGGTAAACATGGCCAACGCTACTCAAACGCTTCATTACAGATCGCTTCCCTAACTGCTGGTAGGAGTCTGAGGGCCTGTAATGGAAGAACTCCATCAGACATAGGACGGAAGGCTACTTTTAAGAGGGGTGCCTACACAAGCATCATAGATTATATCTTTGCTGATGTTAGAATATGGTCATTAGTAGAAGATATGATCATTGAATCAAGAACAGATAGTGACCATAACTCCTTGCTTCTAACATTGAAGGGTAAGGCTTTGGATAGGGATATCCATTGTTATATTTCCAAACTAATAGAGCCAAGTCCAACCAATAATCGTAGAAGAGTAACATGGCCGAAAATTTTAGCTGACCAGGACCTCCATGCTAGAATATATAAGTTCTTAGTGGCCTCTTTTACTAACTTGTGTAGTCACAAGGATAGTACTGATTCACCCGATGTCCCGTATGTTATCTCAGCACACATAGAACTTTTTTAAAGTTCTACAATCAGTTTTTTTAAAACATAGCCGTGTCGAAAGGCCTGCCAGCGCAAGGGATCGCAATTGGTTTAACAACGACTGCAAGATAGCTAAGAAGGCATTACAAACAGCAGTTAGAGAGCGCTCTAGATTGGATATAATTTCTGCTCGTAATACCTATAGAGTAGCACTCAGTAAAGCCAAGCGCGAATATGCTGATATAAATTGGAATGATCTGGTCCTAGCAGCCCAAGCCAGGGATAGCCGTATGTTTTGGCTTATTGTATCTAAGGGTACCATGGAGAACTTCATTTCCAATAACCATCATATCCAACAGGAAGTCTGGGTGGAACATTTTTCGCGCTTATATTCTGATGATGTGGCTACTATGGACCCACATATTGACCAGGTTGCCTCAATCTTAGTTAACACTGTTCCTGATAAGACTATAAATAATCCTTCGTTAGTTTTTAGCTTAGAGCATACTGTGTCTGCAATCAGTAAACTAAAAGCAGGTAAAGCCCCTGGACCCGATTTGATACCGGGGGATCTGTATAAATCAGAACCCATGATATGGGGACCGTACATAAACCATCTGTCTAATTGTATACTGGCTGGTGGGGATATTCCCAAAACTTGGAGGGGAGCAGAGGTAATAACTATCTTTAAAAAGGGTGATCCTGCTATCCCCTCAAATTATAGATCTATTAGTCTAATTGATAACCTTCAGAAGATTTTTGCCAGACAAGTTTTAGATAATCTTCAAGAATGGATGGATGTTAACATGGTATTGTCTCCTGCCCAAGCGGGCTTCCGCGCTAAAATCAGCACGTGCGATCAAGCCTTCAGGTTCTCCCTGCTAGCATGGAAGTATGTGCTACTTAGGAAACAGCTGCTCTATGTAGCATTTGTGGACCTGCGAGCCGCATTTGATTTGGTTCCGCGCAATCTGTTGTGGAAAATTTGGTGTCCATGATTGCCAGATTGCACAAGGACAATTATGCCCAGATCAGGTGGGGGAAAAACAGGGAATTGACAGAGAGGATTCCGATTCAACGTGGGGTGCGCCAAGGGTGTGTTCTCGCCCCCACACTGTTTTCCCTGTTCATCAATGATGTGGTTAGTAGCTTAATGGGTTGTAAGAACGATGCCCCCTCGATGAATGATGCAAAGGTCCCCATCTTGCTCTGTGCAGATGATTCTTTATTAATATCTACAACTCCCATGGGCCTACAGGCACTATTGGACAAATTTCTGTGCTTTTGCAAAGAGAGGAAATTGGAACTGTACACCTCTAAAACAAAATTCATGGTGTTCGGAAAAGTACGGGGCGGTATACGAGAGGTTAAGATCTTACATGAACCATTGGAGCGGGTAAAATTTTTTGATTATTTAGGCATAGGTATAAACGAGACACTTAGGGGCCGATCTCGGCCGGTAGGGCTCCGAATCGGATTCGGCTTAACCGGATCCGATTCGGAGCCCTTTTTCCCGACCGATTCGAACGTGCGTCCGGGCGAGCGCGTACGATGCGAGCGCACGCGAAATCGCCGACCGACTCGTTCTCCGACCGACTCGCACGGACACGACTCGCACCGCGCAATGGAGACGTTCCCCGGCCGGGCAAGTACGATGCGCGCCTCGAGCAGTCCGACCGACTCGCGCCGTCCGGCTCCAAAGGGCAGTCTGAGCCGGACTTTGGGGGTCCGTGTCGGACCCCCCTGTACGCGTAGCAGCGCGAGTCGCACACAGGGCGGGACCCATGGGTCCCCCCTACCTGTGCATGTATGGCGCGATTCGCATCGACGCGTACCCGCTGTAGGGGGCGCCCTTCTTCGCCTCGCACCCATTGAGTCAATGGGAGCCCGCGTATGCGTTGTACGACCGGCTCCCATTGACTTCAATGGGAGTCCGACCGAATCGAGTCCGATTGCATGCGTACGCATCGTACTCGTTCGGTCGGGCTGCTAGAGTCCGATTCGGTCGGAAATCTCTCCGGGTCCGGCTCGGTCGGAGTGATTTCCGGCCTGAATCGGAATCGGCCCCTTAGTTGGGAATATCAGTTGAGAAAGAGTTCTCTAATACTATGCCAAAGATCTAAATCAGTATTAAGATTTTTAAAACAATCTTATACCCAACCCCTCTCACCAGCCCTTGAAATTTATCGTGCAAAAGCCCAAAGTGGAGCTCTGTACGGAGCAGAGATATGGGGATTTACCTCTGTAAATAAATTAACAGTTTGCGAGAATAATTTTGCAAGGGCTCTCATCTCGCTACCTGTTACAACACCACTCACACCACTCTTTTGTGATCTTGGGATAAAGAGAATAGGCGATCTGGCAGCCTTGAGACCACTAACATATTGGTTGCGTCTATGGACTACTCCACAATTAATTGATTATCGTAATTGTTTACGGGAGGTCCTAGCACTTAAAGGGGCAAAACAACTACCCTGGTTCAGACATATTGCCAAATGGTGTAAACTATTGAACCTGATGGGCCTGTGGGAGTACCCAGAAAGGGCCACCAAACGTGACATCTCGACTCTCAAAGCTACGTATTGGAGTGTAGTTGGGGAGCATTATACCAATAACCAAACAAGTGGACAGCTGACATCTAAATTTTTAAATATCAAATCTTGTTCCTTGTTCGAATCTTTTCTTGATTTGATTTCACCCCCCCTTGCCAAAAGCTTGTACATTAGGTTTAGATACAGTAATCTGCTATTGACATTTCCAGGGAAAGAGGCAATTGGATTAATTTTAGATCTTTGCCCTGCTTGCCGTGAAGTTGATGAAACCGAAGAGCACATTTTGTTTTTTTGCACAAAGTATCGGCAGTTACGCAGGAGATGGATTAGACCGCTATGTCTTAATCTGGGTGCTAGGCAGCACCAGATTGCGTGTAGGATTTTAAAAACTGATACTTCGGGGCAAATAGTTTTTGCTCTTAGCCGTTTTTTATTCTTTCTGGCTGATTCGCAAAAAAATTTTATTACGGGAATGAAGTCATTTTCCAATCCTTTCCCACCTTATACTTTCTACGTACCTTAAATATCAGCTTGGTATACATGGCTCAGTATTCCAACTTTTCGGTGGCTGTTTAGTATCCCTTTTTAGCTTGATTAGGTCGATTGTATTGATGTACATTTGTATTTTGTTTTTTTTAACCTGATTCGGGATGTCACTTGCACTTGTATTTGTGTTCGTAACGGTTTAATACTATTTTAATTGTATATATATTTATGTTGTATCTTTGTATACTTTGATGGTGTTTTGTACAAATGACCGAATAAAGTTATATGATGATGATGATGAGTATATCATCAATGTATACTACAGCAAAACGATCCAAGAACTCTCTGAGAATGTCATTGACAAAATGTTGGAAAGCTGCTGGAGCGTTGCACAGGCCGAATGGCATGACCTGGTACTCAAACAACTCAAAACGAGTCCGAAACGCTGTCTTCCACTCGTCACCCTCAGCCATCCGCACCAAGTGATAGGCCCCTCTTAGATCCAATTTGGTGTATTTACGGGATTCTTTAACCTGATCCAAGAGCTCAGAAATGAGAGGCAGAGGGTATCGGTTCTTCTTGGTTACTTGGTTCAAGGCGCGATAATCAATACAAGTTCTAAGATTTCCATTCTTCCCAGGGATGAAAAATAGTGGAGATTAGACAGGAGATTCGGATGGTCGGATAAACCCATTTGCCAAATACTGGTCCAAATATTCTTTCAAATGAAGATTCTCAGCTACCGTGAGGGCATATATTCTGCTGCATGGCAGCAATGCTCCTGGTTCCAGTTCAATCTTGCAATCAAATTCCCGATGCAGGGGTAATCTCTTGGCCTCCTGTTCATCAAAGACTGCTGCTAAGTCTTGATATTCTCTTGGTATCTCTGGAACTTCAAGAGTACAAATCATAAAAGACTGCTGTGTTAACAATGACTGTGGTGTAGGCTGGTGACTGATCTTAGGCTGGTGGTAACACTGTTTCTTACAATATTCTGAATTCAGCTCTACAGTTCTCTTTGCCCAATCTATCTTCAGATTATGCTCTGTGAGCCAGGGTAATCCTAAAATAAGCTGAAATTGCGGAGCATCGATGAGGCTGAAGCTCAACAAACTTAAATGCTGGCCTGGCCCAAATAAAGACATTTCCTCAGTACAGTAGATAATGGGTCCAAAAGAAAGGTTGGTACCATCAACTGCTCGAACTGGTTCTGGCTTCTCCTTACGGAGAAAGCAAATTCCAAGCGACTTGGCAAATTTAATATCGCAAAAATTCCCGGTAGCTCCTGAATCGATCATGACCGAGACCTCATCTACTTCAGATTCTCCGAATTTGATTAAACAAAAAATGATAAGATGAGGGGCAGTAGATTGTAGTGTTAGCGACCAATTTTGGATCTGGAGTTGTCTTATCAGAAGCACCCACCAGAGCAACTCCTCTTACTGATGGGGCTTGTCTTTTACCCACGAATAATTTTTTGGTTTCTTCGGGCATTCTTTGACAAAATGACCGGAATTTCCACAATACATACATTGCTTGCCAATTCTGCGCTTTTCTCTTTCTTCCTTGGTCAATGGGCCACGCACGGTGCCGATTTGCATTGGCTCTTCTCCTGACGTAGATTCACTGACTTTCAGAGTATCTGGCCTAATTCTGTCAATACGAGGTGGAAAATGTCATACATCTCTTCGGCGCTCACTCTTTCTCTCGTTTTGTTGCTGATCTATTTGAAGTACCAAATCGATTAGTTCTGAAACATCTGTGGGTCTTTTCGGTATCTGGGCCAGACCATCTTTCAATTCATCTTTAAGTCCTCTATAGAAAATGGCCGCTCTCTTGGCTTCTGGCCAATTGGTTTCCACTATCAATTTGTTAAATTGTGCAAGATAGGCGATCAATTCATGATTTCCTTGCTTAAGATCTAAAAGCTCATTGTCAGTAGTTTGTGAAATGTTTCGCCGATCAAAAATACGTAGAAACTCAGCTTTAAATTCCTCAAAGTCATATAAGATATGATCATTACTGTCAACCAAGCTGCGGCATCTCCACTCAGGTAGGACAATATGAAAGCCACTTTGGATTGGTCCTCCTTAAAGATTATACTACATAAAAAGTGCAATGAACAGTGAGTGAGAAAAATTTGGTCCTTATGAGGGTCACCATTAAATCTCTCAGGGGCCGCCAATGGAATAGTAGGGGAAATGGCATGTACAACTTGTGTAGTCAATTCGGCAGCTGAAGGAGACGGGGAAAATTGCTGAGGTTTTTGTTCTCTGGAAATGGGGCTGGACCCAACTACAAATTCATCAAATCTCTGTCGAAGATAATTGGCTTCCTGACTAGACTTTCTAACCTCATCTCTGAGGACCTTATTTTCCTCCATAGTTTCACTCAACTGTTTTTGTAACCCCCCCAGTACTATAGCCAACGCCTTTAAATCAATTCCTTCAGCCATATCGCTCAGGTGGAAGCTTATGGTTTATGGCACTTCAATCTGTCAGTACCACGCACCTGTAAACTCTGCTTCCACGGGAGCGATGAACTTTTCCTCAAATCTCAAACTCCACTGTGAGTCAATTAGACTATTCACTCAAAGTGAAGAGGGGAAAGGGGATTGGGAAGACAAGAGAGACTGCCACTGCTGTGCCTCTTCCTCTCGGGAGTTTCTGGAATATCTTCTGGGCACCTGCAACACAAACACAATTTTACAACTTCCTACGCAACCTCCCAACCATCCCTTCAAACTCTCTCTAAGTACCTCCTATTACCTGTTACGCTTAGTGGACTAGCTGCTCTCTTTACTAGATTAATTATCGTATATTCCTTTGTAGTACATTCCTCAAGTAATATTAGTTCTCTTTTTCTTTAGCAGATTGTTGACAGATGAAATTCTTGGTGGTAAGTACAAATATACATATATATATTTATATCTACTGTATGTTCAATATATAATCTGCTGCTCTTATCCTGTGATACAGTTCAAAAGAGTTACTCTGCTGCTCTTATCCTGTGAACAGTTCAATAGAGATATCTGCTGCTCTATCCTGAGGTGTACAGTTCAAATGGAATACACAATTGCTCAAACTTGCGATGATGATTCAAGTTAACTTAGGTCTGTTCCAGTAATTAACAGAAGAACAAATTTGGTGGTTTCAAAAATCAATCAAAATGCAAGTAGAGTAAAAAATCTCCAAGTGCTTCTCTCACTAGCTGACACAGGGTATGGAGATTATAATGGAAAAGATTTCAGTTCAAAAATAATTCAAAAGAACTTACTTGAGAAAATGTTCAGGTTCTCAGACTGCAACCAAAAAGGAAGATCGCTAAATTTGAATATCGAGCTCTCATTGAAAGAACCCAATAGGAGTTTATTACCAAAATACCTTCAGTGACTTGCGAAGACTGCAACAGAACTGGATACTAGTACAGCGGTACTAGCGTACTTGCCAAGCGGAGCGAAAATACGGGAAGAAACACTACTCCCCTGACAGACTTTCAGAAATAGCGTGCGTGAAGAGGAAACGCTGCTTCCTCACAGAAAAAACGGTTGAAGTGCGCTCAGCGCTTAGTGCGCGAGCGCGATTGTGACTTCACTGCCTCAGCAAACTGAACACTAGAACGAGAACTTCCTAACTGTCTCTTTGCAGCCACCATCTTGAAAACAGAACAAGGACTAAACTGAATCAGTTTGAGAAGCACCAGCAGCGGCTTCAAGGATGCAGAACGATGGCGCTTCCC
Source organism: Calotriton arnoldi (assembly GCA_963921515.1). Classification (NCBI taxonomy): domain Eukaryota; kingdom Metazoa; phylum Chordata; class Amphibia; order Caudata; family Salamandridae; genus Calotriton; species Calotriton arnoldi. The sequence goes on from CAWUFW010011195.1 coordinate 489,770, forward strand.
AAATGGTTAAATAGGCAGTCTCCTGTATCTAAACCCTTTATAGAGACAGTTCTGAGCAGATTTTGACCCATATAGTCCAGTCCGGACAGCTGCAGCCCGATTGACGTTATGGCTCCCCTCGCTCCTCCAGTGCGGTGGAGGAAGGAGAGATGAAAAGGAGGGGGGTCACTGCCACGCACCGCCCTCGCAGCTGTGCTTGACCCAAGGGGGTGCGTCGGCGCACACGTCGGGTCCCGGCCCCAGACCCACCGATGAATTTGGTGGCTTCCGCTGTATTGGAATGTGTGGCTGGGAAGCGCCTCTCTACATGTGTGCCGGTCTCCCTTCCCCGGGAGCAGCGGGTAGGCAAGCGATGCCTCAGATTAGTGGAGCGGGGACCAGTGAGGACGACCTCTGGTGTAGTGCTGGGTCCTGCGGAGGACAGCAGTGGAGGTTGGGCCCAGGCGGTTTCCTCACGCTGGGCACGCAGTGCTTTTAGGCCTCACAGGGGCTTACCCCCACTCACCCAGGCCGCGGTGGCTGCTCGTAGCGACTCACCCTTGCCTCTCCGTCCATGTTCAGTCTACAGAGTTTTCCGCCGAGGGCTGTTCGGAGCGGGCAGAGGGCCCAGCAGGCACCGCAGCTCTGACCTCAGGCTTGCCCGCGACCCCTGTCGTCACGGGGCCTCCGAGGCAGGCTGGGCCGCCTCACCCTCTGGCAGGTCCCTGTGTAAGCTCGATGTCACGGAGCTGGGAACCGCCACCCTCAGCAGTGCCGTTGTTATGTTGAGCATTCACTGGCAGCATTTTGAGCAGCATGTGGGATGAAAAGATGCGACTTTTGTCAATAAAACATGCTTCTGGCTCCGGAGCTTCAATGCCGTGAAGCCATCTTGGTCGCCGGCTTGGCCACGCCCCCCTGCATTTCTCATTTCTAGTGAAGTATATGATGCCTTTTAATCTTTCCAAGGATAAGTCTGATTGTGTTGATTGCATTATTTCTTTTAAATGTTCTTGACAGTAGTTTCCTGGAATGTCAGGGGTTTAAACTCCCTTATCAAGTGTCAAAGAGTTTTATCGCATTTGTTGAACCTTAATGCTCATATTGCGTTTTTACAAGGGACACACCTTAAAGAACAAGATTGTATGAAAATACACAAGGGCTGGTTAGGGGAACTGTTCTTTTCACCAGGTTATGGTAAAAAAAAAACAGTGTTATTATCCTATGCCATAAATCGCTGCAGGTTCAACTGCGCTCACAAGAATCGGATTTCTGAAGGCAAATGGTTATTGCTTACATTATCTCTCAAAAACGTTCCTATTGTTTTGCTTAAAGTGGACGGCCCTACTGCCCCCGATTGTCAGTTTTGGTCCAGTATTGCTCAGAAACTATTACAGTGCTCAGACGATAATTTAAAATTAGCAGGAGATTGTAATCATTGTGTTGATCCCATTGTAGACAGACACTCTTCAGCTCACTACATTCCCAACAAATCTCAAAAAGCATTTGTACATTTGTGCATGCTATTAGACAAGGTCACTTAACAGATGCCTGGCACTTATGCAATCCCTCCTTCAGGGAATACAAATACTTTTCTCCAGTTTACCATACACAATCTAGGATAGATCACTTTTTCTCTCTCATCATCTTAACCAATCCCTCTATAGTGCAGATATAGGCACCATTCCAATTTCTGATCATGCCCCAGTTTCAATTCAATTAGACTTTTTACCTGAACGTGATTCTCCTAAATGGTGGAAATTCAACAACTCTTTACTGATGGATACCAATTTTACTTCTTCTTTCACTTCCTTTATTCATGAATACTTTCATTTTAATCTTTCTGATACTATGTCCTTCTGTACCACATGGGATGTCATCATCAGGACCAGGTTACTTAAATTGTTATAATGCTGAATAAGTAGTGAATGGTCCAAGTCGAAGGGCGAGGGAGGGAAGGCTATCCCGGGTAATATCTGCAGGAGTATCAAGCTGGCGTGGCAATTGCTTCAAGCGGTTTCATTGACGCGGTGTATCCTCACCCACTTCCTCCTCACCGGCCAGCCTCACGTCGGCCTTATTCCTCCTGTTGTTCCACGAGGACCGCTCTGGTTCCCAGAGTCCTCATTCACACGGTGCCTCTCCCCCGGCTCTACTCCACATCGGCCTGCCTCATTTTCCATTGCCAGCACGAGGACCGCCTCTCCTTTGACGACCTCGTTTTGAATGCGTGAGCCGATGTTGGCCATGATCTCTGAGCCACACGTTTAAACGACCCAGCCGTTTTTTCGCTCCTGCCTGCAATTTTACAGTGCATTCCACATGGACCGTAATTGGTTCTACGCTGCCACGCCAGCTTGATACTCCTGCAGATAATTACCTGGACAGCCTTCCCTCCCTCGCCCTTCGACTTGGATCATTCACTACTTATTCAGCACTATAACAATTTAAGTAACCTGGTCCTGATGATGACCTGAACTCAGACAGGTCGAAACGCCGTTGACCACCCAGCGTTACCTCTGGCATCAATGTGGTCAATCTAAATAATTTAAAGCGGAATACTTACCTTGTATATAACTTCATTTTCTGTTATTGACCACCAATTTTGTTGTATTTTAGCGCCGTTCACGCTGTTTTTTCACCTTATTGTGTCACTGCACCGTTCACTGTCACAAGCACAATTAGTGCACAACCCACTTGTGGTTACTTATACATACAATGTGCTGTAGTGCTGATATAACTACTTGCAAATAAGAACCTTTTTGTCTTCTTACGAGTTTTTTCCAACTTTAAACATGAGCATGTAAAATGGAAGAGTTTGTACCCAGGGCCTAAGTAACTCCACAACAAGGGCACAGCAAAGCAATTTCACAAACAAAATAGGAAGGAAGACAAAGGAAACTAGTGTGATGTGCCTCATTTTCCATTGCCAGCACTAGGACCGCCTCTCCTTTGACGACCTCGTTTTGAATGCTTGAGCCGATGTTGGCCATGATCTCTGCACCACACGTTTAAACGGGATCACTGACAGAATATAGAATGCCAAAATATCGACCTGCCAAAATATCGTGGATAAAATATAGAATGCCAAAATATCGAATTCCTATCTACAAACAGGTAAGTACAAAAATATCGAATCCAAAATATCGTTGTAAATAATATAGGGGCCCATTACGATGGCGGGCGGAAGCACAACCGCCGTGCTGGCGGATGCAAAAACCACCAGTTACCGCCGGCACGCAGCAGTCCACACGTCCGCCCAATTATGATGCGAAAAGCAGGCCAAACACCGCCGGCAAGCCAGCAACACCGTCCGCCATCAAAGTGCGCCCGCACACGTAGCGGCGCAGCACAACTGACACACACCGTCCGACGAAACACGTCCCGCCCGGCGCATAAATTACGATGCCGCAAACAAACGGCTCCCACGGCAAAGAGACACCGCACGTGAAAGAGAGGCGGAAACACGGACGCAGAGCACGGACAACGAAGAAGCGGCACCCCGGGCATGAATCCAGCACTGCAGGCCCTTCCCATGCTTCTGCTGATGCACCACCAAGGACGCAACGTACCGCGGAGACGCAGGTAGGCACACACACAACAAGTGCACGCAAACAGCGCACACAGTGCAAGGGCGGAAAAAGCGGACAACCCCCCACCAGCGCGTGCACACTACACATCCACCATTGCATCCACATATGACACACAGGCCAAATCCAAACATCGCGGAACACATGTGTACACACCACCTGGGACTAGGAACCAACCACCCCGTCACGGCCCCAAAGCACCGATGACGCCGCCACACATGCGCACAACGCAGAGGCCAACCGCAGCGCCATGCATACGTCGCACACAGACACAGGGACACAACCAAGCAGCACACACACCAGCCCCACCCCGAACGCACATGACACGTGACAGGCCGGCCACAGACATGTCCCCAACGCCCAATTCACGGACAACACCCAACGCCACACAACCGACGCACACATGTCAGTGAAGTCACGCAACAGCAGGACACACCCCAGTGTAACAAACATGGCGAAGCACACAGCGGCGGCAACACCAACTAGGAGAAGCAGGGCCCCTTCGGGAAGAGGAACGCCAGTACCACACTGAAAAACCCATACCACCCTGCACATATGAACAAGACACATGAAACGGAACACCAAAGAGCCCGGTGACCGACAACAGGTGGCCCAAGAATTACATCCACACACAAGGCCCAACGCAGAGCGGAAAGGCAGCCTGCCGCCCACACAAGGGAGAGCAGACAGCACTGAATGACCTTCCATTCCAACTCCGAAACCACAGCCCTACGACAGAAGCCGGTGAATACAGCCATTGTCCAAGAATAGACCAACACAGGCATGCCGAGGAGACCGACCACACGGCAGATAGCGCATATCACAGAAGCACACAACGGACGGGGAAGAAAGAAGAAAACACTCCCCCATGTCGGCCACATGCAAGTTAATTGGAAGGAGTCACACAGCACTGACCTTGAACTGTCTGAGAAGCATGTGGGAAGAGGGCCCGTGTCCTCCAAACAAGCCAACAGAACACAAGTCCTGTCTCCCTACGACTACACAGAGCTCACAGCAACCTCGGAGCGTGCACATTGCAGACTGCACACACAGCCGGAGCACGCCACCACAACGCACCGCTGCGAAATGGCAACCGCAACACACCTACCCAACTACGCCGAAGAGCTCAAGCTGTACCAAACCAGCACGATACATACATTGGGATGCGATCTCCTGTCCCTGCTGAACGTAAGTTACCGACTGACTTACCGCATCACATTGTTCAGCTGCGTCATGCCCGTCTTCTACTGTCGGAGGTGTCCCTACCAGCATCCCGTCGAGATATGCCTCTCCAACCCGGCATGTCTGAAGGCGGACCTGCTACCACTACTCCTCCCTCTGGACGCACACGACAGGGCCTGCTCTGCCTATGGGGGCATGGCGTATGTGGCCAACATCGCACGCGCACTGAAATGGAACCACTGTGCCTCCACACGACGGATCATCGAGAACAGCTACATCGAATGTCACCCAGCATGCCCCATCATGGTCCTCCAAGGGACAACCTACGAACAACACCTTGACAGCCACCATCCGCTTCATTGGCTGGCAAACATGTACACCACCAATGACATGGAAGCCCTGCTGGACGGCATCGCATACCTGACAACCTGTAAATACGTCGGACCACAACGCAGGTTCCCCGAGTGACCTATGAAGTCCAACCCCGCACCCATGCTCAGCTTCCGCACGGACTGGCCAGTCACCACCACAACAGCCATACCAAACGACCGGCAACTGTAACCACACCATCAACGACATCGCCATGACATCGGATATGACCGGGACATGCACACTGTTCCCCATCACATCCAGGAACACCGCATGCATCGTGGGAGGCAGTGGCATGGGCTCTGTGCATCGCACCCACATGGACGGAACTGCACGAACAACCAGGACACGACATGGATCCAGCGCACATGGACACACACACCGCTCAGTGGACATGAATAGGTCGCCTGGAGTCTGTGGGTGCTGCACCCCTCCCACCCCCGCCCCGGGAATCCCATACCAGGACCTTTGCATGGACGACAAGTGCATACAACAACAACACGACCCCAGTGACTGGGACATGTCCAGTAACCACCACAGTGCAACAACAAGTGGCACGCCGCTGCATGCACGCAAGCACATGCCCTGATGTCATCTCACATGCACGCGTGCATGAGGAACAACCGCAGCAAACCTGTCACATGGAACTGAGATGGACTGTGCCCATGATGCCGAGCGGTCTGGTAGGCTACATGTATACCGTCTGTGTCAAAGTCCGCAGCTCCGCAGCTATACGTAAATGTACATTAGCACAGCCTTGGCCAAGCAGATGTAACCCCACACCCTATCCCATTTGTAATCATGCTCAGTATATCCTCAATATGTATTCCGCTGCCAGTAGTGTCCACTATACTGCATCACAGAGGACAGAAGACTCAATATAATGTTTGAAACCAGAACTGTCTCCGCTGACTCATTTCACAAGTACGAATGAGAGAGGATGAGAGTATGTGAAGTACACGGCAGTCGTGACATGACCATGTAGTCCACTGGTATTGGATGTCAACGCAAATGAGTAGCACTACTGTGGAAGACACACATGTGTCGTGTGAAGTCGTATGGACGCAGTGCTCAGGTGGGTGGGTGCGACGGGTAGATGCGCACATGCCAAGTTGGAGCACGCCGTGTTGGGAGGGCTCATGAACAGTACACCACCGCTTCCCTGGGCATTGTGAGAGGACACCTGTCGGGGGAGTGAACACGTGTGTGCACAGCAGCCGGGCACACGTACAAAGCGGTACCAGGCGCACCTCAGCCCACCCTCTGTGGACGAGCTGGATCCTGTTGTGCGCCCGCCATGCCCCTTGACAAGGCACACACAGCCCCAGTCGACCAGGTGTAACCCCAACATAGTCAATCCGCACAGGCGATACAGGGCACGGGATGGCAGTGGAGCATGGTGTGTGAGAGGTCTCCTCGCGCTCCTCCTGGTCATATCACGCAGGCAATAGAACCTCAACGTCCAGCATGGCAAAAAGTCAAATGGAAGTGTAGGGGGACGCACCACAGCACGAGCAGCACTGACGTCACGGGAGGTGGCTCGCACCATCCCATCCATTGCCCATCATACCAACCACGCCACATGCCATTGCGACTAAGTGCAAGCGCGTGCGCCACCACCCCTGAGCCCTCCCCAGAGAGGCCAAAGAGTGAATGTGTGGGCCATCAGCCATAGACGGACGCGGCATGGCCGCAAGGGCAGCCACAGCCACTGGGTGTCGCAGGTGGTGGATCCGGAAGGCGAAGACTGTGATGCATAGTCCATGCAGGCCGGGTCTCCATTTGGGGCACCACGCAGGTGGACGGTGTCCCGCCACACATCATACCCTGAGACAGCCCACTCGTGCAACTGGACCCACACATACACTCCTTGCCCTCTCTGGTGCGAGCTTGGGGCTGCCTGTGCAAGCGCTAGCCTCGCAGGTGAGCATGCATATTGGGGGGCGAGGGGAGGACATGAGGGCTGGGGCGAAGATGACTGTATCACTGTCAGTTAGTACAAGGGATGACCCAGATGTGGAAAGGAAGAGACGTGTCCCGTGTGTACTGCAACTAGTCGCCAATCCAACTACCCCCCATGTCCGGAATGTAAGCCCGCACCTAGGCCCGCCCATCCGCCACATCGAACATACCACCAGCACGACAACCTTCCCATTCGAAACACTGACTGGGGGTGGCGACCAGTGAACAATCATGTGTAGCCTACCCACGCGTACATGTGGGCCCTCCATGATCCATGTCACCTGCGGCAAAGACATGACATGCGCAATGAGGGAAGTGAGGAGAGCTGTCCGCCCCACGCGCAGAAGGTGCATCAGCTCCACAGACCCAGCAGCGAGTCCAGCAGGGGTCACATGTGCAGGGGCAGCTGTGCCTGGTGTGAAGGCACATGCATATAGACAGCACATCGACCAATGTGTAGTCTGCCCACATCCACAGTCCATCATCATGCGGACATAGGAATTGAACACAGGGCAACACATCTTAGCTGGTGCACCCACCGTGACCAACAATGCGCAATCATCGACGTACCCGCCCTGTGCATGGCCCCCCACCCAACGGAGGCACATCCAGTGCCACCATCCCACACACACAAGCCTTCCACGGAACATGCTGTGTCCAATGGTCAGTACAGAGTCAGCGCCCATCTGGTGGATCCTGAACAGGAGACACATGCACACACATGCCAGCTCCCACTATGTACGACTGCCACCTGGCACGTGCAATGTAACCTCTCACCTGTGACGTGTGACTGCAAGCACACAGCCGTCTTGGCATGGGGCTGTCAATGTGGACACCAGTCAATGTTTCGGGAGCTGTGATCCGTACAGTGCTGTACATAGGGTGCAGTGCTGACACCTACTACTGTCTCATATCCCCTCGTGCCACAGGTCCCACTTGTATTGGCCGCTCAGCCCGTGCCCACATCGTCGTCGTCGTGTGCCATACTCATCCAGCCTCGGAAGCAGTACCATGCTCAGCAGACACTCATGTTGCCGTGGCGTTGCCGCTTGACGAATATGCAGTCAGTCCCCATCAGCACGCCCCGCAAGTCATTGGGGCCTAGATCCCCATGTGCATGCACATGGCAGTGGTATGTCTCACTTGCCATTGCCATTGTTGGGAGACCTGTGTAAGTGTATTGTGGCCGTGCCGTCCCAGCTTGACAGCTGGGCTGTGGCTCATGTGCTTGCTCAGTCATGTCAGTGATGTGTATGCGAAATTGCTATGTGCCGTGTTGCTTTGACATGTGTCCTCTGTCATTTAACCCAGGCGGAGACCGAACATTGACCGCCCATACCAATTGCTGGCGGACATGGACGATACAGAGGTAATCAGGAAGTTTCGGCTGGACAGGCCAACTCTGCATCGACTGTGTGCCATGTTAGAGCCCCATCTCCGTCCCCGCAGGGTGTATCCGACTGCTGTCACCCCCACGGCTAAGGTGATGGCCGCCATGCATTTCTTCGCCACTGGGTCATTCCAGCACACAGTGGGCAGTGGAGGAGGGATGTCCCAGCCCATGTTCAGCAAGGTGCTGAGGGATGTACTGGCAGCCATGATGCTGTACCGGAACAGGTACATCAGATTCCCCAGGGCTCGTGAATTGGCGGCAGTGAAGGGTGCATTCTATGCCCTTGGCAGAATCCCACACGTCGTGGGAGCCATTGACTGCACTCATGTTGGCCTTGTTCCACCACAGGCCACTGAGCACCTGTACCGCAACAGGAAGCACACGCACACCCTGAATGTGCAAGTGGTGTGCCTTGCGGACATGGTGATCACCCACGTGTGTGCAAAGTTCCCAGGCTCGGCCCATGACGCACACATAATGCGCAACAGCATCTTGCCACTACTGATGGCCAATCTGCAACAGGATCGTGGCTGTATTGTCGGTGAGTATGTGGAGTGGTGTAGCGTGCTGGTTGTGCGATGCTGTCCCCTGTCCAGTTGGAATAGCAACGGTTCTCTGTGTCCCTCACACCCAGGTGACTCTGCGTATCCGAATGGGGCATGGCTGCTCAGTCCATTGAGGAATCCTCGCACCCCAGCAGACGATCGATACAATGAGGCACATGGGAGGACCAGACGTGTGGTCGAGCGTACCTTTGGCCTCCTCAAGTCCAGGTTCAGGTGCCTGGACCGCACCGGGGGTGCACTGGCGTACTCCCCACAGAAGGTGTGCCAGATAGTGGTGGCGTGCTGCATGCTGCACAATCTGGCCATTCGGAAGCAGATCCCCCTCATTGTGGATGACGGAGATCAACCAGGGCCCCAGCCCGCAGACCAGGACAGCTCGAGTGAGGTGGACAGCGGAGAGGAGGAAGCTGGGAATGTGCGCCAGCAGCTCATCGCCCGCTACTTCACTTGACGGTGAGTGTCCATGTACGACGGATGATGTGTCTGTATCTATGCAGGTGTGTGTGTGCTGTGTCAGGGTGGCCGTATGTTCACTGCGTGCAGTGTGTCAACGCACCATGGCCAGGGTAGTATGCCACTGTTGGTGGCTGTGGCATTGTGCCCTATTGCTCTGTGCGATGTGTGTACATTGCTTGTAGTTGTTGACATGTACTGTGTGATGGGTGTGTGACACACTCATTGAATGTGCTCCTGTTCTGTCTCCCACCCCTAGGTCCCTACAGGCCCTCCGGATTCCATTTCCATGCCACGCATCAGGTGCCTTTCCGCCCAAGGTGGCCGTTGTATTCCGTACAATAAAGACACAGGGCACAAACAGCAGTTAGTGAAAAAGGTGCATTTATTACAAACTGTGACATGTGATTGTGTGTAAGGTGATGACAAAAGTGGTGCGTGCAGTGACAATGAGCTGTCGGTCATGGCTGCGTGATGATCAGGGTGTACCCACTGGTTCTATGTCCATAGTCCAACACACACATGCCATCCAGATGGCTGTGTGGAGTGGGATCGTAGAGCAAGTCAATGCAGTGGCTGGTCAAGGAAGGCTGGCGGAAGGCTGGCGGAAGGCTGGCTGGCTGCCTCACTTGCGACTGGAGCGTGCGAAGTCCTCCCGGGAGATCTGTTTCCTCTTCGGACGGCCCCTTCCACGTTTGGGAGGGGGTGTGTGGTGGCGACCTGCTGGTGGTGGGTGAGGTGTGCTCACTGGCTGTGGGCGCAGGGGAAGTGGACACTGCTGGCCGACCCTGCGCCCTAGCAGGTGGTGGCGGAGGTGGTGTTGCTGGCCTTGCCTGTGACCCCACCGCCACCACCAGCTGGCCCATGAGGTCCACGAGTTGGTCCATACGGGACACGAATTGGCCCATATGGGCGTCCATGGACCTCAGCACCCCCAGCACCTCCCGCGTGTCAGTAGCAGACCTGGCCCATTGTCCTTGGGCCTCTTCATAGGCCCCAAGGACTCTGGCCATTTGAGGCAGGGCATGGCTCCCAGGGGAGGCTGGCGTTTCCCTGACCCTGCTCCTCCTACCAGTCCTGCTGCCACCGGCCTGCCCACTAGCCACATTGCTCACCACGGTCCTCGCTGTGGCTCCCAGGGTGGATCCAGTCGGCCGGGCCACCACCTGCGCTGGGGCTGGTGCCAGCGAAGACGTGGTGGTGGTGGAGGCGGTGGTGGTCGGTGCGGCGATGGTGGCGGTTGCGGCAGTGGTAGTGGCCGCAATGACCGTGGGTGTGGCCGCAACGACAGTGGCAGCAGGGGACTGGGACTGTTCAGCATCCCTGGATGATGGGTTGGTGGGTAGGAGGGGTCCTGGGGAGCGGCTGGGCCCTGCCACGCCAGATGGGCCAGCTTGGTGGTCCGTGTCCGAAGAGGTGGACAGATCCTCCAGATCCGTGTGTCCTCGTTGGGGGCTTGTAGGCTGGCTGTGCTGGCTGCTGTCTCCATCCCCAGCGTCCAGCAGTTCGTCACCTGTGGAGAGAATGAGATTTGTTATTGTGTTGCACCTGGCGAAGTATGTATTAGTCGTCTGACATTGGCAGTTCGTGCAATCTCGTACATGGGTTTCCCGGAGGCGAGTGTGTGGCTGTGGCATCTGTAGTTGTGTGTGCTAGGCAATGGGACTGTGTGCTGTGCACATGTGGCATGGGACGGATTGGCCATGCCGATGGGTGTGTTGCTTTGCCCCTACTCATTGTGACTCTGGTGTATGCGGGCTCCTGGCCCATCCTGGGTCTGGTTTGTACTTTGCTTTTGGAGTTCAAATGGAACGCTTAGGAACGCATATGGCAACATGGGGGCCATGCCCCAGATTCGCATTTGGGAGGGTATATGCTTTTGGGGTACATGCTGTGAGCCATGGGTGCCGAACGTGACATGTGTTGTGGCAGCATGACAGTGCATGGTCTGAGGTGTGTGCATGCCTGACATGCCCTGCATATTTGCTGTCTGTTGTGGTTACTGGACATGGCATTGGACGCATCGTTATGAGTGAGTGATAGTTGTGTGCCAGCCAACGTATTGCAGTTGTCCCATCTCCTTGGTGTGCATGCTGCCCTGTGCCATGTGCATCACTGCAGTGCTCGGGGGGGTGTGGCCCATGTTGTGTGTTGTTGCTCACAGTGTGTCGTGCGCTTAATTGACTTCTGGCACATGGTTGGTCATGGGCATGTGTCTTAGCGTGACTGCTGTATGTGTGGCAGCTGTGCGGATGACATGCCTTTCATGAGACTGGGGCTGACGGATGGGATGGATGGTATGTTGTATGTGCATGGTGTGTCTGTGTGTTTGATGGGTTCAGTGGTGTTCGTGTGCATTTCTGTTGTTCCGCTCTGTTGCGTCTAGTGTTGTTTGTCTTACATAGGCGTAGTTGTGGGGTGTGTGGTTGACAGGCAGTAGGGGCTACATGGACAGGACTTCAATGGTGTTTCGGTTGTGTGTGATGAGTTGCACAGTGGCTGCCGTGTGGGACTATATTCAGTGTGGCTTGTGCATGCAGACGTGGCTCCTTGGGTGTTGCTATGTCTGTGATGGGTCATGTGGGGTGTGAGTCTGCTGTTCATGTCCGTGTGCACATTGTTCACTTGTTCGTGACGGTGGGCGGTGCTGCGTGTTCGTGTGCTACGTGACATGTCCCATGTGTTGGTGGTGTTATGGTCCTCATGCCTCCAGTAATCCAGCCCTGTCCAGTTTCCCACCTGCAAGTTGTTCGTGCGTGCACTGTACTGGATGCCACATGGCTCTTAGCGGGGGGTGCTCCATGTTGCAGGTCTGTGGGGGTGAGGGGGTGTAGTGGGTCGTGGGGGTGGCTGTACACCCACTGACACCGATTGCTGTGGACCGTGATGTCTGCCTTTCGGCTGTCGTTGTGCACTGCGGTGGCTGACACGTGGGTGTGGGGTGTGGGGGATGCTCCTCCTTGCTGTGCTGTGGGACTGGGGCCTGGTGTGTGTTGTACTTGGGCTGTCCACCGTCCCACCCACTGCACTTTGTGTTCCTGCCACTTACCTGTTACTTGTCGGTTGGTGCAGCTGTGCCTGACACATGGGTGTGGGGAGTGCTCCACCTTGCTGGTCTGTGGGAGTGGGGGCCTGGTGGGTGTTGTACTTCAGCTGTCCCCCTCCGACCCACTGCACTTTGTGTTCCTGCCACTTACCTGTTACTTGTCAGTTGGTGCAGCTGTGGCGGACACATGGGTGTGGTGGGTGCTCGTTGTGGCGCTTCTGGCATATTTGTGGACCTGTTGGTGGTTACGTGGCTGGCTTAGTGTACACATGTCCCCACGCATCTTACAGTTGTTCGGTTTGGCCTGTGTGTGGTAGTGTCTGTTGCATGTGCGTGTGATGTGTTGTGTATTGTGTGCTGGACATGGGGGTGTTTGTCCCTGGGAGCTGTGGCATGGTGGTTGCGCATGTGTGTACATAGCGGTGTGCTGGTATACATTAGTTTGTACTTACCAGCCTCCACTCCCCCTGCTAATCCGGCGAGGATCTCCGGATGTATTACGACTCGCACCTTCTCCTCCCACGCTTTGAAGGTCTTAAAGAGCGCGGGATTCCCTCCGCCAGTGACGGCAGCCAGCTCTCTGTTTTTGCCCTCCTTCTTCTTGACCAGGCTCTTTACGTCATTCCAATGTTTGTTTATCTCGGTTCTGTTCCTGGGCAGGGTCCCGACTGCATTGACCTGGTCTACGATCCGGGTCCACATTCTGTTTCTGGTGGCTAGTGGTGTGTGCTGGACCATGTTCCCATAGATTTGTGGGTACACCTTGATGATCTCGTCGACCATGACCGTCAGCTCCATGGGCGTGAACTTGGGCATCCTTTGTGGTGCCATGGTGTTTGTGGTGCTGGTGCGGTGTGTGTTGTGTAATGTGCAGGGGGTTTGTGGTGCCGGTGTTTGGTGGTGGTGGTGGTGGTTGTGATGTGTGCGTTTCTGTGGTGTGCTGCTGTCCTTGCTGTGTCACTGTGTCCTCTCCTCTCCTCTCTGGTTTGCAATGTAGCAAGGGGTTGTGGTCTGTGGGAGTGCTGCTTTTGTACTCACCTATGTGGGTGTGTCCTCATGGTCTGTTGTTTTCAGGTGTGTTGTGTCTGGGGTTCTGGCCTTTGTATTTTTTGTTTGTCCGGGGGGTGTTTTCGGGATGTGTACTGTGCTTGTGTATTTGTGCGTGCCTTGCTGTGTGGACTTGTTGGCCATGTTGTGTGCTATTGGTTTTGTGTGCGGATGGTTTCTGTGCAGGTACGTGGGCGCCATGGCTTCTGCCGTGTCGATTCTCATCGGCGTTGTTTGCGCTGGCGGGCGGTATTTTTGTTGTTTTTCCGCGCTCATGGCGGTGCGATCGTAATTTCACGTGCGGTGTGTCGGCCGTGTGGGCGGGCGGTTTTGTGTTGTCGTGCGTGTTTCCGTCCGTGGCGGGCGGTTTGACTCCGACTCGGACGATGGCGGGCGGTATTTTGTATGATTTTTCCGCCGATGGCGGTTTTCAGTTTGTGTACTCATAATGGCGTGGTCGGTGTTCAGGCGGTGTGTGCGGGCGGATTTTTGCCGCTTCCATGCCTGGCGGATTTATTTACGCCGGGTATCGTAATGTGCCCCATAGTTTGTTAAAATATCGAATTTTTTAAATGTCTTAAAATTAATGAAATAATAAATATAATTAACTAAAACATACTTAAAAATACTTAAATAACCTTAAAATTAATAAATAATTAATGTAAGTTATAAAAAAATAAACATACATTTTAATTTTTTAATACATATATATATTAACTTAATATTAATAAAAAATATTCAATATTTTTAGCGTAGGATAGCGGGAGGGTAAAATTTACTATTATCACTCCAGAGAGTGCAACAGTAGGGAAAGCGTTGGATAGCGGGAGGGTAAAAATTACTATTCCCACTCCAGTGAGTGCAACAGTAGGGAAAGCGTTGGATAGCGGGAGGGTAAAAATTACTATTCCCACTCCAGTAAGTGCAACAGTAGGGAAAGCAGTGGATAGCGTAGGGGTAAAAATTACTATTCCCACTCCAGAGAATGCAACAGTAGGGAAAGCGTTGGATAGCGTAGGGGTAAAAATCACTATTCCCACTCCAGTGAGTGCAACAGTAGGGAAAGCGTTGGATAGCGTAGGGGTAAAAATTACTATTCCCACTCCAGAGAGTGCAACAGTAAGGAAAGCGTTGGATAGCGTAGGGGTAAAAATGACTTTTCCCACTCCAGTGAGTGCAACAGTAGGGAAAGCGTTGGATAGCGTAGGGGTAAAAATTACTTTTCCCACTCCAGAGAGTGCAACAGTAGGGAAAGCGTTGGATAGCGTAGGGGTAAAAATTACTATTCCCACTCCAGTGAGTGCAACAGTAGGGAAAGCGTTGGATAGCGTAGGGGTAAACATTACTATTCCCACTCCAGTGAGTGCAACAGTAGGGAAAGCGTTGGATAGCGTAGGGGTAAAAATTACTTTTCCCACTCCAGAGAGTGCAACAGTAGGGAAAGCGTTGGATAGCGGGAGGGTAAAAATTACTATTCCCACTCCATTGAGTGCAACAGTAGGAAAAGCGTTGGATAGCGTAGGGGTAAAAATTACTATTCCCACTCCAGTGAGTACAACAGTAGGGAAAGCGTTGGATAGCGTAGGGGTAAAAATTACTATTCCCACTCCAGTGAGTGCAACAGTAGGGAAAGCGTTGGATAGCGTAGGGGTAAAAATTACTATTCCCACTCCAGTGAGTGCAACAGTAGGGAAAGTAATGATTTAATATTTAAATAAAAATAAATTAATTATCAATCCCAATAAAAAATTAATTAAAATTAATTACCAATTACAAAATATTTAATGATTAATTAATTATAAATACCAACAAATATTATTTATTAAAAATTAATTACCTATTTATAATTAACAACCAATTATTTTTCAATACCAAAGATGTAACAAGTAATAAAAAAAATTACCAATTAATATTTAATTAACAATAAATTAATTATCAATACACAAAAATAATTTCATTAATTACTTAATTACAATTAAATTACTTCCCACCCAATTCCCCTATAAACCCACAACCCACTCCGAATAATAAATTAATACAATTAACATAATTATCAATTTATCAATTAATAAAAATTAATTACCAATTAATAAAAATTAATTACCAATTAATAATTAATTAACAATAAATTAATTATCAATACAAATAAATGAAAATAAATATTTACTTAATTACAATTAAAATACTTCCCACCCTATTCCCCTATAAACCCACAACCCGCTACAAAACTAAAACGCAAAATTAAATTAAAAATAATTAATAATTCCTAAAAATTAATATTTAATTTACTATAATTAAATTACTTCCCACCCTATTCCCCTTTAACCCACAACCCGCTCCGAATAATAAATTAATACAATTAACATAATTATCAATTTATCAATTCATAAAAATTAATTACCAATTAATAAAAATTAATTACCAATTAATAATTAATTAACAATAAATTAATTATCAATACAAATAAATTAAAATAAATATTTACTTAATTACAATTAAAATACTTCCCACCCTATTCCCCTATAAACCCACAACCCGCTACAGAACTAAAACGCAAAATTAAATTAAAAATAATTAATAATTCCTAAAAATTTATATTTAATTTACTATAATTAAATTACTTCCCACCCTATTCCCCTATAAACCCACAACCCGCTACGGAATTAAATTACGCAAAAATTAAATAACATAAAATTCATTATTTAAAAAAATTAAACATACATTACAAAAATAATATACACTTTTAACACATATACTAACATAGAAAACACTTAAAAAAATTCGATATATTTTAATGCCTATATTATGTACTTCGATATTTTGACAGTCGATATTACTTACCTACATTTCGATATTTTTAACCACTATATTATGTCCATTCGAAATTATGTCCATTCTATATTTTTACTTCGATATTCTGTCCATTCTATATTTTTACTTCGATATTTTGTCTAGTTACCGTTTAAACGACCCAGCCGTTTTTTCGCTCCTGCCTGCAATTTTACAGTGCATTCCACGTGGACCGTAATTGGTTCTACGCTGCACGCCAGCTTGATACTCCTGCAGATATTACCTGGACAGCCTTCCCTCCCTTGCCCTTCGACTTGGACCATTCACTACTTATTCAGCACTATAACAATTTAAGTAACCTGGTCCTGATGATGACCTGAACTTAGACAGGTCGAAACGCCATCGACCACCCAGCGTTACCTGTGGCATCATTGTGGTCAATCAAAATAATTTAAAGCGGAATACTTACCTTGTATATAACTTCATTTTCTGTTATTGACCACCAATTTTGTTGTATTTTTGCGCCGTTCATGCTGTTTTTTCACCTTATTGTGTCACTGCACCGTTCACTGTCACAAGCACGATTAGTGCACAACCCACTTGTGGTTACTTATACATACAATGTACTGTAGTGCTGATATAACTACTTGTAAATAAGAACCTTTTTGTCTTCTTACGAGTTTTTTCCAACTTTAAACATGAGCATGTAAAATGGAAGAGTTTGTGCCCAGGGCCTATGTAACCCCACAACAAGGGCACAGCAAAGCAATTTCACAAACAAAATAGGAAGGAAGACAAAGGAAACTAGTGTGATGTGTTTTTAAAAAAAAAGCATCAAGAACATTACTCTTCGAGATTCAACTGGAAACAAGCCAATCCAGGTCATATTGAAACATGCCAAACCTCTGTGAGATTTAGAAGGAGCAGCACATGGGGTAGTGGTGGAACCAATATTGGAAATCACCCCGGGGGTTATGCTATTCCAGGAGGCTTGATAACTGCACATTGACCACTGAGTACAGTAATTCTGCTAGATAGAGAAGGCCAGAGATAGTATGATAGTTGGCAGAAACTCTGCATCAGGTTGAGCTTCTTTAATGCAGGAGTGATATTTTATTCACCCCAATATTATTAGGATCACACAAGATAAACCATTTAAGGCCAAAAGAAAATGTTACCCTTTTGGAGAAAAGGAGAACTGGCAGGTGTTTCTTTCTCCTTTGTTAGTGAGTTATGATCTGCTAGACAAGGAGTGCTAGCAGTCAGGCAATCCTTCAAGAGAATCTCCCATTTGCAGGTGATAATAAATAGGTCCCTGCCCTTATACCGTCCTCTGGACAAATACCCACACACAATTATTGGTATTTCACAATTGTCTGATCTTATATTAGCAGTATTTGTCTACATAGTCTTGCCATTCAACCTAATGGCTGCATTAAGTCACTGATTATTTACTGTGCTAAGCCATGTATAGTTTTCTGGCATATCTTTTGCTATAATCGGGTCAGCTGCTGAAATTCAGCCCATAAAAACTGTAAGAAATTGGATTATTAATTGGGACGGGTGACTACTAATTTCTAGGAAAAATCACAAACCTCTCATGGTGAACCCTTAAAGGCACTGAATTAAACTGAGCCCACCACCTGGTAGCTATGGCAAAGAGCATACAGGCTTATCTTGGGGCATTGTGTAAAGTATTTATGCAGTACCAAAACAGAAATAAAGTTAAAATGCAACACAATCGAAATCTCAAACTAAATAGAAAAGTAGAGTAAAATTTAATAAACAAAATGACAACACATTGACAAAATTCCATAGCCCCAAGAATCATAAAGTGCCAACTATAGTCAATGGCTGCGGTAGGGGACCTAGGCACATGACCAGACACACCAACCAGGTTTGTCCTGGTCAATGATTTTGTCTTCTGGCTTCAGTTCTTTTAAAACCCCAGCCACCACAGGAGTACACTTTTAAAGGTCGCACAACATCACAGGAAGCACTTAAGAGTCCCACAGGGTGTAAGGTAGAGGGCAAACATCAAGGACCAGTCCAGGTCCAGTTCCCATTGGTCAGTTGGGCAGTTACAGGAAAAGGCCTCTTATAGCTTGTAGTCTCCCATTAGTTTTACCAGGAGGTCAGCCTTAGAACCCTTAGAGTCCACTGCTTTGTCCTGGGTACAGGAGAGTACAGGTCCAGTCTATAAGAGGTTTTCTCAGGTAACACCAATAAGTTCAGTCCTCTTCTGATCATCCTCAGGTCAAGGAGGGTTCTGAAGTGGATGCCCGGAGATGCCACATTTATGACTGGCACAAGCTAGTTGGTGTGAATGGCTTCTGGGCATGCACTAATCAATAGTATAAAAGTTCCCAAGGCAAACCCTACCCACTAGTGGCATTTTCAAGATGGTGAAAGCCTTTGGTCACACCAAACGTGGAATCTGAGGGCTGGGGTGTGTGTGAGGACTGTATTATGGTACTCCTAGTATCCTCCCACATCTATAATAAAATCCAGTTTGGGGCAGTCACTGTACCCAATGTAAACCCAGAGACAGAAGTCTGGTAGAGCAAAGCAGCATTTTCCAGAAATCAGACATTGAATACACTAGAATTGTTTTGGCATCATGTTTCACTTCCTTTCAAGTCCTTTCCTGCCCCCAGCATTATATGTAAACCCAGCAGACCTATCAAGCAAGATCTGACATTCCAACTGGATCTGACTCTGAAATGTCAAAGACAGTCCCACTGTGATTGGAGCCTGTCTGGCTGGAAGGGACAAAGGAAGAGCCCCACCCAGGTGTCAGCTAACATTTGCATGTGACAGGAGAGTCCTTTTTTAAATTAATCCAGTTCTTGGCCCCAACCCCACTGGTAATTCTGTCAAGGGAACAAAACCTCCCCAAACCTAGGCCTTTGTTCTCTGCTTTGTGAGCACCTCTTCAAATGTTAATAACTGGCTGGCAGAAGTGGTAGAACAAATGCAAATTTAGCCCCCAGTAATTTAAGGCAGGGAAAATACATTTTTCTAGCAGTTACTTTTTCTAAATATTTATGAAAAATTAGACTTCACAATTAAATTGAAATTTTAATAACTATTTAAAATAGTTGTGTAATTATTTTCCTACCTAATCCCATTCCCGAGATTCAGTATTAAGAATTTAATGTGTACTGGTTTTAGACACAGGACAGCTAGGTCTGCCACAGTGAACAATGGCTTTTTGGTGCTGGTCATTGTAAGGATATGTTAACATTAAATTTCTACATGTCCTAGCTTTACATACCATGTGGACTACAAGGCCCACATAGAGGTGACTTATAAATATTAAGTGAGAGGTTTTCACTTATCAATAAGGTTTATTCTTACAGGTCAATTTGCAATGTTTAAACTGACATAGACAGGCTACAATGTTAGGCCTGAAGCCATGTTTTACACTGTCACTGTTGTGGGTGGCACTGAAGAGGCTGCAGTTCACTACTTACATTTAACTTACAGGACCTGGGAACATTTTGTACCATATACTAGGGACTTGTAGGAAATACCAGTTAGGAATATGCCAAGTCAATCATGTTTAGGGGGAGCACAGGAGCAGGGGTAAAGTGCACATAGTTTTAAAAGCAGCCATAGTATAAGGTCCATCCAAAAGGCAAAACATATGGGGTGTGCACGCAGAAAAGATGGATTTTCTATAAGCATTTTCTTCAGGGCCATGTATCTAACCCTTCCCATGCACCAGTACATTATGCACTTTTAGTACTATTGATGTCTGATGGTGAGGGGAGGGGTCACTCTTGCTCGGCTCCTGTTTTTGCTTCAAAAATGTCCCTTTGAAGAAGCATATGGAAGCTACTATAGCTAATGGTACTTTGTTCTTTGTTCTTTGTTCTTCCAAGATGGATCTCTGCAAGGTCATCTTCCCCTGCAGCCATGATTACAATGCATGCACCAGAGAAGTGGAAAGTTTTTCTTCTCTGTTTTATGATTTTGAATGATATCAGAAAGCAATGGAGTTTCTAAGGTAAAAACATGGTGATGAAGCACACTTTGGTAGCATTGACACATTTTAAAGAGTAATCTGCCCATCCAGGCCATATGCCTATACACACATTCTCGATTGATAAATGCAGTAATGTTTACATGCAATCAGGCCTGTCTTGCATGTAATATGCATTATTATCAAATGAAAGCCCTGACATGCACAACAAATGATTAAAGCAGGCTTGAGCAAGTTTGGGGCTTCTCATTGCCAAAATGGTACATTGAAATATTTGGTAATGGGGTTTGTGAGGACTGGTTATCAGAGACTGATGTCCTCGCAAACAGAGTTTCAGGTCTTTGACTTTTAAACTGCAAATCATTGCTTTCAGGTGTTTTAGGTTAAATACTGTTGCTTGAACATGAAATACCTTGAAAAAAAACAAGAAACAAGAGGCATTTTGCAAAACAGGAACAGTTCATTTAATTAAACAATACTGCTGGGAGCACAGTTACAGGCATAGAGTCTGAGGACTGTCTCAACTTACAATCGGTCTAACACAGACTTTTATACAGTTTATTGAAGACAATAAAGTGTTTCTGGCAATCCTTTTTTGGTAAGGAATGTGTACCTCTGGCTTTGAAGTCATAAATTAGGGTATTGGATGAGTAATCCAGGTGGGCCTCAACCTTGCGCGGACATAGGGCATCATTAGGATGGCGGAGAAAGGGTCCGCCCGCCATAAGTGCGGCGGTCCCGTGGGGGTGATTAGGATGCACCCGCCACACTGGCGGGTGCATCCTGCATTCTTAACATTGCGGCGGCGGTGCTTTCAGCACCACCCGCCGCAATGCCAAAAAGGCATGTCGTGCATTTGCATGCACAACGTGGCAGGCACCGTGCGGTGCCTGCCATGTTATGCATGCAAATGCAGGGAGGTACCATAGGTACCCCCCATGTGCACCACCCATCCCCCAACTTCCTGGGGGCCCGCTATGGGCCCCCAATAGAAAAGACCACATGCCTTTCCGTGGCGGCAACACCACCACGGAAAGGCACATCCCCGCATGTATCGTAATATGGATGGCGGTGTCTAACAGACACTGCCACCATATTAAAACCTTTTCCGCCCGGTCGACGTGTGGACCGGGCGGAAAAGCGGCGGACGGTCTTCCGGTCTGCCACGGTACCCCCCGCCATACTAATATGGCGGGGGGAAATGGGTGGCGGGCGGTGAGAAATGGCGATCCGCCCGTTATCATAATGGGCCCCAAAATGCGGCCAGTGGGTAACGTGTCCAAATTTCCAGCATGGGGAGCATGTGATCACTGCATTTACTGTGTGTTGTGTCTTGATTGGCTAAGTGTTCCTAATTTCATGTGGCATCTGATTTAATGGTGTTTTGGGGAATGCACGAACCCCTGGGGCCAATCTCCCTGGGCCATTGGGTGTTGCTGCTGTGTGGGCTAGATCTCAGATTTCTTGTTCACGCATTTGTATTCTGGCTACGTGCTAACCTACCTGTGATCTGTCAATCAATAACCTTGGGCCTGGGTCTCAGGGCCTGCCTAACCACATAGTCGGGGTTGATGTGGAGTTCACAATGGGCGAATTTGTCAATAAAGATGCAACTTCGTTTTTATACATGAATGTATTGTTATTCATATTGGCATCAACTTTCTCAATATTAACATTCCCCCTCTAGTTGATTTTTAACTACACTATCTCAGAGTCCACTGATATGTTGATTTGACAAACTTTACATCCTGCTGTGAGGCATGAATCACCATGTCTGTGATTGCTTTTAAATAAAGCGATCTTTTTTTAAATGACGCTCATTTTGCTTTAAATGAAAATGGGATATGTTTAAAAGAACGGAAACCTTAAAAATGCCTTTGTTAGGAGTAGGTTAGTGGTCCCATGTGGCTCAAAATCTCAAAAACTGCTGCTGGATTTACACCAAACTAATGAAAGCTGGCTTACTCAATAAAGTTCTATATTCATGCCAAGTTTGGAGTTTTGGAAGTGGGTGCAAGCAAAATTTCTTTGAAATTTTAAGATGGGAAAACATATATTTTTGATCACCCTCTTAACTTTCTTTATTACTGCACACAGCTGCACAAAATGTAGGATGCTGGACCATAGCTGGCCATGCTAAGTGAGTGCCACATTTGTTGCAGATCCGTTGATATAGGCCAAAGTTACAGGCAAATAAAAAAATGGCTTCTGAATGGGAAGTTCAGCTTTATCATAACTACACAGTTGCGACTGCCATTGTGCAAGATACATATTGCCTTTCCTAACTTCCATTTATTTTTATTCTTATTTTTCTTTGCTTTTAATAGTTTTTACTTCTATTTTTTCCATGTAAATTTTTCTTACAATATTAGTTCCAAAATAATAATAATAATAATAATAATAATAATAATAATAATGACAATAATAATATACAATACACCCTTGTTTTTTTTTAAATCATCTATACACACATACAGTCATATATACATATTATATACCATCCACAACCAGCTCATACAAAAGCCTACCTAGGCCCTAGTGGCGGTGGAGCATTCTAGGTTGTGAGCGCCCATAGTATACAGTCCAGATCCTTCATCCGGTTCAAACAAGAGAGAACGCACTCATGAAGTGTAAATATACATATATTGCATTGAGCTTAAGTTATGTAGTGCACTGCACACAATCAGGTACATTGAAAGGGCCAAGTTTACACACCATCATATACGCGATCCTGATGTCTTAAGCTCCTACACACAGTGTGTGTATTTCTTAGCACTATACATTGTGTAATCTATCTGTAATGTGAGTTCAATTACGACACATTTTTATTGAATGGGCGTAAATGCACTACAGTCATAACTCCAACGTTGTTGATCGTTGCAGTAAATATAGGTGCACGAAAATATTACACAATGTTAATTATGCCTGTTGTTCGCTTTCTCCGTTCTGTATCAGCTCTAAAATCAATGTAATCTGCATACAAGTATATCACGGTCTTCAAGTGTTACTGCATTTATATAACATGTCGGTGAATAATTCAAGCACTTATAGACTTTATACTTAACAAGACATGGGTATTTTCCCAAATTTGGATTGAAAGTGTCTGAAACAGATTTCAGTAAAAGTGCTATGTGCAATGAGCAGCATCTGAATCACAACAGCCCCATATTAAAGTGCCATGTGCAAAAAGGACATGTAGTGGTGACAGTTACTCGAGTATACGGACAAATATTTGTTGTACACCACCTCTCCAGGGTCATAACAATTTGTCAGCGCCATGATTTCAAGTGCTCTGTGCTCCCATATCAGCCTTCTTTGGTTTTATAGAGTGCTGTCTGCTCCCATAACCGCCGTCTATAATGAGCTAATAATTATAAAGTGCTGTATGTAATATCAAGCCATTGGAGATGTCCTAAAGTGCTGTGCATTTTTGTGCAGACGCTCTACAGTACTTCCACAACCATAAAGATCCAAATGCAGATCAATTCTATTCGACATTCATGTGCTCATATGCATGCATTAAAAAGTGTCCATTCAAGGACCTGTATTAAAGGAAAGAGCTGATATGCAGCTTCTTTAAAATCAGCCAGATGTAATGTCCCTAAGGACCCGTGACTATGAATTTCAGTGCTAAGCCCATGCTTAGAAAGCGCTGCCATGCAATCAATTCAATTAGTCCCATATGTTTTATATTGAGATGTTTCAAAGTGCTAAGATGCAATTATCACAATTCAAGTTGTTATCCCACAGTAGATAAGATTCACAGATCTGTTGTCTCATTGGGAGCATTTGACATCAGTCCCCTGGAGCCTCCCATTAACGGAAAAGGATCTTAAAGATGAGCATGGAGTTCCTCCTTATGGGTGTGGCCTATGGAGTCTCAGTTCTCAGCATCGCAATCAACTTTGATTCCTGTCTACTCACTTCTAATATTTTATCACCACCTCGGGATGTTTCTTCATGGGTTTGGTACCATAATATCTGAAACCATCCAATGAGTTCGGATAGATCTCCCTAAAATGACTGACCATAGGATAGTTCCTATCATTACTCTTCATAGCTCAAATATGCTGTAAAACTCTCACTTGCAATTTCTTGATCGCACTTCCCATGTATAACTTTCCACATTCATTTTGAAGGATATATACAGTAGCCCTGGGCGTAGTTCGCATAGTAGCGCTACGCGTAGCTACGCGAAGTGCACTTCGCGAGCTACGCGTAGCACTACGCGAACTGCGTAGTGCGGTAGGAAATGCTGTTCGCGATGATTGCACAGTGCCGGATGCTTGTCCGCACTGTGCAATCATTGCAAACGGCATCTTGCACAGTGCAAGCGGTCGTTTTCTGCAGCTCGAGTAGATTTGTACTCGAGCGGCAGCTTTCTCAACGCGGACTGGTAGTTTCTCATCGCGAGCGGTCGCGAGCATACGCGACCACTCGCAATGAGAAACCTGACCTCCCCGCGTTGAGAATCTCGCCGGGAGGTTTATTTTCCACGCTCGCGATCGGCAACTTGATGTTGCTGATCGCGAACGAGGAAAAAGTCTCGCCGGGATCTCATTTTGCTCGCTCGCGGTCGCCAACTTGACGTCGAGGACCGCGAGCAAGCAAAAAATGACCGCTACGCTACGCATGTTTGCACTGTGCTACGTGCAATTCGCATAGTGCGAAGTAGCGCAAACTTCGCAAACTACGCGAGCGTAGCGTAGTACTTCGCCCAGGGTTAATATACAGGTGCCGTTCCTCCTATGGAGCATTAGAGCATCGCCACTCCCCTCCCCCCTCCCTCCACTGCAAAATAAAAAATCCTTGCCACCTTGCTCAAGTGTCTCTGGGGGTGAGATGGGGAGGGGCCATTCCTGCTGAATGGCAGGAGGGATTGGTAATGGCCTAAAGCTTGAAGTGTGCATGCCAGACTGGTCAGCTATTTTGCTATAGCCAGTCCGGCATGCGCACTTGAAGCCTCTTCAATCCCTGCAGTGTTGGTCAGCCGGGTGAAACGCAGACACAACCCTCCAGTGTCCTTAAGAGAGCTGGGTTTTGTTGAGTCTACACGTCGTGCCAGATGGCACACACCGCACACAGTATAACGGCAGACCGTTATGACGCTGCAGGCAATAACGACACAGAGACTCAGGGGCCGATTCCGATTCAGGCCGGAAATCTCTCCGACCGAGCCGGACCCGGAGAGATTTCCGACCGAATCGGACCCTAGCAGTCCGACCGAACGAGTACGATGCGTTTGCATGCTATCGGACTCGATTCGGTCGGACTCCATTGAAGTCAATGGGAGCCGGTCGTACAACGCGTACGCGGGCTCCCATTGACTCAATGGGTGCGAGGCGAACAAGGGCGCCCCCTACAGCGGGTACGCGTCGAAGCGGGTTGCGCCGTACATGCACAGGTAGGGGGGACCCATGGGTCCCCCCTGTGTGCGACTCGCGCGGCTAGGCATACAGCGGGGTCCGACACGGACCCCCAAAGTGCGGCTCCGACTGCTCTTTCGAGCCGGACAGCGTGAGTCGGTCAGACTGCTCGCGGCGCGCATCGTACTTACCCGGCCGGGGAACATCTCCATTGCGCGGTGCGAGTCGTGTCCGTGCGAGTCGGTCGGAGCGGTTGGGTCCCGCATACGAGTCGGTCGGCGATTTCGCGTACGTTCGCATCGTACTCGCTCGCCCGGACGCACGTCCGACTCGGTCGGGAAACAGGGCTCCGTATCGGATCCGGTAATGCCGAGTCCGATTCGGAGCCCTACCGGCCGAGATCGGAATCGGCCCCTTAGATGTGGTATTAGAGCTCAGGCGTATGCGCGTCACTTGCGTCACATCCGCGCTGACTCAATTTATTACTACCGTCATGTGACCCCTAGGAATCAACCATTAACATCAAACCGTGGGGCAGGCAGCTAACTCTACCCTGGGTGAACAGTATAAAACTATTATCATTAGCGCAACAAAACACACACACCGACAGGTGAAGATTATTCAAACAGGCTCACATGACATGGTCCTTTAGCCGGCAAGATGGAACTGGGTTTTTTCGCAAACAGTACTGAGAACCTCCCCGACCTCCTGATAGGCTGGGCAGACTGAAGTCCACGGACCCCCCGGGAGGGCACTCACCGGTTAGAGACACCTTTGGACCAGCTCCATCCAGTGCCGGACAGTCCACTTCAGGTGCATCCCACTCATCAAGGTCACGAGACACTGCTCGACCCGACTCAGGTGAGACCACCTCATGAGGGACATCTTGGACTGGGTGAAAAACCTTGAAAAAGGACGCATTTCTTGTGACTGTTTCCACACCCCTCTGGGCCGTGACCTTGGTGCCTCTCATATGGGTAATAGTCCATGGCACCCTCTCATACCGCAGACCAAACTTGCTGTTTACAACTCGATTTTGTAGAAGAACAGGATCACCCACTTGCAGACCACATGGTCGTGATCGCCGCCTCTGACTGACATGATCGTTACGAAGTTTGCGAAGTGTTTGAATCGGCGGCTCATTTGGCAACTCAGGACGCCACTTCGGATGATGGGGAATGGAGTCAGCAATCACCCGTCCCATGGAGAGATGTCCTGGAGCCACTCCAGTCGTGGAGTGGGGCATTTGTCAGTACACTCTGAGGAATGAGAAGATGGCCAGTTCCAAGGACTGCTGACGGTCATGGGCAATGCGGATGACTTTGTTCAGTGTACGCATAAACCTTTCTGCTTCACCATTCGCTTGCGGCCATCGTGGAGTTATCTTTTTATAGCTGATGCCTAGTGACACCAGGTAATTGGCTATTTCGTGCCCCTGGAACGGAGGACTGTTATCTGTCCGTATCTCTTGTATGAGCCCATGAGTGGCCATTACCTTCTCCAACTTTGGGATGACCTCGCTTGCCATCAATGATTGCAATATCTCCACCTCAGGATATTTGGAATGGTCATCCATTAGCACAAATGTGTTTCGTCCATCTGGAAGACTCCCAAAGTCTAAGCTGACACATGCCCAGGGACGGTCAGGTCGAGGTTCCGTGATTATTGGAGCTGGTGAATTAGTTTCCCCAGTGGCCTGACACCATTGGCATGACCTGACCTACTTGCTCGTCCATCAGAGGAAACCACACTTTTGTCCTCAGGCGGGTCTTGGTTTTCACCATTCCCTGGTGACCCACATGCGCCAGTTGGATCACCTGGTTGGTCAGCGCCGACGGTATCACCAAGCGGTGACCTCGAAGGAGGCATCCTGTGGAATCCTCATTGAGCTCCTGCCGGACATTGTACAGACTTTCCATTATCCTTCTCACCTCCATAGTGAGGATTTTCCAGCAACCCCTCACATCTTGCCACCAGCCATGCTTCAGGATCTCTAGTGCCCGTTGAATGCACTCATCCTGTTTGGTTTCTTCCCCCAACACTTTCATGGAGAGAGGTATGGGACACGATCTGGCCGTAATGTATCGGACATATTCTTCAGTGTCCTCTGCGTCTTCCTCCTCTTCCGGAGTAGCTGCCCTGGGGTGACGGGATAGATAGTCCGCCGGGTTCTGCACTCCTCGATGATATTCCACACAGCAATTGTACCCTTGTAGCTGTAGCATCCACTTTTCTATGCGTGGAGGCGGTTCCAGCAAATAGTGACAGCAGCGGCTTATGGTCAGTGGCCACAATGAACGGGTGTCCATATACATACTAATGGAAGTGTCAACACCCCCAGTGGATGGCTATCGCTTCTTTTTCTATTTGGGAGTATCGCTGCTCCGTGTCCGTCAGTGACCGACTAGCAAAAGCCACTGGGGCCCAGTCTTCCTCTGCCTTGTTCCGCTGCAGTAAGACCGCTCCAAGACCCTCGGGTCAAAGATTGCCAGGGTGGTATTGGCAGACAGGGCATCCTTTACCGCTTGGAATGCTGTTTCCTGCTCCTGCTCCCAGACCCAGGGGATAGAACCTTTGGTAAGTTCTCGGAGCGGCTGGGTGAGGGTGGTCAGGTCCCGGATAAAGCGGCCACAGTAGTTGACCATTCCCAGGAAGCTGCGTACCTCGGTGACACTGGTGGTGGCTGGGGCCAGCTTGATGTCACGCACTTTGGTCGGATCGGGATTCACACCTGAGGCAGAGAATACATAGCCAAAGTATTGGATTTGCTGTTTGAGGAATTCACATTTTTCTCGATGTAGCGTGAGACCAGATTCCTGTATCCTTTGAAGGACTTGCGTCAGTCGGGCATTGTGTTCCACGATGGTCCTGGCGTAGATGAGAATATCATCACTGACGTTTACCTCCCTGGGCAGATCCATTAGCAGCTCATGGATGACATTCTGAAAAACTTCTTCTGCGCTTGACACTCCAAAACTCAGGCGAGTGTACCTCCTCAGGCCAACGTGGGTGGAAAAGGTTGTGATGTAGCGTGACTCTTTATCCAGCACCAACTGGTGATATCCTGACCAAAGATCGAGCTTGGAAAACCAGCACGCTCTGCTCAATTCTCCAATCAGATCATCAATCGTGGGAGTGAGGTGTCTTTCTCTTTTTATCGCTGCATTAGGTAACCTCATGTCCACACAGATCCGCACCTCCTCTGGTTGCTTGGGCTTCCGAGTGACCACGATAGGTGACACCGAGGGGGTGGGACCTGTTACCTTCTTGATGATGTACTGGGTAGTGCCACTCGTCGTGAGTGGTATCCCTCTAGGCACAGCTGAAAACCTGACACAGCAGGTAACGAATGTTCCAAATCGGAATTTTGAATGTGTGAAAGATTATGAAAGGTTCAAAACTCTTAGTCAAGTCTATTAATGCATGAATTTAATTCATTCATGAATGCATATAAATCAATCGATTAGCTCGAGTTTCAAATGAATGATGATCAATCTCCCGATGCATTTCGGGCATGCAAGCCCTTCGTCAGGGGAAAAGATCTAAAACAAATGCGGAGAATAAACAGAGCGTCACTGTGCTCTACGAGTAAACAGTATATCACAACTTAAACAGTATCATATCTGATGGTGTACGAGCGATGGTGACATATACAAAATGCGAACATATCGTGCGCCTGAACGTGACTAGTGAAATAATGAATAATCTGTGCAATCTATACAACAGTGTCAACGCGGTGTCTGAAATATATAGATGTCTAACATCCATGATTGTGATGAATGAAAACCCAAATCCAAATGTGAGTGAAGCCGTGAGCGGTATAAAAAATAAACGTGTTGATGGAGTCGGTAAGAGATGCGCATCGTTCCAAATAGTAATCACGAAGCTCGGTGATCAATCTCTACTAAATATATGTGCACAAGCAAATGTGGGGTGTGTGTAAGATCGCGTGAGGGACAATCATGCAGAACACTGTGCGCGGTATAGCAAAGGCCCAAAAGGAAACTTACATCAGCCCAGCAGGCATACTGCGTACTCCGAAAGGTCTGAGAACGCCGAGTGAGTGTTCACCTTCTTGATGATGCCAGCTGCTTCCAACTTGGATAGTTCCTTCTCTACCAGTGGCCTCAGGTGAAAAGCAACACGCCTGTGTCGTAGGGCGACTGGCTAGACCGTAGGATCAATATGCAGATGTACCTCTTTGTCTCGCAACTTTCCGATCCCATTAAATACATCAGGGAACTCTGCTAGGATGTGTCGTACTGTCTCCTGGTGGATTCCAAAAGTGAATGTTACCACACCTAGATCTTCAGCGGCCCGGCAGCCTAACAGCATGCCCTGTCCATCTTCTGCTACGTAGACCTGTGATTTTACGAGTTTGGAGCAATGCGAAATCGTCGCCTTGAATTTGCCCCTCATCACCAGGGGTTTGTCTTGTCCATACGTGAAGACTTTGATCGCCGTAGTGTCCAGCACTGGAGCCGGCTTCATCATCCTGTATAGTTCCAAGGACATGATGTTGATGGTGGCTCCTGTATCTATGATGTCAGTGATGTCCTGCTCTTCCACCCGTATTTGACATTGCGGGAGCCGTCGAGACATCTGAGTCGCCGTCCCGATCATGTACCCGGTATGGACCACTTGCTCATCTCTGTCATCATCGTCCATGTCACTATTCCCACTTGGTGCATCGGGGATCAGGTTGACAGCTGGCCTGGGCCGTCTGTTCTTTCGCGACTGGCACACTCGTTGAAAGTGATTGAACTTGCCACACCCAGAGCACTTCTTTCCTCGTGCCGGACAGTCCAGTGCCCGGTGTGGGCTTCCACCACAATATCCGCAGCTTGTGGGCTTCCCCAACTCTTTCCGGTTTGATGTTGTAGCTGGGCGTGTTACTACCGCGTTGACGGGTTCTACCTTTACCGGTGCATGTAGGGCCGCCTCCATGTGGGCTGCTCGGGCCCGCAACAGCTCCTTGGTTCTCCCTAGGGTTAGGATGTCAGCCAGTGACTTCCCCGATTCCTCCAGTATTCTTTCCCTGAATTTTGCGGACGCACAGCCTTGTATGATTTGGCCTCGGATTTTTTCTACCTCATCCGCGAACCCACAGGTGCTTGCTAAGTCCTTGAGCCAGGCGTGGAATGTGTCAATAGACTCCTCTGCCTGTTGGTGCGCCTGCCGGAATACAAATCGTTCATAGTCTTGGTTCGCCATAGGCTCAAAATGCGCCGACCGGGCACCGATTAGCGTGAGGCGAGTTTTTGGGGCTGGCTCATGCAGTGATTTTGCGATCCTATATATTTCTGTCCCCCCTAAGTGCAGGAGCATGGCCCTCTTCTGGGCATTCTGCACTCCAGTGGCTTCAAAGAACAGAAGCAGCCTCTCCACCCACTCCTTCCATTTGGGCGCTTGGGCAGAGGGAGGGCCCTCCACTGCGAAGGGTTCGATGGGTGGAATGCAGACATGGTGCAGGCAAGCTGGGACAGTACTACAGATAATCCCTCATCCTCTCACAGCACCAGCACTAAAGGAGGGGCTGCTCAATTCACTTGTGGAGGGATGCAGTCAGGGCCTGTACTCTCTGTGACAGTCAGCCTGCCCTGGCTCCTATATAAGAAACACCCGTGTGTCAGTTTCTCTGGTCGCAGAATCCTACATGGAGGCTCACCGTGGTGTTGTTTGCTGGCTCACTGACAGTGAGGACGTGCACCTCCCCCCACTTCCTGGGCAACGTTCCACGGGCGTCTGCCACAATGTCTCCGGCTGTCCCCATGGATCAGTGAGCTGATTATTGGCACCGCAGGTACAGGGATCAGGTCGCGTTGCACGCGGGGAGTCACCCCTTACGTTGATCGTGCTTTACCTTCCTCCGGTCAGGGGGCCGACGCGCACCCGCACGCTCCGCTCCAAGGCACGAGCACCACGTGCGTTGAGGCAGCACTGCGGCCACCCCAGAGCAGCGGTGGGATGCACTGCCCAACACTCGTCGCCAATGTTGTGTCTACACGTCGTGTCAGACGGCAGACACCGCACACAGTATAACGGCAGGCCGGTATGACGCTGCAGGCAATAACGACACGGAGGCTTAGATGTGGTATTAGAGCTCATGCGTATGCGCGCCACTGGCGTCACATCCGCGCTGACTCAATTTATTACTACTGTCATGTGACCCCTAGGAATCAACCATTAACATCAAACCGCGGGGCAGGCAGCTAACTCTACCCCGGGTAGGTCTTCACAATGGTCTTAACCTCAGTCACCCCTATTATATCATAGGGGTCGATACTACAGGTTTGTCTGCTCCAACCAATCCTGGTGCTGCACTCATTCTCTTTACTTTTATAAACAACATGAAAGCGGAATCTGGATTGGTTAGGTTAGTTGGGGTCAGTCTGTCTACAGGCCACACACATGAAGCAGCGCGCAGGCAGGACAAATAGAACACAGCCAATCACTGTGTGACTTTACTTTGAAGCCAAGCGAGTCATTGTCCATGTTTCCGTGACCTGTCTCTCTGCTAGTGAAGGCCTTTGCACAGTACAACAGACGGGATTGAGCACAAAGGCCAAAAAGTGTGAGGGGAGTACCTTGTAGGAGTTCTCTGAGCAGCAGCTGCCTTCCCTCGCAAGCCGCTGTATGTCAATGACAACACCACTGCCCCACATAAAAGAGCACTGGTATGTACATTTCTGCCACATGCAAAATCTTGGAAGTAGGTAACTTGTCTGTGAACTCTTATTTTTCTCCAGGAACCTTGCTTCATGAAAATCCATGTTGCCCAGTGTGTTACCAAGGAGTAGGCAATTCTTCTTTTTGATGTTTGTGATAATAAGTACAAATCATTTTCTTTGGTATCTTTCTTGTAACGTTTTATTTCACAGTTACAATGTAAAATGTTGGGGGCGGGTAATGTGATTAAATCTATGAAACAAGGATTATTTTAGGTACAAAGCTGAAGATCGAGAGGAAGGAGTACTGTCTACCTGAAAGAGGCTGATGACTATCTTTTAATTTCTTGAATGGCAAGTTGTCCGCGCTCTGATGATACCTTTGTGGAGTTTAGGGATCTTGCAGTAGCTGCTATGGTGCAGAAGGGATTACACGTTGCAGGCAGCACTGATTTGAGCCAGGGCCGGCGCTAGGCATGGGCAGCGTGGGCAGCTGCCCAGGGCACGTGCCGGCTCTCTGCCATAGGGCCTCGCACTTTCAAAAACTCCAGAGTTTCGAGGCCCAGGGGGCCCCCAAAGAGTTTATATTTTTTCTATTTTGATCAATTTCCCCTGGCTGGTCCCTCTCTCTGGGCCTAATCGCTGCATCTGCATGAGGATGGCAGCGATTAGACAGGTAATTAAAGAGCCCTTAAGTGTGAAGTGTGCCCTGCCCCTGTTTGAATGAAAAGCAGGATAACCCGCAGGGCGCAGAACAAAAGATAGAATGACGGCGCCTCACAATGAAAACTGCTCCGCTCACCCAGGATGAGGGAAAGGGAGCACAGAGGTGAATGAAAGGGGTACGACAAACGGAATAAAGTGAGGGGGAGCAGATAGGTGTGAGTACAGCAGCCAGACAAGTGGTGCACGCAGAGGAGCACAATCAGAATGTAAAAGTGGCTGGACTAGGGCTTTAAGTGTACTGGGTCCCTCGAGTCTTTACCTGGTGGTAAATTAAAACGGACATTGAAACAGGCCCCTATCGGACCCTATATTCAAGTCCTTTACTTTACCTGCAAAAACAATGATCCCGTGTCTGCACAATAAATGTATAACACAGTAGCCGGGTTGGACTGGCCTATAGGGCAATCAGGCAGTGCGTGATGGTCTAATATGTCAGGTTAGTATGTAGGCCGTTTTTGGGCTGTTTGTTGGCCTGCTTTATGGTCAGGTGAGCGAATTTTTACTGTTGATTTTCATGATATTAAAACAAACATTGCCTGCAGCAAAATCAAATATATGCAGTCTCCCATACCTTACAAAAAACATAAACAGCATGTCTTTACAAGTTAAAAACTGCCCTAATTTGGAAACATGGGATCAATCAATCAATCAGGGAGTTTTAAAGTGCACTACTCACCCGTGAGGGTCTCAAGGTGCTGGGAGGGGGTGGGGGGGACAGCAGTTCCGTTCAGTCGAAGAGCCAGGTCTTGAGGGCTTTCCTGAAAGTGTTCAGGGAGGGGGCGCGTCTGATGTTGATAGGGAGCTCGTTCCAGGTCTTGGCCCCGATGTAGGAGAAGGCTCTTCCCCCTGTTCTGGCTCTGCGGACACGCGGTATTTTGGCGAGGGCGAGGTTGGTGGAGCGGAGGTTTCTTTTGGGTATGTGGAAGGTGATTCTCTCATTGAGGTATTGGGGTCCTGTGTTGTGGAGGCATTTGTAGGTGTGGGTGAGTATCTTGAAAGTGACTCTCTTCTCGACGGGGAGCCAGTGGAGCTTCTGTAGGTGTTGGCTGATGTGTTTGTGTCGGGGGATGCCGAGGATGAGTCTGGCTGTAGTGTTCTGTATCGTCTGGAGCTTGAGGAGTAGAGACTTGTTGATGCCGGCGTAGAAGGCGTTTCCGTAGTCCCATCTGCTCATTATGAGTGCGTGGGAGAACGTCTTCCTTGACTCGGGGGGATCCATTTGAAGGTCTTTCGGAGGATGCGGACGGTGTTGAAGCAATGGATGTGACGGCGTTGACCTGCTTGTTCATGGAGAGAGAGGAGTCGAGTACGATGCTGAGGTTTCTGGCATGGTCCGTTAGGGGTCGGAGGGGTGCCGAGTGCGGTGGGCCACCAGGTGCTGTTCCATGCTGACGGGGTGGTTCCTAGTACGAGGACTTCAGTCTTCTCTGAGTTGAGCTTCAGGCAGCTGTTGCTCATCCAGGATGCGACATCCTGCATTCCTTCCTGGAAGTTGAGTCTGGTGGTGATGGGGTCCTTGGTGAGGGAGAGGATGAGTTGGGTGTCGTCAGCGTAGGATACTATGCTGAGGCCGTGCTGTCTGACGATGGCGGCGAGAGGGGCCATGTAGATGTTGAAGAGGGTTGGGCTGAGTGATGATCCCTGGGGTACTCCGCAGTTGAATTCCGTGGGTTTGGAGAGGAAGGGTGGCAGTCTGATTCTTTGGCTTCTGCCAGTGAGGAACGAGCAGATCCAGTCAAGGGCGGTCCCTTGTATGCCGGCGTCGTGTAGTCTGGCGGCGAGTGTGCGGTGGGAGATGGTGTTGAATGCTGCTGACAGGTCGAGTAGTATCAGGGCTGTGGTGTGGCCTTGGTCGAGGAGGGTACGGATGTCATCTGTGGCGGTGAGTAGGGCAGTCTCGGTGCTGTGGTTGCTGCGTAGTCCGGATTGGGAAGGGTCGAGGATGGAGTTGTCTTCGATGAACTTTATTAGCTGTGCGTTGACAGTCTTCTCAGCGACTTTTGCCGTGAAGGGGAGCAGAGAGATGGGCCGGTAGTTCTTGAGGTCCGTGGGATCTGCTGAGGGTTTCCTAAGCAGGGGTCTGACTTCTGCGCGTTTCCAGTCATCAGGGAAGGAGCCGGTCCTGAAGGTGGTGTTGATGGTGTGTCGTAATTCAGGTGTGATGGCAGTGGTGGCTCTGTGGTAGATGTGTGGCGGGCAGGGGTCCATGGGGGCCCCCGAGTGGATGCTTTTCATGGTCAAGGCGGTCTCTTCGGTCGTGACAGGTGTCTAGGAGGTGATGATGGGCTGGCTGGTGTTGCTGGAGGGCGCAGTGGTTGCGGAGTCAGGTGTTTGGTTGTTGAAGTTGTCGTAGAGGTTCTTGATTTTCAGGTGGAAGTACGTTCCTAGCTTGTCGCAGAGGTCCTGGGAGGGGGTGATGTCTGCGGTTTCGCTGGCAGGTTTGGTGAATTCCTGGATGACGCTGAAGAGATCCTTGCAGTTACTGGTGGGACAGTTTTCTAGCTAACTAATTCACTAATGGGGGCTACTTTTATTTTGGTACCGGGGCCTATTTCCTGACCCAGTCTCACACTGCATGATAGGGTAATCCATTGCAGCGATTTTGTTCCTGTTTATATTTCACATGCTTTACTTAATCTAGCATTACCCAAGAGTTTTAGCTATGTCCAGGATGTGTGTTTCTGTATTTCATTTCACAGCATATTACTCTTGCATGGGGCACACATTGTAGTGAGTCGCCTCCAGGTGTTTATAACAGGCTATAGTTGAGTGCTTTTGAGTTGAGGCTGAAGACAGTACAACTTTCACACTGTGCATTCAAAAAGGTGTCCAGAATACATGGTCATTCAATACATGGCCTCTCTGCAGAGCACACAGAGCAACGGTCCCTTATTGCAGTTGCAGTTGGTATTCTGTGCAAATGTGTGTGAAGGAGGTACTCATTGGTCAAAACAGTGACAGGATGAATGTAAAATAATTTATTGTTGTTACTCATTTATCTTAAACAGCCATTGACAAAAACCAATTCCCCTGGCTGTTTTTAGATGTAAGCCAGTTGTTGTCTTATATTTCTGGATTCCATCACAGAAAGCTGTGGGAAAGATGAGAAAAAGAGTAGAGCATTGAGGGGAAGGTGGATTTAAAAGGGTCAGCATCAACAAGAAAAGATAAGATGTTCCAGGAGGATGGAAGGGGAGAGGTGGATGTAAATGAAGCAGAACAAGGAAAGAAGTAATGAGGCTGGGGGAGAGATGAGAGTTGCAGGGGAGTGTATGGATAAGATGTGTGGATATAATAGAGACAGAACCAGCAAGGGAGCATAAGCAGAGTGGAGAGAGAAGCATTGGTGAGAGATGGATGGAAGAAAGCAGGACCACTGAAAGATGTCAGAGGTTGGGCGGAATGAGTCAGGAGGGGAGAGGTGGAAGTTAGAAGGTTCAGAACCAGCAAGAGAAATTTGAATCCTAGAAAAAAGAAGTCAACTTCCAAATCTCTTTCATAAAACGTAATTTACTCATTGACAATGTGCCGGCTTCTTACAACTATAGGAGTTTGAAGTAGCATTTGTGCTGTATCAGATGATTTGTGGCTGACTCTTGATCGTAGAGTTAGAGCAGCATTAATACTACTAAAACGTAGCACCACATTTGACACTGTTTCCCAGCCAGTGCTTATAAATCAACTAATGCAACCTGGAATTTAAGTATCCCCCTGGTGTGGTTTACCTCTATCTGCTTTGAGAAATCTGAAACAATCCACTCACCACCTATTACTATTATGTTCTAAACCTCTGACTTGTGGAATGTATTGGGTCTCCACTGTTCAATCTATATAATTCCCAGTTAGCCTAACTCCTACAGTCCTTTGGTTTCTTGCTGATATCTTGCACATATTGATACCCAAACATCACTTCCCTCAGTGGCAATCTGGTCTTTGCCCAAGAATATGTTTG
This sequence comes from Calotriton arnoldi, assembly GCA_963921515.1. NCBI lineage: Eukaryota > Metazoa > Chordata > Amphibia > Caudata > Salamandridae > Calotriton > Calotriton arnoldi. The sequence goes on from CAWUFW010011195.1 coordinate 526,847, forward strand.
AACTTGTATGCTAACAGTTGATTTCTGAATGAAGACAAATTCACTAAAACCTTGACAAATCAAGTGTTCTAATTTTTAAAGGATCTCATACCATATGGTGTTCTCTTTGGTGGCTAGTGGATCTGGGTCAATCGCCTACATTGGTGGAGTCAGAAAAAAATCTTCGATTCATTTTCCAGCATCTTCTCCTTTTTATTCGGAACAGATTAACCATGTTTCATCCACTTGCTTTTACTACATCCGTAAGCAACACAAAATCATCCCTTTTCTCTCCTCTTACAACAGTGAAGCTGCTGTGCAGTCAGTTATCTTCTCACTAGATTATGCAAATGCTGTCTCTCTTGTGCTTCCTGCCTTTTAGCATTGTGCTAAAAAGGCACAATGGCTCTCTTGTGCTTCCTGCCTTTTAGGAGCCTAGCACTAGTGCTAGGCTCCTCAGGACAGTGCTAGGCTCCTCATCTGAGACTGCTGCATCGCAATGCTATTTCTTCTCACCTTTCTGCTGTGTTTTTGGTTTGAAACCCTACATCTGCAAGGCACTTTCCATTTGTCATTGTGCATTGCATTAAAAAGGTTCTCTCTTTTTACAGCACTCCGTAATGTTCATTCCAGAATCCTACACTCTGTGCCAACCAAACTCTTGTGCCATCCTAAAATTTAGATGTCCCTGATTGGAGACAGATCCTTCTCCATTCTAGTTGTGCTGGACTGGGACTCTCTCCCTCTTGAGCTATGGTGTGACTCCAATTTTTTGGAAAAACACTTAAAACTGTCTTTTCTCCACATTAGTAAAGTCTACACCTCTCCTTTGGAGCTCTCTTAGTGCCAGAATGCCCAATTTGCATATCATTTTCATTCATCCCATTCAAGAGAACAATAACTAAGTTAAATTCATTTAATGTATTCCCACTTATTAGAGATTTAAAATTTATGTGCGTATTTTATTAGGATTATTAATGCTATTTCTAACCATTTTACTTATATCCAAACTAGGTAAGTAGCTTTTTGCAAAGCGGCTTCAAACAATGCCATATAATTAATGTCCAATTGATATTACCTCCTATGAGGTTACTTCCTCTCATGTTAAATCTTATGCAAATTATAGGGGCCTCGCATGTTCCTATTCTGCCCGGGGCCCCAGAAATCCTAGGACCGGCCCTGATTTGAGCTATTCCCTTCTAGTAGTGTGTCTGATGGTGATTGTGAACACAGTGGCAGCAGAGTGACTCTATCATGTTGGTTTACTGGAGCCATTCTGTGCATTTAACTGGACTCTATTTAAGGCCATATGCAAACCCAGCCTCTGTCATACACTGATCTCAGTGCACGATCTGTGCTTGCATGCTATATACATCTGTCAGGAGCAATGTATTGCATTCCAAGATACGGCGTGTGCACTTATATCGTGGAACGTGAACCCTGTACTTTTATCTGCTGTCCTGGTTTGCTTTGGAATTCTCACACTTCAGTGAAAAACACTTGTCTTCAATAAATATTATTATCACAAAGGCGTAGAATTCAGCAGTCTAATTGTAAAACACCTGCTACTTTGAGAAGTGTAGAAGGAACAAGCCCTTGCATAAAGCTATCTTAAATCACAGTCCCCAAGCTTGCCTTGGCGCCTTGCAAATGCATGACTTCAAGCAACAGTGCTTCGTCAACGGTTTACTGGCAAAAACAGTGATGTGTTTTTAAACAGTGAATATTCAAATCGTTTAGGTAATCCATGTTGGTGGTTTAGTTCCTATTTACATTTCCCTTGTTTACTTCATCTTGCATCCCCTAAGAGTGTTCCCTATTTCCAGGAGGTTGTGTTTCTGTGTTTTCTTTGTTTGAATTAAGTACCGCCACATGTTTATAATGAGCCACGATCAAGAGCTCTAGAGTTGAAGCTGAAGGCAGTTTGAGTTTCTCACAGTGACTGTCAGTTGGTCAAAGAGGTGTTCAGAATACATGACCATCCAATCCTTGGCCTCTCTGCAGAGGAATGGGCACATATTCCACTTGAAATTGTCTGTGAAAATGTGTGAAGGTGGTACACAGCTGTCAAAATATTGAGCAGATGAAAGTAAAAGAAAATGCAATGCTTACAGGTGAGTGGGTGCAACGTGTGTTCTCTGGGATGGTGTATTGAGTAAGACCGGTATGCGAGGAAGAGCTTTCAAAAGAGAGTGAAAAGAGGGCACTTAAGAGTAAAGTGATGAGGTGTAAGATATGCAGATGGACGAGGTGTGAAGAGAAATAGGGTATACATGTCTAACATACAGTGCCCTTAACGGGTGTGACTAAGACATTTTGAAGATCAATACTATTGTATTCACAGTCTCACAATTTCAGATTTGAAACATTTTCAATATTATTTACAACAAAATCATAGTTGTTACTCATCTATGTAAAACAGCTAACACCCATTGACAAAGCCAATAGTCATGGCTGGTTTTACAATTATGTCAGTTATTGCATTATATATCTGCAGGTAACAAAAAAAAGCTTACATAGAAATCAAAATATGTGTCAGGTGACACACTATGGTAATCACAGAAATTTAGTTTACATGTTTAAGCCACAATCCCTTTAAGGTCATTTGAGATGTCATCAATGATGTCATAAATGATGTCATAGAAAATGGCATGAGAGATGTCATGAGCAGTGCCTGGCGGGGTCGCAAGCTATAGTTAGCTCTGCTAACTGCAAATCTTTGAATTTTTGTTGTTCAAAACATTAAAGTTATCACTGACATATTCACCCAACTAAGGGGCCGATTCCGATTCAGGCCGGAAATCTCCCCGACCGAGCCGGACCCGGAGAGATTTCCGACCGAATCGGACCCTAGCAGTCCGACCGAACGAGTACGATGCGCACGTATGCTATCGGACTCAATTCGGTCGGACTCCCATTGAAGTCAATGGGAGCCAGTCGTACGACGCGTACACGGGCTCCCATTGACTCAATGGGCACGACGCGAACAAGGGCGCCCCCTACAGCGTGTTCGCATCGATGCGGGTCGCACCATACATGCACGTGTAGGGGGGACCCATGGGTCCCCCCTGTGTGCGACTCGCACGCCTACACTTCCAGGGGGGTCTGACACGGACCCCCAAAGTGCAACTCCGACAGCTCCTTGGAGCCGGACTGCGCGAGTCGGTCGGAGCGGGCGAGGTGCGCATCGTACTTACCCGGCCGGGGAACGTCTCCATTGCGAGGTGCGCGTCGTCCCCATGCGAGTCGGTCGGAGCGGTCGGGTCCTGCGAACGAGTCGGTCGGAGATTTCGCGAGCGCACGCATCGTACTCGCTCGCCCGGACGCACGTACGACTCGGTCGGGAAATAGGGCTCCGAATCGGATCCGGTTAAGCCGAATCCGATTCGGTGCCCTACCGGCCGAGATCGGAATCGGCCCCTAAAGCGTTACTTTCACCTTTTTTTCAGTGAATTTCTAAGGATTTTTTAAAACTAAAACAGATCTTTTTATCACACCTAACTATAATGTTACTTTAGCCTGTGTTTTTTTCGGTGAATTTCTATATTTTTTTCTTCAAAGTAAAGCAATATTTTATTACCATGCGTGAAGCCAACCCCCGATGCACACAGCCTTTAGCAAAGCACGGCGGGGGGTTCGCCACAGGGCCTTAAGTTTTTTAAAGGGGTGAGGGGCCATGTGGCCCCCTCCCCATGCCTTACTAGGCCTTGGGTTCCCCATCCTCTGGGTCTTTTTTCTTTTTAAAGGGGAGGGGACAAAGTGGTCTCCCTCCTGAGCCTTATTAGGCTCAGGAGATTCCATCCCCAGGGCCATTTTGTTTGTAAGGGGAGGGGGGCCATGAGCTCCCTCTCCCTGAGCCCATAAAAGGTCCTGGGAACCCCATGCCCCAGGGCCGTGTTTTTTTAAGAGGAGGGGGACCACTTGGCCCACCTCCCCGAGCCTTTTTCTGCCTTAGGGATCCCATCCCCCAAGGACATTATTTAATGAAAGGGGAGGAGGCCGCATTGCCCCCACTCCCCAAGCCTTGTTATGACCTGGGGACCCCAAACGCCGGGGCTGATTATTTTAGGTGAAGGGGATGGGGGTCTCATGGTCCCCCTCCCCGAGCTTTCGTTAGGCACTCGGGCCCCATCTCCCATGGCTGTACATATAATGTTAAAAGGGGAGGGGGCTGTCCATTCCTCCTCCTTGAGCCTCTCTAGCCCTGGGGACCCAATCCCACAGGGCCTATGCTAAAACAGGAGGCGGGCCGTGTAGCCCCCCTCTCTGAGACGGTATTGGCCCCAGGGACCTCATACCCCAGGGCCTGTACTATTAAAGGTGGGTGCCCTGGTGCCCGCCCAGGGCACCCACCATACATTTGTTGTTGGCCTTGTGGGAAGCCCCAAGGCCCTCGCAACCCCAGTCCGCTCTACACATGCAGTGGGAGCTAGCATTGCTGCCACCCGCAGGAGCAGCATTGGTAGCAATATTTTGATTTGATTCCCTGCCCGCATCAGTGCGCGCAGGGAAACAGACTAAAAGTCTGCTCTTAACTGGCAGGAGCAGTTGCAAAGCTCCCGCCCGCTAGGAGCAGACATTGCGGGAGCAAACACAGGTTGCCCTGCCTGTGTCGGAGCGGGCAGGGAAACGGCTATGTCCGGGGAATGGAATCACCAGGACATGGCTAGTGAGTTGGCCCAGTCGGATGGGGTCCCCGTGACCATTAATGGCTCAGGAAGGGGGGCATCTTGGCCTGTCCTGAACATGTTTATAAAAAGATATATATAAGGGGGCAGGGTAGGGATACCTTGACTCCCTAGGCCGCATGGGGGGGACCCAGAAGGACCTCCCCTGGGGTCAATAACAAAAAAATCTGCAAACATTTTCACTATCCTGTGGGACTCCCACAGGATCATAATTAATAAAAAGGCAGCCGGGGTCGCTTTGTTTTATTAGCAGGAGAGGAACACGCTGCCCCCCTCCCCTAGCCTTTACAGGCCCCTTGGAGCCAAACCCCAGGCTGAAATAATTGATTATGGGCAGGAGAATTTTTTAATCTCCCTCCAAGTGGGAGCAAACACAAAATCTCCCTCCAGCTGGGAGCAGACTTTTGATCTGTTTCTTTGCCTGCACTGATGCAGGCAGGGAAACAGATCAAAATATTGCTCCTGCCCGGAGGGAGCAGCATTAGTAGCAGCCCCCAACAAGTGTATGGTGGGTTCCCTTGGCGGGCACCAGGGCACTAATATTTAATAGTGTGGGCCCCTCGGGGCAGAAGAGTCTCATGGAGGGAGGCCGCGTGGCAATCCTCCCTGTTAATTTGCTGCAAGACCTTCTTGGGACCAATTTGGTTCTCCATTTTAGGTTTAAATTTTATACATTTTAGCAAACATTGTTTTAGCAATGTTATTTTATATGTTTATGCTTGCACAATATTATTCTGAGACAATGCTATACATGTAGCTTGTTTTTAGAAAGCTTTTCTCGCTGTGTAATCAGTACACTCTGTTCCAGGCTAGAAACATGGAACAAGATATCCTAGTGCTTGCGTTGCCCGTTCGGGGACAGCTTCTAACATCTAAACATATCATTGCATTAGAGCTGTACCTCTAACACAGTGGTTTTTATTATATCAATGGTACACAAGCCTTCTGAGGGCAGTAGGGCACTCCGGTCATGACTGTCCTAGAACAAAGGCTGTGTTCTACATACAGCTCAGCTGACACTGATCTTACATTCCAGAGAATTGCCAATCCTACTTCAGGCCTATTCCTTGACCAAGTTATCCAGGTATGGGGACCCAGGCTAAACAAAGAGATCAAGCAGAGGGTACTCCCACTATTCTCTCAGTGTAGGTGTAGTGATCGGTAGATATATACAGAAATCCGACTGCCATGGTTGAACTGTTTATTCTTTTCACCATTTTCCTCATGTTGGTTACATGGCTTTGTTTTATCTGCCTAATAATCGCAGCTCATTCTTTGTATGCAAGACTATGATTGTTTCAATAAATGTATTGAAAACTTTATTAGTATCTTTCTTGTGTTTACCATGGGCATGAATAAATAAACAAGCAAAGTGTAAGATCTGTTTCCACAATTCCCTTGGGGATCAGAAAGTCATGCTCAAAGTTGCAAAAATCCCCTGCTACGCCAGGAAGGCTAGGGGTTTGGGTGAGGCACTGTGAGAGAGCTAGGTATTGGGCCGACAGTCTCTGATGGTATAGAAGGACTCAGTCCCTGCATTCTGGAGTTCTCAATCAAACCAAATCAAAACTGTGTGTTTGTAAAGTGTAGCTTATCACCCTTGAGGGTATCCAGGCACTGAGATAGTGGGTTAGTCAAAGAGCCAGGTCTTGAGCTTCTTCCTGAAGTCCGTCAGCAAGGGAGATGTTCGGAGGTGGAAGGGGAGGGCATTCCAGGACTTAGCGGTGAGGTGGGAGAAGGAGCATCCTCTGCTGTGGCTACAGAGGATGCACGGTATCTGTGCAGGGTGAGGGAGGCGGAGTGCAGGTTTCTGGATTGTTGATGAAAGTTCATAGTGGTTCATATATGCTGGTCCTTGGTCGTGGAGGGCTTTGTAGGCATGTGTCAGGAGTTTGATTGGGTATCTTTTCTAGACGGGGAGCCAGTAGAGGTCTCTCAGGTGCTGGGTGATGTGGGTTCTTTTGGGCAGGTTGAGGTCAGTCTGGCCACCGAGTTTTGTGTCACCTGGAGCCTTCTTATGAGTTCGCTGTTGGTACCTGCATACAGTGCATTGCCGTAGTCAAAACAGCTGGTGATTAGGGCTTACATGACTGTTTTCCTGGTGCTTGTTGGGAGCCATTTAAAGATTCTTCGGAGCATGTGGAGGGTGTGGACGCAGGTCGAAGAGACCATGGCGATCTCTCATTTCATGGTGAGTTTACTGTCCATGATGATGCCGAGGTTGCAGGCATGGTCTTTAGGTGTGGGGGGGTCTGAGTTTCCCTGGCCACCAGGAGCTATTCCAGAGGGAGGTATGGTTGCCAAATATCAGCACTTCGTTCTTGTCTGTGCTGAGCTTCAGGCAGGGCCTAATAAGGTTCAGGGAGGGGGGACACCCCCCAGAAAATAAAAACTATCATCTCCCAGGGCCCTGACCCTCCCTGGGTTTGTTTATAAACAAGCGCACGAGCCCGCACTTTTTTTTTATCTTGCAGCGGATTTAATAAAAAATGCCTTGAAGGGTCCTCAGGGCCTAATAAGACTCGGGGAGGTGGGCCACGTGGTCACCCTCCCATTCAATCCTGGGGGATGGGGTCCCCACGATGTAATACGGCCAAAGGGGGATGTAGCCCCCACCCTTTATTAAAAAAAACAGCCCTGGGTGTCGGGATCCCCAGGGCCTAATAAGGCTCGGGAGGGGGGTATTGTGGCCCCCTCCCCTTTAAATAAAAAAGGGCACTGGGGATAGGGTCCTCAGGTCTTAATAAGGCTCAGGGAGGAGGCACATGGTCCCCTCCCCTTTAATTGAAAGGTCTTTATAAGGCTCGAGAAGGGAGGCATGTGGCCCCCTCCCCTTTATTTGAAAAAAGGGCTGTGGGGGATGGAGTCCCCAGGACCTAATAAGTCTCGGGGCTGGGAGCCATGCAGCTCCCCTTTCTTTCATTAAAAAATGCCCTGGGGGATGGAGTGCCTGGGCCTAATAAGGTTTGGGAAGGTGGCAACGTGGCCCCCCTCCCCTTTAGTTTAAAAAAATGATGCTGGGGGATGGGATCACCAGGGCTCAATAAGGCTTGGGGCCTAGGGAGGGAGGCCAAGCATACCCCAACCACCAAAAATATAAAAAACATTGTCCCCTCATGCCCTGGACCACCACTGTTTTTTTTTCATAAACAAAAGCAGGAGTCCCCACTTTTTTTTTTATTTTGCTGTGGATTCATGGATTCTCAGTGAAATCATGAAACATTTTGGGCCCAGGCGGTGTTCTTTTGGGACCCCACCAACAGGCCTAGGCAGTTAGGGTATCCCTATCTTGCCCCCTTATGTCTTTTTTTAACTTTTTTAGGACTCGGACTGAGTCCTTAGTCCTAAAATGGCTGCCACCAGTTCTTGGTTGAGGTGGTGGTAGCCAATCAGATCTCAGCGTGAGATCTGTCGGGATCCACAGAGATTCTGCATCCCTGAATACGCAACGTTTTTGAACATTAATTTCTTAAAAAGTACTTATCGGATTTACACCAAAACACAAAAGGTACTCTTCCTGGACCTTTGCACAAGCTAGTCAAAAAGTACCACTTTTTTGGAAAGGGCGCCAAAGTTATTAGCTACGTCAAACATGCATTTCCTATGGAAACACGATCCCAGCTATAACTAACCAGTGGCGAACATCACTGGGTAATATATATAGACATATACGTAGCTATATAATTAATTTATTTTATATAAACACAAGTTAAAGTGACATTACAGTTTGGTGTAAATGCCAATTAAGACAAACCAGTTATAGTATCCCAAGAAACTATCACTGGTGCCCTAAACCAACTATAACTAGATTCCCAAGCATTCACAATGTCATCAATGATGTAATTTCAGAAGTTGCAGTGATGTTATCAATGATGTCATAGAGATGTCACAGTGATGTAATATGTGAGGTATTTAACAGTGGAGAAGATGTGAGTTATAGTTACTAGAGATAATTATAGCTGGTGAATGTCAGTGTTTTTTAGTTTAAAATGGTATGTTTTAACTGACATTTTCACTTAACTATATCATCACTTTAATGTTTGTTACCTTTCAGTGAATTTCAACGTTTTTTTAAACTACCTAACTATAACTTTTGTTTTATTCTGTGAAATTCTAGGTTTTTTTAATAAAAGTTACTGTCAATATTTAAAAGGCAAGACTATTGCTTTTTAAACACCTGAGGCCACATAATGCAGCCATAAAAGCTACCACATGGGGTCCCTGCATTCCCAAGCTGAACAGAAAAAACTCCAGCTCTAGGAATGCTTAAAATTACAAATAAATTTTCTTCGGGTCATATTCTATAGACCCTAGGAAACATAGGGTTATTTTCTAAGTATTTTGGGGGGCTCTTGCACTCCCTGCAGCCCCCGCAACACTTAAAAACATGCTGCTAGGGATTGAGCACCACCATGTAGTTCAATGTATGTAAATTAGCCTATGAAGGGCACTATAGTGTGATCCTTGCTAGGAGCAGTGAATAATAAAGGAACAGCTCCCACTGCATGACTCTCTTTCCTTTACAGATGAGTTGGCCCTGGGTGTTGGGGTCCTCTGGATGAGAAAATGCTCCTGGAGGGTGGCCGCCCCCCTGAGCCCGGGCTCACCCTGGGGTTTTTGGTCATACAGTAACCTCACCAGCAGGCCCTGGGGGGTAGGGTATCCCGACCCTGCCCCCATATGTTTTTTATTTACTATTTGTCAGGATAGAGGAATCCAAAAATGTCTGCCGCCTTTATTTAAGTGGTGGCAGTCAATCAGATCTTATCTCTAGATCTATTGGCTCTGCAAATCCTCCGTCGTGTGAAATATACATACATTTTGAACCATATTTTCCCCAAAACTACTGAATGGATTTACACCAGGTCACAGTGGGTGTGTGAGTGGCTGTGTGGCTGTGTGAGTGGGTGTGTGTGTGTCTGTATTGGTGAGTGCATGGGTGTGTCATGAAGGAAGTGGCCCGATTAGAGTCACCCGGGTCACTAATGACCACCTCTCAGCCTTTCATACCAAATGAAGAGTCAGTCAGACAGTAGAGAATACAAACCAATAACTGTTTATTATATGCACTCAGAGCGGAGCCCAACCTGCCCAGTCGCTAGGAGTGCTGCAGAGGGACTGAAATTGTCAAGCATAAAGATACATTATGTACGTTTCGTAACTGAGCTGCCTAAAACACGCCCATAGTGGAATTTTCCAGGCAGGTGCAGCTAGGCAATGGAATACAAAGAAAAAAACTGTCTCAGAGCTCATATCTTACACAAAGTTGCAAAGTCCAAGGTTGTTCCAGTCAGGCCCGTCACCAGACAAGTGGGAGAGGGCCTCCATCTAGTGAGAAAGGTATGTGCTAATAGGAACAGTGTACTCATTACGGGAATAGATCTACATGGCAAAAACAAAACTCAAACTGGAGCATTTCTCGGAATTAAACTAGATAGGTTTCGAACAGCCTAAAATGGTGACTGCAAAGAAAATGATGCCGCAAATGCTAACTTACACAGAGCAATACGCAAACATGAACATTTCTAGTTTAACAGACCCTCCTTTTAGCATGAGCTAAAACATTTTTTAACAGCAACAAGGAAAACAGAAAATCAATAAAACAGGAAACCACAAACAATGATAACAACAAACCCTTATGAGTATTCCCTGTTTTCAGCATCGGGGAAGGAAACTGTGAGGAGGGAAGAAGTCTCGAAATAATGTTCATAAGGTCATCTATTTCTTTTTGCACCAGAATTGCAGCATTAGTATCATGAATCGATATTTTCCGTTTGGGGGTGAGAACAGTGGTGCAATAGGAGCAACAGAAGGGGAGGCACTGAATTAAGAGCACAGCAAAACACCAATATCACAATCAGGTAAATTACCTTTTCGAGAATCCACCCCCAACCACCGAAAAGAGACCAACTCCAATTTCCACTTTCCATTCCCTTGACATTCTCGAGGATGTCCAGAATATGTTTGGTAATATTCTTTTTCATATTCTTGATCCCGACCGCACACTGGTCTCCCACTACCGCACATACACCACCACTCTTGGCTAAGATGAAATAAAACCGCATATCTAGTCTGCTTGGAATATATTTGCATACTTTCCAACTGAGTGGTGATGTCACGCAAAGCTGCTACGGTAGTATTGGATAAAATTTGTAATTTGCACCCAAAATATTCTCTTGCTTTTTCACCCCTGGCCATAGGAGTACCACCCAAAGTGAAAATAGAAGAAAGGATGTATCCAAAAGTGATCCCATTACTATAATTATTGAACTCTATATCGGCCACTCCCTCACAAAATTCTTTGGTCAAAGTCCTTTTAACCCAGCGGGCATTAGGCTTAGCATACTTACAGGGAATGCCCAAAGGCAACACCATCCCAAGAGCCACATCGTCTGTGCCATTATGGACATTAGAATAGGTACCGTGAGACAAAAAATAAAACCCCGGGTGTGCATAAATTGGCCCTTCATAATCTACTGCAGCATATCTAGTGTTCATTCCAAAAGTACTCAGGTCTTTGTCATTCACTAAAGGAATCGTATTTTTGTACAACACTATTCCAGAACAATTGATATATAAAGAAGTGTCTGTACTATTCACAATAGGACAACAAGGGGGATAATAACCAGCCTCCCGGGTGACTATAAATTCCTTGTAATGCCAACCCACCAGTGTGACATTCTGTTCTTCCATATAAACGTTGTCGCAATATGTGTTATTATCGCAACCTGGATAACCCATTCCCAGTGACTTTCTATAATATAAACAAAGTCCTGGATAGCCAAAACCAAAGGCTCTCTTTACGTCTGTAAATTGCGGTAAACGAGTATATGTATAATTGACAAGTGACAATGGATATGCAGTCCATAAACTAGTGACAGATTCATTGGGGTAACAAGCTGTCCCTTCTCCGAAAAATCTCTTGTTCGTGTCTAGAAATATATTGCTCGGGCTGTCCTTTTCTTTCTTGTTTGGGGAGATAACCTCAACCTTGGTATGCAAAGGCATATTCTGATCATTCTCCAAAATCCATGACACCCCACATAATATCATTAACAACAAAACCACAAGACCGACACAAATTACTTTCGGTTTGCGGGTCCACACCATATTATGCTGAGCAACAAGAATCATTGGCTGCTCTTCCTCAGCAACCGGTCTACCAAAGGGATGCATAATTAATGATGAAAAAAGGGGGGGAAAAATGCAAAGGAAATATACAAGTTCCCAGTGACCGTCAGAGCCTCACTGGTACAGGCTCCTATTGTCCATCAATACATTTGCACTCTTGAACACCGGCGGTGGAGCTTGCTCTGTCCTAAACTCGTATTCCACGTCGATCACAATGGTATACCTTCAGGGTATACTTCAGCCTTCCCTATCTAATGTTCAAACTACCAAAATAAAGCAAGCAAAAATCCTTCTCTAATCTCAACTAATTCCGTTGATACTATGACTCAGTACAACCTGTTTTACGCAGTCCATCCCTAATCTCTTTTCTCCTTAGACGCAACTTCCCTCAGCTGAGGGCGCAAATTATACCTGGTAGCCCCAGGCACCATGTGGTCAGTGAACAGAGGCTCTTGGATAGCTCGTATATCTGGGGGAACAGTCTCGTTCAACACCTCCTCATTCTCTTTATCCGTTTGCTTCCACGTTAGCTGGGCATCACTGAATGGGACAAACCAAGGTACCTGCTCGCACTCCGAATCCCCAATTCCGTCCTTGACCCACTGGTCGTAGGGTAAGGGTAAGGGAACCCTCCGACAGTGGGTCGTGTGGACCCAGTTCTTAAGGCCAGCCACCTTCACAGCAGTTCGCTTCACCAACAGGACCTGTTCTGGGCCCTTCCAGCGCGGCTCCAAACTTTTCTTCCTCTGGAAGTAGCACACCAGGACGTAATCACCGGGCTGGATATCGTGGCCGGGTTCCTCTGGTATAGAAGGTAGGGACTCACACACCTGTTGGTGAATGGAACGTAAACTTTCTGTTAACTGACCAAGGTAATCGAGCAATACCGGGTTCTCAATATCAGAGAACCTGCAGGGATGCGGGACGCCCCAGACACTTGCCGGGCGCCCAAACACGACCTCGTAGGGATACAATCTTGTCCTAGAACGTGCTGTCGTTCTTGTTAACAAAAGAGCTAATGGTAAAGCATCTGGCCATTGTAACCCTGTGGTTTCCTGTGTGTTTGCCAACTTCAATTTGAGAGTACAATTGTACTTCTCAACCAATCCCGCTGACTGTGGATGATTGGCAGCATGGAATTTCTGCTTTATATGGAGACCCTCACAAATCAATTGAATCACTTTTGCATTAAATTGACTTCCGTTGTCACTCCAGATAACTCGAGGCAAGCTGAAACGGGGAAAGAACTCCTTCAGGAGTAACTTTGCAGTCGTAATGGCTGTATTATCTTTAGTAGGGTAAGCCTCAACCCATTTACTAAATGCACATACAAGCACCAAAACATATTTAAGATTGTTGCATCTCTCTAACTCAATATAGTCCATCTGAAGGACCTCAAAAGGAAAAGTGGGTGGTGCAAAATTACCAGATGGTGTCGGGGTACCCTTCCCCGGATTATGCATCATGCAAACCATGCAATATTTCACTAAATGCACAGGTGTCTTAGAGATATTGTCATTCTGCCATACAGGGGCCAACAGCTTACAAATGCCCTTGGCACTGATATGATTTGGACCATGTGCCATAGTATCCACAGTAAGAACATATGCATCTGGCAACATCCATCTCTGTTTCCCTGATTTATCAATCCGACACCCTTTATTCAGCTGTGTTGTACTCTCCTGCCATTTTGCTAATTCCTCCATTGTGGCTTCACTTTGTATCTCCTTTACACTTTCAAGGGTATTCTCGACATGACAACTTCAGGAACCCACCTAGCTGGACCTGCTACAAACATACACTTCATCTTTGTTCGGGCCGTTTCCTTAGCTGTCTGATCTGCAAAAGCATTTCCCCTTCCCACGTCATCAGTAACCTTCCTATGGGCACTACATTTAATAATAGCCAATTTCTTAGGGAGCGCTAAAGCGGACAAAAGCTTCAATATGAGATGCCCATGCTGAATCTTAGTACCATGGAAAGTAAGGAACCCCCTCTCTGCCCAGAGTCGCCCAAAATTATGCGCGACCCCAAAAGAATACTGGCTGTCAGTATAAATATTGACAACCAGTCCCTCGCTCAATTCGCAAGCCCGAATAAGAGAAGGGAGCTCAGCAGCTTGAGCCGACTGATAGGGGACCTGTGATGTCTCTATCACTGTGCGTAACGTAGTGACAGCATAAGCTGCCGTCGTGGTACCTTCTGGTAATTTAAAACAAGAGCCATCGACATGTAGTTCTCCTTGGGGGTCAGATAAGGGAACATCAGTCAGGTCTACCCATCCCTTCGTCTCTTCTTCCGTCCAATAGATACAGTCATGTTTGTGGACTGCATCGTTCTCAGAAGGGAGGGGTAGTAACGTGGCTGGATTCAGAGTGGTACATCTTTTAATTGTAATATGCTTAGCAAAGAGGGTCAATTCGTAGCCGGTGAGACGTGCACTGGTGAGGTGCTGTGTCTTTGTCCTATTCAAAAGTGTATCCACAGCATGGGGTACCATAACTGTGAGATCACTATCAAGCACGAGTCCAGCCAACTGTCTGATTGAAGTGGCCACAGCCGTGACCACCCTCACGACGGGATCAATCACAGCAGAGAAATAAGCACACAGCCGTTGCTTATCCCCAAACGTTTGTGTTAAGACAGAAAGCACGCAACCAGCCATCTCATGGACATAGAGTACAAACGGCTTGCCGTAGTTAGGAGTACTAAGCACTGGAGCCAAACAAAGCGCAGTTTTCAATTGCTCAAAAGACTGCTGACATTCAGGCGTCCAAGGCAAAGGCTCATGAACTTCTTTCATTGTTAATGCAAGCAAAGGTTTAATTAGTAGAGAATAGTTAGGTATCCATTGACGACAATAGGAAGTGATACCTATAAAAGCGCACATAACCTTTGGAGTTTGTTGAATGGGCATTTTAACAATAGTACTGATACGCTCAGGGGTCAACCTCCTACTCTCCTTTGACAGTAGGTGACCTAAATAGGTGACCTCCTGTCGACAATACTGACATTTAGAAAGGGAAACCTTATGACCATGATGAGCCAAATGCAACAACAATTTGACTGTATTATCCCTGCAACCCTGTTTCGTATCAGAAGCAATAAGGAGATTGTCAACATACTCCACTAATACATCACCTGGAGGAAGCAATAGTGAATATAATTGACCCTTCAATGCTTGACTATAAATACTAGAGGGCAGATTTACAAGCCCCTTGCGCCACCGATGCGTCACTTTTTGTGACGCATCGGTGGGTTTTTTTTTGCACAAAATTTATAAGGTGACGCATCTATGGAGATGCGTCACGTAAACGGAGATGCAACGGAATGGAGCTGCGCGAGATTCGACTGCGTCGCGTAGTATTAAAATATGCAAGATAGGCGTTCCCACTCAAAAACCAACGCATTTCCGATGCAGGCATATTTACGTCATTCCCCCACGTCGACGCATCTACAAAATGCGTCACGCAAATAGGAAAATGTGCTTGCAAGCCTACGCCTCATAAACCCACGCGCAGGAAATGACGCAAGTACCCCATAACCTGAAAGAAAGTGCAGTACAGCTGTTTTGAAGCAGAGCAAGCAACATGGACCTCCTAATCCTGCAGCTGGGAGTTGCACCAAGAAGACGACAACCACCCCCACAACAAATCCCACAACCTCACCCTCCACCATTACCACAAAGGCAGCGCAGGAGAAGGGAGCGCATTTACCGTCCAAGGACCACCCTCATTGGACTCCGGGACGAACAAGTCATCAAAATGTATCACCTTAAGAAAGCGTCTATTGTGACCCTGCTGCGGCAGATCACACCACAGTTACAGACTCCAAATGAAAGGGGCACCAACATCCCACCGTTGACAAAGCTACTGGCGGTTTTACACATGTTGGCCTCCGGATCATTTCAAACAACAGCAGCAAATGTGGCAGGGGTCTCACAGGCATCTTTCTCCGCCTTCCTCCCTTCAGTCTTGGATGCCATCATTCAGCTCACACCACAGCACATCCATTTCCCAAACACACACCAGCAGCAGATGGACATTAAACAAGGCTTCTATGCCATTGCTGCATTCCCACATGTGCTTGGAGCAATGGACTGCACGCATGTCCAGCTTGTACCACCTGCAGCAACTTCACACCTATACCGCAACCGAAAGCACACACACTCCATCAATGTCCAGGCCATTGTGGACCATCGGGGACTATACATCAATGTACTTGCAAAATACCCTGGGAGTGTTCATGATTCACATATATTCAGAAACAGCATCATCAATGACCGTTTCCAAAATGGACAATATGGCAATGGGCTCCTTGTAGGTAAGCAAAAATTAATGTACATACAAATTTACTCCGCTACAATAGCTGGCACTCTGCCACATTACATGCCCTTAGGTCTGAATGATGCAAGAATTCAAAGTGAAAATGCAGAACCACATATACACTATAACCACATAACATACAGTACAAAGCTGCATACACACATAGCAGCATAACCTAAAGTCACAAGGGACACCAGATAGGAATGCATGCAAATATCCAACATAAAATTGTGTAGAGCAATAAGTCACACCGTTGACATATGCACACATGGCATCTAACACAAATTAACTATTGAAAGGTACAATGCATTGTAAGAAATGCATGCAATTCGCAAAAAAATCAAAATATAATGGGCATGGGCATCTATGTGTATATAAGTGTACATATCAATTACACACAGGAAGCATGTATTGGTGCACCATGTGACAAACGTACCTGTTCATGGGCATGTCAAGCCTAATGAGTGACAATGCAGGGCCAAAGACATCAAAACAGTTTATCAACAAAATGTGTCGGACCACAATGCCAGGCTACTGACTCTCCTTTGCACAGAATAAACTTCATCCGTACCCACATATTGAAATGTGCCCAGATGTGCAATGCACAATGTTTGAAAGTGTGCAAAAAAACAAAACATTATGGGGAAGATTCACAAGGAAGTGCGGCAGCACAGCAATGCAAGCCCTCAGGCAGTGCCACGCTGTGGCACTTCCAAAGCACAGGAATGCAACATATTTACAATGATATGTTGCATGCCTGTTCTCTCCCCTGCGCTTGTGCAAAAACAGATACCTGTGTCATGGGGAGATTGTTTTTGTGCCTAAAGGGGCACCTTTATGCCCAAAATTGATCATCACAGGCATTACCTTCTTCAAATGTGTGGTGTAGAATGCAGCACCCATTGAAAGAGAAAGAACAAGGAGAAATGAAAACATATTTTCCTTGTAGCGCCATGCTACACCACCCCTATGGTGGTGTAGCATTCAGACGCATCTCCAGATTTACGAATCCTACTAAATCGGAAAATGTGTCTTGTGCCATGTGTGTCGTGGGAGAACACCCACAGCAACACCCATTATTTTACTAATTATTATTATTAGGCAAAATGTTATTGAATTGAACAATTCGATATACATACATCCGTGTAATATTGCTTGCGTATCAACATAGTACAGAAGGAACAGTGGAAACACATGAATAACATTGTGTGATAAGCCTCCTGCTCTCGCCAAATCCCTTCCTCCCGCTCTCTAAAATGAGTAGCACAGATAAAGGAAACTCCAATAGTGTGTTGCAATCCACAAGCATTCGTTCCAACTATACTGCAAGATCAATTCTAATCTAATCCCCTACAACTACCCCCCTCCAATCCCTCTCCCCAGACATGTCACTCTCAGCTCTTCTAAAGTGTTACAGTGTGAGTTTGTAGTGCTGAAGCTTCGCTAGTAGGGTATTGAGAACAATGCAATGGGAACTTCACCATGGCTGTGAGGTTATGCTGCTTATAGGCCCTGTTAAACTTCGCACTGGTGCAGTCTCCGGGAGAGTGTGCCTAGTCCTCCCCACTTGGAGCATTACCTACGGGATCCTCATCGCTATCACTGTCCGGAGTCCTCAAGAGCACCACTAATGTGTCCCATGCTTTAGCCGCATCTAGCGCCTTCTCAGTTCCCACTCCCTTCGCCAATTGCATCCTAACCGTTCCATCACACTCTGCCCATTTGATGAATTCTCCCTTCCATCTACTTGTGGTGGGGCCCCTTTGTGATTTCCAATGTAAAGTGATTTTGCGCTTGGCCAACAAGAGTCCCATATCAATAAATTTACTTGTGATCAGATTCTTATCTGTGTGGGGAAACCAATGTAGTATACAAGGTCCCATAGCAGACGCCAAGTCTCTGTCAGTAATTTCGTTCAATAAGGTCACTAATGCACTCCAATATGTAGTCAATTGTGGGCAGCCCCAGAACATGTGGTGGAAGTCCGCTCCCTCCCCCCGGCTAT
This sequence comes from Calotriton arnoldi, assembly GCA_963921515.1. Taxonomy (NCBI): domain Eukaryota; kingdom Metazoa; phylum Chordata; class Amphibia; order Caudata; family Salamandridae; genus Calotriton; species Calotriton arnoldi. The sequence goes on from CAWUFW010011195.1 coordinate 544,975, forward strand.
GTGGACACATATCCGAGCCAGTATGAAAATATATATAAAGTTTTGCCGGGTGAGGTAAGCTCTATGCAAGATGTAAAAGTGCACCAACTGAAAGTGCGCGTTCCTTGTGCTCTTCCATGCCCGTTCTACAACATCGTCCCATGTCCTGTCCCGGATCTCCTCCCCCACGTCTAGTTCCCATTTATGCCGCAGTTCTGTCAGGGGCACCAGCATCTCCTGCATGATGCGGCGGTATAGGCATGTAACCGCCTTGAAGGTTCCCGCTGCCGTTACTATGTATTGACATCCCAGGGCTGTTTTGGGTTCCATGAGGCCCTCCTTCCAGTGTGTACGAATAGCCATAGCGAGTGCTGCGTGCAACAAAAAGTCGCACCATGATAGACCAGATCGCACCTGTAGGTCAGCAAAGGGAAGGAGCACGCGATCCTCATACAGATCCCTGATAGTAGTTAGACCCTTCTCCTGCCAACCAGCCAGTCCCCTCCCGGTGCCGCCGTGAAGTAATACCTCACACATGGATAATGGGATGCCAGGTGCATACTGGACATCAATCTTTGCCCTTGTCAAGCTCCTTTTCCAACACTGCCATGCTGTCTTGCAGTCCCCCGGGAGACCGCCAGTAGGTCTCGGGAGGTTCAGCACAATTTGAGAGAGTATTTGAAGCCCAGGGGCTCACTCCCTCTGTTCCACAGTGCCCCGCAACGGATCCGCCATGTTCTTCGTGAACCATTGCAATTGGGCTGCTATATAATATGTTTCAAAAACAGGTCATGCCCATCCCCCCGCTGAGGGTGGACGCATCAGAGCAGTCAAGGATACACACCATCTACCTACCCCCCACAGGAATCCTATAACCATGGACTTGAGTTGTTTAAAAACTTGCGCCGGGATAGATATCGGTAGGGTCCCAAAATAATACAAAAGTCTCGGGAGGGCCACCATCTTAAGTAAGGCCACTCGCCCAGCTACTGACAATGGAAGTGTCCCCAAAAAAATCAAAACTACCCTTCAGTCCCTAATTGCTCTGACAATGTTTCCCTCCAGCAAGTTGCTCTGTGCGTGATAAATCTGTGTCCCTAAATACATCAGGCATATATATTCCCATGTCACCCCAGCTGTGGTCTGCGGACCCACCCTGTCCCCTACCGTTGCAAATAAGCAGGATTTCGACCAATTCACCCGAAGACCAGCCACCATGCCAAGGTCATGGAGCAGTTCTTTTGCCCCTTGCAACGCCTCTCCCATATTTGCCACGAACATCAGTAGAGCATCTGCATACAGGGCAATATGACGAATTTTCCCTCGCATGCTTAAGCCCTGGTAATGCAGACCTGTCCGGGCTCTGGCCGCAAGGGGTTCTACCGCTAAGGCAAACAAAAGGGGGGACAGGGGGCATCCCGGTCTCGTGCCTAGGGTGATATCACAAGTATCAGATATCAAGCCGCCCGTTTTAACTCGTGCAGTGGAGTGCATATATAACAAGGCGGTCCATTTTACAAAGTTTTCTCCCAGGCCGAACTTATTCATCACATGGCACAAATAGGGCCATTCAAGGCTATCAAATACATTTTCACTGTCCACTGCAAAAATAGCGGCATCGTTCTTTGGGTAAGAATCTGCTTCGAGTATCTACAATAGCTGCAGAACATTCATAGCTGTATTCCTGGTTGGGATGAACCCGGACTGAACCTTATTTACTAAAGTTGACATATAGGGGAGTAGGCGGGTGGCCAATATACGGCTCAGTATCTTGTAATCCGTGTGGAGCATGGACAATGGGCGGTATGCAGACTTATCCCAAGGTGGTTTCCCAGCTTCAAGGAGTGGGACGATTACTGCCTCTCGGGTCGTGACAGGGAGGTGGCCCAGTCGCTTTGTCTCATTATAAAGCCTTACTAATTTATGCGCCAATTGGTCAGTGTAGGTGAGGTAGAACTCTATCGGGAGTCTGTCGGTCCCTGGCGTCTTATTCCTCGCCATATGCTTAATTGCCCCCCTCACCTCTCGCAGCTCAATGTCTCTCCCCAGTATGTCTGCCTGGTCCTTGCCCAAATGCGACAGCAGAGCTGCTTCCGCAAACCCGGCCAATACGTTATCCAACAGGGTCAATTTATTTTATGTATAAGGCTGCCTAATATTCAAGGAAAGACTCATTTATACCCTGTTGAGTATTGCAAGCCGCCCTCGCTGATCCCTGAGCTCCAGAATCATTGAACCTCTATCTGGGCTGGCCAACCATGCCAAAAGTGCCCCAGATTTATCTCTTTCGGTATGTGCGCGTGTAATGTACGTTCCATATTCGAAGCAGCGCAATCGTTCCACTTGTGCCGCCACCGCTTCCTTTGCCTCCAGGAGCGCCCCCTGTCCATCTGGTCTGTCCAGGCGGTCTCGTTCTACTTCCCACAGGCGTTGATCAGCTTCCTGCACTACCCTTTAAAGCACTTTGCGCACCCCCCCTATCCCCGAGATGCAGCGACCTCTAATAACCGTTTGGAAGGCATCCCACTCCACTAAAGCAGATGTCGCTGTGCCCTCATTATCTAGGAACTTTTGAGTAATGTCCGTATGCACTATATTGCGAAACACTTTATCCTCTAAGGCTTCAGGGCGCAGGTGCCAAGTGGGTATCTTAGCTCGCGCGCAAGTCCACTGTACACAGATCAAGAGGGGGTTATGATCGGACAGTCTCCATGTGAGGAATTCGCTACTCTTCACCCCGGCATGCACATCCGGAGAGCACAAAAATGCATCGAGGCGGACGTGGAGTTCATGCAAAGCAGAGAAAAAGGAATAGTCCCGGTCCTCTGGGTGCTGGGCCCTCCAGGTATCCACCAACCTCAATCTAATCTGCCAATTGCGTCTTGATTCCGCTGTTTTGTGAGTGGGTGTGTTAGGAAGTAGGGGATGTGAACGATCTAGGACCACATCGGTAACACAATTAAAATCCCCCCCAATCAACACTGATCCTGTAAGAATCAATCAATCAGGGAATTGTAAGCGCGCTACTCACCCGTGAGGGTCTCAAGGCGCTGAGGGGGGGGTCCGCAGATCTGTTTAGCCGAAGAGCCAGGTCTTGAGGGTCTTCCTGAAGGTGTTCAGGGAGGGGGCGCGTCTGATGTCTGCCGGTAGCTCGTTCCAGGTCTTGGCTGCAATGTGAGAGAAGGATCTTCCGCCTGCTCTGGCTCTGTGGATGTGCGGTGTTTCGGCCAGTGCGCCAACCTCCCGGACATATGTGAAAAGAAGGCAGGCTCCTCCGTATTAGGTGCATATATGCCACCCAGGACCATATCCCGCCCATCCAGTTACCCTATCACCACTACATATCGGCCTTCAGTGTCTATGGGTTGGTACGTGCAATGAAAGGGCACTCCCGCTCGCACACAAATCAGTACCCCCCGGGCAAACACCAAATAAGTAGTATAAAAAACTTGGGCATGCCCTCGCTGCTTTAATCCCCTACCCTCCTGGGCATGCAAGTGAGTCTCCTGAAGCAGTGCAATCTGGACCCCTCTACGGACTAAATAAGCATGTATTTGATGACGCCTCCACATTGATTTCATTCCCCTCCCGTTCCCTGAAAGACATCTTAAATCATTAGCAGTACCCATGGCAAGTAGATAAACAACGCTTCAGAACGATCTTCTCCAGTGACATATCTGGCCCAAAAATTTCACTGAACTAACAAAACCCACCAACTCCCCCTCCCCAGGACAGTTACTATCAAACTAGCTTCCATCCAAACTAAAACAATATACACAAAATCCTCTGTGAGTCACAGAGGTATGGGGAGTGCAGCTAACCTAAGAGACCTACGCCAAGCATAGCGCATCAGCCATTTACATAAAAAATTAGTCCTGAAACAATGACAGTCATTCTGAGTCCAGCACCCCTCCGGGTACATAAACCATTCTAGCTCACCATACTCATCCTAAATATATCATCTGCTGTATTAGGCGTTACTACTGGCATCTTCACACTATCGCTATGGGACGTGTCTGTTTAGTTGCCGGCAGATTATCTAGAAGGTTCATCTTCCACTGTTGGGGTGGGGCTCCGTGCCTGCGCCAATGCTGCCACTGCTGCCACTGCTTGTAGAGCCTCGGCTCGCTCCTTCTCGTTTTGAGACGATGACGGCTTCCTCTGGGTTCTCCTGCGGGATCGGCGATTCAATCTGTGTGCGGGGTTGCAAGGCCCCGGTCCGGGGCGAGCAAGTGCACCCTCTTGCGGCTTTCCACCCTTGTACACCTCTAACCAGTCCCAGGCATCTCCAGGAGAGTCAAAGTAGTCAGTGTTCCCCTCCAGGATGATACGCAACCGGGCCGGGAACATCAGAGAATACTGGAGGCCTTTGTCCCATAATGCTCTTTTTGACCTCCACATAGGAGGTCCACTTGCTTTGTACTTCCAAAGTGTAGTCCGGAAAAAGGGTGACCCTACCATTGTCCACAATGAAGGGGCCCCCAGATCTCGCACGTTGCAGGAGCAGGTCCCTGTCACAGAAAAGTAGCAAACGGGCCACCACCGGGCGCGGAGGCCTCCCTGGAGCCAACGGTCTCGCTGGCCCCCGATGGGTGCGCTCCACAGTGTAGAAAGCCGACAGGCCCTCAGGAACCACCACACTCTGAAAACAATTTTCCAGGAAAGCCATCATGTCATCTCCATCCGACCCTTCCGGAAGACCCACGACCCTGACGTTATTTCTGCGGTTGCGGCCCTCCGCGTCCTCAGCCCTACGCTCCAATAGATTTACTCTGTCTGTGACGGCTCCCATTTGATGTTTGATGGCTTTCTGTGCCGGAGTCAGTTCTGCAATGCTGGTTTCAGTAGCCTTTACCCTTTCTGGGAGTTTCCTGTGCTCTTCCCTCAATAGGGAGGTCCACAACGCAGATAAAGAGATAAAAGTGACAGGGCGGGGGATATCCCTTTTTAAGGACAGTTCCCCTCACACACCAAAGGTGTCATGCTTCATCATAGGGGTACCTCCTCGCGTGAGGAACCTAGTCCTCACGCGGGCTACAACCCCCTCTCTAGCGAGGGAGGAGCTCAGGGATGTTTTGGTTTAGGCGGTCGGGTGTACTAAAACCCTATGAGAGATGTGTGTGATAACAAAAAATGCAGTGCTATAATAAAGGTGAATTAAAACTGGCTACGGGGTTAGCTCTCATGCAGATTTAATAACGCTACCCAGTGTCAGGATTAAAAAGCAGGAAAAGGCTCCTGTTCCTGGACCACTGCCACAACTGCGGAGGACCGTACTCTTGGCGGTCGTGGCTTTGGTACCATATGGCTAAGTAGCCAGGACAGATGCAGTAAACTACAGATAGCCCTAGTGGGCACATGTCGAACGTACTGAACAACGAATGATTCTCTGGTTCAGTATGACATAGCTACACCTTTTTGTTTTTCATTATCACACTTGTATATATATTCATTGGTATTGCAGTAGCTACACTTTTGACCCTGAAGAAAGCCATGACACTATACTAGGTCTGTTAGGCTGAAACATGTTGGTCTGATAAGTACAGAGTGGTCTTGAATTTTGACCCCTGTGTTTACAAGCTTTTCCTGCTTTTTAATCCTGACACTGGGTAGCGTTATTAAATCTGCATGAGAGCTAACCCCGTAGCCAGTTTTAATTCACCTTTATTATAGCACTGCATTTTTGTTATATCACACACATCTCTCATAGGGTTTTAGTACACCCGACCGCCTAAACCAAAACATCCCTGAGCTCCTCCCTCGCTAGAGAGGGGGTTGTAGCCCGCGTGAGGACTAGGTTCCTCACGCGAGGAGGTACCCCTATGATGAAGCATGACACCTTTGGTGTGTGAGGGGAACTGTCCTTAAAAAGGGATATCCCCCGCCCTGTCACTTTTATCTCTTTATCTGCGTTGTGGACCTCCCTAGTATTCTGGACCCGGGGCCTTTTTTGTGAATAATATATATTGGTGGGGAGTCGGTTCCCGTTGGTCCCTAAACTCCTCTAGCCCTCTGTGTGATTTATTTACTCTTCCCTCAATAGCCCAAGCCAGACCGCTACAGTGCTAATGTCCTGGTGGAGGGTAGCCTTCGTGTCAGCTATGGCCTCCAATATTTTGTGAAGCTGCTGCTGTACAGGGTTCTCTAAAGTGGACTGCAGCTGCTCAGGGGTGCTGTCCTCTGGGTCCTGGGAGGCCCCAGCCTGGCGTCCACGTTGCTTTCCCATGATGGTATGGTAGCAATAAACACTAGCGAAAGCAGTACCACCTCTTCCACTTATTTCCCAATGCGTCACGCAGTGGTCGCCAAGTGGCTGTTCGCCATTCGCAGTCTCACTTCTTCTGTTGCGTATCGGCACCCCTGCGCATGTTGCCTCCCACAACAGTCGGGTTCCTCCGGATTACCCTTGGTGAGTGCTGATATTTTGCGTCCCAAAACGACCACAGGGGGAATAGGAGTAACTTCCCCTCAAATGGGTTACCACTCAGGGCACGTGGGGGCCGGCAGGTGTTTATCTGGGCATAGAAAAGGCATATGATCTCTGGGCCCATTCACTGCAATGCACAAGTATACAAACACACCAGCAGCGCTCACTGTGCAAGGGTAAGGTCCAGACCCTACCCAGGATGAAGCTCAGTAACGGCCACCGCTCCACGCAGGTCCAGAGGCGCGCAATGGCGTCAGGGTTCACCGGCATACAGCTGTACCCGAGGGCCTGCCACAGCTCTTGTTTGCAAGGTCCGCCACTCCTAACAAGGACCAGGAAGGGCCAGAGTCACCTCCCAGGCACCAAAGTCACTCTGCATGGCACTCCACCCAGTGCAAGTCTCTCTCTCGTTCCCCGCTCCTCCACCGGCGCTAACTTCTTGTGTGCAGGGAAATGGAAAAGCCACAAAAGCTACGGCAGCAACCACCCACAGCAACACCCATGTAAGCACCATCAACGGAAAGTGCTGCGTGTGAAGAAGCCAAATTAACAAGGACAAGAAAAGCCACGCAGGGTGGCTTTTCCTGTCCCTGTAAATATGGGGCAGTGTACTGCGCTGCCAGTGTGTCACAAAAAGTGATGTAATGTCAGTGTCAGGGCCATGGAAAGCTGAGCAGCAACCTCAAACACAACATGCAATTGACACCAATGTAATTCACCATTACAATCTCCACAAACTTGACGTACAACACATGCCATGTACACTGATGTCACCCTAAAGTAACACATTTCCACTTACTTTCCAAATACAGCTGATCAAGGATATGGTCTACAGACGTGGTTGATGACACCATTTGGAAATCCACAGACTGAACCACAAAAGGCATACAACCATGCCCATTGCAGAACCCGAAACATCATCGAAAGAAGCTTCGGAATGCTCAAGTCCAGGTTCTGTTGCCTAGATTTATCAGGCAGAAGGCTACTCTATTCTCCAGAAACTGTGTGCAAGTTGATAATGACATGTGCAATACTCCACAACATATGTGTAAAAACAAATGTGCCCTGGGATGAAGAGGAACAGCCCCCTGAACAAATGGATGATGGTGATGAAGGTGAAGCAGAAGGACAAGACATACGCCACACTGCAGCAGGGATAAGACGTCGCACACACATTGTCACACAATTCTACTCATGATGTAGCAAATTTGAGTTTGCAACAATATGCACTAAATTCTCAATAAAAAATTTAAGTAGGAGCATCAACTTTGTGTCCCTTTACTTAACAGGTCATATGATAGAAATATATATGTGCAGATCAACCTGAAACTGCTGCTGCATGTCAGTGCAAGCACCTTGGCTGTTACAAGCTGTGGCACTGGTGGAGCACATGAATGCACCATTATCCCAATGACATGTTGCATTGTTGTGTACTACCCTGCAATTTTGCACAAACAGCTGACATGCAGTGGTTCATGCACACTTGCACCATGATCCAAGGATGTCTGTGTGGTGTGCCTGACATGCATAGCTGCCGAAAGTGGCACCACACATCACTCATTAAAACACAGTTGCAAAACCAAAGCACCTTGTGCCGCTGATGTGTCACGTTTGGACATGTGAAAAGTGGTGCACCAGTCCCGCCATGGGCCTGAAAAGAAGCCTCATGGTTGCGCGCTGTGACATGGTAACCAATGTACTGCAGGTAGTGCCAACGATGCGTGATGTAATGTTAGGCACCTGCTGTGCAAGTGCAACTTAAAAGTACCACTAACAAACCAATCTTAATTCCATATGATTATGTACACATATACCATTACGTATGGAAATGTTGGTGACAGAAAACAACACAACTCAACATTCAATCAGGCAACATGTTGAGAAGGAATACACACATGTACTATATGTTACACATCCCTTGCACAACAACTCTGGGCAGAATAACAAGCCCCTGTGCCACCAGTACGTCACTTTTTGTGACGTACTGGTGGCGCAGGAGGCTCATTCATATTTACAAGGAGAGGAAAAGCCACCCGGCGTGACTTTTCCTCTCCTTGAAAATACAGCCCCTTCACACGCAGCACTTTGCGTTGAAGGGGCGTTCCATGACTGTTGCTGTGGGTGTTCCCACGCAACACCCATGGAACAAGACACATTTCCAAATTGACGATAAATCGTAAATCTGGAGATGCGCCTGGATACTAAACCACTCTAGAGGTGGCGTAGCCAGGTGCAACGAGGAGAAATGTTTCAATTTCTCCTCGTCTTTTCCCTCTTTCAATGCGTGCTGCATTCTACAGCACGCATTGAAAGAGGAAAATGCCTGTATTGATTGTATTTGTGCAGGAAGGTGCCCCTTCCTGGACACAGACACAGACAATCTCCCCACAACGCAGGCATCCATGCACCATGGTGCAAGGGGGCCTGCGCCAGCGCATGGCTGCAGTTTGTGCGCCAGCGCAGGGGGAAGCACAGAGATGCAATATATTCTTGTAAATATGTTGCATCCCTGTGCTTTCAGAAGTGCTGCAGCGTGGCGCAGCCAAAAGGCCTGCGGTGCCACGCTGCGTAACTTCCTTGTAGATCTACCCCCACATATATACATCTATATAGTAACAAATCTGGGTTGAGTCACTCAGACCACAGAAAAGTGTTGCATCCAACCGTAAAGTGTCGCACAGACCCAAGCGTTAAGGATCTACAAATCTGCCTCCACTCACTGCGCCCCCTGAAACGTGTCGCATCTACCCGTAAAGTGTCGCAAACTAACAAAAACGGGTAGCATCTGAACAAAGCGTGACGCTAAGTGGAAACTGTTACGCTTTGTAATGACACATGCATGTTAACGCATGATGCAACACGCAAAACAGAGAAACATCACGCATGCATATGTGAAATGAACTGCAATTGAGTCACATAAACGTCGCATCGTCTGAAATGTGACGCAAAACGTCAAAACGTGTCGCATTTAAGCAGGAAATGATGCAATGATTCTAGAATGTCCCAAACCAGGAAGTGCACATTTACTTTCACTTTCTCTTATTATCTCTAGGTGTGTGTTTGGTGGAGGAGGCTGTTGGAGTTTGTGGAGCTTGAGAGTTGTCTGTTGCAGTGTGTTTTGTCAGTCCTCTGTGTATTTTGAAGTTTATTGTTCTGTCTTTTGTCATTTGTCAGTCTTGTGTGTGCCATTTATAGTTGTATTTAGGGTGTGTGTGTTTATAGGGGTAGTTAGTTGTAGTGTTAATATACGGGTGGGGTAATTCCTTTTTCTTCACTTTTTCTTCCTATAAGTTTCCTTCATTACTTTTCATAAGTTTTCTTTTAAAAAAATACACAGACCTGAATATGTCTGGCAGGTCCAAGAACCTGACCAACAGGGAGTTTGGTGGCCTCATATGGCTGATCTTTCATTACCTGCCACGTATGATCAGCACGGGGGGCCGTGTGAGCCAGGGCTACAATGCAGCAGAGCGCAAGCGGAGGTGGGGCCAGATCCAGCAATGCCTTGGCAGGTTCCTTGACGTCCATCGCACACCCCACCAAATTAAGCACCTTTGGCAGGACATTATCAACCGGGAGGCTGACTTGCTTGACCATCTTGGCCTGGAGGTTGGTGGGCCAACTAGTAAGTAAATGTATATTGGTACTTATATTGTTTTTGTCAGAGGTGCACAGCTATGCCATATCTCGCTATGTCCAAAAATTCGGATATATTGATTGGTGTTGCAATGGTCTTGGAGAAAATAAATATGACCTCAAGGAAAAAATGGATTGTTGTGTGGTCACAGACACATATGTTGTGACCAATATATATGATGTTGACATAGAAATGGTATATCTTCACACACACAAGCACCAGTGCCAAAGGTGGAAATATTTATGGGATGCTTAAACTATGTGGCTGATCATCAAGAAACTAACGCTGCGCGGTGCTGCAAAGCATTTAACTGCGCAAAGCAGCATTATCTTCGAAGTGCAGGCATCCAACATAATTCCCACATTATGTCGCATCTCTGTGCTAATCCCTGCGCTGGCACACAACCTGCTGCCAGGTTCAAGGCTGCCTGCGTCGTGGGGAGATTGTGTTTGTGCAGGGAGAGGCACCTTCCTGCACCCTAATTTTACAATTGAGCTAAATTCCTCCTCCAATGTGTGCTGTCAAATGCTGCATGCATTGAGCGATGGAAAAGGAAAAATAAAAACATTTCTCATTGTTGCACCACGCTACGCCACCCCTAGGGTGGCGTCGCATCATGATGCCTTTACAGATTAGCGCTTTATTGTAAGTCTGGCCAGGGCCGTTTCTAGGTGTTTTGCCGCCCTAGGCGAGAATTGGAAAATGCCGCCCCCTCCTCCCGTTTACTACCATCACTCTCTCCCCCTGCCATGAACAGACTCCGGCTGCCGGTCCCAGTCACTCACTGTTACAGTTAGCTGAGTGGAGTGCTGCCCAGCCCGCCGGGGCACCAGGGAGGCCTGAGGAGAGCAGTGATGGCACACGCTCAGGCTGACCCTTTAAAATTAAATATATTTACAATGGAAGAAGGTCGGATATTACAGACTTGTATGTGTGAGCCCCGCGGCGATAACCTGTCTCCAGCAGCCCGGTCCGGTCGAGGGCGCATTGTGATGGGAGGCACGGGGGAGGGGGGCAGCATGATGAGAGGTAGTGGTGGCGCAGGCTGCAAAACTAAACTTCAGAATCATAACTGACGCCTCGCTCGCGCTGCTGGCGGGGCGGCCCACTAAGTCCTGTCTCGCAGGCAAAATATGAACAATGTTGCAGTCCTGCGACGCCATGAATTCACGTGACTTCTGCCACGGTGATGCAGCCAGCTATAGTCGCTGAGCCCAGCCTATACACATTTATTAATTCAACACCAGAGCAGCAATGCACTGCATGGTGTAGAGCAGCCCTGTCACACGCACTGCAGCTACCAGAGCAGCGCACGTCTGTGCTTTGCTCAATGAATGCCAATAGCGCAGTCAGCTTTTCCCGCTTGCCAACAAATTTCACGAAGCCCTATAAATGCGTGAACTTTCTATTATAGGGGGGTGGGAATACCTTGTGGGTTCCAAAAACCAGTGTCTCCAAAACTGAGGGCCAAATACCCGCCATCATTACTTACAGGTGCCGCATGGTCTCCATGTGTGTCTTTACTTCCGCAGTGTGAAATGTAGTATAATGTAATGTTCACGTAAGTCCCAAGGTATAATAACTGTAAACTGACATCATATTCAGAAAGAACAATCCTTGAACCACAGCAGGAGCTGCAGAAACACTGCCTGAATGCATTAGTGTAATAGCTCGCCCTTTGTATCATCTATTCTGCACGTTGTTCACAGAAGGCGTGGGCACTCCTTCGGACAACACACCAGCAGAGCTCTTTCCACTGAGCGTCTTTCCCCATCACACACGTACACTGCCTGCTAGGCCAGGCCCTTTGTACAACTCTAAATCAGCATGAAAAGACTAAGCATGAATATTTATGTCTGGGGCACAAACAGAACAAGCACGTAAACGTTTTGAATCACCGGTGGTAGATAAGCTGCAGCAAAACATTGCAAATTTCATATTTTCAGAAAAACATGCACAACTAGAAAGTACCGCAGCTGCAGGAGAAGTGCAAATGGAACCAGAGGGATTGTGGAAAGAGGCGTGTGGCTCACTGGATGGCAGACTGGGGAGGGGTGTCGGCAGCTGAATAGTAAGGCGAGGAGGGGAAAATTAACCGACATGCGCGTTGGGTAGATACATGTGGAGAATGACGGATGGGCTTATGGGCAGTTCTCCAACATGGTAGACAGGGAAAGGTTGTGCAGATGTGCGGGTGGGGGGTGGGCTTGTGGTTGAAGTGAACAGGGCGTGACTCACCCAGCCCATGCAGCTTTTTTCCAGGGGTGGCTGTACCTGAGCAGTTGATCCCTTTGCCGCCCTGGCCTGCTGTCGAGAGGCGAACCATGTGTCCACAACGGCCGGTTCCCTCGGCGCTGAAGAGCGTGCCGCTTAAGGAAGGAATGAGAGGAACAACACCCAGGCATGCTAGGCCTACCCGCTACACTGCCTCTAGGTGCTAGGTGCAGCGCTTAACTCCTTGAGTGCTCATGACGGCTCCCGGCCGTCATGAGTCACAGTAGGCATGTGCTCGTGACGGCCGGGAGCCGTCCGAACGTTGCCGCTCCGCCCACGCGGTATTAATTCCCCGCCTGTGCGGGAGAATTAATCAGTGGGCGGAGTTCGGACGGCTCCCGGCCATCATGAGCACACGCCCACCGTGATTTATGACGGCCGGGAGCCGTCCTGAGTACGGGAGCACCACGCCCAACCCCGCCCCCTCTTGCACCGCGGCAAAATTTGCCCCGCGGCGAAGGGGTTAAAAGCCGCTAACCCCGGGACTTCTAGCTGTTCCTTCCTGTCTGGGTCCCACGCAGGATTAGAGGGGAGGTCGAGCACACAGCAAGAGAGGGAAGGTCAAGTGTGTGCGTATGTTTGCAATATGCAATGTAGCAGGAACCCTCGGTCCTCTCGCATTGGGTCGAGCACACACAGCACAAGAGGGAAGGTCGAGCACACACAGCACGAGAGGGAAGGTCGAGCGTGTGTGTGCTTGTAATATGCCATGTAGCGGGAACTCTCGGTCCTCTCGAGTTGGGTTGAAATGCGTTTTTTTTTATTGTTTTTTGTTTACGTTGGTTCCCAGACGCGCAGGTACGGGGTGGGAGTGATGTCGGCACGGTGTGTACGACTCTCTCACAGAAGACCAAGCCTCATCCCAGCCGACGCGGCTTCCTGGATTTGTGCACTCAAGGCCCTTGACGACACAGGCTTTAATTTCCAATCCCGTGAAAGGCTCCCAGGCCACAGTAGAGGTTCAGGCACTATACCTCACCCTCGCTGTCCAGCCGTTTTAATCAAGGGTGTATACTCGAGTGTGTGTCCGATTCGAGGAATGATGCAAGTAACCCTTACTGTGTAGTGTTTGTGGCATTCGTTGTTGGGTGGCGGGTTGGACGCCAGGCTGACAGGCACGCAGGTCACGGCCAGCACCAGGATCACCCAGGTAGAGCACAGCGGCGCCTCTGCCATGGCGGCCCAGGGGTTGGGGGTGGGGCTGCGTGCCTGGGGTCTCAAGTGGACCACAGGGCGCCACCGCCTGTCTCCTCCTGCACAGGGTGGCCCTCCAGCATTCCTGGCCCACCCTGCTCCCGGTGTCCTGTGCCCAGGTCTGCCCTCAGCACCCGGTGCCTCTCCAGGGCATGCTGCGCGCCGCGGCTGCAGATCTCCTGTCCCCGTCTGGGAGCCGAGGTTTGGGATGCAGAGTCCTGGCACCACTTTGATACTATTACTGTCACAGCGAGAGTGGAAATGAGCAGGATTCCCAAACTCATGTTTTTTGCCGCCCTCCCCCTTTTGCCGCCCTAGGCGGCCGCCTAGTCTTGCCTAATGGTAGAAACGGCCCTGAGTCTGGCAATGCATCAGTGGATATGTGTGTTGTGTGTGAACATCCACAGCAACCAACATGGAACATCCCTTCCTCGCAAACTACTGTGTGTAAAGGTGGCATAATCACAAGGGCATGGTAAGTCACGCAGGCTGGATTTTCAGGTCATTGGAAATATTGAGCACGACCCGGCACCACCAGTACATATAATAAAGAGAAGTACTGGTGGCACAGAGATTCAGGAAAATGTCCATGTTGTAATCAAGAGCTCGGGAACGTACACAGTGTGGTGCAGACAAAGGGTTTGTGGTGCCTCACTGCTGCACACTCTTGGATTTCAGTCCATATCCTGTGTAAATCTCATGATATACATAACTCTGGATGTGTATGTAAGCATGAGGCAACAATTGACAAACCAACCAAGCATTAAAATCATAAGTGGACTACTCACATGTGAGGGTCTGAATGCACGTGCAGTTGAAGAGTCAGGTCTATACAGTTCCAATGAAGATGTGCAGGGTGTAGTCTGCACAGGATGATTATTGTCAGCTCATTGAATGTGGGTCAGAATTATGCGCACTTCCACTTGACGTGGAAAATGTCACTATTTTACGCCGGTGTTTATTGTAAACTTTTAATGCTGGAGTGATGGCTGCAGCAGCTTAGTGGAAGAGGTTTGGGACAGGGCTCCTTTTGTGATCATGAGTGGATGCCTCTCATGGTAGATGCGTTGTCTTGGGTGCTGATTGTTGTCCGGGATGAGATGGAGGGGTAGCTGGGGTTGCATGAAGATTGTGTGGTTTCATGGACCTGTGTCCCGGATTTGAACTTATCCTTGAGGCACATGACATCCGTGTGGAAGTATGAGCATAGCTTGTAGTGGTCCTGGGAGGGAGAGATGTCAGTATTACCAATGCAAGTTCTGCAAATATAACTGAGGAAGTAGAATTTTAGCTTTGCATTTCTGGAGTCTGTGAGGATTGAGTGTGGGATTCAGTTGCTTATTTGTAAGTATGATGTGTGGGTGGATTGTTGATATGGTGGTCTTGCATTTGGATCCTTCTGCAGGGGATTTGCTGTTATTCATCTTCGCCACAAGGTGTCTGCATGTCCCTCACAATTGATGTGGTCTGTCCGGGAACCATGTTGCCTTCCTGTGCTGCTGTGTGTTGGTGTCAAAGACTGGTGCAAGTTCATCTACACATTTTGACAATCATCTGTGGGGTCCATTTGGAACCAAGCTTGTGTTGTGTAAGGTGTTGGTGGCATTTTGGTTTGTGGCTCATTATAGTTGTTCCATGTCAGTCTTCTGTCATTTCCTTTGTGGTGTGCAATTTGGTTTTTTCGAATGCACATGTTTAGTTGACATGGAGGTGTACGTCGGGCTGGTCAGTCCATGGGGGTACGTGGTCTGGGTGTAGTGGATGTGTTGATGTTTTGACCTGGCTTGTGGTTTGTGACAAGTTGTTACTGTCAGACGTTTTCAAGCTTGTCCTTGCAGTTGGCAAATCTGTTGGCACTGAGGTTGTCAAGATGTGAGCTGAGGTATGTTACAAGTATGTAGTACATGTATGCGACGGCATGTTGTGCAGTAATGTTTGTGATGTAGGTGGTGTACACAGTTCAAGGACTGGAAGGTCTGTAGACAAGGCTCCCTCGGAGGGTTGTCCTTGTGCTGGCCTGGATCTGGAAGCGTAGGTGTTTGGTGATGAGTGTGCTGTTGCTTGAGCTTGAGTTTGTGATTTGGTGGTAGCTATTAAGTGCAATGGCATGGCCTCATACCGGACGGTTGTTGCAGGCCATTCCTAAACTTTTAATATTAATTGGTGATGAATTTGGCAATGTTGTTGGCAAAGGTAGCGTTTTCCATGCTTCCTGTGAGTAACGCTACATCTGGTGCAAGGTTGGCGAGGATGATACAGATCTCCATGGCTAGTCTTCAAAGGCTGGACACTTTGAGGGAGATGCATTTCAGGGATCCTGAGTTGGTGCAGTTTGGCGTGTACGTAGTGTGTGTGCAGTTGGTGGTGAAGGCCTGGGGGCAGTGTAGTCTGGATTACTGTCCATGGTTGTTGCTCATTGTGTACAGGTAGTATTGTTGAGATTTTCCACTGGTACAGTCCATTGAAATTTATCAGAGTCATAGGTGATGGAGTGTGGAGAAGCATGACCTGTGGTGATGATTGTGTTTGTGATATTTCGTGGCTGCAGAGGGGTTTGGCTGTTGAGCTAATACTGTGCATGTCTGCTGTGTGGACAAGCATCAAACCCCATAATATTGTGAATGGTTTACGGATGTGCACCTGGAACTCTGGATTCGTCATGGTGGAGGCACTTCAGGTGAATCTGCATCAGGGACGGAGGGTGAAGCAGGCAGCCAAAAGAACCACAAGACATGTGCAAGCAACAATGCAAAAGTCACAAGCAAGGCCAAATCAGTGTGCAATCAGGCAACAAGATAGAGTTTTATATGCTGCAAGCATGTAGGGAGTCGAAGAAATATTGTGAGTTTGCACATCAAAATAACTTTTTACACATGTGCATGCGCAAACAAATCTTTGAACCATCCATCCTTACAGCATTTGGCAATTGTGTCTGCGTAAGGGCATGTCTGATAAATGTGTCGAAGCACGTGCAAACTCACAGGGATGCCACACATGTTTGTTTCACACTCAGTGAACAGTGATGTGGAATTGATCCAGCATTTACAGTGTCCAGGTGTGGGTGACAAAACAGTGCTGTACTTAATGTAAAGGGAGTGACATGGTCTGGTAATTACATGCATGTGTCACGCTAACTAAACTTTTTTCCCTAGAATGTACATATGTGGGGATTTCATACATAATTGTACATCTGTTCATGTTCCTTAGGTGGACCACGGCCATATTCACAGGGGGAGGTCGACACCGTTGAAGACCCCAATGCTACCAGTGAGTATCTAGAATCATTGATTGTGATGTTGGTGATGTGCGAGGATGGAAGCTAGACTCTGTATGTGGGCAACTATAGTATGATCACTACATCCAGCTGCAGTCTGAACTTTGCAGACGCTCTCAAACTCCAAAGACCATGATGAAACACATTGTGAATGTTGTACTTCGTGAAGACATGCGTGGACACATCAAAAGCCACGACAGTGTCAGACAGGCCTTCCCTCTATCCACAATGCAAAATGGAGTGCCCATTGCCATTTAGACTGGAGTAGCAGAAGCCAAGTGGAGACGACAGCATCAGATGGCTGACATATGGAGAGGAGGGCATGCTGAACACAGTGCTCACTACATGTGGGTAGTGGTGTTGTGCCCAATCGTTGGACAGGGCGTTGTTCCAGAGTTGCTGTGTGGGTGCAAGGTCAGAGTCAGCTGGTCTGGGGAAGTACATGGGTTGCAATGCTTTTCCACATTGATTCAATGTGATAACACAGAGAACAACCAAGCACAAACTGACCATGCTCAGTGTCCATGATTGTCATATGTCTCTTCACGTAATTGATCTTTTTAATTTGAACACGTATAGTTTTGTGACTGATTTATGTCATCCCCCCCAAATGTCCGATGTATCATACTAGGAATACATGAACAATGATGCACTTTCAACTGACCATACACACTTGTATGCAAATGAGCCATAGGAATGGCAGTCTGCCTCATGTATTTGGATGGGGTAATCCTTGTGCTGTGTCAAGAACAACATCAAATTGAAATATATACGAATGACCTGTAGATATGCCTTGCGATCTGCACATCAATATGTCAGTGAGTCATGTAGTTAGCATCCAATTTGTAGCTCATCACATTTATCATGTGTTCCCATGTTGCTAGGATACACACCCACCTTGGTTATAAATCCACTAGTCCTACAAAGTAGTCTAGATGACACTATCTACCATATGCACCGAAGCACATCAAAGCAATGTCACTATTATCCTTAATTTGTCATATGTTGAAAAAGGCAGGAACAATCCCCACAGTTTCAAGGATGATGTTCAAATATGTGTTCCTCAGCTGTTGAAGTGCCCAGTCATTCACTTTAATTCCATGAAATACAAGAAATGGCAGCCAACATGCGTTTCGTCCTCCTGGACTTTATCAAGACTTCTCTCAAGAGTATGCCAGCAGTTTTTCGGAATATACCGAGCGAGTCGTTTGTGATACAGGAATCTCCCTCTAAGTTGATCATATGGCTAACAGCCTCGATTTGATATATTGAAGTATCACAGAGCCACGGTCAAATTTGCTGTCTGTTCTTGAGTTCCCAAAAAATTCCCACAGATGATTGAATATGTAGAGAACAATCATTCAAATGCGCTTGTACCATGTTGACCCTGCGCAGCATAGTTGCATTCCCGAATGACGTCTGGACTGTAGAGAAGCATTTCTGAAGTCCAGACACTTCAACAGCTGTGCATCAGTCCTTTGAACATCATCCTTGGAACAGTACTGATTGATTTTCCCTTTTGCACCATAGGACAAATTAGGGATGATAGTGACATTGCTTCGGTGTGCTTTGGGTCATATGGTAGATAACAATATTAAATTGTGTCATCACACAAGTGTGGCACATCCTGTAATCCAAAATAGCATTCACAGTCATGACAACGTAAGACTTATGTCATGATGCTGTAATGCATCCTTGATCCTTTATCATGAGGACTAAGTAGCTGTGATCGAACAGTAGGTATGTTTGGTGTGTTGTAGATTGAACAATATACTCAAAAACTATAGTCAACATTTTGAAACTAGGTGCATGTATGCTGTCAAGATAAGCAGATGTGCTGTTCACCCTGCTAGTATTACGTTGCATGCTGCATGCCAGTCAACTTCAGTACTGTCATCAATTCTGAGGTTCATTGGTGTTGAGACAGCAACCACATCTCTGTGTCCCAAAAAGCAAATTGCTATTACAGTGCATTACTCTGTTGGAGTGTGAAAAGAACGGTCAAGTGGTATATATGTCTAGAAAAGATGTTCTTCATCCATGACACACTGTGACACTGTCCGTACTCAGCTGCCGGTGCAGATTCAGGATCACATGACTCCATGACTTGTACATGGGGAGCCAGATTATGTGAGGTTTAGGAGGAAATGATCAAATGCCATGATGTCTGTTAACTGGTTTGTCATTCCTATGGCTCATCATTAATTTATTAGTATATCAAGTGTGGAAATGATTTACATGCAATCATGACATTCAGTTGACTGCACAGTATGTGATGAACAAAATCAGTGGTATTGTATTGGGTTGTGTGGGCCCCACAGTGACCGGATGATTGGCCCGAATGTTGGTTACATCACACATGATACCATGCATTTCATATTAACTTCTGTCCATCATGTACTGGTTGACTGACACATGTGGGCCTCTTTTCATACAGATAACATGAATGCGGAAGAGGAATGGGTTTTCCGCATACGGAAGACCCGATATGCACATATATTGTCGTAGCTAAGGGCTTCAGATGGACCTCCCGGCAGTACGAAAAACATAAGGCTGCCAATACGTGGCTCACCAACGCCCCAGCCAAGAATGGCAAGACCACAAGCCAGCATCCTGTAGCCACCGGGGCCCCAACCCCAGCACCAGGAGCTGTCGGACCCCCCCTCCACGTCTGGACAGTCAAGTGGACAGGGCATGGCAACCAACGATGTGGACACCTTACTGAAGAGGTTGGATTGTCTGGAGCAAAAAATAGACAATTTTACCCAGAAAATGGACAAGATGCAGCAGGCCCTGGACCATTTAATCAGCCTGATCTGAGGGCTGCTTGTACATAGTGTAAAATGTATATTGTGTTTTATTTATATATGTAAGATTCCTTTAAAATTACATTTATGATTGTTAATATAGGTAGACATAGTTAGCGTAGTTAGGTTAGTTAGTTAGGTGTTCATTTTTTATTACTTCATACTTTTTTATCATAGGGTATTTTAATAACATTTAGGGGTGGGGGTCATTTAATGTGTGTTTACATGTTTATGAAAAAAAGAAAAATACCAAAAAATATATATCTGTGTTTTACTACATTACTATTTAGTTCATGTATAGGATAAGTATGTGTATGTCTATTGTGCATTGATGTGTTAAGGGGGGTGGGGGATGATGTTTAGTGGTCCCGCATGAACATAGTTTAGCTTAGGATTATCAAGTTAAGTTAGGTAGGTTAAGCATAGTTAGTTTAGATAGGTTTTGATATGTCACAATAGCTTTAAAGGTATTTTTGGCAGAGTGTGTGATTTTAATGTAGATTTAACTTCTATCTTTTTTTATATTAAAATCTTGTTATTTACGGAGCTTGGACTATATTCTTTGATGGTCAGCATTTACTATGTTGTATGTGTGAGTAAGTGGGCACATGGACTGTGAACACAGATTCCTGTTTGAGTGCATCATATTAGTACATTCTAGTAGGTTGGTGCTCCATGTCTGACTATATGTACATGTTCATGCAACATCTGTGCTTCGAAGTTTTGGGGTATCCACTCTTGGTCTGACACATACATATGTTTTGGATTCAAATCATGAGTCTTTGGACAACCTCTGCATGTGTATCTATCATGAATCGGTCTCAGCTGGGTATGATGTTGCTATATGTAAGTGAAATATGGCGTGTCTCATACACAGATGTACAGAATGTACACACCACACATTATCGCTCTCGGGGTTGGAAGAGCTATTCCATGTTAATGGACAAGTAGTCATTGGGTTTCGAGTGGCTAGTTCATATGACTGGACAACCCAATGTCTGTATACAGGCATAGTTGAGTTTTAAGGCTGGTGTATGAGGTACCCTGGTCAAAACTTCAGCACATCTGGTTTGCTGGTATGTTTGAATTCTTAGGGCATAACAGTCATATATTTTGACACAACGTCATCAATGTTGGATGTGCAGATTCTAAATCCACTTGCACTGCCAGTACGTGACTTTTTGTGGCACACTGGCAGTGCTTTCATCATCCCCGTATTTACAAAGACTCACCTAGCCACTCTGCGTTGACTTTGTTCTGTTCTGTTCTGATAAGACATCTTATATTACGCACAGCTGCCCCAGCAAAGGGGCGTCCCAGCACTGATAGCAGACAGAATGGGAGGCAGGTGACAGAAGGAGGCCAAATTTTAAGGTAAGAGGTCGATCTTGATAGCCTTACGAAAGGCCAGGGAATTATCTATGGTGCAAATGTGTGTAGGAAATGAGTTCAAGAGTTTAGCTGCTAGTGTGCGGAAGGAGCGCCCACCAGCTCGGACCCTCCTTACCCGGGGGACAACCGCCAGGTGATGACCTATTGAGCGGAGTTGGCGAGTGGTGGTGTATGGTGAGAGCAGGTTGGCCAATATGCCAGGAGAGGAGAAATTCAAGACCTTAAACGCAATGCAGAGAGACTTGAACTCCACTCCTCTGGCCCCCGGCAGCCAGTGTAGCCGACGAATGGCGCTGGTGGTGGAGCAAGTTCTAGGAAGACCAAGAAGAGTTCTGGCAGCTGCGTTTTGGATCCTCTGCAGTCTCACAATCTCAGACTTGTTGGCCCCCAGCTGGAGCAAGCAGCCAGAATCCAGTCTCGACAAAACGGAGGCCTGGACAATAACCTGACTGATGGATGGATTGAAAAAAGAGCCAACTGCGGTGTGAGCCCCCGTAGTATACCAAAACACGTTCCTGCCCCTTTCTTAGTTTGGGCCTGGAGGAGGAGAGCCGAGTCAACCCAGAAACCTAGGTCTTTCACTACCTGTTTGGGTGCGGGTGCACAACAAAGGGTTGCAGGCCACCAGCATTCACTCCACAGCTCAGGATCTTTACCCACCAGCAAGACCTCAGACTTGCTGGCATTGAGCTGGAGGCAGTTGGCAGTCATCCACCCAGCAACAGCAGCAAGATCGCTCCGAAACTTATGTGCGTCCTGCACCCAGTTATCAGGGAGTGCAACTACCAACTGCGTATCATCTGCATATGATACTACTGTGAGCCCTCAACTCCTGGACAGCGCTGCTAATGGTTGGACATATAGATTAAAAAGTGTTGGGCTCAGAGTTGATCCCTGTGGCACACCCTGTTTAATAGTGTGAACCATGGAGCTGAAAGGGGGGGTCCGTTACATGGGAGTTCCTCTCAGGAAGGAAAGAGGCGAACCAGTCCAGTGCAATGGCCGCTATGCCTGACTTCTCCAACCTTTTCAGTAAGATCTGGTGGGAGACCATGTCGGACGCGGCACAGATATCCAATAGGACAATTGCCGAAGTACGTCCCTCATCCAGGGCTATCCTTGTCACTACAGCCACTTTTCACAAAGCTTTATTTGTGAATGGTGCGTTCCATGTGGGTTGCTGTGGGTGTTCACACCTCACAACCCTGGAAGTAGACAGATTTCCAGCTTTACAAGGAATCCTACTCCTGCCAAGGCGTCAGTATGCTATGCCACACTAGGGGTGGCTGAGAGAGGCACATTGATGAGCAAGCTTTTCCTTTCTCCACGTTTCAGAAAGTTTGAAGGTGTGCTACAGTCTACAGCATGCATTAATTTGGCCAAAAGCCAGTTGTGACTGTTTTTGTGTGGGGAGGTGCACCTTCATGCACAACTAATCATCCCACCATGACGCAGGCATCCTGGAGGCATGCTGCTAGGGTGCATGCACAGGCGCATGGCAGCTGTTTCTGCCCCAGCGCAGGGGAGAGCACAGGAATGCCACATTTCCTTGGATATGTGTGGCATTTCTGTGTTCAGAACGTTACACAGAGTGGCACAGTCAAAGGGCTTGTTGTGATGCGCTGCGGCACATTCATGAGAAACTGCCACTTATTTCTACATATGACGGCATGTATTTTCACCTTTGCATTGTCATACTAACAAACATTGATCAAGTAGTTAGCCACTCTTCCACGTGTGTCTGGATTTCACAACAAACATTATACCCAGTGATATTGTGGAATGGTACAAACCTGACACAAGGGCACACACATTGTTCTTGACACACGGGTGGTGAAGCAACACTCGTTCACATGTTTGAGAGTGTTGGGACAAAGATATTTTATTTGGAAATGAGCGTGGTGATTAATACATTGTTTTTGTCACAATGTATTGGACTTCAGTGTTTCAGGTAAAAAAGATGTGGTGTGGCACAGGTGTACAAATCTTCATAATGCTCTTGTCTGTCCGGCATTGTTCTCATTGAAGTTAATTTTTGTTGGTTGTCATACGACACCTGTGACGTAATGTCATTTTAGTGACCAGTCTTCCTCTGGAACTGTGTGGCTGAGTCATCCTCCGAGTCTTCAGATCGTGGCTTGGTTGGTTCGGTAGCTGCAGGGCGTGTTGTCCCACTGCTACCACTAGCAGTGGCAGAGGATGTGTGAGGGAACACATGTTCAGGTGTGATTAAGTTTGCCATTAGGGCATTTAGCATCAGTTGCTGATTTTTGATCACAATCAGCAACTCACCATGAAAGGCAGTCATGGTTGACATGTAGAGGTCTTGCTGTTGCTGAATGTCTCTCATTCTCTCGTCAATGTTTTGTAGGTTCTGGGCTACATCCCTGGTGGCACTTTGTGGTGGTATTTGAACATGCCTCTGACTCATGATATTTGAGATGTTTGCCAGAGATTGAGCTAGTCCCGGTGTTTGGGTGGAGCTGGCTTGGTCAGCAATGATGTTAGCCAAATCTGGATTCATGCTTCGCAGTATGGCTTGCAGGATGCAGCCCATAGTCTCCACAGCAACATGTACCTCGCTGAGGAGTTCCCGCTGTAGAGATACATCGGTTCTTTGGAACTCACGCTGTGTGTTCTCTCACTCGGTGCTCATGTTTGTAGTGGCAGATTCTGGTGGTGGTGGTGGTTGGGGTTCCGCTGGAGCAGCTACCACACCGTTGTCACGCTCTGGAGGTGGTGTAGGTGACCGTATAGTGGTCATTAGCTCCTCCAGTGTGTCAGTGTCAACGGAGTGCAGGTTGTCATCCATATCATCAAACAGATTGGTGTCATCCACCTGTTGTGATGTTGAAGCAGCATCCTCTGAAAAATAATGTGCAAATCTGTTAGTTGTGTTAACATGTTCAATTGTAGTGAGGTTTAGTAAGTGGCATCACATGTGGGTTATCAGAGCTGATCTTTGTGTCACAGTCAAGCAACCTATGTCCTGATGCAGACTGATGCTCAAGACTCATACCCACTTGCATGGACATTGCACCACTTATTGTTACAGTAGTGGTGCTGGTCATTGGTATGCATTGATACTGGCCTGTGTACATACACCGCAATGGTAATGTTGCTCTTAGTGGTAGGTGCACTTTTTGGGCAACACTGCAATGGCAATTGTAAATTGGTGTGTGATTCCAGGGTGTTGGCCTCCTTTAAAACAAACCTAATGAGATGTGTCCATGCACATTTTGGCAACATTACGGCCCATGGGTACAGGTACTCACTCAAACTACAACAAACACTAGTTAGCGTAAGTTTGCGGTGTGGCAGCCTATCGCCCACTAAGAACACACTGTTCATGATGTTCTTACAAGACGTTGTAACATGGCAAGATTTGCAGTTGTCTGCAATGAAGACTGCCAGAAACACTGCTATTAAAGCATTAGTAATTACACCGTTGGCAAGCAATGACTGATGAAAGGCACATTAGCAATAAATGAAATCAAATTATTCTGCACTATTTATTCTGGCATCAACAGTGTAAAAATGAGCCTATGAGTCGACCTACAATGATGACTAGGTAACTAACATTGTTTGTCATGCAGAATGGATTAGCCTGGCCCCAGTACCTCACAGAGCAACAAATCCCCCAGGCCCCCCAAATGCCATGTCCATCCAGAGACCAAGGGAAAGGAGGAAATCTGGGCTACACTACTGAGTACATGCACTTTGCTGAGCAATACCAGTGTGCATCACATCTCATTGGGCACTCCTACTACACAATGGCATACAAACCCATCTAAGCACCAATGAGTTCCCGGATCAGGGTGCTATTGCTGGCCTGCCATTTGTGAGTCAACCTGGGATGCTGAGGTGCAGTGTAGTTGCTGGACTGTGTTGTTGGGCATTGAGGCATTGGTGATCACCCTTACCTGGTGTTGTAGCCAGCAAGGTTGCATGGAGGCGTGTTGCAGACTTGTGTGAGAATACACCCTGGACCCCCATGTATTTGTGAATGTTACCTGTCCTCCGGAGTGACTACATAGGGAGGTACACATTCCATACCATGCACCAACAGTACACTGTGCTGCACAAAGGATATTGCCAATGGTGTCCAATGCATATCTGCATCCTAGGCCACAGGATGGGTCACTGGCCATACGCTGAGGAGGGTGTGGACCCTGAGATGATTCTAACTTATGTTGCACTAGCACTCAAACTACACACATAAGGGATGCGTGTTGCATCTCCTTCATCGTGTCATTGCCCAGCTGTCTTGGCAGGGAATGCTGTACCCAGGCCTGTCTAGGCCCACCTAGCAGAGGGTCATGCTGGCTGATTCACCTACTTTGTGAGGGTGCATCAGATAACACCACTGTGTGGATGTCCAAGTGAGTGGAAGGTGTGATGTGTAGTGGAGGATGCCCATGATATGGGGGTGCACAGGGGTAGCACCTGTGGCTGCAGGACCCCCATTGGGGGATAATCCTTTATGGGGCAGGAGCATTAGGCCCATGATTTTGAGCAGTGCTAGACGTTGAAACAAATACCATGATGGTCATTTATCTATGTACTGATGCTATGTTTCCTTTCTGGGTGTGAGGGTGATTGGGGCTGCTCTACTCAGAATTAGGCCCAGGACTCAGTGGTATGCCTACTAAAGTGCACAATGTCTGTTCATTTGTCCTCTCAGTCAGGCCCATACAGTCATGTGCACTTCCCTGTTCACAATGCGGCTGTAAGAAAGTGGCTCTGTATATACTGAACCAAAGTAAGGTTCAGTGTGCACAGAGTCCACAGTCCCCAGAGGTTTGGCAGAGGCTAAAGTTAGATATAACCTTACTCTCTAAAGTGGTAGCTTGGTCGAGCAGTAAGGCAGTATCAGAGGACAGTGTAAAGCATTTGTTGTACACACTCAGTCAGCAAATGGTCTCACACACTCAAGAACTGAACTCTAGGCCAATGGTTTTGTATCAAAATATATAGTTGTTTTATTTTAGAACCAACAATAGGTATCAAAATATACTTTCTCAGAATGAGTTACTTTAGTTAAATACTTTTCAAATAGGCAATAGACTTTTGAATACAATAGTTACAGTTGTTGCAATAGGCAACACAATTTCAAACACAATAATACATTGAGCTCAATGGGAATTTCTAGTTAAATGCAATAGATTACTTTTTGGATTACTTTTCTTACCACAGGACTGGATCCTAGATTCAGGCCTGGGACATCTCCTGTAAACAGTTGAGTAAAAACGTTTTGGTTACAGTTGTGATTTTTAAGGAATATTATTGTATTTTAAAAGTTGACACAAACTTTTTCACATAGAATCACCAATGTTATCCTATGGGAGGAAATTCACTTAGCAGGTAAGTGTGGTTATTGTTACTTTTTAACTCAGTGTTGGATCCTGGATCCAGCACTGGTGCATCTCCTGTAAACAGTTGAAAGAATGTGTTTTTGTTATACAGGCGATTTTTAACGAATATTTGTAAGTTTGCAAAATTGACACTTGAAACTTTTTCAGCAAAAACCAGGCAATGTTATCCAATGGAAGGAAATTCAAGTTACCGGTAAGTACAGTTATGATTACTTTTCAGGGTCAGTGCTGGGCACCAAGATCCAGCACTGGGATCTCTCCTGATAACAGGTGAGTCATTTCATTTTCGTTGATCGGACGATTTTTAGTGATTATTTTAAAGTTTCAAAACTCGACACAGAAGAAATTTCAGTGTAAACCAGTCAATGTTACCCTATGGAGAAAATGTAGGTTATCGGTTTTCAGGTAAGTACTCAACTGGCAGAGTTAAGGTTCTGGGCATAGACTCAGGGGTCTCCCAGGGTCAGTGATGCACTGTTGTTGCACCCTCAGCGGCACTAGGGCGGCCGGGTGCAGAGTGTTGAGGCCCAATGTTATCCTAGGGAGGATAGGGGGCCTCCGGTTGGTGGCTGCTGGCGAGCAGGCCACAAGGTTGTGGGAGCAAAGCTCCTAGGGTTTAGGTCAGGGCAAATTGGGAAACAAGCCAGCACAAAAGGTGCACCCTCAGCGATGCTGGGGCGGCCGGGTGCAGAGTGCTGTTTTGGCATCGGGTGCCCTGTTGTTTTCAATGGGGATTTTCGGTTTTGGTTTTCAGCTGCAGGCTCGGTCCAGGAAGACTTCCAGGAGGAACCAACAGCTGGGCAGGTAAGTTGGAGGGCTCGGGGACGTAGGTGCACCTCGGGTTCCTTTCTCCAGGGCGCAGGGCAGCTGGATGCAGGGGTGTCTTTTGAGGTCGGATTTCACCTTACCGGGCCACTCGCGGTTGGGGGGGGTCTCGTGCAGAGGCTGCAGGCGACGTCAGGGAGTCCTGGAGGGGTCAACCCACAGTGGACGCGGACTCTGGAGCACTGGGGGACCTCGCTGGGACCGGTGGGCCACTTGAACTCGGGCTGTAGGCGACGGGTGCAGTGGTGGTTCCAGGCGTCGGGTTTCTTTTTCCTCAGCAGGCTCGGAGTCTTTGTTTGGTGTTTCTTTTGAACAGAGCTGCTGTTCACAGGAGATCCGGTCTTTGTTGAAGGCAGTCAGTCCTCCCGGGGTTCTGGAGGTCGCTGGCTGCAGGACAAGACGATTTTTGGCGCAGGATCTCTGGAAACTGCAGACGGGCCGGTAGGGCTGGGGCCAAGTCAGTTGTTCTCTGCAGTCTCCTCTGCTGGGCGTCTTCTTTCGTCCTTTTTCTTCTTAGGTTGCGGGAATCTGAGGAAGGAAGGTTCAGGGTGCCCCTAAATACTAAATTTAGGGGCATTACAGGTAGGTAAAGGGCAGGGACCAATGGGTCCCTTCCCTGGGGTGGAGTACACCCCTATCCTGCCCCTCTCCTGTGGGAGGGTGGCAGTAGCCTAGTCCTGATTGGGCAGGGCTCCCCATCTTCAAGATGGCGAGAGCCCGGAGTTGTGCTTCACCTCGCCTCCCCCACCTGAGGGGGTGGGGTTGGCAGAGGCTGGCACATCCCCTTCCTCCCTTGGGGTTTCCCGCCAGTCTTCCCGCCAGAGAGGGGTCAGAACCGGGGGGCAGTTGCTGAGTACAGCAAGTGGCCTGGGAGAAGCTCACAAAGGCGGCATGCCTTTGAAGCTTCCCCTGCCCATACTGGGGGAGGAGACCTAGCACCTCGCCCAGGATGTGCATTGTTGCAGGCCCAGGAGAGCGGATGGCTCTCAACCCAGGGGTCCAGCACCATGTCTGCTGTGTGGCAGCCGGGCAGCCCCTCAGACAAGACGTGGATTGTAGGTTAGGTTCAGGGGGCAACTCTAAGTTGCCCTCTGTCGTGCATTTTACATTAAATCCCACACTGGCATCAGTGTGGGTTTAATGTGCTGAGAAGTTTGATACCAAACTTCTCAGTTTTCAGTGTAGCCACTATGGTGCTGTGGAGTTCGTAATGACAACCTCCCAGCACCATATACTCTTAATGGCATCACTGCACTTTCAGTGCCCAGGAATGGCCCTGGGTACTGTAGGGCACAGGGCTCATGCACCTGTGCCCATACCACTGGCATAGTGCACCCAGCTAGAGGGGTGACTGAGGTATGCCAGGGCAGTGTGTTTGTGGGCATGGCACACAGGGATGTGTGCCATGTCGACTCTCTGTTTAGTTCTGCACCAAGACACTCAGCCTGCAAAGGCAGGGTGTGTGTGTCAGGAGTACAGGGCCTCTAATGGTGGCACAATAAGTGCTGCAGCCCTTAGGGACCTTCTCTGGTCACAGTGCCCTGGGTACCTAGGGTACCATTTACCAGGGGCTTACCTGTGGCCAGAGATGCCAATTGGGTTTAGGCTTTAGTACAGTTTTTAGGGAAGGAACACAGGCCCTGGGTACCTGATTGGCAGGGACCCAGGGCACACCAAGGAAAAGTGCATCAGTTATCAGGCAAAAAGTGGGGGGGTTACTGCAACAGAAACCCACTTTCCTACAGCGGCCAGCATTACAGCGTGCATGAAGTACATGTCCACCTAACAAGCCTCTGTCAGAACGCACTGTCCCTGCGCGCATGAGCTATGACAACACCACATTGCAGCCCTGTGATTGACTTAGGTGAGGGAGCCTGGCTGCTTCCTCTCCCTTGAAGCAGACTCGGAGGCGCAGGTGCACAGATTACACATGAACAGGCCTTGTTGCACATTTCCGTTTGTAATGTGATGGCAAACACCCACTCACACCCACCCCCACATCCATGCCCCCTCCAGTGTATTTTCTGAATTTTACCTCCACCCAGCTGTCCAGTGCACCCTACTTCATTTTTCAATGCCAGATGCTGTGCAGCCATGCGCAGCAGGCAGACCAGTATTAAACAAAAATAAGATCTCTTTTGTTGCAAGGCATACCATTACATTGCATTCCAATACGATGCATACCAATAGGTATCATATTACAACAGTGTAGTGAGAGCTGGATAGGATAGCATTGTGAATTTCAGTACCCACTACAGTGAGTGCAACCCTAAAAGGAACACTTGTAACACATAACAACCCCAGATACCTGAGATTCATCTCAGACCCCCCCAGACAACACTAGATATCACAATTGGTGCAAACTACACCCTATTTTCATGATTTGCCCCCAAGAGACACCATATTTTCATGAATTGCCCCCAAATGCCACACTATTTTAATGATTTGCCCCCAAAAGACACCCTATTTTCATATTTTGACCCCAAAAGACACCCTATTTTCATATGTTGCCCCCAAAACACACCCTGTTTTCATGTTTTGCCCCCAAAAGACACCCTATTTTCATATTTTGCCCCCAAAAGACACCCTATTTTCATATGTTGCCCCCAAAACACACCCTATTTTCATGCTTTGCCCCCAAAAGACACCCTATTTTCATATTTTGACCCCAAAAGACACCCTATTTTCATAATTTGACCCAAAAAGACACCCAAATTGCAATCTTTGACCCCAGAAGACACACTATTTTAAATTTTTTACCCCAAAAGAAATCCTGTTTCGGTTTAGACCAAACAAAAATGTGAGACTATTGTCCATTATTTCTCCACGAGACAGCCAATATTTCAGATTTGATCACAAAGAAACTCCCTTACATTGCTATGTCACACCAGGACACATTACCTAAGCTTGGACTGATGGAACTCCATTAGTTGCATCACAATGTGTTGATATGACATGCAATGTGAAGGCAACTGCGTGCCTGAGGTTACTTGGAATTGACATTCAAATGTGATAACAGTGTTGTAATGTACATCTACCATGACGGAGGAAAGCCATGGATGAGACCGTATGCGGCCATTTGCCCCAGGACCACACTCACCAGCTAGGACCATTCCTCTTCTACACTCCTCCGCTGCAACACAAACACCCTCCTCGACATCCACCCTGTACGCAACCACAACTGACATCTGGAAGGCCTGTATGCTTATCTTGCACCCTGCGCAAGTCTAATCTCAGGACAGACATTCTTACACATCAGGACACCAGTGCCTTGTGCCACCCAGCAAAACAACACTACACACAACCAGCTCAACTCCATCCTCCACAAAATGCAGGCACTACACATGCACACTACAGAAATGTCGCACCACCTTGCTGTTAACTCTTCATATGTCACCTACTTCACAAACACATGCACCAACCTTCGTTCTGGACCAGTAATCACCATCACCATCAGTGACGGCTACTTAATTACCCACAAGGCCCACCACGTCCATCAAGGAGGAGGCATTGCCATCTCCTACGAGAAGGGAGAACACTCCAACTAAACATGCACTTAAATGACCAAGCAGTGACCATGGTACAACACAAGTTAAAAAGCCGGACCAGGCAGGACAACATCAAATTTGGCACCTTCATTTGCAGGCCCCCCGGGCCATGAACACCCATTCACCAATGCCAGTGTAGCCACCATTGCACACCAGGCTCACACACCCCCAACGACATTCCTACTTCGGGAACTCTAGTTCCACCTGAACTACCCCAGTGAGCAGGACACCATCGCCTCCTGGGGTAAATTTCTGACATCTAACTGAGGCAGCTATTGGCAACACCAAGCCACATTGCAGGAGACACAGACAGGCACATCTCCTCCACAGTAGACAGATTCAACTACAGCCACACCACCATGTTCACCTGGACCAACTATCATTGTGAATGTCACATATTCACCATGCCCAACAGACACCACCACCATCATTGATCCACATCACAAAGGGATCCTGGACATCTAATCAGTTATCATGGAGTCCCTTGGCCACAACACTCCGCCTACGCTTACATACAATGACCCCGCTGCACACATCCTCCACCCATTGATCGCAACCTGCCCAAACACACTGGCACACCTCAAGGACGGACAGGCAAGATGTAGCACCACGTTGCACCTTATTACCTACGTTACACATGTAGGCATATGCATGACCTTGTGCACATCTCTTATGTAGTCCTTGCACCGACAGGTCTTCACTTTGGACATTCACAAAAGTGAGGTACTGGTGGTGCAAGGCCCTACATAAATGATGCCCAGTATGTCTGCTCCATCAGGGATGGACATGGCAGTGCTTTTCTGACATTTTAAATGTGTGATTGACATATGTGTTTGACTTACATTGAGAATTGTTGTGATTGTGGACAAGTATGAGGACAGCAAGATGCACACATCCGACTGTGGCACAGGGAAATTTCTAGCTGCAATGACCATCATGACCCAATACTGCAATCTGTGCACTTATTGTAACTTACCCGTTGTCTGCTCTTCAGTTTCTCTGGCGGCACTGTCCTGTCCGGAGATTCCCGTTACTATTTCCTCTGGGATAACTTGTGCCACCCGCTCCTCCAAGTCATCCAGGACCTCCTGGTCTGCTGGGCTGCCTCCTCCAGTTAGTAGGGCTGCCTTGCGGTTTGCCGCAAGCTTTTCTTTAGTGCGGCGCTTGCAGTCATGCCACCTTTTTTTTACAGTCGAGGACACTTCTCTTGGCCTGGCCCACGCTGTTGATTTTCAGGACAATTCGCTGCCATATCGCCTCTTTTTTCGCTATAGGCAGCTTGGAACTTACGAACAGCTGGTGCTGGTAGTTGGTGACCTCCATCACCAGGATTTCATTTTCCTCACGGCTGAAGTTTGACTTGCGTTTTCGTTTAGCCCCAGGCTCAGCCTGTGCATCAGGGCTTCTGTTGGCGGGGTTTGCCTGAGGGTCCTGGCTACTGGTGTGACCTTCCTGTTCCATTTTTGGGTCCTCTGTGGTCCACAAATGTCTTTCTTGGTATTTGCGTTGCTTTCCCGGTTGCCTTTTGATGCTTCCCGCAGTGTACGCTGTCGCAGAGTCGTCGGAATGGCGTTGCCTGTCGCAAATCGGCTTTACGTGACTTTTCCTGCAGTTGCGTCAGGCTGACTTGCGGCTCTTTTGCGGCACCTACGCCAGTTTCTCTGACGCAGGTTGCCGCGTTGTGCCATGCTCCGTCACCTTGTTGATTTGGCGCTTCCCGGTTGACTTGCGTTGTCGCAGCGGCGATGGAAGATTTCTGACGCATCTCTGCGTTGCGGCAGCGGTGCGTCACTTTTCGTAAATCTGCCCCTAGGACTCTCCGTATAGCCCTGAGGAGCACAACAGAATCGAAAACTCCTACCAGCCAGTGTGAACCCAAACAAATATCCACTGTCCGGATGAATAGGAATACTAAAGAACGCATTTTTCAAATCAATGACAGAGAAAAATTTAGCAGTAGAAGGAATCATCGTCAAAAGCGTGGTAATATCAGGAACCACGGGAAACTGCGGAACCACTATTTTATTAATCTCGCGCAGATCAATCACAAAACAATAAACATCATCAGCATCCTCAGAGGAGCCTGAAGGTGCCCGCTTAAGGATCGGAATAATAGGATTATTACATATATTGCCAGACGTTTCCTCAACTACTCCCTTTTGTATCAAATCCTGAATAATCTGAAGAAGAGCCCGTTCTCCTGCCTGCGGTATCTTATACTGAGGAATACGAGGCAAAACAACATTCTCCTTAACTTGTACAGAAACTGGTGGTATATGCAACAGTCCTACATCCATGTCACCTGTAGCCCATAGAGTGGGTGGGACGTCAGCAAATTCAGCTGGAAGAGGTGCATCCTGAGACAAACACTGTTTAGTACTCACATCCGGACCCATAGTGATATAAACACCCGCAGGAGAGCAATAGATAGTACCATGCAACTTCTTCAGCAAATCCAAACCCATCAAATTCTCACCACAGTTCGATGTCAACAAAAACGGAGATTTCACAATAAAAGGACCAACAGTCATTGCAAGGGGGGAGAAATGGGGCTTCCAACCGGTACACCTGAAAATCCTACCGAAACATTATTATGGCCAGACAGGGCTGCCCCAGGGATCATATGTCGAGAAACAGAACTCTTCATTGCACCTGTGTCCACCACAAATTCCTTAGTCGAGCCTTGCAAATCCGCTGTGACATAAGGAACACGCTGATGTACAGGTATCTGAACTGGTCCCTCTCCCTGTCCCTGGCTGTCCTAGCTATAGGACATACCCGTCACCTCATCCATATCGTAATCATCATGATAATACTGACCATCACGATTGTCATCAAAGGAATTATTATCAGAGCAACCCTGAGAAACCGCAGCATTCGGAGCTCTCTCAGTTCCCTTACCTCTCCCACCAGAACCGCGCCCTCTAGGAGCTGCAACTTTATGTGAAAGCACAGGGCACTGGCTACCCCAATGACCTTCCTCCTTACAATACGCACCCTGATTTGGTCCTAAGGGTGTCGTTGAGGGCTGTCTGCTGGTTTCTTATCAGTCCTATCCTTTTCCTCTTGATCTCCATGTTCATAATACTGGTCCATGTTCAAAATAACATAGGGGGAAGAAGTGGACCAAGTACTCTCGGATGCCTGTAAACGAGTCGTAATTTCAGGAAGAAGATTAGAAACAAATCGGTCAATGAACAATCGAACTCCTCCTTCAACAGACATATCCTGCCCACTATAATCCAAAAACATATCTTCAAACCGGGTAAAGAAATCAGACACACTTTCATCCTTCTTCTGCCGACAAGCCCTCAATTTGTCCCAACTTACCTTCTTAGGTGGAATAAGAGAATGCATATATGTAATAATACGACCTGGCAAAGCAAGTATCTCAGCTCGGGGTTTATCACCTGGCTTCATTTCCTGATCCCATCCCTTAATCACATCCCAGGCACTACCCAACTCCGCGATATGGTCTTGAGTATGAACCTGTCTCCAAACATCAACCGGAACAAGGAGACCAAAAAACATTTCAATATCAGCAAGAGCCATTACAGTAGAAGTGGCAGCCTCTGTCAATTCTTTATAATAAGCTGTAGGATTCTTCCTAGGATCAGGCAAATGAGCCTTAAGGGCTAAAACCTCACTCCGTTTCCATGGAGTATAAACCCATTGTTCCTGAAAACGGGCAGCCACAGCCCGTCTAGTGACCGTACCGTGCTGATCTGTTAACTCAGGTATTTCTTGGTGATATATTGGATGGACCTCTCGCATCAGAAAATGAGTTACCTGAGTAGGGCTCCTCTCATGTAATCTACCCCTGTAAGCAATTAAAGTTGTAACATTCCCAAATACCTGGCTGTTAGAACTGGGGGTCTCTAGTTGGCAATGGTATACACCTTTGACCAAATAGGGACCCTTGCCTCTAGTCAGGGTAAGGGGGATACACTACTAAAATAACCCCTGCTCACCCCCTTGGTAGCTTGGCACGAGCAGACAGGCTTATCTCAGAGGCAGTGTGTTAAGCATTTGTGAACACATACAGTGAAAACACTACAGAAGGACACCACACAGGTTTTATAAAAATAAGTATACTTTATATAGACTTATCACAAGACCACAAACGACAAAAATCCACAATACTGTAATCAATAATACTTCAAGATGGTAGAAATGGTTTAAAAATAGGTTCTTCACTTAAAAGCAGTCTTTAGCAACAAATAACCCCAACTGGAGTTAGCACGACGTCGAGGTCAAAGAAATCCCAAAGTACGGCGCCGACCGCGAGGTGCGCGGCATCGGGCCCGGAGTCAAAACAGACCCACAAAGAACAGTACCTTGGAAAAGCGAAAACAAAGACAGCTCACGCCGTCGGGGAGGTGCAGCGTCATTGGCGCGTTGCGGCGTCAGTTCCTTGCTTCGGAGGAGATGATGCGTCTGGACCTGGATGCTTTCGCAGGCAGGGGAGGTGTCGGTTCCTGACCGGAGAGGAGGTGACGCCACGATGGCGCCAAAGCCACGGTTCCGTACGATGTCACGATGTCGATGGATTCTTGACCACCCACGTCGACGATCGGCTCCGCGATGATGTCGGCTTCGGAGTCGATGCGGCACAGCAGCAGGCGTCGGGCCGGCGTCGTAAGTCGGAGCAGCGCTCACGGCTATGGCAGGCTTACGATGTCGCTCGCTGGCGTCGATGTGGCACGGCGGTCGGCGTCGGGTCTTCGTTGCAAGTCGGAGCAGCGCTCACGGCTTCGATGCAGGAGACGGCGTCGCTCGCCGGCGTCGGTGTTGCAAATTCCTTCTGTAGCACCAGAACAGCAAGTTCCAGATGCAGGCAAACAGAAGGGGTGAAGTCTGGTATCCCTGAGACTTCGGTCAGGAGGCAAGCTCAAATCAAGCCCTTGGAGTAATATTCTGCAAGATGATGAAAGTACACACAAAGTTCCTTTCTCCTCTCCTTGGCACTGAAGACACCACTGTAGGCCAACCCAGCAACACAGCACACTGGCAGGGGGCAGTCCAACTCCTACAGCTTCCTTTGGTTCTTCTCCTTGGCAGAGGTTCGTCTTGTTGTTCCAGAAGTGATCTAAAGTTCTGGGGTCAGGGCCCCAATATTTATACCCCTAAATCCTTTGTCCTCTGAAGGCAGAGGGGCCTGTACCTAGTCCAAACCAGTTCTTGTCAGTCCTGGAGCACTTTGTTGACAAGACTCCTTCTTTCCTTTCACAGTGTAGGCCAGGGACATCAGACGCACCACAGGAGGTGGAGCCAGCATTGTGGAGGGAAGGCACAGCCCTATTCAGGTCCCAGGTGCAACTCCTCCCACCCATCTACATGCAGATCTCTCTATTCAGCCCTGTGCTGACTCACCCTGTCTCCTGGAATCCCCCAGCCCCTGTCACTCACAAAACCAGACACACAATACACAACCTAGCAGAGGCAGGCTTGGACAGTTAGGCAAGAAAATACCTACTTTCTAAAAGTGGTATTTTCAAACACAGAATGTTAAAACCAACTTTACTAAAAGATGTATTTTATCATTCTGAGTTCAGGCATACTAAACTCGAATTTCTACCATGTTCCCTGGGTCAGTTAGGATTATAAGATGTAATAATCAAACTGCCCATTCTGGCCTATGGGGAACAGGTAGCCTTGCAATAGTGAAAAACGAAAATGGCTGTATTTCACTATTAGGACATGCCACACACACCAGGTCATGTGCTACCTTATACTTACAATGCACCCTGCCCTTGGGCCAACCTTAGGGGTGTCTGATATGAAGATAAGGGAAGGTTTGGGGACTGGCAAGTGGGTGCACTTGCCAAGTCGACATGGCAGTCACAGACTGCACACAGGCTCTGTAATGGCAGGCCTGAGGCACACTTTACAAGCTGCTCCTGTGGGTGGCACAACCAGTGCTGCAAGCCCACCAGCAGCATTTGATTTACAGGCCCTGGGCACACCTGGTGCACTATACTAGGGTCTGACAAGTAAATCAAATAACCCAATCATGGAGTCACTAATCAATACATCCATTTAACAAAGGGAGCACTTGCACTGTGGCACTGAATAGCAGTGGCACAGTGCCCAAAGCATCTAAAACCAGCAAACAGATCAAAAACAGAGGAGGCAATCAGAAAAAAGTGGAAGGGAGACTCACGCCAATGGTACCAGGTCTAACACGTGTCCCCTCCAGCTGAAATGTGGGGAGAACTACCCAACCCCTTGGGAGTTCTCTTCACTAAGGCGGAAAAATCTGGACAGACCATCAGCATTGGCGTGTTCTGTACCAGGGCGGTGTTCCACCGTAAAGTCCATCCCCTGTAGGGAAATGGACCACCTCAACAACTTTGGGTTCTCACCCCTCATCTGCATCAGCCATCTGAGGGGCCTGTGGTCTGTCTGAACCCGGAAGTGAGTCCCAAACAGGTATGGTCTCAACTTCTTCAGTGCCCAGACCACAGCAAATGCCTCACGCTCAATTGCACTCCACCTCTGTTCCCGTGGAAGTAACCTCCTACTGATGAAGGCTACAGGTTGGTCTAGGCCCTCCTCATTAATCTGTGATAGAACAGCCCCCACACCATGCTCTGAAGCGTCTGTTTGAACAATGAATTCCTTTGAGAAGTTGGGCGCCTGAAGCACGGGTGCTGTACACATGGCAGTCTTCAGGGCGTCAAAAGCTTTCTGACAGGTGTCAGTCCAGTTCACTTTCTTGGGCTGCTTCCTGGAAGTCAGCTCAGTCAAGGGAGCAACAATGTTGCCATACCCCTTGACAAACCTCCTGTAGTACCCCGTGAGTCCTAAAAAGGCTCTCACCTGTGTCTGAGTCTTTGGGGGTTCCCATGCCAGGATGGTATCAATCTTGGGTTGTAGGGGCGCCGCCTGGCCGCTCCCCACCTGGTGCCCCATGTACACCACGGAACCCTGCCCGCTCTGGCACTTACTCGCCTTGATCATGAGGCCTGCCTTTCGCAGTGCCATCAACACTTCCCAGAGGTGGCGCAGATGTTCTTCCCAACTGACGCTGAACACTGCAATGTCATCCAGGTAGGCAGCACTGAAATCCTCCAGTCCAGCCAACACCTGGTTGACCAACCTCTGAAAGGTGGCAGGGGCATTCTTCATCCCAAAGGGCATAACCCAGAATTGGTAGTGCCCATCTGGTGTGGAGAATGCTGACCTCTCTTTGGCCCCATCAGTTAAGGCGATCTGCCAGTACCCAGACGTCAAATCAAACGTGCTGAGGTACCGTGCAGCCCCTAACCGATCAATGAGCTCATCAGCTCTGGGGATGGGGTGCACATCAGTCCTGGTGACTGAATTGAGTCCTCGGTAGTCCACAGAGAACCGGAGTTCGGTGTGGCACCAGGCGCGGCAGCCTTTGGGACCAAGACCAATGGGCTGGCCTAAGGACTGTGAGAGGACTCAATCACCCCTAAGACAAACATCTTGGAGACCTCCTCCTTGATGTAAGCTCTGACCTTGTCAGTCACTCTGTAAGCCTTGTGCTTCACAGGAGGACTGTCCCCAGTGTCCACATCATGGACGCACCACTCAGTGACACCAGGAATCAGGGAAAACAAATCAGAGAATTGTCCCAACAGTTGGCGACAATCTTGCTGCTGATCAGGGGTCAGTGTGGCAGAGAGGCTGACACCATCCACTGACCCATCTTGCTCTGTTGCAGACAGGAGGTCAGGAAGAGGCTCAGTCTCCTCCTCCATTCCATCATCTGTCGCTAGGAGCATGCCCACTTCGGACCTTTCTAAGTGGGGCTTCAGGCGGTTAACATGCAGGACCCGCAAAGGGTTCCTTGGAGACCGCAAGTTCACCAGGTAGGTGACATCACTCTTGCGCTCCACCACCTCAAATGGTCCGGTCCACCTGTCCTGGAGCGCACAAGGCTCTACAGGGGCCATGACCCAAACTTTCTGTCCAGGTTGAAGCTCAATAAGAGTGGCATTCTGATCGTACCACCGCTTCATCTCTTCCTGGCTGGCTTCCAGATTCGCCTCAGCGAGTTGCCTGAATCGCCTGGTCTGGTTCCTGAAGGCCAGCATGTAACTGTATACATCCTGGGGAG
The DNA here is from genome assembly GCA_963921515.1 of Calotriton arnoldi. Lineage (NCBI taxonomy): Eukaryota > Metazoa > Chordata > Amphibia > Caudata > Salamandridae > Calotriton > Calotriton arnoldi. The sequence goes on from CAWUFW010011195.1 coordinate 583,796, forward strand.
GTTTCCTGGGAGATTGCTCCCAGCCTTCCTTTCCCAGACTCAAAGGTCCTCTTACCGGGTGACCATAGAGCAGTTCAAAGGGACTGAACCCTAAGGACTTCTGTGGCACCTCACGGTAAGCAAACAGGAGGCATGGCAAGAGGACGTCCCACTTACGCCTCATAGGTTCCTCAAGACCCATTATCATGCCTTTGAGGGTCCGGTTGAATCTCTCAACCAGCCCATTACCTTGGGGGTGGTAAGGAGTGGTGAACTTATAGGTAACACCGCACTCCTGCCACAGGGACTTCATATAGTTGGATATGAAGTTGGTTCCATGGTCTGACACCACCTCTCTGGGGAACCCCACACGGTAGAAAATTCCCATCAGTGCATGTCCCACCACGGGGGCTGTCACTGTCCTGAGCGGGATGGCTTCCGGGTACCGGGTAGCATGGTCCACCAAGACCAGGATAAACCTGTTACCCATGGCTGTCTTGGGGTCCAGTGGCCCCACAATGTCAATGCCCACCCGTTCAAAGGGGGTACTGACTACAGGGAAAGGTTGGAGAGGAGCCTTTTGCTTCCTTCCACTTTTCCCACTTGCCTGGCAAGTTTGACATGTCCTACAATGAGTGTCTGAACTCTTCCGCATCTGGGGCCAATGAAAGTGGGTGACAAGCCTTTCAAAGGTCTTGTCCTGCCCCAGATGTCCAGCTAAAGGCACGTCATGAGCCAAACCCAGTAGGAAGGCTCTGAAGCGCTGGGGTACCACCAGCACACGGGCTGACCCAGGCTCAGCAACCTTAGGCTCGCTATACAGGAGGTCGTTCTCCCAGTAGATCCAATGTGATCCAGACTGATCACCTGCTGCATGGGCTGTGGCCTGTCGCCGCAGACCCTCAAGAGAAGGGCACTTCCTTTGCTCCTCACAAAATTCCTCCCTGGAGGGGCCTCCTTCCTGCTGCCAATGGGTCAGCTCAGGCAGGTCCCCCAGTTCGGCCACTTGTTCCCCTGTAGGTTCCAGGGCATCCCCCTCAAGGTCTGCCTCCTCCTGGACCGTGGGAACTAGGGGGACCGGTCTCCCATGCCCCCACCTCTTCTCTTTAAGGCAGGGATCTGGGCCATATTTTCAGGCTCCAGAACCGCTTCAACACCCTTACTGGCTGCCATAGACCGAGTGGTCACACACGCCCACTCAGGCAGACCCAACATCTCCAAATGAGACTTCTTCTCCACCTTAGCCCAAGGGGAGCTCTCTAAATCATTGCCTAACAGACAATCCACAGGCATGGCTGGCCTCACAGCAACTTGGAGAGTACCTGAGAACCCCCCCACTCAAAGGGAACTTGATCCACCTTACACTGGCTCTGCGAGTTGTCTGCTGCAACTACAGGGAAGAATGCATGAGGGATAACCTGCTCCTTGGACACCAACCGGCAATTGACAGCTGTCACACTAGCCCCGGTGTCCCTCAGAGCCTCCACCCTATGGCCATTGATGGTCACCCACTGCCTGTACTTCTTAGTGTTATCAGGCAGCTGGGTCTCAGGGACCATCTCAAAGTCTCCTAGCGAGACAAGGGACATTTCTGCGGGACCCCACCCACCTGGGGCACCCATCTCCTCCCCTCCCAGGGCTACACTCGCCAACTGATGGGGTGATGCACGGGGTGGTGCTTTGGAACCGTTCATGGGACACTGTTCATCATACCAACGGTGGCCCACTTGACCACACGTAAAGCATTTGTAAGGGCCCCTCTGAACAGGTTTACCTGTCAGGGCCTCTTGCTTCTTCTAAGGGGCAGGCTGGGAACCCTTCCCTTGGTTCCCTTGGGAATTGCTTTGGGGCCCTTTCTGGAACTCCCTCTGTTTACCCTTGTCCCCCCCACTTCTGCTGGGGACCCTGCCCACCCTTGGCGGAGTCTCCCACATGACCCTTGTGGACCCTGGTACTGACCCAGCGGTCCGCCTCCTCAGCAAGCTTCCTAGGGTTAGTTAACTTGCTATCAATAAGGTGCTGGCGTAGCTCTGGAAAACAATTAGCAGACAAGTGCTCCCATGCAAACAAATCATAGAGCGCTTCAAAAGTATCCACTTTGCTACCCTTCACCCAACCATCCATAGCTCTGCAAAAGAAAGATACATATTCTACCCAAGTGGTTCCCTCCAGCTTCTTGCAACTCCTGAACCTCTGTCTATAGAGTTCTGGGGTCAAACCATACCTTGTCATCAGAGCTTCCTTCATGTGGGCATAAGACATCCTGTTCTCACTGGGCAGGTCTAACAAAGTATCCCTCCCCTCACTCACAAAGCGGCCCCACAACCCAGCTCCCCAATCCTTCTCAGGGACCCGGTGGGCCAACATTGCTATCTCATAGGCTGCAAACCACTGCCCAATATCTTCATGCTTATGGAAATCTTTGATGACATCCTTGGGGATATATACCCTGCCTTCTGAAGGCACAGATGGTGTGCTGCCACCAGAGGGATTGATCTCTAGACCCTTTGCCTTGATCTCTAACTCCCTCAACATTCTCTCATGCTCTAATCTCAATCGCTCTCTCTCCAAGGCTAACTTGTTATTTTCACCCTCCATCTTGAGCCTAGCCATCTCCAGCTTGTGCGCCCTATTTCTCTCCCTGTCTTCCAACTCTCTGGGGGACAGGTCTTTGGAAGAGATGCTACTGCCAGGTGGGGATGGTACCCCTCCCCTGGCTGGAAATTCTGGCCTATCCAGTTGCCCATCTGCATCCCCAGCTGGCTCCACCACCAACTCAGGGGCATTTCTTGCTTCTACCCAGGCCCTCAGCGCCTTTTGGTAGTCATCCTTTTTGGAAATGCCTGGTGTAGCCACTTTCAATTTCTTGCAGAGATGCTTGAGCTGTTTCAAAGTGTAGGTTTCCAACCTCTCTTCCTCAAAATCTAGATCCATAGATGCAACAGATGCTGGTGGACTCATGGCAATAAGAATTGGCAGTTCTCAGAAAAATAACAGCTCAAGGAGAAAAAAGAATTCTACCAAAAAGTATGTGGTCGCGTTTGGTCTGCACTCACTAGTAGTGTACACCAATCACTGTATATGAGTCACAAATGCAAGTCCAGGATCCTCACCGCTGACCACCAATGTTAGAACTGGGGGTCTCTAGTTGGCAATGGTATACACCTTTGACCAAATAGGGACCCTTGCTTCTAGTCAGGGTAAGGGGGATACACTACTAAAATAACCCCTGCTCATCCCCCTGGTAGCTTGGCACGAGCAGACAGGCTTATCTCAGAGGCAGTGTGTTAAGCATTTGTGAACACATACAGTAATACAGTGAAAACACTACAGATGGACACCACACAGGTTTTATAAAAATAAGTATACTTTATATAGATTTATCACAAGACCACAAACGACAAAAATCCACAATACTGTAATCAATAATACTTCAAGATGGTAGAAATGGTTTAAAAATAGGTTCTTCACTTAAAAGCAGTCTTTAGCAACAAATAACCCCAACTGGAGTTAGCACGACGTCGAGGTCAAAGAAATCCCAAAGTACGGCGCCGACCGGGAGGTGCGCGGCGTCGGGCCCGGAGTCAAAACAGACCCACAAAGAACAGTACCATGGAAAAGCAAAAACAAAGACAGCTCACGGCGTCGGGGAGGTGCGGCGTCGTTGGCACGTTGCGGCGTCGGTTCCTTGCTTCAGAGGAGATGATGCGTCGGGACCTGGATGCTTTCACAGGCAGGGGAGGCGTCGGTTCCTGACCGGAGAGGAGATGATGTCACAATGGCGCCGAAGCCACGGTTCCGTACGATGTCACGATGTCGATGGATTCTTGACCACCCACGTCGACGATCGGCTCCGTGATGATGTCGGCTTCGGAGTCGATGCAGCACAGCAGCAGGCGTCGGGCCGGCGTCGTAAGTCGGTGCAGCGCTCATGGCTATGGCAGGCTTACGATGTTGCTCGCTGGCGTCGATGTGGCACGGCGGTCGGCGTCGGGTCTTCGTTGCAAGTCGGAGCAGCGCTCACGGCTTCGATGCAGGAGACGGCGTCGCTCGCCGGCGTCGGTGTTGCAAATTCCTTCTGTAGCACCAAAACAGCAAGTTCTAGATGCAGGCAAACAGAAGGGGGTGAAGTCTGGTATCCCTGAGACTTCGGTCAGGAGGCAAGCTCAAATCAAGCCCCTGGAGTAATATTCTGCAAGACGATGAAAGTACACACAACGTTCCTTTCTCCTCTCCTTGGCACTGAAGACACCACTGTAGGCCAACCCAGCAACACAGCACACTGTCAGGGGGGGCAGTCCAACTCCTACAGCTTCCTTTGGTTCTTCTCCTTGGCAGAGGTTCGTCTTGTTGTTCCAGAAGTGATCTAAAGTTCTGGGGTCAGGGCCCCAATATTTATACCCCTAAATCCTTTGTCCTCTGAAGGCAGAGGGGCCTGTACCTAGTCCAAACCAGTTCTTGTCAGTCCTGGAGCACTTTGTTGACAAGACTCCTTCTTTCCTTTCACAGTGTAGGCCAGGGACATCAGACGCACTACAGGAGGTGGAGCCAGCATTGTGGAGGGAAGGCACAGCCCTATTCAGGTCCCAGGTGCAACTCCTCCCACCCATCTACATGCAGATCTCTCTATTCAGCCCTGTGCTGACTCACCCTGTCACCTGGAATCCCCCAGCCCCTGTCACTCACAAAACCAGACACACAATACACAACCTAGCAGAGGCAGGCTTGGACAGTTAGGCAAGAAAATACCTGCTTTCTAAAAGTGGTATTTTCAAACACAGAATGATAAAACCAACTTTACTAAAAGATGTATTTTATCATTCTGAGTTCAGGCATACTAAACTCGAATTTCTACCATGTTCCCTGGGTCAGTTAGGATTATAAGATGTAATAATCAAACTGCCCATTCTGGCCTATGGGGAACAGGTAGCCTTGCAATAGTGAAAAACGAAAATGGCTGTAATTCACTATTAGGACATGCCACACACACCAGGTCATGTCCTACCTTATACTTACAATGCACCCTGCCCTTGGGCCTACCTAAGGGGTGTCTGATATGAAGATAAGGGAAGGTTTGGGGACTGGCAAGTGGGTAGACTTGCCAAGTCGACATGGCAGTCACAGACTGCACACAGGCTCTGCAATGGCAGGCCTGAGGCACACTTTACAAGCTGCTCCTGTGGGTGGCACAACCAGTGCTGCAAGCCCACCAGCAGCTTTTGATTTACAGGCCCTGGGCACACCTGATGCACTATACTAGGATCTGACAAGTAAATCAAATAACCCAATCATGGAGTCACTAATCAATACATCCATTTAACAAAGGGAGCACTTGCACTGTGGCACTGAATAGCAGTGGCACAGTGCCCAAAGCATCTAAAACCAGCAAACAGATCAAAAACAGAGGAGGCAATCAGAAAAAAGTGGAAGGGAGACTCACGCCAATGGTACCAGGTCTAACACGTGTCCCCTCCAGCTGAAATGTGGGGAGAACTACCCAACCCCTTGGGAGTTCTCTTCACTAAGGCGGAAAAATCTGGACAGACCATCAGCATTGGCGTGTTCTGTACCAGGGCGGTGTTCCACCGTAAAGTCCATCCCCTGTAGGGAAATGGACCACCTCAACAACTTTGGGTTCTCACCCCTCATCTGCATCAGCCATTTGAGGGGCCTGTGGTCTGTCTGAACCCGGAAGTGAGTCCCAAACAGGTATGATCTCAACTTCTTCAGTGCCCAGACCACAGCAAATGCCTCACGCTCAATTGCACTCCACCTCTGTTCCCGTGGAAGTAACCTCCTACTGATGAAGGCTACAGGTTGGTCTAGGCCCTCCTCATTAATCTGTGATAGAACAGCCCCCACACCATGCTCTAAAGCGTCTGTTTGAACAATTAATTCCTTTGAGAAGTTGGGCACCTGAAGCACGGTGCTGTACACATGGCAGTCTTCAGGGCGTCAAAAGCTTTCTGACAGGTGTCAGTCCAGTTCACTTTCTTGGGCTGCTTCCTGGAAGTCAGCTCAGTCAAGGGAGCAACAATGTTGCCATACCCCTTGACAAACCTCCTGTAGTACCCCGTGAGTCCTAAAAAGGCTCTCACCTGTGTCTGAGTCTTTGGGGATTCCCATGCCAGGATGGTATCAATCTTGGGTTGTAGGGGCGCCACCTGGCCGCTCCCCACCTGGTGCCCCAAGTACACCACGGAACCCTGCCCGCTCTGGCACTTACTCGCCTTGATCATGAGGCCTGCCTTTCGCAGTGCCATCAACACTTCCCAGAGGTGGCGCAGATGTTCTTCCCAACTGGCGCTGAACACTGCAATGTCATCCAGGTAGGCGGCACTGAAATCCTCCAGTCCAGCCAACACCTGGTTGACCAACCTCTGAAAGGTGGCAGGGACATTCTTCATCCCAAAGGGCATTACCCAGAATTGGTAGTGCCCATCTGGTGTGGAGAATGCTGACCTCTCTTTGGCCCCTTCAGTTAAGGTGATCTGCCTGTACCCAGACGTCAAATCAAACGTGCTGAGGTACCGTGCAGCCCCTAACCGATCAATGAGCTCATCAGCTCTGGGAATGGGGTGCACATCAGTCCTGGTGACTGAATTGAGTCCTCGGTAGCCCACAGAGAACCGGAGTTCGGTGTGGCACCAGGCGCGGCAGCCTTTGGGACCAAGACCTATGGGCTGGCCCAAGGACTGTGAGAGGACTCAATCACCCCTAAGGCAAACATCTTGGAGACCTCCTCCTTGATGTAAGCTCTGACCTTGTCAGTCACTCTGTAAGCCTTGTGCTTCACAGGAGGACTGTCCCCAGTGTCCACATCATGGATGCACCACTCAGTGACACCAGGAATCAGGGAAAACAAATCAGAGAATTGTCCCAACAGTTGGCGACAATCTTGCTGCTGATCAGGGGTCAGTGTGGCAGAGAGGCTGACACCATCCCCTGACCCATCTTGCTCTGTTGCAGACAGGAGGTCAGGAAGAGGCTCAGTCTCCTCCTCCATTCCATCATCTGTCGCTAGGAGCATGCCCACTTCGGACCTTTCTAAGTGGGGCTTCAGGCGGTTAACATGCAGGACCCGCAAAGGGTTCCTTGGAGACCGCAAGTTCACCAGGTAGCGCTCCACCACCTCAGATGGTCCGGTCCACCTGTCCTGGAGCGCACACGGCTCTACAGGGGCCATGACCCAAACCTTCTGTCCAGGTTGAAGCTCAATAAGAGTGGCATTCTGATCGTACCACCGCTTCATCTCTTCCTGGCTGGCTTCCAGATTCGCCTCAGCGAGTTGCCTGAATCGCCTGGTCTGGTTCCTGAAGGCCAGCATGTAACTGTATACATCCTGGGAAGGTTTCCTGGGAGATTGCTCCCAGCCTTCCTTTCCCAGACTCAAAGGTCCTCTTACCGGGTGACCATAGAGCAGTTGAAAGGGACTGAACCCTAAGGACTTCTGTGGCACCTCACGGTAAGCAAACAGGAGGCATGGCAAGAGGACGTCCCACTTACGCGTCATAGGTTCCTCAAGACCCATTATCATGCCTTTGAGGGTCCGGTTGAATCTCTCAACCAGCCCATTACCTTGGGGGTAGTAAGGAGTGGTGAACTTATAGGTAACACTGCACTCCTGCCACAGGGACTTCATATAGTTGGATATGAAGTTGGTACCACGGTCTGACACCACCTCTCTGGGGAACCCCACACGGTAGAAAATTCCATCAGTGCACGTCCCACCACGGGGGCCGTCACTGTCCTGAGCGGGATGGCTTCCGGGTACCGGGTAGCATGGTCCACCAAGACCAGGATAAACCTGTTGCCCATGGCTGTCTTGGGGTCCAGTGGCCCCACAATGTCAATGTCCACCCGTTCAAAGGGGGTACTGACTACAGGGAAAGGTTGGAGAGGAGCCTTTTGCTTCCTTCCACTTTTCCCACTTGCCTGGCAAGTTTGACATGTCCTACAATGAGTGTCTGAACTCTTCCGCATCTGGGGCCAATGAAAGTGGGTGACAAGCCTTTCAAAGGTCTTGTCCTGCCCCAGATGTCCAGCTAAAGGCACGTCATGAGCCATACCCAGTAGGAAGGCTCTGAAGCGCTGGGGTACCACCAGCACACGGGCTGACCCAGGCTCAGCAACCTTAGGCTTGCTATACAGGAGGTCGTTCTCCCAGTAGATCCAATGTGATCCAGACTGATCACCTGCTGCCTGGGCTGTGGCCTGTCGCTGCAGACCCTCAAGAGAAGGGCACTTCCTTTGCTCCTCACAAAATTCCTCCCTGGAGGGGCCTCCTTCCTGCTGCCAATGGGTCAGCTCAGGCAGGTCCCCCAGTTCGGCCACTTGTTCCCCTGTAGGTTCCAGGGCATCCCCCTCAAGGTCTGCCTCCTCCTGGACCGTGGGAACTAGGGGGCCGGTCTCCCATGCCCCCACCTCTTCTCTTTAAGGCAGGGATCTGGGCCATATTTTCAGGCTCCAGAACCGCTTCAACACCCTTACTGGCTGCCATAGACCGAGTGGTCACACACGCCCACTCAGGCAGACCCAACATCTCCAAATGAGACTTCTTCTCCACCTTAGCCCAAGGGGAGCTCTCTAAATCATTGCCTAACAGACAATCCACAGGCATGGCTGGCCTCACAGCATCTTGGAGAGTACCTGAGACCCCACCCCACTCAAAGGGAACTTGATCCACCTTACACTGGCTCTGCGAGTTGTCTGCTGCAACTACAGGGAAGATTGCATGAGGGATAACCTGCTCCTTGGACACCAACCGGCAATTGACAGCTGTCACACTAGCCCCGGTGTCCCTCAGAGCCTCCACCCTATGGCCATTGATGGTCACCCACTGCCTGTACTTCTTAGTGTTATCAGGCAGCTGGGTCTCAGGGACCATCTCAAAGTCTCCTAGCAAGACAAGGGACATTTCTGCGGGACCCCACCCACCTGGGGCACCCATCTCCTCCCCTCCCAGGGCTACACTCGCCAACTGATGGGGTGATGCACGGTGTGGTGCTTTGGATCCCTTCATGGGACACTGTTCATCATACCAACGGTGGCCCACTTGACCACACGTAAAGCATTTTTAAGGGCCCCTCTGAACAGGTTTACCTGTCGGGGCCTCTTGCTTCTTCAAAGGGGCAGGCTGGGAACCCTTCCCTTGGTTCCCTTGGGAATTACTTTGGGGCCCTTTCTGGAACTCCCTCTGTTTACCCTTGTCCCCCCCACTCTTCTGCTGGGGACCCTGCCCACCCTTGGCGGAGTCTCCCACATGACCCTTGTGGACCCTGGTACTGACCCAGCGGTCCGCCTCCTCAGCAAGCTTCCTAGGGTTAGTTAACTTGCTATCAATAAGGTGCTGGCGTAGCTCTGGAAAACAATTAGCAGACAAGTGCTCCCATGCAAACAAATCATAGAGCGCTTCAAAAGTATCCACTTTGCTACCCTTCACCCAACCATCCATAGCTCTGCAAAAGAAAGATACATATTCTACCCAAGTGGTTCCCTCCAGCTTCTTGCAACTCCTGAACCTCTGTCTATAGAGTTCTGGGGTCAAACCATACCTTGTCATCAGAGCTTCCTTCATGTGGGCATAAGACATCCTGTTCTCACTGGGCAGGTCTAACAAAGTATCCCTCCCCTCACTCACAAAGCGGCCCCACAACCCAGCTCCCCAATCCTTCTCAGGGACCCGGTGGGCCAACATTGCTATCTCATAGGCTGCAAACCACTGCCCAATATCTTCATGCTTATGGAAATCTTTGATGACATCCTTGGGGATATATACCCTGCCTTCTGAAGGCACAGATGGTGCGCTGCCACCAGAGGGGTTGATCTCTGGACCCTTTGCCTTGATCTCTAACTCCCTCAACATTCTCTCATGCTCTAATCTCAATCGCTCTCTGCGCAGGGACCCAGGACCAAACTGGAGCCGCTGCCATCGAGCCCACTAACAACACCCAAGTGGGCACACGGTCACCTGTGCGTGGCACCGCAGGCCCTGCACGTGTTGCCAGGGGTGGTGGGAGGGGTGGTAGACACAGGTCGCTATTTGCAGAGGGGTCAGGACTGCGTGATGACCCACAACTGGCACGCATTGCAGATGCATACCAGACCAGCACCGGAGAGGTCACCCAGGTAGTGGGGATCCTCAAGGACATACAACAGCAGCAGGCTGCCCATCATGCCCGCTTGGACTCCCACATGTCCCGTGTCGAGACACACATGTCTCGCATGGAGTCCAAGTGGGACACATTGCAAGAACTCACAGCGGTGCATAGTGACATACTGACATGCCTCCACCAGATCAGCACCAACATGGCCTCACCTCCCTGTGCGCCCACAACATCTGTTGCCACTACATCCGCAACAGCCACAGGGAGGGAGGAGGACTCTGGCAGAGAGTACCCTGCACCGCGGCAGCCTGCACCTGAGGGTCCCCCCAAGAAGAGGGGCCGTCCGAGGAGGCCAAACTGAGAGGCCGATGGCCAGCTACATCCCCAAGGAAGCCAACACCTGTTCTGGAACTTTTCCTCTGTGTGCAAACTGCACGCCCTGTCGATGGCAACCCAACTCGCCCACATGACATGGGGAGCTCTAGTTGTACAAATTCATCAGATGACTGTGGACTATACCCTGGACATTTCATCTACCAGGACTTCCAATTCACATGGGAACTTTGGATTCCAATTTCTATGTACAGCACCCACCATCCTGTGCACCATCCCCACACCTTTTGTAAATAAACTCACCAAAAAGCATATCTGCCTCTGTTGTGATTCCAACGTGGTCTCTGTCATGGAGATGGTGATCAGAAATATGACACTGTGCATGCTGACTGCTACAGCAAGTCCAATACCGTCATGGCAGTCATGGCGACGTGACACATATGAGGGAGACACACCACTAGGGCCACACAACACATACACACCAGGGCCATATGACTCATCCCCTACACTGATGTTGCCTGGAAATACAGTGCAATGCACAGACACCACACATATTCACAGTCTGTGTCAACTACAACACAGGTGCAGTAAGCAAATGTCACTCAGATGTGTGACTACGGACAACGCACACCCCAAAATGTAGAACAGGTTTATTACACATTTGCTACATGTTGTTTCCACTACAAATGCAAGCTAATCCCACCTGGCTGTGGCCACAAAGTCAAACAATGCAGAAGATAGAAAGTCCAGGGGTGTGTGGCACATCACCTGTAGGGGAACAACTGCTGCCACCTTGGAAGTTGAATCATTGATTCGGGGGATCCAAGTTGTTCTAACAACTCCAGCAGCACCCTGTGAAGGACAGACATGACACACACTCAAAAGCACAGAAGAACAGCACAGAACGGCAATACTCATGTCTAATACCTGTCACAAGTTAAATACACAAAAGCAAGTTAGCATGTCTACACTGTTGGCAAGTACAGACCACCTGCAAGGACACATTTCCGCACGCATCCAGTCAAGTTGCACATGGCCACACTCAAACAGCACCAGAGCACCACACACACATATCATGCAAATCAAATTCATTGATAGTACAACACTCTGGATACTCACATTCAGCTGAAGAAGTTGGTGATGAGCTGTGTGCGGACATCACCATCATCATCATCATCATCATCATCATCATCATCATCATCATCATCATCATCATCATCACTGGCATCGTGGCCCAGGCCTGGATCCTCCACAGGTGGCGGATGTTGGTCATCGTCATCCAGGATGAGAGGCAACTCCTTCCGCACTGCCAGGTTGTGGAGCATGCAGCAGACGATGATAATCTTGCACACCTTTGCTGGGGCATATGGGAGGGCGCCTCCTGTCTTGTCCAGGCAGCGGAAGCGGCTCTTCAGGAGACCAAAGGTCCGCTCAATCAACCTCCTGGTCCGACCATGTGCCTCATTGTAGCGCATCCGGGCTGGTGTCACAGGGTTCCTGAGGGGTGTCAGCAACCACGGCATGTTGGGGTATCCCGAGTCACCTACAGACAGACAATTGCACATTAGCCAACATTGAAAAGTGTGCGGAAAGCAACATAGCACAACACACACAATGGTACAAAGTCAGTACACACCGAGAAGCCAAGCACGCTGGTTCGGCATCTGTGACATCATCCTCGGGATGCGACTACTCCTCATCACGTAGGCATCGTGTGCAGAACCGGGGAAACGGGCACAAACATGTGTGATGGTCATGTTTGCAAGACATACCACCAGAGCATTGACAGAATGGTAATGTTTCCTGTTCCTGTATGCCTGCTCATGTGCCTGTGGTGGTACCAAAGCCACATGTGTCCCATCAATGGAGCCAATGACATGTGGCATCCTCCCCAGGGCATAGAAGTCACTCTTGACGTCAGTGAGTCGGTGACGTTGTGGGAAATAGATGTACTGGTTAAGGCATCTCAACATCGCCACCAAAACATCGCGTAGCACACGGCTGAACATAGTCTGTGACATACCACCAGTAGATGCCACAGTGTGTTGAAAGGTACCGGTGGCAAAGAAGTGTAGGGCTGCCATCACCTTCACCTTGGGGGTCAGCGCTGTCGGATACGGCCGGCCAGGCTGCAAATGTGGGTCCAACCGCACTGCCAAATCCTCAATCAGCTGCCTGGTGAAGCGGTACCGTCGGATGCTGTCACGTTCCACCATCGTTGCCAGGTCTGGGAATGATCGATGGACAGCAGGAGCCCTGCAGTGCAGAGGTGAAGAAGTCAAGATTGTCAGTCACCCCACATATGTGCCATTCACCATACTGTAGTTCACATGCTACATCATCAGCAAACACTAGTACTTGATTTGTGTCTCGTTCTGTTTGGACACATATGGCACCCACATGGACATCATGTAACATCTCTGTTCAACATGTGTGGACAACAGGTCCCAGGGTGTGCTATGTGAAACCATTTGGCTGTGTCACAGTACCCATTTACTGCACTCACATTCCACACACATACCACAGTGACGTCTGGACAGATGCGCCACAGGCACCTCAACTCATTGACAGGTAGATTCCCAGGGAGCCTGTCTTGCCACATGGATACTGGCATGACATGGCGTATCATGTACACGTCAGAAAAATCAAACATGACTCCCACAGGTAGTGCCCCCTGTAGCCTCTGCAGGACAGACATGGACGTCAGTGACACACACACACAACATCTAAGTCCATGCACAAACAACGTGGATGTGGAGACTGTCTCCCATTGTGCACATAGAGTTAGAGATGTAAAAAACAACATGCACACAGACTGCGGAGGGACATGACTATTGTGTCAATGGGCCACCCTGTGATGTACATGCTTTCCCACATGAGCCTTGGGGTATGTGACATGTCATACATATACACAACCTGGAAATGTGACCATGCAACATGCTCCAAAAATGAACAGTTGCACATCCCAGTGGTCATGTGCACGACACACAAAGGACCCTGTCCCCATTAACATGTGCACAGCCTGGGTGTGTCTGCCCCCAAGTGCCAGCCCAAAAACAACATGTACACACCCATACACAGATAAGGTCATGCTGCCACACATGCCTTAGATACAGTGTGGACTGGGTGTGGTGTAGTAGGTGTGCCCCAGAGTCCCTGGAAAGTATATGTGGCTGGCATAGGTTCACCATTGACCAGCATGGTGACCCATGCGTGTGACCTGTACAGGGATGCGTTGTACAGCAATAGTCCGATCGGTGTGCCCGCTCGGACCATTGCATTGAATGTGAGCGGGTACGCGTTGTACAGCAATGGTCCGATCGGTGTGCCCGCTCGGACCATTGCATTGCATGTGAGCGGGTACGCGTTGTATCGCGGGTACGCGTTGTACAGCAATGGTCCGATCGGTGTGCCCGCTCGGACCATTGCATTGAATGTGAGCGGGTACGCGTTGTACAGCAATGGTCCGATCGGTGTGCCCGCTCGGACCATTGCATAGAATGTGAGCGGGTACGCGTTGTACAGCAATGGTCCAATCGGTGTGCCCGCTCGGACCATTGCATTGAATGTGAGCGGGTACGCGTTGTACAGCAATGGTCCGATCGGTGTGCCCGCTCGGACCATTGCATTGCATGTGAGCGGGTACGCGTTGTATCGCGGGTACGCGTTGTACAGCAATGGTCCGATCGGTGTGCCCGCTCGGACCATTGCATTGCATGTGAGCGGGTACGCATTGTATCGCGGGTACGCGTTGTACAGCAATGGTCCGATCGGTGTGCACGCATTGGCTAGGGCCTGGCATGGCAACGGATGCGGTTTTTGAATTTACAACGAGTCTGATGCAGTGAATTCAGTTGGCCAGCCACAACAATGTTGCAAATTCATGGGTGTCATGAAGTTGAATTTTTGAAGGATGCTGTGGGCGAGTATTGGAGCTGCCATTCCATGGATTGGCCAGATTCAGAAGATGCTACCGACTTGGACCTATCACTTTGGACACATGGGACAGTATCTGCCTCTGCAGCACACATATAATGCTGGCTGTTCCCCTGAGAGCTCACTTGCCTGCACTGCATGCTCCAGGACGACATCTGCCACTACACTGCTGCTGTCTCTGCATCCTCTGGCTGCTGCAATGGCACGTACTGTGGAGAGAGCCCCAGCCTTCACCCATGAGGAGAACCAGGCCCTGCTGGACAGCCTCCTTCCACAGTACAGCAAGCTGCATGGGACACCAGGGGAGCAGGTGAGTGTGCTGTTCACTGCCTCACTAATTGTGCATGTTGCCTGACTAGCAGGATTTACAGTGTGCACACCACTGGCTAGCATGCCCACTGAGTAGTTCGCACCCCCAAAGTGTGTAGTCACTTGCACTGAACAGGTACAGTGGAGTAACAGTGCATTCAAACAAGGTTCACTACCCATGCAATGATACCATGTAGTAACTGCTGGCAAACTGTCCATAGCCCTCGTTGCACTGCCTGTGTACATCATATGCCCCTGTGATTGAGACATGTATTTCCAACTGTGTGATGCACGGATATGTTGCATGTGTAGTAATGGCCTTTTCACTTTCTCATCCTCACAGGTTGATGCCCATCGGAAGCAGGACATCTGGCTGGACATCGTCCGGGCAGTCCGATCCGTGGGGGTCTACAAGCCCCGGATCCGCAACTGCCAGAAGAGGTGGCAGGACCTTCGTGGCTGGACCCGGAGGATCACAAGGGTCCAGCTGAAGCTGTCGCCTCCTCGCAGGAGGGGCGGACACCGGACCCTGACCCCCCACATGCTCCAGATCCTGCCGGTGGTGTTCCCGGAGCTGGATGGGCAGCTGAAGGGCAGACAGCAGCAAGGAGGGGGTGAGTCTAAGACTGCACTGTGAACTCTGTCTAACATGCTATGTGCCCTCCTCTGGCCTGGTTAAACTTCCCCAGTACATCAGTCTTGTTGTCCAGTACCCATGTCCCTCTATTGTAACCTGGCCACTACCCATCTGATGCGCCAGTGTGCTCCTTACGCTCAGGATAATTGTGTCACTTGGGTACAGGGTCCTAGTCATTTTGCTTTGCTCAAGGTGGTGACAGATTTTGTTCCCGTGACATTGTGTTTGCCTTCATGGGTGGGTCAGTTGCTCACACAATGCCTGAGTCGTGCTATGTAGTCTGGGTGTAACTTTGATATGTGATCCACTTGCACATCTAATTCACCACATGTCCCTGGGGTATTTGCCACACCCCCATTCTGCGGGTGGGTAAATTGTCTGGGCCTCAGGAGTATGTATGTCAAGTGTGTCACACATGCTTAGCCACCTGCCCACTGACCAGGGCTCATCCCTCTTGCAGGTGGAGCCGGACAGTCATGCCTACTACAGGGCATACATTACACTCTGTACTCCCACTCCCGTGTATCATCTGACATGCTGTGCTCAGTGAAATGTTGCCTCAGGTGTCTGCCTCTGTGTCGTTGTGCTGTGACTACGTTGTCGTGACTCCTGTGATGTCCTTCGGTTAGGGGTCAGCATGCCATCTGCTATTGGACCATGTGAGACAAGACTTCTGTGACTCATAGGTGTTTGATCACTTGACTGTGCAGACAGGTGTATGAGACTGTGACTTTCAGGCAGCTGTTCATCATTCACAGCACACTGTGAGGTGCTCTGGTTCAGGGAGTAGTGTTTCATGTCTCCCATTTGTCCAAATGGTGTGCAGTGTACAAATACTGGTTCAGAGGATGTGGTTAGTGGGGGATGAACATGTGCACTTGTCAGTTACATTACTTGCCTTCCCCATGTCCTAGGATAGTGACACAGTGCAGACTGTTGTTTGCTGGCTAACATGGCCATGTGACTTGAGACAGTGATGTATGACTTTGCAGGCATGCCTGTGTCATGGCATTAAACTTCCTAAGGGTGATCCTGCAGGGTGGTGACATGTGCAACAGGCACCCCATTGTGGCATTGACTATCCGGACATGGGTGCTTCATGGGGTCTGGTGCTGCTATGCATCACATGCATTTCTTTTTAGGCTCAGGCCGTCCATTTATCCAGACACCTGCACTGACTCAGTGGCAAGTGATGTGAGGTGGGCATGTTCACATACTTCACCGTGTTCTCAGCAATGTCCAACTACTGTGTAGGTGGTGCATGTGTCCACACTGGGGTCTTACCATCAGACAGGCACCAGACAGATGGGTGCAAGGGCAGGAGGGGTGTCTGTTCCATGGCTGACCATCAGACTGACAATTGGCTTCTCCTAATCTGTGTGATGACTTTTGGCAATGTTCTACTAGTGATGCCAGGGCTTGCTCTGTGATGTGCTGTACTTACTGTGGTGTGTGCGGTCAGTGCAGGTGACTGATGTTTGTCTGTTTCCCTAATTGTTTGCAGATACATCCACAGCCACAGGAGGGGACAGCTCCACGGACCAGGAGGAGCAGCAGAGCCAGACTGGGTCAGCGTCCGACGAGTGGTCAGAGGGACCCAGTGGCACGGAGGGCGAGGGAGCCACACCGAGGAGTCCTCAGCACCATCCACCTCAGCTGAGGACCACAGCAGCTCGGAGGATGACTCCCTTGTGGATGCGGGTGTCAGCAGCTACCACACCCCAGCTACTCTGTCTGATCCCGCCACCACCACCACCACCACCACCACCGCCCTCCCATTGGCTCCCATTCCTGAGGTCCGTGGAGGCTCCCGTGCTCGGGAGCGTGTCTCCTTCAAGCCAGGCACCGCACCCCCTGCCCCTGTGTCCCCTGCTGCCCTGAGTGAGGAGTCTGTGTACCTCCTTCGGCAGCTCCATGTAGGGCAGACAGCAATGCTGAGTGTCCTCATGCACACACTACTCTGTTGACACAGCTGGTGTCGTTCATGGAGGGCATCTCAACGGGTATGTCTGCCCTACAGAGGAGCAATAGGTCCATGGACTCCTCCCTGACGGCAGCAGTGTCCCTCCTCCAACAGTCCCTCACCCCTCCCACCTCTGCCCCATCCACACTTCCTATCACCCTACCTGTCCAAAGCACATGCACACCTGCACAATCACACCAACACACAGACACTAGCAGCACACACCCACCCAAAACCAAGGCAAGACGTGCACACAAGGACCATCCTGAAGACAGACGGCAGCAGTAAACGGGCGACATCACCACCTGTACTTGTGAGCGTGGGTTCTTTATCCAGACCCACGACTGTTTGGTATATCATACAAGAGCCATCACCAAACTCGATCTGGTAGAAGCAATATATACGTGATCTCTGGCCTTATAGGCCTCTGGACCTATCCTATCGGAGATGAAGGTTCCTCCTTTTGGATCATACTTAGACCAACTTAATTATCATTTTAGTTTGTCGTTGTCGGATTACAATTCGTCCAGTAGACCCTAATTGGTTTATTGAGTGCCCCACGTCATCCATGTCTGTGTCCATGATTCGCCCTGAGGAAGGTGTGGCCCGTCTATAGGGTTTCCACCGAAACGCGCGTCGGCGCTTGTCCTTCTAAAATCTTAATTCATTCTTTATCCTCCATCTTTGGATCTGTATATAGAACATTGATTTATTCTGTGGGTCGTCTTTTTAATGTGAGAGATTTTGTTGTTAAATGTTGGATGAATTTTGAGTATGTTTGTTTGATGTTTTGAGCTCATATGAATGATATGAGTGGGTTGTATGAATGATGAGTGTTTGTGGGGCAATGCATTTATTGTGTTTTCTTTAGTATGTTTTATATATATGCATCAATTTTCTGTAGTATAAGACCTATTGTGTGATAACCTTTTGATATTCTGTTAATTAAAAAAGATCAAATGACTGATTGTTTCCATTGTTGTGTTTTCCCTGCATGCATGAGATTGCTATGTGTTCTAAATTACCAGCATAGGACCCTTTGTGGGCCATCACTATACTCTAAAGGGTGGGTACTTCTCTGTTTTGTATAGTGCACACAAGCATCCTCAGGGGACTGATTCCACA
Source organism: Calotriton arnoldi (assembly GCA_963921515.1). Lineage (NCBI taxonomy): Eukaryota > Metazoa > Chordata > Amphibia > Caudata > Salamandridae > Calotriton > Calotriton arnoldi. Next base: position 602,184 of record CAWUFW010011195.1, read on the forward strand.
CACACAGGGGATGGGGAACTGACACACACACAGGCAACCACAGTCACTCCGCAATCCTCAAGATCCTCTCCCTCCAAGACCCCTTCCCTTGCCTCACCTGCAACCCCACATACACAGCAGCTCTTCCTCTCTGACCTCGGCCTCTTCCCCTCCAATCCTGCTGATCCAGCATGCCGGGGTAAGAGGAAGTCCACACACAGAGAGGAGAGTGCCCCTCGCCCCCGGACAACCTCCCCCAGGCGCAGGCAGAGTGAGCCCCCCACCCGCAAGTCCCCCGGACCCGGAAGAGCAAGACCCCGCCACCGCCCTGCAAGTCACCCACCCAGTCTCTCACCTCCATCCCCCAGGCCACCACTCCACAGGTTCCACCGCCACACCCTGCCCCAGGTTCCCCCACACACCGATACCGCATCCCCAAAGTGCTCAAGCCCTCCCCCCCTGCCACTTGCTCTTCCACCCCCAAACCAGACGCTCTGCCTGTATGTGCCACTGGTGTGGAGACCGTGTCCCCCCTTCTGTCCTGCCCAGCTCTTCTGCCCCCCTTCCACTCCCTTGGAGTCATGCACTGCGGTGGAGTGCACAACAACCCCATCTGACTCGGGCACTGCATTGAGGACCCAGCCCACTCCATCTGCCCAGCCCACTGCAGTGGTTGCAGCACCAACACATCAGACTTGAGCCCTGCGGTGGTGCCGGCCCCCCCTGAGTCAGACACCTCCACTGCAGTTGCCGGTGACACTCCTGCACCCACCTCACCTTCCCTGCCTCCTTCTGGCATCCCCTGATCCTGTCCCTGCGGTGCCTGGCCTGCCCCTCATATGCCCCTCCAAGGGGGATGTCCCCTGTTGGTACCTGTGCAGGCAAGCAAGTTGTGACAAGTAGTCACACATCACCCTGTTGGGACTGTATTTGGACTGGACATTGGCCATTGTTAATTTTGGACTTTTGATTTGAGTTGCACACTTGCTGAATAAAGCCTCTTTTTGTTTACTTGTGGTTAATCTTTGGTGGTACATGATGTAGATGTGTAGTATCATGCATTTGCTGTTGTAATTGTGTTCAGATCAGGTAAATGAAGTTTTGCTGTGATGGGCTCCATGTGGCCCATGGGATATGTGTCCTAATCTAGTCTGGATCTATAGCATCCCTTGCTGCAGTCTGAGGGTGTAATGTTCAGCATTTGACACAGGGATGTACGTTTAGCATTTGTATATTACCATCTTTGTCCTACACTGTTGCACATCTGATGGGCTTACCACTGTCCATTGTTCCTAGTACCCTGACTGTGTGCCCGTCTCCACTGGACATGCAGTTTTGCACATCAATTTTGGAGGACTCATCTGTGTATACAGTACAACTGGATTGCCACGTGTTTTGGGTGTATGCAGATGACTGACGTGACACTCCCGTACCCAGGCTGATGTGAGCAGAGGCTTCTGTGTGTTGTAGTTGTTGACTCACTGACGGAGTGTCCTGCTGATATGTTTGAGTCGTGCACAGACAAGGTTTGGCACAGCGGAGCTTCCACAGGAGTGGAGTGCCCTCATGGCTGTGTGTAATCTGGTGACATTGTGTGTGCCCGTGTTGTGTGTTGTGTGAGCATGTCTGTGCATGTTCCCTTCCCTTTTCCTACACAGGCTGGGTCCCTAGGGATGTTCCTGTTTCTGATGGTTGCAGAGTTGGTATGTGTTCATCCAGCATCTTGGACCTGGTTTCTCCGTGATGTGGTTGCATGGCAAACTGATGTTCATGAGGTTGTCATCCCAGGTTGTCTTTGTTGTCAGGGCTGGGGATGTGGGCAAACGCAGATGGGACACATTCAGGATTCCCCTGGGCACTTGTTGTTTACACAAGTAATGTGATTTAGAGTTTGTGTTAGCTTTCAGTGATTGTGACTCGTTGTGTGTGTGACTGCTGCCACTCCTCAGGGTCAGAGCTGCAATGTTGGAAGTTGTGTACGTGTGTTCTTTGTGTCTCACCTTGGCTTCTTCATTGGTGTGTGACTATGGCCAGGATCCCATTGTTTGTGGTGGATTTCACATCATGCGCATGTACGGCGTACTGTGCAGTGTGTCATACATAGACGAGTCATGTTGAGTGGGCATGTGTGATGGGTTTCTGCACCTTAGTTCCCCCCACCACCCCTGGGATTGTCATGGGTGCATGTGCAATGTCACCAGTCCATGTGAGCTTCACTGCTGCACATTGTTGCAGATGAGGGTGTGTGGTGTTGAGTGTGCAAATGTGAGTTGTTGCACGGCTAGACCACTACCTCCATATTGGCCTTGGCTGGCAGGCCCTGCTGATTGATTGGAGCTTGTGTAGGTGTGATGGTAGTTTGTAGCTGAGGACACATGGCTGTGGTTCACAGTGTGATCAACATCTACCTTTGTCATCACAGTGGAATTGTCATGCAGGCTAGTGTCTGCAAAATGTGGGGTCCCTGGGGGTAGTGCTGTGGTGGGTGTGTCTCTTGCTGTGTTAGTTGCTGTTCCTACAAGCTTGTGTGACATGTGTAATTTGGACTCCCTCTCATCTGACAATGCCAGATTTCCCACATAGGGGAATCCAATCCATGAGTTACTTGTGTGTGGCACTGTATACACATCTGTGTAATTGGGATTCAGGCCTCCTCATGTGTTGTGTGGTTGCCTGGGGACACTGGCACACACCCCCATCACCTGTTGTCTTTGATAGGAAGTGTGAGTCTGCCTGTTTGTGTTAGTGCATTTGCATCACTGCATTGGCATTTCTGTAGTGTGCCATTGGCTGTATGTTGTTTGGTGATTTTCCCCTGCTCTCCCTGGTACTCCTGGGTCATCAGTCAGCACAATGATCATGGTTTGTATGTCCCATTGCTGCCATGGTATGGTATTTGTTCACCTGACATCCACAGTCTCCACAGATTATATACATTTGTGTGTCCATAGGTGCAGATATGTGGGTCAGCATCATGATGGTCACTTCTGTCAATGTGGAATCGGCTGATTGTTGGCAATGTGGTCCCCCATGTGTGATGTTTGTATGCACATGGACTAAAGCGATGTTTCTGTGACACTGCACTGTTAGCCTCCCCCAATATATGTTGCAATGGGACACAAGCAGTACTATGCCACAGATGTTTTAGTTGTTGTGTGCCCAGCATTCATCCATTCAGTTTGTCTTTGGCAGCTTTTACCATGCCTACACTTACCTTATGATCACTGTGGTGATGGGGCTTTAGGCACCATTGCCACACTGATCAAAAGGTCCATCAGCCTTGGACCCCACACTTACCTTTTGGTGACTGTGGTGATGGGGCTTTAGGCACCATTGCCACACTGATCAAAAGGTCCATCAGCCTTGGACCCCACACTTACCTTTTGGTGACTGTGGTGATGGGGCTTTAGGCACCATTGCCACACTGATCAAATGGTCCATCAGCCTTGGACCCCACACTTACCTTTTGGTGACTGTGGTGATGGGGCTTTAGGCCCCATTGCCACACTGACCAAAAGGTCCATCAGCCTTGGACCCCACACTTACCTTTTGGTGACTGTGGTGATGGGGCTTTAGGCCCCATTGCCACAGTGGCCATGGTTGGCTTGTATTGTGGAGGCCACACACTTTTATGTGTGACACATGTGTTAGTGGGTCACATTGTATGTTCATTGTCATGTTTAGTGTTGTAGGCATTTGACATGGACTACACACGCTTGTCATGTTGTTTGGGTGGATGTAATTTTCTGTGATTCCTTATGTGGGAGTATGCTGGTTGTGTCATGCATTACCCGTCCTATGAGTAGGGGTGGTGGTAGTGGTAGGCATCCAGCCCCCATGAGTGGGGGTGGTGGTAGTGATAGGCATCCAGCCCCCATGAGTGGGGATGGTAGTAGTGATAGACATCCAGCCCCCATGAGTAGGGGTGGTGGTAGTGATAGGCATCCAGCCCCCCATGAGTGGGGATGGTAGTAGTGATAGGCATCCAGCCCCCCTGAGTAGGGGTGGTGGTAGTGATAGGCATCCAGCCCCCCTGAATAGGGGTGGTGGTAGTGATAGAGCATCCAGCCCCCCTGAGTAGGGGTGGTGGTAGTGATAGGCATCCAGCTCCCCATGAGTGGGGATGGTAGTGGTGATAGGCATCCAGCCCCCCTGAGTAGGGGTGGTGGTAGTGATAGGCATCCAGCCCCCATGAGTAGGGGTGGTGGTAGTGATAGGCATCCAGCCCCCCATGAGTAAGGGAGGTGGTAGTGATAGGCATCCAGCCCCCCTGAGTAGGGGTGGTGGTAGTGATAGGCATCCAGCCCCCATGAGTAGGGGGTGGTAGTGATAGGCATCCAGCCCCCTGAGTAGGGATGGTGGTAGTGATAGGCATCCAGCCCCCCTGAGTAGGGGTGGTGGTAGTGATAGGCATCCAGCCCCCCATGAGTGGGGATGGTAGTAGTGATAGACATCCAGCCCCCCATGAGTAGGGGTGGTGGTAGTGATAGGCATCCAGCCCCCCTGAGTAGGGGTGGTGGTAGTGATAGGCATCCAGCCCCCTGAGTAGGGGTGGTGGTAGTGATAGGCATCCAGCCCCCATGAGTAGGGGGGTGGTAGTGATAGGCATCCAGCACCCCTCTGAGTAGGGGTGGTAGTAGTGATAGGCATCCAGCCCCCCATGAGTGGGGATGGCAGTGGTGATAGGCATCCAGCCCCCCCTGAGCAGGGGTGGTGGTAGTGATAGGCATCCAGCGTCCCATGAGTAGGGGTGGTGGTAGTGATAGGCATCCAGCCCCCCATGAGTAGGGGGTGGTAGTGATAGGCATCCAGCCCCCCTGAGTAGGGGTGGTGGTAGTGATAGGCATCCAGCCCCCCATGAGTAGGGGGTGGTAGTGATAGGCATCCAGCCCCCTGAGCAGGGGTGGTAGTAGTGATAGGCATCCAGCCCCCCATGAGTGGGGATGGTAGTAGTGATAGACATCCAGCCCCCCATGAGAAGGGGGGGTGGTAGTGATAGGCATCCAGCCCCCTGAGTAGGGGTGGTGGTAGTGATAGGCATCCAGCCCCCATGAGTAGGGGGTGGTAGTGATAGGCATCCAGCCCCCTGAGTAGGGGTGGTGGTAGTGATAGGCATCCAGCCCCCCTGAGTAGGGGTGGTGGTAGTGATAGGCATCCAGCCCCCCATGAGTGGGGATGGTCGTGGTGATGGGCATCCAGGCCCCCTGAGTAGGGGTGGTGGTGGTGGCAGGAATCCAGGCCCCTATGGGTGTGTATGGCATTGGTGATGCCCATCCCACCCCTATGATTGTGCAGTTGCTAGTGTACGTCATTTGTGCATCCCTATGTGTGTGTGACATATTTTAGGTACGTGTAGTTAGTTTGTATTGTTGGTGTTTGACTTACCGTCTGCGCCGTACGCGTCCGAATCGGTCCCGGTAATAGAAGTAGAGTATTGGTAGGACCTGCGCGATGGGATTCATGGTTGGTTCGTCTCGTTCGGGTTTCGCATGTCTTCGACTCGTACTCGTCGCTGGCTTGTTCGTCTCGTAGCCATGGATCGTTTAGTGACGCGAAACGGAGCTTATGTGAGGCTCTCCCGGATGCTGAAACGTGCCGGACGTAGCGACAGGTTCGGCGCGTACGGAAGACGCATCGTACTAGTCCGGCCGGAAGGTGCTGTGTATTTGGTTCCGTGCGACTCGATTCGGCGTTTACGGATCCGGCTCGGGCGGAGAAAAGGAGCTGGATTGGGTAAGTACGGTTGGGTCGGAATCTGGGCTGTTATGCGCATCGTACTTGTTCGTTCGGTAGAGTGTTCGAGTCGGTCGGGAAACACGCGTTCAGCTGGTATTTTTTCCGGACAAATACTGTTAGGTGCGCTTCCGGCCCAAATCGGAATCGGCCCCTAAACATATTTAATTTACTATTCCCACTCCAACGTAGATTAACTCAGGGAAGGTGCTTGACACTAAACATATATAATTTACTATTCCCACTCCAATTTATATTAAGTCAGGGAAGGTGCTGGACAGTAAACATATATAATTTACTATTCCCACTCCAAACTATATTAACTCTGGGAAGGTGCTGGACACTAAACATATATAATTTACTATTCCCACTCCAATTTATATTAAGTCAGGGAAGATGCTGGACAGTAAACATATGTAATTTACTATTCCCACTCCAATTTATATTAAGTCAGGGAAGGTGCTTGACAATAAACATAAATAATTTACTATTCCCACTCCAATTTAAAATATATCAGAGAAGGTGCTGGACAGTAAACATATATAATTTACTATTCCCACTCCAATTTATATTAATTCAGGGAAGGTGCTGGACACTAAGGGGTCGATCCCGATCTCGGCCGGTAGGGCACCTAACAGTATGCGTCCGGAAAAAATACCAGCCGAATGCGTGTTCCCCGACCGATTCGTACACTCGTCCGGACGAACAAGTACGATGCGTATAACAACTCATTTTCCGAGCGAGCCGTACTCACCCAATCCAGCTCCTGTTCCCCGCCCGAGCCGGATCCGTGAACGCCGAATCGAGCCGCACGGAAGCAAATACACAGCACTTTCCGGCCGGACTAGTACGATGCGCAATCCGTACGCGCCGAACCCGTCGCTACGTCCGGCACGTTTGAGCATCCGGGCGAGCCGTACATAAGCTCCGTTTCGTGCCACAAGACGATCCATGGCTACGAGACGAACAAGCCTGCTACGAGTACGACTCGAAGACACGAGAAACCCGAACGAGACGATCCAAGCATGAATCCCATTGCGCAGGTCCTACCTATACTCTGCATCTATTACCGGGACCGGCACGGACGCGTACGGCGCAGACGGTAAGTCAAACACCAACAATACAAACAAACTACACGTACCAGAAATATGTCACACACACATAAGGATGCACAAATAACGTACACTAGCAACAGCAGAACCATAGGGGTGGGATGGCCAACACCAATGCCATACACACCCATAGGGGGATGGATGCCTAACACCACCCTACCACCACCCCTACTCAGGGGGGCCTGGATGCCTGCCACTACTACCATCCCCACCCTTAGGGGGATGGATGCCTACCACTAACACCATCACTACTCAGGGGGCTGGATGCCTACCACTACCACCACCCCTACTCAGGGGGCCTGGATGCCTGCCACTACTACCATCCCCACTCATAGGGGGATGGATGCCTACCACTACCACCACCCCTACTCAGGGGGGCCTGGATGCCTACCACCACCACCACCCCTACTCAGGGGGCCTGGATGCCTGCCACTACTACCATCCCCACCCTTAGGGGATGGATGCCTACCACTACTACCATCCCCACTCATGGGGGGGATGGATGCCTACCACTACCACCAACCCTACTCAGGGGGGCCTGGATGCCTGCCACTACTACCATCCCTACCCTTAGGGGGATGGATGCCTACCACTAACACCATCACTACTCAGGGGGGCCTGGATGCCTACCACTACCACCACCCCTACTCAGGGGGGCCTGGATGCCTGCCACTACTACCATCCCCACTCATAGGGGGATGGATGCTTACCACTACTACCATCCCCACTCATAGGGGGATGGATGCCTACCACTACCACCACCCCTACTCAGGGGGCCTGGATGCCTGTCACTACTACCATCCCCACTCATAGGGGATGGATGCCTACCACTACTACCATCCCCACTCATGGGGGATGGATGCCTACCACTACCACCACCCCTACTCAGGGGGCCTGGATGCCTGTCACTACTACCATCCCCACTCATAGGGGGATGGATGCCTACCACTACTACCATCCCCACTCATGGGGGATGGATGCCTACCACTACCACCACCCCTACTCAGGGGGCCTGGATGCCTGTCACTACTACCATCCCCACTCATAGGGGGATGGATGCCTACCACTACTACCATCCCCACTCATGGGGGATGGATGCCTACCACTACCACCACCCCTACTCAGGGGGCCTGGATGCCTGTCACTACTACCATCCCCACTCATAGGGGGATGGATGCCTACCACTACTATCATCCCCACTCGTGGGGGGATGGATGCCTACCACTACCACCACCCCTACCACCACCCCTACTCAGGGGGGCCTGGATGCCTACCACTACCACCACCCCTACTCAGGGGGCCTGGATGCCTGCCACTACTACCATCCCCACTCATAGGGGGATGGATGCCTACCACTACTACCATCCCCACTCATAGGGGGATGGATGCCTACCACTACCACCACCCCTACTCAGGGGGCCTGGATGCCTGTCACTACTACCATCCCCACTCATAGGGGGATGGATGCCTACCACTACTACCATCCCCACTCATGGGGGATGGATGCCTACCACTACCACCACCCCTACTCAGGGGGCCTGGATGCCTGTCACTACTACCATCCCCACTCATAGGGGATGGATGCCTACCACTACTACCATCCCCACTCATGGGGGATGGATGCCTACCCCTACCACCACCCCTACTCAGGGGGGCCTGGATGCCTGCCACTACTACCATCCCCACCCTTAGGGGGATGGATGCCTACCACTACCACCACCCCTACTCAGGGGGGCCTGGATGCCTACCACTACCACCACCCCCTACTCAGGGGGGCCTGGATGCTTGCCACTACTACCATCCCCACCCTTAGGGGTATGGATGCCTACCACTACCACCATCACTACTCAGGGGGGGCTGGATGCCTACCACTACTACCATCCACACTCCTGGGGGGATGGATGCCCACCCCTACCACCACCCCTACTCAGGGGGGCATGGATGCCTGCCACTACTACCATCCCCACTCATAGGGGGATGGATGCCTACCACTACTACCATCCCCACTCATAGGGGGCCTGGATGCCTGCCACTACTACCAGCCCCACCCTCAGGGGTATGGATGCCTACCACTACCACCATCACTACTCAGGGGGCTGGATGCCTACCACTACCACCACCCCTACTCAGGGGGCCTGGATGCCTGTCACTACTACCATCCCCACTCATAGGGGATGGATGCCTACCACTACTACCATCCCCACTCATGGGGGATGGATGCCTACCACTACCACCACCCCTACTCAGGGGGCCTGGATGCCTGTCACTACTACCATCCCCACTCATAGGGGGATGGATGCCTCACCACTACTACCATCCCCGCTCATGGGGGATGGATGCCTACCACTACCACCACCCCTGTAGTCTGTGTCAAATGCCTACAACACTGAACATGACATTGAACATACAATGTGACCCCCTAGCACATGTGTCACACAGAAATGTGTGTGGCCTCCACAATGCAAGCCGACCATGGCCACTGTGGCAATGGGCTCGAACACCCCATCACCACAGTGACCAAAAGGGAAGTGTGCTGTCCATAGCTGATGCACATTTTGAACAGTCTGGCAATGGGGCCTAAAGCCCCATCACCACAGTGACCAAAAGGGAAGTGTGGTGTCCATAGCTGATGCACATTTTGAACAGTGTGGCAATGGGGCCTAAAGCCCCATCACCACAATGACCAAAAGGGAAGTGTAGTCATGGTAAAAGCTGCCAAAGCCAAACTGCATGGATGAATCCTGGTCACACAACAACAAACACATCAGTGGCATAGTAGTGCTTGTGTCCCATAGCAACATAGATTGGTCGAGGGAAACAGTGCAGTGTCACTGAAACATCGTTTTGGCCATGTGCATACAAACATCACCCATGGGGGCCCACATTGTCAACATTCACAAATAAGACAATGACAGACGTGACCATCATAATGCTGACCCACATATCTGCACCAATGGACACACAAATGTAGATATCCTGTGGAGACTGTAGATGTCAGGTGAACAAATACCATACCATGGCAGCAATGGGACATACAAACCATGATTATTGTGCTGACTGATGACCTAGGAGTCCCAGGGACAGCAGGGGAAAGCCACCAAACAACATACAGCCAATGGCACACTCAAGATATGCCAATGCAGTGGTGCAAAGGCACAAACACAAACAGGCAGACTCACACTGCATATCAAACACAACAGGTGATGGGGGTGTGCCAGTGTCTCCAGGCAACCACACAACACATGAGGAGGCCTGAATTCCAACCACACAGATGTGTATACAGTGCCATACAAAAGTTACTTATGGATCGGATACCCCTATGTGGGCAATCAGGCATTGTTAGATGAGAGGGAGCACAAATTACACATGTCACACAAGTTTGTAGGAACAGCAACTAACACAGCAAGATACAGACCCACCACAGCACTACCCCCAGGGACCCCACATTGTGCTGACACTAGCCTGCATGATAATCCCACTGTGATGACAAAGTTAGATGTCGTTCACACTGTGAACCACAGCCATGTGTCCTGAGCAACTAACTACCATCACACCTACACAAGCTCCAATCAATCAGCACGGCCTGCCAGCCAAGGCCAATATGGAGGTAGGGGTCTAGCCGTGCAACAACTCACTTTTGCACACACTCAACACCACACACTCTGATCTCCAACAATGTGCAGCAGTGAAGCTCACATGGACTGTTGACATTGGACATGCATCCATGACAATACCAGGGGTGGTGGTGGGAACTAAGGTGCAGAAACCCATCACACATGGCCAGTCAACAAGACTCGTCAATGTCTGACACACAGCACAGTATGCCGTACATGGGCATGATGTGAAATCCACCACAATCAATGGGATCCTGGCCATAGTCACACACCAACGAAGAAGCCAAGGTGACACACGAAGAACACACGTACACAACTTCCAACATTGCAGCTCTGACCCTGAGGAGTGGCAGCAGTCACACACACAACGTGTCACAATCACTGAAAGCTACCACAAACTGTAAATCACATGACTCGTGTAAACAACAAGTGCCAAGGGGAATCCTGAATGTGTCCCATCTGCGTTTGCCCACATCCCCAGCCCTGACAACAAAGACAACCTGGTATGACAACCTCATGAACATTAGTTTGCCATGCACCCACATCACGGAGAAACCAGGTCCAAGATGCTGGATGAACACAGAACAACTCAGCAAGCATCACTAACAGGAACATCCCTAGGGACACAGCCTGTGTAGGAAAAGGGAAGGGAATACGCACAGATATGCTTACACAACACACAACACAGGCCCACGCAATGTCACCGGATTACAAACTGCCATGAGGGCACTCCACTCCTGTGGAAGGTCCGCTGTGCCAAACCTTGTCTGTGCACGACACAAACATGTCAGCAGAACACTCCGTCAGTGAGTCAACAACCACAACACACAGAAGTCTCTGCTCACATCAGCCTGGGTACGGGAATGTCACGTCAGTCATCTGCACATACACAAAACACGTGTCAAGCAAGTTGCACTGTATACACAGATGAGTCCTTCGACATTGATGTGCAAAACTGCATGTCCAGTGGAGCTGGGCACACAGTCAGGGAAATCGGAACATTGAACAGTGGTAAGCCCACCAGATGTGCATCAGTGTAAGACAAAGATGTTCATTTACAAATCCAAAATGGACATCCCTGTGTCAAATGCTGAACATTACACCCTCAGACTGTAGCAAAGGATGCCATAGATCCAGACTACAACAGGACACATATCCCATGGACCACATGGAGTCCATCACTGCAACACTTCATTTTCCTGATGTGAACACTATTACAACTGCAAATGCAGGATGCTACTCATCCACATCATGTACATCAAAAGAAAACCCACAAGTAAACAAAAAGAGGCTTTATTCAGCAAATGTCAGGGTAAACACGGAAGTCCAAAAGAAAACTAAGGCCAATGGCCAGTCCAAAATCACAGTCCTAACGGGGTGAGAAGTGACAACTGGTCACACATAGCTTGCCTGCACTGGTACGGTTAGGGGACATCCCCCTTGGAGGGGCATACAAGGGGCAGGCCAGGCACCGCAGGGACAGGATCACGGGATGGCAGAGTGAGGCAGTGAAGGGGTGGTGGGTGCAGGAGTGTCACCGGCAACTGCAGTGGAGGTGTCTGACTCAGGGGGCCGGCACCACTGTGGTACACAAGTCAGTTGGTGTGGGTGCTGCAACCACTGCAGTGGGCTGGACTGATGTAGTGGACTGGGTACCCACTGCAGTGCCCGAGTCAGACGTGGTGGTTGTGGACTCCACTGCAGTGCATGACTCCAAGGGAGTGGAAGGGTGGGCAGATGAGGTGGGCAGGACAGAGGGGGGGGACACGGTCTCCACAACAGTGCCACTAACAGGCAGAGCATCTGGGTTGGGGTGGAAGAGCAAGTGGCAGGGGGGGAGGGCCTAAGCAGTTTGGGGATGCGGTATCGGTGTGTGGGGGAACCTGGGGCAGGGTGTGGCGGGGGAACCTGTGCAGTGGTGGCCTGGGGGATGGAGGAGAGAGACTGGGTGGTGGAGCTGCGTGGTGGTGGTGGTGGGGTCTTGCTCTTCCTGGTCCGGGGGGACTTCCGAATGGGGTCCTGTGTCTGCCTGCGCCTGGGGGAGGGTGTCCGGGGGCGAGGGGCACTCCTCTGTGTGGGTGGACTTCCTCTTCCCCGGTATGCTGGATCAGCAGGATTGGAGGGGAAGAGGCCGAGGTCACACAGGAAGATCTGCTGTGTAGGTGGGGTAGCAGGTGAGGCAAGGGAAGGGGTCTTGGAGGGAGAGGATTTGGAGGACTGCAGAGTGAATGTGGATGCCTGTGTGTGTGTGTGTTCCCCATCCTCTGTGTCTGTGGTATCAGTCCCCTGAGGATGCTTGTGTGCACGTCTTGCCTTTCTCTTGGGTGTGTCTGTGCTGCTCGTGTCTGTGTGTTTGGGTGACTGTGCAGGTGTGCATGTGCTTTGGACAGGTAGGGGGCAGGAAGTGTGGATGGGGCAGAGGTGGGAGGGGTGAGGGACTGTTGGAGGAGGGACACTGCTGCCGTCAGGGAGGAGTCCATGGACTTATTGCTCCTCTGTAGGGCAGACATACCCGCCGAGATGCTCCTCCATGAACGACACCAGCTGTGTCAACAGAGTGGTGTGTGCATGGAGGACACTCAGCATTGCTGTCTGCCCTACATGGAGCTGCCGAAGGAGGTACACAGACTCCTCACTCAGGGCAGCAGGGGACACAGGGGCAGGGGTGTGGTGCCTGGCACGAAGTGAGACACGCTCCCGAGCACGGGAGCCTCCACGGACCTCAGGAATGGGAGCCAATGGGAGGGCGGTGGTGGTGGCGGGGCCAGACAGACTAGCTGGCCTTTGGTGGCTGCTGAGACCCGCTCCACAAGGGAGTCATCCTCCGAGCTGCTGTGGTCCTCAGCTGAGGTGGATGGTGCTGAGGACTCTCGGTGTGGCTCCCTCGCCCTCCGTGCCACTGGGTCCCTCTGACCACTGGCGTCCGATGCTGACCCAGTCTGGCTCCGCTGCTCCTCCTGGTCCGTGGAGCTGTCCCTCCTGTGGCCGTGATGTATCTGCGAACAATTAGGGAAACAGACAAACATCAGTCACCTGCACTGACCGCACACACCACAGTAAGTACAGCACATTACAGAGCAAGCCCTGGCATCCTTAGTTGAACATTGCCTAAAGTCCTCACACAGATTCGGGAAGCCAATTGTCAGTCTGATGGTCAACCATGGGACTCACACCCTCCTGCCCTTGCACCCATCTGTCTGGTGTTTGTCTGATGGTAAGACCCCAGTGTGGACACATGCACCACCTACACAGTTGTTGGACATTGCAGGGAACACGGTGAAGCATGTGAACATGCACACATCACATCTCTTGCCACTGAGTCAGTGCAGGTGTCCGGAGAAAGGGATGGCCAGAGTCTAAATAGAAATGCATGTGATGCATACCAGCACCAGACACCATGATGCACCCATGTCCGGATAGTCAATGCCACAATGGGGTGCATGTTGCACATGTCACTCCCTGCAGGATCAGTCTCAGGAAGTTTAATGCCATGACACAGGAATGCGTGCAAAGTCATACATTACTGTCTCAAGTCACATGGCCATGGCAGCCAGCCAACAACAGTCTGCACTGTGTCACAATCCGAGGGCATGGGGAATGCAAGTTATGTGACTGACAAGTGCACATGTCCACCCCCAAAAACCACATCATCTGTACTACTATTTGTCCACGTCATACCAACTGGACATATGGGGGACATGAAACACAACTCTCTGAACATGAGCACCTCACAGTGTGCTGTGAATGAAAATACAGCTGCCTGAAAGTCACAGTCGCAAACACCTGTGTGCACAGTCAAGTGATCAGACACCTATAAGTCACAGAAGTATCGTCTATCATGGTCACATCTCTCAGATGGCATGCTGAGCCCTAACCGATAAACATACCAGTAGTCCTGACAACGAAGACACAGCACAATGAGACAGAGGCAGACACCTGAGGGTACATTTCACTGATCACAACATGCCAGATGATACACGGGAGTGGGAGTACAGAGTGTATTGTATGCCCTGGAGTAGGCATGACTGTCCAGCTCCACCTGAAAGAGGGATGAGCCCTGGACAGTAGGCAGGTGGCTAAGCATGTGTGACACACTGGATACACATACTCCTGAGGCCCAAACATTGTTCCCACCAGCAGCATGGGTGTGTGCCAAATTCCCCAGGGACATGTGGTGAGTCAGAGCAGCAAGCGGACCACATATAAAAGTTACACCCAGATTACATGTCAGAACTTAGGCTTTGTGTAAGCAATTGACCCACCCATGAATCGCACAACATAGTCACGGGAACAAATGCTGTCCCCCACCTTGAGCAAAGCTAAATGCAATGACACAGTCCCCAAATGACACAATTTCCTGACTATAAGGGCCACACATATGCGTATCAGAGGAGAAGTGGTCATGTCACAAATGAGGGACATGGGTCCTGGACCACATGACTGATGTACTGTGGAAGTTTAACCAGGCCAGAGAAGGGCACATAGCATGTCAGACAAAGTGCACAGTGCAGTCATGGACTCACCCCCTCCTTGCTGCTGTCTGTCCTTCAGCTGCCCATCCAGGGAAGACCACCACCAGGATCCGGAGCATGTGGGGGTCAGGGTCCGGTGTCCGCCCTCCTGCGAGGAGGCGACAGCTTCAGCTGGACCCCTTGCGATCCTCCGGGTCCAGCCACGAAGGTCCTGCCACCTCTTCTGGCAGTTGCTGCGGATCCTGCGCCTGTAGACCCCACGGATCTTACATTCCGGGCGATGGTCAGCCAGATTTCCTGCTTCTGGTGGACATCAACCTGTGAGGATGACAAAGTGAAAAGGCCATTACAACACATGCAACATATACGTGCATCACACAGTTGGATATACATGTCTCAATCACAGGGGCATATGATGTACACAGGCAGTGCAACAATGGCTATGAACAGTTTGCCAGCAGTCACTACATGGTATCATTGCATGGGAAGTAAACCTAGTTGGAATGCACTGTTACTGCACTGTACCAGTTCAGTGCATGTAACTACATACTTTGGGGTGTGACAACCACTCAGTGGGCATGCTAGCCAGTGGTGTGCACACTGAAAGTCCTGCTAGTCAGACAACATGCACAATTAGTGAGGCAGTGGACAGCACACTCACCTGCTCCCCTGGTTTCCCATACAGCTTGCTGTACTGTGGCAGGAGGCTGTCCAGCAGGGCCTGGTTCTCCTCAAGGCTGAAGGCTGGGGCTCTTCCACAGTACGTGCCATTGCAGGAGCCAGATGATGCATAAACATCAGCAGTGTTGGTGGCAGATGTCGTCCTGGAGCATGTAGTGCAGGCAAGTGAGCTCTCAGGGGAACAGCCAGCATTATATGTGTGCTGCAGAGGCAGATACTGTCCCATGTGTCAAAAGTGATAGGTCCAAGTCGTTTGCATCTTCTGAATCTGACCAATCCATGGAATAGCAGCACTAATACACGCCCACAGCATCCTTCAAATCTTCAACTTCATGACACCCATGATTTTGCAAACATTGTTGTGGCTGGCCAACTGAATTCACTGCATCAGGACTCCGTTGGAGCTCGAAACGCGTCCGCTGCCATGCCAGGCCCCAGCCAATGTGTGCGCACCGCTCGGTCCATTGCTGTAGCCAACGCGTATTTCGGGATACAACGCTGCACCCGCCAGCAACAGATGCAATGGGCCGGCCGGGCACACCGATCGGTCCATTGCTGTTCAACGCGCACCCGCCACAACAGATGCAATGGGCCGGGCCGGGCACACCGATCGGTCCATTGCTGTACAACGCGTATTTCGGGATACAACGCGTAGCACTGACACATCATATGCAATGGGCCGGCCGGGCACACCGATCGGTCCATTGCTGTACAACGCGTACCTGTACAGGTCAGTCGCATATGTCACCATGCTTGTCACTGGTGAATGTATGCCAGCCACATATACCTGCCAGAGACCCAGGGGCACACCTACAACACCACACCCAGTCCACACTGTGTATGGGGGTTAACATGTGGTTTCTGTGGTGGCACTTGTGGGCAGCCACACCCAGGCTGTGCATGTGTTCATGGGGACAGGGTCCTTGGTGTGTTGTGCACATGACCACTGTGATGTGCAACAGTTCATTTTGGAGCATGTGGCATGGTCACATTTCCAGGTTGTGTATGTGTTTGACATGTCACGTACTCCCCAGAGTCCCATGTGGAAGGCATGTACGTCACAGGATGACCCATTGCCACAATAGTGATGTCCCTCCACAGTCTGTGTGCATGTTGTGTTTCCGATGTCACTGATTCCATGTGCACGATGGGAGACAGTCTCCACATCAACGTTGTTTGTGCATGGACTTTGATGTTGTGCGTCACTAGCGTCCATGTCTGACTCCTGGCGGATGCAACAGGGGCCACTACCTGTGGGAGTCATGTTTGTTTTTCTGATGTGTACATGATAGGCCATGTCATGCCAGTGTCCATGTGGCAAGACAGGATCACTGGGAATCTACCTGTCAATGATCTGTGATGCCTGTGGCGCATCTGTCCAGACATGTCACTGTGGTGTGTGTGTGGAACGTGACAGCAGTAAATGGGTACTGTGACACAGCCTAATGGTTTCCCATAGCACAACCTGGCACCTGTTGTGCACACATCTTGTACTGAGAAGTTAGATGATGGCCATGTAGGTGCGAGTTATGTCCGACAGAACGGCACACACATCAAGTACTTGTGTCACGTAATGATGTATCATGTGAAATTGAGTATGGTGAATAGCACATATGTGGGGTGACTGATAATCTTTCTTCCTTCAACCTATGCACTGCAGGGCTCCAGCTGTCCATAGACCATTCCCTGACCTGGCAACGATGGTGGAACGTGACAGCATCCAACGGTACCGCTTCACCAGGCAGCTGATTGAGGATTTGGCAGTGCGCCTGGCACCACATTTGCAACCTGGCCGGCCGTACCCTACGGCGCTGACCCCCAAGGTGAAGGTAATGGCAGCCCTACACTTCTTTGCCACCGGTACCTTTCAACACACTGTTGCGACTGCCAGTGGGATGTCAGCAGACTATGTTCAGCCGTGTGCTACGCGATGTTTTGGAGGCAATGTTGAGATGCCTGAACCAGTACATCTATTTCCCAACACGTCAACAACTCACTGACATCAAGAGTGACTTCTATGCCCTGGGGAGGATGCCACATGTCATTGGCTCCATTGATGGGGCACATGTGGCTTTGATACCACCACAGGCACATGAGCAGGCATACTGAACCGTGAACATTACCATTCGATCAATGCTCTGGTGGTATGTTTAGCAGATATGAGCATCGCACATGTGTGCGCCCGTTTCCCTGGTTCAGCACACGATGCCTACGTGATGAGGAGTAGTCGCATCCCGAGGATGATGGCACAGATGCAAAACCAGCGTGCCTGGCTTGTCGGTGTGTACTGACTTTGTACCATTGTGTGTGTTCTGATCTGCAGTATTCCACCCACTTTTCCAAATCAGCTAATGTGCACTTGTCTGTCCGTAGGTGACTCCGGATACCCCAACATGCCGTGGTTGCTGACACCCTCAGGAACCCTGTGACACCAGCCCAGATGCGCTACAATGAGGCACATGGTCGGACCAGGAGGTTGATTGAGCGGACCTTTGGTCTCCTGAAGAGCCGCTTCCGCTGCCTGGACAAGACAGGAGGCGCCCTCCCATATGCCCCAGCAAAGGTGTGCAAGATTATCATCGTCTGCTGCATGCTACACAACCTGGCAGTGCGGAAGGAGTTGCCTCTCCTCCTGGATGACGATGACCAACGTCCGCCACCTGTGGAGGATCCTGGCCTGGACCACGATGCCAGTGATGATGATGATGGTGATGTCCGCACACAGCTCATCACCAACTTCTTCAGCTGAATGTGAGTATCCAGGGAGATGTAATGTGAATGACGTGAGTTTGCATGATATGTGTGGGTGGTGCTCTGGTGCTGTTTGGAGTGTGGCCATGTGCTACTTGACTGGATGCGTGCAGCAATGTGTCCTTCCAGGTAGTCTGAACTCCCCAACAGTTTTGATATGCTAACTTGGTTTTGTGTAGTTGTCTTGTGACATGTATTGGGCATGAGTATTGCAGTACTGTCCTGTTCTACAGTGATTTTAACTGTGTGTCATGTCTGTCCTTCACAGGGTGCTTACTGAGTACTTTGGTCAACTTGGATCCCCTGACACCATGATTCAGCTTTCAGGGTGGCAGCAGTAGTTGGCCTACAAGTGATGTGCCACACACCCCTGGACTTCATATCTTCTGCACTTGCTGACTGTGTGGCCACTGCCACGTGGGCAAACCTTGCATTTGTAGTGGAAACAACATGTTGCAAATGTGTAATAAACCTGTGCTTCACTTTGGGATGTGCGTTGTCTGTGGTCACACATCTGACTGACATTTGCTTACTGCACCTGTGGGCTAGTTGACACAGACTCTGAATAGGTGTGGTGTCTGTGCATTCCACTGAATTTCCTGGCAACATCACTGTGGGCGATGAGTCCGATGGCCCTGGTGTCTGTGTTGTGTAGCCCTAGTGGTGTGTCTCCCTCATATGTGTCACGTCACCATGACTCACACGACGGTGTTGTACTTGCTGTAGCAGTTAGCATACACAGTGTAATTTAGCAGAACATCATCACCATAACAGTATCCACATTTGAATAACAACAGTGGCAAGTATGGTGTACTAGTGATTTTATTTACAGAAATGTGTGTGTGTGTGTGTAGTGCACAGGATGGTGGGTGCTGAACATTGGGATTGTGATCCAAAGTTCCCAGATGAGTTGGAAGTCTTGGTAGCAGAAATGTCCTGAGTGGAGTCCAACTTGAACTCCCCATGTCATGTGGGAAAGTAGTGTTGCATTCGACAGGGTGAAACGTTTGCACACAAAGGAGAATTTCCAGAACATGTGTTGGCTTCCTGGGGGATGTACGTGGCCATCAACCTCTCAGTTTTCCCTTCCTCGGACGACCCCTCTTCTTTGGGGGTCCTCATGTGCAGGTTGCGGCGGTGCAGGGACTCTCCGCCAGAGTCCTCCTCCCTCCCTGTGGCGGTGTCAGTTGTTGCAGCACCAGATGTGGGCACACAGGGAGGTATGGCCATGTTGGTGCTAATCTGGCGGAGGCATGTCAATATGCCCCTATGCACCGCTGTGAGTTCTTGCAATGTGTCCCACTCGGACTCCATGCCCGACATGTGTGTCTCCACACGGGCCATGTGGGAGTCCAAGCGGGCATGATGGGCAGCCTGCTGCTGTTGTATGTCCCTATGGATCCCCACTACCTGTCTGACCTCTCCGGTGCTATCCTGGTACGCATCAGCGATGCATGCCAGTTGTGGGTCATCATGCAGTCCAGACCCCTCTGCAAGCAGCGACCTATGTCTACCACCCCTGGCGACACGTGCAGACCTGCGGTGGCACGCACAGGTGACCCAAGGCCCACTTGGGGGTTGTTAGTGGTGTTGTCATCCCGTTGCTCCACGGTGGGCCTGGGGCCCTGTGCTGTTGTCAGCGGTGGTCCTTGGTCTGTCCGTGTCGGCGGGGTGGTCTGTATGTTGGCAGTTGTTGGAGGGGTGGGCAGGGGGTGCAGATGTTGGTCCAGCTGGTGCTGCATGATGACTCACACCGGAGGTGCCAGGTAGGTCTTCGCCATCCGAGGAGGGCAGAGGCTGTTCCACACCAGTGAGCTCTGTGTCCCCCGGAGCCTGGGACAGGGACTCCTCCCTCGCCTGCTGCTGTGTCCCCATCATCGTCACCTGTATTTGGAAGAGTCACACATTGTATGTAATGTTTCTACAGACATCAATGGTTCACACACCTGACAGTTGTGACTGTACCTCTGGATGCGGGCATGTACATTGCATTGTCCTAAGTTGCCACAGTAAGAGGTTGATATTGGTGTCGCACATTGTCATGCATACCTGGGGCATTCTCAATATGAATGTTGAGGTGTGTGCATGGCCAGCATTGGTTGTATTTGGTGGACATCCGGCCATCTCTTCTCCACCTGGCCCAGTTATCCCACCATGAAGCATGCCACCCTTGCAGTGGGTTCAGGTTGACTCTCAGGAGGTCAGGCAGTGGTGTTGTGCTGTTTGTTGGTGCACAGTTCCCAGCAGGGCCTTGTGCTCCCCACAGCAGTAGCCAGTGTCAGCCATCTTGTCAGTCCTTATCCACTCCCTGTGATGTGAGCATGGTTCAGAGTGGTGTTGATGGGCCAATTGTGAGGGTGAGCAGTATCTGTGACTCCAACTCCCATCATGCTATTGCCTACACCCCCCTTCCCATCATGCCCGTACTTCCTTCCTTTGGACTCTGCTTCCCTGTGGGGTAGAGTGCCTGTGCTGACAGGAAGGCTGACAGTGTTGTCCTTGCGTTTGTTTGGCTACAAGTCCCAGGTGTGTCCCTGTGCTTCACACAGCATTACCCAGGTTGGTGGTTCTTTGTGGGATCTTCATTTGGTATGTGAGGCATTGCATTCTCCCAGGTGGGTTATGTGGAGTTTGTGTTGAGGGAGTGTGTGAGGTGAGCTGCTTGTAACTATGGTCAGTGCTATGAGTCCTCCTTCCCAGCTAGCCAGATATCCCACCATGCAACGTGCTTGCATTGCAGAGAGTGCAAGTTGGCTTTCAGGATGTCAGGCAGTGGTGTTGTGCTGTTTGTTGGTGCACAGTTCCCAGCAGGGCCTTGTGCTCCCACAGCAGTAGCCAGTGTCAGCCATCTTGTCAGTCCTTATCCACTCCCTGTGATGTGAGCATGGTTCAGAGTGGTGTTGATGGGCCAATTGTGAGGGTGAGCAGTATCTGTGACTTCAACTCCCATCATGCTATTGCCTACACCCCCCTTCCCAGCATGCCCATACTTCCTTCCTTTGGACTCTGCTTCCCTGTGGGGTAGTGTGCCTGTGCTGACAGGAAGGATGACAGTGTTGTCCTTGCGTTTGTTTGGCTACAAGTCCCAGGTGTGTCCCTGTGCTTCACACAGCATTACCCAGGGTGGTGGTTCTTTGTGGGATCTTCATTTGGTATGTGAGGCATTGCATTCTCCCAGGCGGGTTATGTGGAGTTTGTATTGAGGGGGTGTGTGAGGTGAGCTGCTTGTAACTATGGTCAGTGCTGTCAGTCCTCCTTCCCAGCCAGCCAGATATCCCACCATGCAACGTGCTTGCATTGCAGGGAGTGCAAGTTGGCTTTCAGGATGTCAGGCAGTGGTGTTGTGCTGTTTGTTGGTGCACAGTTCCCAGCAGGGCCTTGTGCTCCCCACAGCAGTAGCCAGTGTCAGCCATTTTGTCAGTCCTTATCCACTCCCTGTGATGTGAGCATGGTTCAGAGTGGTGTTGATGGGCCAATTGTGAGGGTGAGCAGTATCTGTGACTCCAACTCCCATCATGCTATTGGCTACACTAACTTCACCAGCATACACAGAATTCCTTCCTTTAAGTGAGCTTCCCTGTGAGGTGGTGTTCTAGTGGTGGCAACATTTCAGGCAGTGTTTGTTGGTTATATTTGTGCCACTGCCTTGCTCTATTTGTTGTTAGGTTTGTACATGTCATGACACAGTTACATATCACTGTGAGATGGCATGTATTGTGTTTATCTAACTGACATACACATCTTGGGATGATTATCTTTTGGTTGCTGTTGATTTGCTAGGGGTGGATGGTTTGACTGTCCCCTTGACAGTGATGTGTGTGGATTGGCACACAATATTGTGTATATTAGGTGTGTACTCACCAGGCTCTGGGATGTCTGTTAGTCCATATACGCTCACTGGTGGTAGGATGGCCCGCACCTTCTCCTCCCAGGGCCTGAGGTATACTGGTTTTGCAGGAGGGCCACTGCTGGTGTGCTGGCTCAGGAGGTAATCCTTCTTGAGTAGGTCTCTGACCCTCCTGCGCACATCATACCACCTGTTCTGGATGTCTTCCTTTGTGCGCAAACATGGTGATTGTGCATTCACCCTGTCGACGATCCTTGCCCACATCTTGGTCTTCTGCGACATGGGGGTCTGTTGGACCAATGTGCCAAACAACTGTGGCTCTACCCTCAGGATCTCGTCTACCATGACTTCCAATTCACTATCTAGGAACTTTGGATTCTTCTTTAGGGGCATGGTGATGGGTGGTGGTGGTGGTGATTGATGTGTGTGTGTGCAAGTGAGAGTGTGTGTGTGTAGGTTTTGCTGTGTGTGTGTGAGGGTACTATTTGTTGAGGTGCTAATGGTGTGTGGCTTTTGTGTTGGATGAGCTGTGTGTGTGTCTGTGTTTGCTGTGTGATGGTGTTCTGTGCTGGCAGGTCAGTGGGATTTGCAAAGGATCATGGTAGGGATTTGTGGTCTTTATGTAGGTGGAGTTGGGGGTGTGTCCTTGTTCCATTTCCCCCCCCCCTGTATTTATTGGCTTTGTTATTGCTTGTTTGGCCCTTTTTTTTGTATTTTTTCATTTGTGATTATTGTGCATGTAGGAGTCGTTCTTCTGACCGAGTAGGACGTTGCAGTTGTCTCGTGCGCGCCTCTCCGAGTCGTTCCCGCTGTGTTTCAGCTCAGTTTCATATGCGGCGTACGCGTCGGTCGCAGAGTATTGTGTTTGTTTGGCTGGTTTTGGTATGCGTGTCGGTCGTACGGCTTGGGCTCCGTACGAATCGGTCTGAATTTGCACCCATTGCATCGTACTGCGCGGGTCGGAGTTCGCGGGTACGTTTCGTTCAGATTATTTCCTGATGCGTGTCGGTCGGTTCGATTCGCGTGGTTTCCCGGCCGGATAGCTTGTTTCCGGCCGGGTCGGTCGTTCGCCTTGAGTTCCGTACGAGTCGGTCGTGATTCCCATGCATTTCATCGTACTTCCCAGGTCGGGCAACGCCGGTACGTGTCGGTCGGACTATTATCCCGTACCAAGTCGGTCGGTATTTTTTCCGGCCCGAATCGGATTCGGCCACTAAACATATATAATTTACTATTCCCACTCCAAACTATGTTAACTCTGGGAAGGTGCTGGACACCAAACATATATAATTTACTATTCCCACTCCAATTTAGATTAAGTCAGGGAAGGTGCTGGACACTAAACATATCTAATTTACTATTCCCACTGCAAATCTATATTAAGTGAGGGAAGGTGCTGGACAGTAAACATATATAATTTACTATTCCCACCGCAAACTATAGTAATTCTGGGAAGGTGCTGGACACTAAACATATTTAATTTACTATTCCCACTAAAAAATACATTAAATAATGAAAAGTGATAGTCAGTATCCATTTAAAAATTAATATTCATAAATAAAAATTAATCATAAAAATAAAATTCAAAAACAACATACACATATAATTACAATACCCACATATTATATATCATAAACACATATATTTTTATATTTTTTTAAATATATATTACCATATATTAACATATTCATAAATTAACAAATATATAAACAACACAAACTTATTATCAATATATTTATTGCCAGAAATAAAAGTAATAAATAAAAAAACTTGTATTAATAAAAATTAATAATTTTTTTATAATATTTTAAATTGTAAATAAATACTTGCCCCAAAAAATATAAGATTATTGTTTTTAAAAACCATGGAAATCACTACTAAAAATATTGATAATAAAAATAATGTAGACAACATTTTTAGTTACTATTTATTAGAACACATTTAAAATTTTAAAAATGGATATATATACTATATCAACACAAAACACATCTACATTAAACTCATTTTATACTGTATCAGATTTCAATATTCACTACTATATTATAAATTCATAACAATTACAAATATTTTCTCTCATTACAAAATATTTTTTAGTATATTTTAAATATATTTCATACACTATAATAAATATACATAATGTTTTCTCTATCATTAATTAGTTTATCTCTGAATATATATCAAATATTCAAAATGAAATAAAAAATTAAATTTTTTTATTAAGAAAATACACCATATACCCCTTAAATAAAAATATTTGCAACCCATTAAACTAAAAATTTGACTACTGTAACAAATTAAAAAAAAATTAAATATACATATTATTTTGAAAATGTAAAAATTTTAAACATATATTTCACAATATATTACACAAATATATATAATTTGTTTACATTTTTTTACAAATATTTAAAAATATTTTTATTATCATGACCAAATTACCATATATAATCCACTATAATCCAAAAATGTACTCTCATTAAATTAATAATCACATAAATATAAAATTCAAATTAGTAAATTTAAAAATTTAAAATAAAATAAATCTATTCAACTTTATCGCCTTTTAACACAACATCCCACTCCCTAAAAAATTATGATTTAATTAAAAATAAAAAAAATTATAAAATTTGAATTAATACACTTTTGAAAAAACTCCCCACCCTTATCCCCTATAAACCCAACATCCCACTCCTGAATAAAAATTATAATTCAAAATTTTTTAAACATTTATTAACAATTGTTATAACAGTTACAAACATGTAACAGAATAAAAAAAATACTAAAACGATATATTTTCATTGCGATATTTTAGCAAACGACATTTATCACAATGATATTTTTAACAACACATTAAATTGATATTTTAAACATCGATATTTTTTACTATCGATATTTAAAATTTGAGATAATGACATGTCGATATTAAAAATTCGATATTGTGTCTACTTATCAATAGTAACATTGAGATAATTGGGATGTGGTGCAAAACCAGCCAAAACAGGCTAAGTGGCCCCATGGATAGACAAGGGTCCCATTCGAACAAAAGAAACAGGGTGAGGAAGGGCGCCATTAAACCAAATAGTATGCTCCCAGGACGTCAACGGAACTTCATTTAATGCATAAGGACGATACGCTGCTGGAGGAGCAGCTCCTGTGTAAGTATGAAACAAATTGTCATTAGTATCAACCGCTGGAAATGTAGCCCAAGAATAAAACACCTCAAAGCCGTATACTGGATCCGCTTCAACTATGAAAATAAAGGTAGCCCCCGCATTGGGGACCCCGTGCTGAGTCAAGTAGGCTGTAACCGCTGCTCGGCTATGTGCTGCAATAGCGACCGGTTGTGCCATGTGTAAAATGAAAAGAACAAGTAAAACAGCAGTGAAAAATAGGGTCAATAAACCTTTTAAACTTCAAGCTTGAAAACCCATTAGAAATAGGTGTACCCTACGAATATAGGAGACAAGGCCCCCCACCACGGACATCTCCGGGAACCGGTGAAAGGGTATCGTGGACAAGCACAAGTGCTACTTAGGGGTCCTAAATACCAGACCAAACATTGGGATTCTGCGCAAACACAGAACTATGCTTTGGATTATGGGACCTTAGTGCATAGGGACTGAGTCATCCTACCAACTTAGCACCCATGAGCCCAGAACCAACTAGCTATAGTGTCTCACTTGCTCTCCTAATCACTCATAGAGAAACAAGTGATTAGACACCCCAGAACACAACACTCCTGAATCTCTCAGGAATCGCGGTTGCAAGACACACCCTTTCACTCTCACTCTTGTACTTGTCCACAATAAGATCTGACAGAGACACGAACAAGATTAAAATATTTATTTTAACTAACGTGCTCTAATATGCAGTATACGTGCCACAACAAGCAGAAAAATGCATAACACAAATACAGTCAGCATAGCAAGTAGTACATACATCATAAAAGGAGCTGTCATTATGAAAAGACAGTGTAGCCTAACCTTCCTCCCCTTGTATAGAAGCAGAATGATTATATATTAGAAGATCTCTGGGGGTTATCTGCAGACCCTATACCTCAGACTATAGATGGTAGATTTACATCATAGGTGCTGTCCTGCTCTTCCCCCCAGAAAGGTCCCTCTCTAAGTGGCTGATTACGATGGCGGTCGGAAAAGCATTCCGACCGCCGTGGTAGTGGAAATTAACCGTCCGCATGTACCGCGGAAAAAACGGCGGTCAGATTAGGATGCCCCGCCAGAAAAATCCTACAGCGGCGGACGGATTCCATGAAACTCCGCCGGGAACGTCCGGAGAAGCTGAAAATCCGACCGCGGCGGACGGAATTGCTGCAGAAAGACCCAAACACACCGATCGACCAGCGGAATGACCGCAAGTGAAATTATGATACGACGGCGGAGCCAGCGGAACAATCAGGTGTTCCCCACCGCCGCGATCGCACGAAATGAAGAATGGGAGAGCCGGCGGAAGAACCATTGCATTCAGACCGCGCCGGTCAAGCGGAAAGAGGAATGGCGGTTGAAAGCAACCACACAACAAGGCTACCAAGTGTGGCTGTTTTCTGGTGCAGCCTCCAAAAACATCTGACACACCCCAATGACACATCCCCATGGCAAGAAAAAAAACAAATCCCAGGTCAACCCAGATAACACACCTGACATGAATATTTCATTTTGACCCACCCACATAGCTGAGTATAAAACCAACCCCTTCCCCGCCCAGAATCTATTGCACAACTCCAGAACTGAAGGGCCCAACACCACAGCACAAAGGAGAGGCAAATCAGCACACATCACACCTTCACAACCACCCACACACCACACACATCTCCACCACCACCTTTACACCTGCACTTTTCATCCATTTGCACATCACACACCATGGCACAGAACAAAATGCCAAAATTCACTGACACTGAGTTGTCAGTCATGGTAGATGAGATAATCAGAGTAGAACCACATTTGTTTGGAAGCATGGTCCAGCAGACACCAGTAGCCAGAAAAAATCAAATGTGGGCAAGGATAGTCAGCAAATTCAATGCAGTAGGGACCACCCTGCACACCCTGCGTGACATCAGGAGTAGGTGGCATGACCTCAAGACCAGGGTGAAAGAGCGTGCCAACAAGAACCATGAGCTGGCTCAGAGGACTGGCGGTGGCCCTCCCATTCCACCACTAACATACACCGAATGGGAGGAGAAGGTGCTTGCCATACTGCATCCAGAGAGTCTCACAGGAATACCCGGGGGAGTGGAGGCTGGTAAGTACCAACAAATGTATCCCATCACACTGCCATGTCCTGTCTTGCACAACTAGAAAGCTACACTTCCTAGACCTAAATGCACTTACGTACAACACACTCTTCCCAACACGTCTCACATATCTACCATTTCCTTCCTCTGATTCACCACAAAGGTAGCTAGCAATATTTCCATGAGGGTATGTGTACAGGCAGCCAGCACTACAACTCCCACCAGGCCCCCTTGTCCCACAGCTGGGCAGGATGGAACACCCCCCCTACCCACAACCATGTGGCAGCCATTTCCCTCCACTGTGTCACCGAGCAGGTAGGTAGTCAGTGCATGCACCCTGCCATCCTTCTCAAAATGCATGGAGCCATATGACCACACCAGCCCTCACATGTCAGCCAACTTGGCATAGATCCAAAAGCCACTTCCAGTGTGCACACAGCTAAGTGCTTGTAACTGTCACAGAAATAAAACTTTGACTCACCAAGTCACATGGTGTCAGAGCATGAAGGCCCATATGAACACAAACCATGCATGGTCAATCTGACAAACAAAGTAAAGTACATAATATGAAAAAGGTATGTACAACATTACTATGGCTAGTTCTTGCTTAGCTGAAATTGATTCCATGAAGAGTAAACAAAAAACACGCATCATCAAAAGTTGATGTGCCGCAAGTTGGTAGATGATGACATGTCTCTGTAATCACACAATCTGTACGTGGCACATGGTTTCAATTTACATGTGACACCATGGTCAAGTAATGTATGTACCTCAACATCATGTCATGATGCTCATTACCTTTCATCCTTACCAAGTGATTGCAAGGTAAAGTGTTTGGTGTATCAAATGTAACATCCAAAAGTCTAACACCAAGTTTGTGGAGTGCACATCAATGACCATTTAACCTCTGTTCAACAGGAGATCCACAAGCAACTCCAGCTGAAAACCCCACCAACCTGCAGAGCCAGTCCCCCCCCCCCCGGAACGTGGACTATCCGATGCAGACTCCCTACGTTTCTCGGATAAGGAGCAACAACCTGGCCCCTCAGGACTGCCAGGGCGCATTACGTCTCAGGCCCTCATTGTCCCCACCACCACCACAGCAACAACAACAGCGCTGACCCCTGCTACAACGACCTGTGCGGCAGCCACCACCACCATCACCACTGCTGCCTGCAACACTCTCCCTGCCTCAGTGGTTACCAACACCACAACACAATCAGAGGATGCCAGGGAGAGTGTGCCGGTGCGTCGAGTCCCAACACCACAGGTCAGTGTCAGCAGGGCAGGTGGGAGGGTAACAGGGGGCCAGATACAGGAGGACACTGAGACCGAAGCCCTGGCCACTATTGCAAGAGTCCTTGGGGCATATGAATAGAACCAGGGACAGATGGGCCAGGTTGTGGAAGAAGTGCGTGAGCTCCGCCTGCTGCTGAGGTCCATGGACACACGTATGGGCCAACTTGTGGACCTCATGGGCCAGCTAGTGGGTGTTCTGAGGGACAGACATGCGGCCCAAATGACGGCTCAACCCCCCTCCAGTGGCCCACCTACTGAGACTCCCACCACCTCAGCTGCGGCCACAGAGAGGGGTGAGCTGCAACAAAATGACTCCTCAGACACCGCTGAGCCTGCAGCAGAGGCCCCCCCTGCCAAACGCACGAGGGGACGTCCGAGAAACACCAGGGGAGGATCACGTAGCAATGCACCATCAAAACGCAAGTCCCTGAGCCAGCCATGATGGCACTTGTGTTCCCCTTGACATTGACTTTGTTAACTATCCTTACCCACATTGCCATGTTGATGGCAGGAGTCTGTTGGACTGTGTGACTACATCAATGTGGTGACTACTCTATTTGTCTCATTTACCATCACTGACAACTCATAAATTCACTTTGCACAATTTTGAAAATAATCACTTCTCTGTCACAAATACTTATTGTAAATAAACACTCTTTACACACCTATGTCTTTGTGTCAGCTCCATGTTTATCACAGTATGTACAATGTCAACTCAGATTCCAATGTACCACAAGCTCTGATTGTGACGAGGCATTGATAGGGTGAAGGAACCTAGAAAGACACAAGAGAATTACATTTACTTGTCAGGTGATGCCATTACAGCTAAAACACACCACTAGTCATTAACGTACAAAAACTAGCACACAGAACAATGAGCAACAACATCAACATAGACATGATGTACGTGGAAAACAATACCCTGTGCCACACACATCAGCCATTAGCACAGTGCCAACCACAGCCAGCAGTCAAAAAGATCATCTATGCCTTGCCACTACCATCAAATCCAACAGACATTGTCACTGTTGTACAATGTTACACTCAAGGGAAGTAGTTGTCGATGAGCTGTTGACGCAGGTCAACACCTTCCTCTTCTCCACTATCGTCGTCACTGGGCATGTGTGAATTGGCAGGGGGGGCATCTGCTGCTCATCATCGTCCAGGAGCAGGGGGATCTCTTTGTGCAAGGCCAGGTTGTGGAGCATGCAGCATGCAACTATGATCTGACACACCTTTTGGGGAGAGTAGAGTAGTGCACCTCCGCTCTTGTCCAGACACCGGAATCTAGACTTCAGGAGCCCAAAAGTACGCTCCACCACACGAGGTGTCCTCCCATGTGCATCATTGTAGCGGACTTCACCCGGGGTCCTTGGATTCCTCAGTGGGCTCAGCAACTAAGGACGGTTGGGATATGCAGAGTCACCTAGGTGTGAGATACACATAGCAATTTTGTAATATAAGCAGTAGCTGAGAACAGCATGTCACACATACAGCACACTACTTGACTCTGCGTACTCACCAACAAGTCACGCACGCTCCAGATGCAGATTTGCCATCAATTGTGGGATGATGCTGTTATGAAGTATGTAGGAGTCATGTGCAGAACCGGGGAATTTGGCACACACATGGGAGATAATCATATCCGCTTGGCATACCACTTGCACAATAATGGAATGGAAATGCTTCCTGTTCCGGTAGATGTGCTCACGTGCCTGTGGTGGAACTAGGCCAACATGTGTGCAGTCAATGGCTCCAACCACATTAGGTGTGTGTCCAAGATCCTAAAAATCACCCTTCACATCTGCCAATTCATGTCTCCTTGGAAAGTGGATATAGCGGTCCTTGTAGGTCAACAATGCGGACAGGACATCACGTAGCACCATGCTGAAC